>CP142453.1:16877500-18091250 GCA_038049695.1 Cinnamomum chago
AAAACTTCATCTCTTCTAAATGTGCATGCTTCTCTTCTTCTTGGTTCTTTTTCCACTCCTCCATTTGACGCTTCTCTTCTTCTTGGTTTTTCTTCCACTCCTCCATTTGTTGGAGTTTTTCATGCATTGAGCTTAGTTCAATCTGTACCTCATCAAAAGCGGCCTGAGATTGGCGCAACGTGGAGCCAAAGACTGAAGTGGGCGTTGGACCTAGCCCATATCCACGTACACGACCATGCCGCTCTGCTCCCATCACTTGAGTATATATATCATCACCTATGGAGCTAGAAGCTCCTCCTTCTTGGTCAGCACTTAGTTCCTTAAACTTTGACTGAACGGAAAAATTAATTAGTGTCATTATACACAAATTGAGGCTTATTGTTAAAATTATCAACTGACGTACAATGATTTCCGTTGATTTCTCATCAACAGGAGTCCCGTCCTTCCGACTATGGGTGCGAATGAATAGATCCGCCCGAGAAGGAATACTCCCATCAGTCCTGCTCCGAGTCTATCCATGTACAAAGTTAATTTCATTACAAAGTTGAATGTCAACGTAAATTCTAAAATAATAAATAATATATTGAACCCATGTACCTCCTCATCTCTATGTCGAGCAAAACTCTTAGTCCCCCTTGTATGTCTAAGTTTTTGGGAGCTACGATTGGCCTTATTTTTCGAAGCCACAGCCTACATATATTCAACAATATTGCAACAATTTAAAGACGCGAGCAAAAAGGACTCTTTCACTAAAACATTTTAACAATGGTTTCATACCTGAACCTCTGGACTGCCCCAATATTGCACAAGCCAATCCCAATCTTCACTAGAAACATCAGGGGGTCTATGCCGAAGTCGTTCCTCATTTGTATTTCACGAAGAATAGTACTCATCCTTAATGTCCTTTTTATAATCTCTGTATTTCTTTCCTAAACTTTGTAGAACCCACTTTTCCTCTCATCATCAACCACCGCGTAGTCCTGAGATTCAAAATTAAATAAGGGAGATGATTAACTAAAGAAGGGAGATGTACCAGTATGCAAAAATGAATGATTAATTTTAATATCATGTTTTATGATATTAAAACACTACAAGAGAATATTTTATGAAAATTTGATAAACAGACATACTTTTAAATTCTTAAATATTTGAAATTCTTTAAGACCTTTTTTTTCCTGTTAGGTATTTTGGGACCCAAGCTCCTCTAAAAAAATTTAAATATAACTTATAGTCATTGAGATGCAAGATAGACCCGTGTGTGTGTGTTAAAACAAAAGAAAGGATAGGACCTTGACATGATGCAAGTTGAAACCTCAGCTTTGGGTTATCAAATTGCAGCAAAATATATATATATATATATATAAAGAGCATGTTAAAACAAAATAATGAGGCATGATCTTTTTTAATTGCTTACTTTTAAAAATAAGCAATTGAAAAATATGATGAAATTGAAGAATGTGTCATATCACATCTCAGGGCTAACTGGCAACTAATTAATGGTCAATTAAAAGATTAGGATAGGATTGCATGTCAATTGGATTTCAAGGACATGATCCATCTATTTCTGAGGCATGTCAGATCAATTGTCTAACACTATGATAGTGTGGGCCACATTTTTCCAGGCTCAAGGGCAGGTGCTACTAAAGATGTTTAGACCTGATGATATGCTTTTTTGGTGGGGTACCAAATGAGGGAAAAGCCTTACAAGAAGAAGCATTTGCCTAGATCGCCTTGGTAAGGGAACACCATATCTTTGTAGCCATATTCTGTTTCACTTGCTTTGAGATGATTCAATCCATGGTAAAAGCATTATCTCTACTATGGATACCTAGGCTCCTCATGAAGACAGCTAATGATGAGATAGCATTTTCTGTTTACTGTTTGGGTGCTATGCATCTTGATAAGACTCTAATTGATGTCTAGAGAGACAAGCAAACAAAATCATAACACTCATGGGTCTTGTAATTAATATATCTAGGGACAAGGAAACCATCTATCTTCTCTCTCTCTCTCACATGCTCAGTTTTACCATATGCTTTACGATATGGTAAACCAAGAATCAAAAGAAACTAACCCACAGAACGGTAAGCAAATGCACATGTTACCTTAAGAAGAATCAGCTGTTGTTGGCCCAATAAGAAACCACTACATGAGGTCTAATATCAAAGGCCAAGAATTTCTTTTACAGCCAAGTTCTCTCAGAATCTGTTAGCGTAAACAATGAAAAAAAAAATGATTTAGCATAATTTGTATGACTAGACAAAATTGAAGATCGCTTCAAGGGTTTAGAATTCAAGGGAGAAACAGTTTTAAGTAAATAGATATATTGTCTGGTGTGCAAGTTCACAATGCTATCTTTCATCATTTGAAGCCAATGTATTCAACTAAAACATCATATGGTGTATTGGATTAGTTAAAACACAATACATTCTTTTGTCACAAGTGTCCAACTACGGTTGCATACACTACAAAAAATATGTATCTAATATTTAAAATAAGCTTTGCTGCACGGATACTTCATCAAATTTCTGAACTAGTTAACCTAAAAGTGTGTGCATGGATGTGTCTATAAGTAAGGTGATTCGATTACAAAGCTCCGTTGATGATAGTTGTGGTGGTGGCGGTATCAATCTATCAAATAAAATTTAGAATGCATAACCAATACTTAGCAGAATACTCAAAGCAGGCTTGTAAAATATGTTTTAACTAGAACCTGCTGTCTAAAGTTTATATATTTGAATTTTGAGCTCGTAATGATTGTATACGCTCGTGTCATAAGGCATATATCAATGAAAGGAATGCCAAAAAAAAGATCTCATCATGAAAGAACTTCTTAAAATTAGGATCATGTTAAATTTAATGAGTAAGAGGCTACTTAAGCAATGACATAAAACTAAAAAGGCATAGGTAAATTGTCTCAAGCAGTGCTTCACAGGCCAGCAAGCCCCCAACTGTTGGAGGCTCCCGTACGAACCAAACCAGACAACCCGGACCTAAAGACCAAATTGATTGCAAAATACTATAAAAAGGAAAAAGAAAAAAAAAACAATTCTGTTTCACTACCTTGTTACAGTTCAAGCTCTGACCAGTCCGATGGAGGGTCCAATGCCAGCCAAACCTGATTCAACCAGTTGATGAAGACTGATCAGAACACTGGTTTCAAGAACATAAAAATAAACATTAATAGTATACATTGTTATCCGTAAATAAAATATTAGTTCTGACTAATTCTATCAGCTGAAAACCCATTATTCTGTCCTAGATCTTAAGTTTTTGACAAACAATGTGTCATTATCGCATTCTCATTTCCCCTATTGGTGTCCATACAGTTACCATATCTGTGCATAAAAGAGTAAACACCATTCCTAGAATTAGATATCAATAAAAAGCAATCTTATTAGATATTGCTTTTGATACAAACAACCAAGAATCACCCTAATTTTGCAATTAAATTCATTTTTTCTTTTCAGAAACATGTTTAAGACAGCTTTTCATATGTTTCAATCACCAGAGATTTACTAATCTAATAGACATGTCATTTGTTATATGTTTCAAGAATTTCCAAGTCATATATATATATATATATAGCTGTGTGATTCCCATGGGTACTAAAATTAATTTCATAACTCCTCCCCCTGCACCCCTTGTCTCTCAAGTCTCATCCCCAAGCAGCTCTTTTCAAAAAAGGAAATGAAACAAATGCCAAGGATTGGCATTTGCCAATGTCCATACAAATAGTACTATAGTTTATTGGCATTTTAGGGAGCAGATGAGCTCTGAGTAAAGGTGAACAGAGATGGATTCACTAATCTATGGCTAATGTAGAGATGAGAAGAACAAACAAAATCCTTTTGCTCCTTCAGCAAAGCAACCACTTTTATATCAAATCACATTACAAGCAATATCCTCTTAAAACCACACACCCACGTTTGCAAGCAACGCCACCATTCCTACAAATCAATTACCCAAACTCGAGGCATGGTTTCAGAACATCAGGTCATTTACAAATTACAAAATATGTTGTCCCCTCAAAATCATAAAGAAAAACACACTTCCTAGGAAATCATAAAGAAAACTCTCTCTCTCTCTCTCTCTCTCTCTCTCTCTCTCTCTCTCTCTCTCTCTCTCTCTCTCTCTTAAAAACTCACTTCCCAGGAAATCATAAAGAATACTCTCTCTGTCTCTCATATATTCATCTTTCCCTCTTTAACACAAATGCCATCTCCCAACACAGACATACACCTAAAGGTCACAAAACACATTTGAGTTGGGGAAAAATGTCTCTGAATGAATGCAAAATAGACCTTTGGAGTGAGAGCAAACTAAACCAAAAAAAAAAGAAAAAAGCACATCTGAAGTATGCTAAATTCCAACCATGAACAGTACTATATATGTATACACAAAAAAAAAAATCACATATCCCATATCGAGATCTTCAAAACAAATGCAAACAGGCCTACAAACAAATGAATACAAACCTAGAACAGAAATAGGTTCAAATCAAACCCTGTCAAAACCAGAAATCCTAATTGAAGTAAAAAAAAAAAATGCAGAATCACTCAAACCACAATCAACGATGCCAACAAAATCATAAAAATGCAGATCCAACAAAATCGCTATGCATGAAAAAGAATCCTTCCAACTTAGGCCAGAAGCACAAAAACACCCAATTCGAATGATTCCAAGCACCGAAAGCTCAGAAAATGGGATCCGAACAGCTTCATTTAAATCAATAACAATAACAATAGATAAAACCCTAATAGCAGCGTCTAATCTTTCCAATTACTGAACGATTGTAACAGAGAAAAGTCTGCAATCTACAAGCTGAAAACCAATGCATCTGGACCAAAAAGAAATCAATCAATCACTCCAAAGCTACTCTAGATCTAATCGGCCTCAAACGAAACGCAAATGATTTAGAGTAAGAGGTAGAGAGCTAGAGAAGATCGCGAATCCAAGGATACCAAAGCAAAAGGATTAATGCAGGGAAACAGGTCGAGAGATTCGAGTTCTACCTTTCTCAGCTACGAACGAGGAGCGGATCCCTAAATGTTAGGATTTTCGTCTTCTTGTCTTTCTTCTTCTATTTGCTTCTGGAAGAGAAGGGAATGAGAGAGATTTTGTTTGGCCACGGGAAAGCGCTGGAGAGAGATGAGGAAGAGAAGGATCTGGTTCGGCGTCGAGCAGAGAGCGATGCGTGAGCAAGGAGAGAGCAGAGAGGGATGGCGTGAGTAGGGAGAGAGCGAGAGAGGGATAGATGAGGAAGAGAGGGACCTGTTTCGGCGTCGCCGAGACTTGAGCAGGGAGAGAGAGTGAACAGGAGAGAGCGAGAGAGGGAACGATGAGTGAGATAGGGATCGATTAAAACATCGCACTTCATCGGGCTTATGCCGTCTTATATCGTCTCATTTAAGTGGACGTTGGTGTAACTTCGACACTAAATGCACATTTTCTTGTAGTGTGTCTGGTGCGGCTATAGATTCCTTATAGGAAATTAAAATTTATTATTTGATAATATAATTTTTTGAAGAAAAATAACATAACATGTATATTATTTATTTAACATTAAATAATAATTTATATAAATAAATAAAAAATGAAAGAGTTATATGGTTTTTGGGTTGAAATGGATAATAGTGAGAAAAAGATGGAGAAGTTTTTTGAGGAAATTCATTTTCCATACCCTTATGGGAAACTCATTTCCACCATTATCAAGGAAAATGCTGACACGGCAGGAAAGCATTTCCACGGAATTATTCTTCACCAAACGCAGAAAAAATGGATTTTCACGTAAAAGTGTTACACAAACATGCCCTTATGTATCAATGAAAGGGTTAGAAAAGGATTAGAGGAAGACTACTTTGTGGAATTATAAGTGGACCAAACATCACCCAAATCAGACCATCCTAACCCTTGATTTATTCAGAGGTGGACCCCGCCTCTTGGATGGTCTGGATGAGTGGTGCACAGTGCACGGTGAGTATTTTTCTGATTTTAGATCCTCCAAGTTTAAATATAGTTTTGTGAGAATGAGCACGTAGGTTACAACTGATATAAGTGTCGATCATTGCCATGGGATTAAGCACGTACAACTCATGCTCAACTTGAAGGGATTTTATCATAGAGGGTTGTGGGGTTTCATCGGAGAAAAGGATCGGAGGCAGTAGGGTTGTAGGGTTCCATTGGATTGGAGAAGATGAACGGTACGGAGGCAGTAGGTTTGAAGGGTTTTGTTGAAGAAGATGAACGGAGGTGTTTGGTTTTTTTATCCCCCAATTTTCTTTTATTTGCGAAAAGGACCATCTCATTTTCTATCTTTTTCATTCCAATGTACTAGTTGAAACTTGAAAGGCTTCATAGCTGACGTGCCATCTTTTACACGTGGCGCCACTTGATAGACAGGTCCAAACAGTAAACTCCTGTTTCGCTCAAACAGGGGGGATCCGGACTCAACAAGGTAAACTTTCATTTTTTGCGTTTTTTTTTCTAGAAAGTTAAGCTACTTTGACGAAAGCACTTTCACTTTTAAAAAAGATAAACCTTTTTGTTTTTTTTTTTTCCTAAAAAGTCGTTTAAAAAAAGCTGACTTTGTGAAGCTACTTTGACAAGCTAATACATGAGGCGTGGGGGCACCAAATTCTGCCCGGTCCTTCAGAATCGTTGGGTGGGGGGGCACCGAATTCTGCCCGGTCCCCCAAAACCGCTGGATCCCAGATAGCACCACTCGTAAATGAATGGACCTCCCTTGTCCATCCTACATTTACACTGCTCTCTCTCTCTCTCTCTCTGAGTCACTGAGAATGGCTTGGTATTGGTGGGTAATCATCTTAGTAGCTATATCCTTCTTCTCCAAATCATCAGCTGAACTAATAACAGCTCTCCCTAGCCAACCCTCCAACATCCCCTTCAAACAGTACTCTGGCTACATCACCACAGACACCCTCCATGGCAGAGCTCTATTCTACTACTTTGTCGAAGCGAACGTCGCCGTCCCTCTCTCTCGTCCCCTAACCCTCTGGCTCAATGGAGGTTTGCTCAAGCTCAAACATCAAACTATCTTTACTGGATTAATATTTATCATTTCATACATACTTATACCATAATCATCATCAAAGTCTTGTCGCATTGGTTCTTACATACTTAATTATACGTATGTTACAAATTATAATACAAACATTAGGCCCTGGTTGTTCTTCTTTGGGTTACGGCGCATTCATGGAACATGGCCCATTTCGGGTGGGAGACAATGGACTCTTGATCCAGAATCCATACTCTTGGAACTTGGGTAATGATCATCTTAACTGCTATATTTTATAAGGTTCTTGTTTGATATTCACTTTGTAATTATTGGAAAATCCAAATGGGAATACTGATTTTCGATGTGTAATTTTATTCACCTTCAAACCTGTGAAAGAATCCAATATGCTATACGTTGAGAGTCCAATAGGAGTGGGTTTTTCCTACTCGAATACAAGCGAGGACTATATCCATTGGAACGATACAAGAACTGGTATGCGCCATTAAATCGATTGCCTGAAAACTCTGTTTAATCTACTAAGAGAATTTGCTGATTTGTGGATGATTTTATGATTGGTTACAGCTGAGGAGAATCTCAGATTTGTGTTAAACTGGTTGGAAGAGTTTCCCCAATACAAAGACTCAGACTTCTATTTAACTGGGGAGAGTTATGCAAGTTACTGGAAGCTCTGACTCTAGAGACATCTTTACCGCCTGTTCAATTGCAAGAATTTGTGAAGAGAATTTGGGCTGTTGGGAATGCGAGATTTCTGTCAGAAGTCCACTTTTTAAGTGGAGAATCCTAAAGTCAACTGAGATTTGATAGGGTGTTTGATGGGTGAAAGTAATGTGGAACTCTTTGAAGTCTCCCAACACAGATTCTCCTTATAATTCCTGCAATCAAGCAGGCTAGAAAACCTTGTTATTATCCCAATGATGAAGAATTTCTGATTGATGGATGGTGATTATAGGCCACTACATACCACAGCTTGCAGCCCTTATATTGGAACACAACAAAAATACAAACATCGAACCAATCAAGCTCAAGGCTATTGCTGTAAACCCCTGAATCATTCTGCAGTATGAGTTCTACTCTAGTGATTTTTCTTTGTTTTTTTTTTTTCAATATGAATTTTATATGGGTGTTCTTTGATTGGCAGCTGGGAAACCCGCTTCTAGACATGGATATTAGTTTGAACACCGGCGACTATCTGTGGGCACATGGAGTCATTTCCGACAAAACTTGGATGCTTGAAAAGACCATCTGCAACGATTCAAGATACATTGCAGAGGCTTTGCATAACAAGTTGTCACAGGAGTGTATAGATGTATTTAACAGAGTCAACAATGAGACTGGTCCCGATATTGATTATAGTGACCTGCTCTTGCCCCGATGCTCGTTGTCAACTACTGGACAGCAATCCATCTCCACAGGAACTCATGCAAGGATACACACTAAGGTAAGCATTTTGTATCTTAGTAACTACTCATGCTTTCCTTCTATGAAAAAAAAAAAAAATACACATGCTTTGATTCGAGGTAGCCTCAATGTAAATTCAGTGCAGGGAGACCTTAGTCACTGTTTGATCAATCTTAGATGGTGATGTGAAATGTGCCATTCCAATAAAACAGGGCCCACTGTAGATAGACCTATAGAGAATTTCTAGTGAAGCCATAAAGGGTTTGTTTCATACTACATAGTTCCTGTAGAATGATACAGGAAAGTTAGTATAGTTTTTGTGCATGAAATTTACTGATATTGTGTAGGACTTTGGGATTTTTTTTCCCAGCCGGTAAAGAGGTTCTTGATGTTAACAGCTTGCTCGGAGAACCAATGGTGATCCATGCCTTCCTGGGAGGATATCTGCGTACCTCAACAAGCCTCAAGTGCAAAAGGCTCTTCATGCCAGTACAACAGGGCTTCCATTTCTTTGGGACTTCTGCGGAGGGTCTCTCTCTCTCTCTCTCTCTCTCTCTCTCTCTCTCTCTCTCTCTCTCAAATGTGTGTGTGTGTGTTGTCATTAGCCTTTCAAGGATAAATCTACTAAATAGGGTCTTACACATCAATTTAAGCTTGATGCAAGACTAGTCTTTACTTTCAGGCCTGACAAATATGAGGGAGGCACATGCCTAGGTTTATGGTCAAAGTCTCAAAACACCACATTATGCCCATGGCCACGAAGTTTATTCCTATCGGTTCAAAATCCAGGCCTGAGATTGACCCATTTGGATGGCTCTACTTGATTGAATGTAATAAATTAGGCCATCTTTGAACCCATCTCATCCCAATGTCACCCAAGTGGGCCTACTTTTTAACACCATCTGATCTTAATAGATAACTTATGAGTTATGAAGACATTCATATAAACTTCACTATGGTTGTTGTATATCAAAAAAAGTCACTTTAACGAAATCTTTCTTAGCATGATTTGGTTCTTTACAAGATGTTCTATGAGCTTTGGTATGAGTGGAGTGTTTGGATCCTTCACATCTTAGATGCGCTAGTAGGTTCAGTGGTTTCTAAAATAAGCCTCTCTCACTCTGGCAAAAAGCTCAGTTTCCATAAAACATGTTAACAATGTTAGAAAAATAAGGATTATGATCTTAGCTCGTGTCAAAAACATGAAGCCAACCACAGATCAATAGATAAGACTAAAATGATGATGATGACACAACAAAATGAAAGGCAAAGGCATTATCAAGCACACCATATGCTAGAGTTCTAACAGAGGATTATGGATGTAACAGGCCTCTTAAATATCAAAATGAGAACTTTGAGATAAACCTTATACCACTTGTGGCCTACCTTCTCCAAGAGGGCATTCCAGTTATGCTTTACAGGTTAGTGGACACCACCTCAAGCTTCCCAACTCAGATTTCTTTTATCACTAATCTTCTACAATAATGCCCAATGGTACCTACAGTGGAGACCAAGATGCGCAAATCCCATTGACTCAGACGAGGATAATTGGCAATATGTTGGCCCAACAGCTAAAGTTCACCACCTTCACACCTTATGCGCCTTGGTACAACAAGAAGCAGGTGCATATGCCTCTACGTTTTGAAGTACATCTCTCATTGTCAATCAGTATTCATTATTCATGATGCAAGCATGGAGCTCCCCAAGTATCAATTGTCCATGTCTAAGTTACAGTAGCTTTTCTTCCTTTTTCCTTTTATATTTTTTATTTTCTCTAGTAGAGGCCATTGAACGTGCCAAAAGATGTTGGAATGACACAATTGGATATGTTTGATGGATCATTTAGGAATTTAGAGAAATCCAGCATTCTGCATTGCATCAATTTGTTGTTCATTAATTTTGTAGATTTCGATTTATATCAATTTACAATCAAAATTACGGTCTTAATGATATCAAATTGCAGGTTGGAGGATGGACAGAGTCATTTGGAGAATTAAGAGCGGGCAAAAATGTGACATACCTTACCTATGCAACTGTCAGAGGTGGAGCACATGAAGTCCCATTTACGTCGCCGTCACAAGCATTGACATTGTTCAAAGCTTTTCTTAGTGGATCACCTCTGCCTAGAAAGTAGATCGATTTTTGCTTGTTAAACAATACTCTTAGTGAGTCACAAGTTTCTTTCTTTGGATCTAGAATAAAGAATCCGCACAAATGGATTTCCCTTATTGTATAACAAGGTTAGTGGAGAAAAGATTTTTCTGAATACAGTGAGAAAGGGTTTTATTATCCTAACCTTTCTCCAGTTTGGCACTTAACTGAACAGTGTTTCAGGAGAAAATGAATGTGTATGATCGAACCCTGTTATTGCAAATAAACTTCCTAGAACTTCATGGTGAACTGTGAACATAAAAGTCATGCAATGATAATTCATTCTGCAACCGTTCATGTGGATGTACTATTCTAATCAAATTCTCCATCTGCAAAGCCACAATAATTGATAATCAATTCCAGTGAAATTATGCTTGATGCCAATGAAATTGAGCAAAACTGAATTACCTCATTCTGTTTGAGAACGATCTGAATGTTGTAATTTTTTTATTTTTTTTAAATTCCATAGCCATACACTACCTAAAGCTTCCCACTGATTACAAACAATGGCTTCTCTGTTTCTCAGCACACAATTTCTTACATACTTGGCCGTACTCAATGCTCCCTCTTCTATCATTAAAATGATCGAAAGCAATTTTTTTGATAATGAAGTACAAATGATTGAAAATATCCCATTCACCAACATAAGAATTGCTGGAGGTTTACCTCTGCAAAATATATAGTATGTGCCATAGCCAAAGATGTTTACACAAAGTTAAAACATTGTATTATAAACAAAAGAACGTGAAGGAGTGGTCTCAGATATTTTATTTGTCTAGAGAATAAAGAGAATCACTACCAAATCTGTTTTGGGTCAATGTGAGCGTCCATAATCAAGCTCATAAACTTTGGATATATGAAGATAGTTCAACTTCGACCCTTCTCTCTCTGTCTTTAGTCATCATCTTTGAATTCTCTGTGCAACACGAACATACCAACATCAAAATCTCACTAAAAACCCCTTCAAATTATACATTAGGTGTTTGTACAAACCAAAAGACAGATGGAGAGAACTTGTATCTAACACGGATATAAATGTACCAACACAACCCGGTCCATATAACCCAATGAATTGCATACCAGATCAATACTTATCAGGTTCTCCTATAAAAAATGCGTTGTGAAAAAAAAAAAAAAGTTCGATAACAGTAACTTATATTAAAAGAGAAAAAAAATACAAATAAAAAGTACAAGAAAAAAAGAAAAAAGAGAAAGAAACACAGAGGTACAAGAGTAATGTACCCCCTCACACCACAACTACATAATAAAACCCTCCCAAGGGGAAACTCTCTCAACACCTTGCTTGGCTAAAGCGTCCGCCATCATGTTTGATGACCTGCTCTTATGCTAAAAGCTTACATTAATGGCGGTGGATAAAACCCAAATTTCATTGAAGATAAACTGAAACTTCCATGGATAAGCCTTCTGGTTCGAAACTCAACTCACTGTATTAGAAGAATCACTCTCCATAATAAGATTGTCATGGTAGTACTTCGAAAAACACCGAAGAGATTCCAGAATAGCTAAAACATCAACTTCATTAGAGTCACAAACCCCCACATATTTGGAGAACATAAATAAAACGTCCCCATTGCAATTTCGAAGTACCCCTCCAATGCCAGCTGGTCCAAGCTTCCCTCTTGCGGCCCCATCAACATTGAACTTAAACAAACCAATAGGAAGAGGAGACCAAAGAATAGATTTTCTTACTTTAACTGGGTCACACCCCATATATGATTCCCAATTAATAAGTATGTCATGAAGAGAAAAATTAGAGAATTCCTTTCTACCCAAAGCCCACTTCGCGATTGTTAAAGTGATCTTAGAAATAAACTCCGAAGTTGAGGTGGATCCCCTAAAAATTCTATCATTTCTTTCCTTCCAAATGGACCACAAAATAGCAAATGGAATTATCCTCCAAAAAATATAACCACAACCAACAAAACAACCTCCCAACCAAGACTATGCCGCATCAGCAATCTTCTCAAGACAGCACCAATCAACACCTCACCTACCAATAAAATGCGTAGTGAAAATTTAATCATAAATAAAATTAAACAAGAATCTAAAACCACAGACCAAAGCCCCAAAAAAGTTGAAAACAATCTCAGATTAACAGTACAAGAGACCTTGCCATCTTTAAGCCAATTAATATTGTTAAGCTCAATTTAACTTCATTGGCTTGTCCATAGACCATAAGACCTTATAGTCCTTCAGCCAATTAATGCAGTCGAGTTGAGGTTGACTTGAGTCACGCTCCAAGAAATTAGACATTTAGCTAAGGAATCGAAGATTAAAAAGGGCAATTGGGAATGCTTAAAAAAGGGTTTACTTTTCAAATCACATGTATACGCGATACGAGAAGTGTAAGCGTGGATTCAGGATCTGGCCACATGTAATACTGTGATACACATCCTAACCCTTGATATTAGGAGATCTTATCAATTTTATTAGTGTATTTATTTTTTGTCATAACTTAATCAAACTGTACATAAATAGTTGGATCATGTTACTGTTGCACTCAAGAGGAGTGAATTTTCACAGGTGTGCCACAATGAACAGAAAATAAACGGTTTGATCAGTTTTCTAACTAGCAATCATTGGCTTTTTCTTTATAAATTTATTAAGACATGGTTATGCATGGGCAAATCCGCAGTAAAGGATATTGATCTTTCCATCCAATGGACTTTCATAATCATCATGCATTTCAATAGACCCAACTAAGAAAGTCGTTTTCTCCTAAAAAAATGTCCGGCACTGTGTAGCGCTCCCCAAATATATATATGTATATGAGAAATATTCGAGTGAGAAGAACTTTTTTGTGAGACCCAACTAGTAACTCATCTAAACCTAGCAACCAATAGGGACCCCCTGATAGTCACTAATCTCAAGGATTAACACACATCCGAATGGACTGAACAGTTGGATCGAAGGTTGAATACTTTCTTGAATATGAAGTCATTAAACTTGTGGGCCACGGATAAAGGGTTTAGGAGCATGGGTTTGGGGTCAAACTTGATTCTTAGAGTGATCTTCCATAGATCTTTCCATCCCTCCTGATCCCATCTTCAAATGGGACCCACAATTGGGCCTCGCAAAAAAATTCTCATATAATATATGAGAATTAGTTCTCACCTAAATATTACTAATATAGATATATATTAAAAGCTGAGTGATTTCATTAATGTCACTCAGCATCAACAGCTTCAGCAAGTACATGATCCCTTATAATTTAATTCTTACATGTAGTGATTAGGTCGTTTCGTCCTATTCTTTTTGCCTTCTCTTCCTCGCATTTCTCTTGCGTCTTCTGGACAACTTTATGAATTGACATCTGAAACATGGAACCCCAACTATGGGTCTAATCTCATTGAACCTAGAGATGGCTTGCTATTGATGTTGCACCAACCCAGCCCAAGTTTCATTCAGCAGTCCCGAACCAAACCGAGTACGAGCTCTTAGATAATATCTTGAGAAGTAGAACACGAAAAAGAGTCAAATCGACAGACCAAACTCACCCATGTTTCATTTATACGGATCCCACATCTGCATGACCTAACTTCTTTTATAAAACAGGACTGACATACGGATACGTACCTATTATTTAATTTCAGTATTTTATATTTTATTAAAATATTTTATTTCAAAAACAGTTTTATTAAAATTCTTAATTATATTTAAAATAGTGTTGTCCAGATTATATGTAAATATGTTTTATGTACGTGGAAGAGTGGAAAGACGGTGAGTTAGTGGTAGAGTTATTTTAACAGTTATGAAATATCTATAAATATTTGTGAATGTTGTATAGTTGAAGATATGAATGAGGAACAATTCAAGGCTTTGCACTTGTTTTAGGAGTTGTGGACTTGTCGTTCTCCTCAAATTGAACCTTAGGAGGTCTTTGTTCCCCTCGAAGTGGACCCCTTCTTTCTCATTCTAATTTCCTATTTCATTTTTTATTTTATTATGTAAAAGGATCTGTATCACGTACAGGTGCGATCTAATTTTCAATCCAACCAGAATGCAATCTACGGTTAAATTATTAATGCTATACATATTTAATCCAACATTATGATAATATAGAAATTTGGGTCATTGCCTATACAATATACAAGAGAGGTTAGAGAGAGAGAGAGAGAGCACTTGTAATGTATGATATTATAGAAATTTTGGTCATTGTGAAAGGTCAGAGAGATGTAAAAGATAGAAATTTGGGTCATCGCCATCGCCTGGAGAGAGAGAGAGAGAGAGAGAGAGGTCTTGAGGGCCTGCCGCCCAAGTTTGACTAAAGAAACGGATCTTGTTGTTCAGGCCCAAGTTTGACTAAAGAAACGGATCTTCTTGTTCGTCTATCCTACATTACAACTGTTCTCTGTATCTCTCTCTCTCTCTCTGGCGCACACACTCCTGACAATGGCTTGTTGTTGGTGGGTGATCAACTTACTAGCCATATCCTTCTTCTCCAAATCATGGGCTGAACTAATAACAGCTCTCCCTACCCAACCCTCCAACATCTCCTTCAAACAGTACTCTGGCTACATCACCACAGACACCCTCCATGGCAGAGCTCTATTCTATTACTTTGTCGAAGCAAACGTCGCCGTCCCTCTCTCTCGTCCCCTAACCCTCTGGCTCAATGGAGGTTTGCTCAAGCTCAAACATCAAACTATCTTTACTGGATTAATATTTATCATTTCATACATACTTATATCATAATCATCATCAAAGTCTTGTCGCATTGGTTCTTACATACTTAATTATACGTATGTTATAAATTATAATACAAACATTAGGCCCTGGTTGTTCTTCTTTGGGTTACGGCGCATTCATGGAACATGGCCCATTTCGGGTGGGAGACAATGGACTCTTGATCCAGAATCCATACTCTTGGAACTTGGGTAATGATCATCTTAACTGCTATATTTTATAAGGTTCTTGTTTGATATTCACTTTGTAATTATTGGAAAATCCAAGTGGGATTACTGATTTTCGATGTGTAATTTTATTCACCTTCAAACCTGTGAAAGAATCCAATATGCTATACGTTGAGAGTCCAATAGGAGTGGGTTTTTCCTACTCGAATACAAGCGAGGACTACATCAATTGGAACGATACAAGAACTGGTATGTGCCATTAAATCGATTGCCTGAAAACTCTGTTTAATCTACTAAGAGAATTTGCTGATTTGTGGATGATTTTATGATTGGTTACAGCTGAGGAGAATCTCAGATTTGTGTTAAACTGGTTGGAAGAGTTTCCCCAATACAAAGACTCAGACTTCTATTTAACTGGGGAGAGTTATGCAGGTTACTGGAAGCTCTGACTCTAGAGACATCTTTACCGCCTGTTCAATTGCAAGAATTTGTGAAGAGAATTTGGGCTGTTGGGAATGCGAGATTTCTGTCAGAAGTCCACTTTTTAAGTGGAGAATCCTAAAGTCAACTGAGATTTGATAGGGTGTTTGATGGGTGAAAGTAATGTGGAACTCTTTGAAGTCTCCCAACACAGATTCTCCTTATAATTCCTGCAATCAAGCAGGCTAGAAAACCTTGTTATTATCTCAATGATGAAGAATTTCTGATTGATGGATGGTGATTATAGGCCACTACATACCACAGCTTGCAGCCCTTATATGGGAACACAACAAAAATACAAACATCGAACCAATCAAGCTCAAGGCTATTGCTGTAAACCCCTGAATCATTCTGTAGTATAAGTTCTACTCTAGTGATTTTTCTTTGTTTTTTTTTTTTCAATATGAATTTTATATGGGTGTTCTTTGATTGGCAGCTGGGAAACCCGCTTCTAGACATGGATATTAGTGTGAACACCGGCGACTATCTGTGGGCACATGGAGTCATTTCCGACAAAACTTGGATGCTTGAAAAGACCATCTGCAACGATTCAAGATACATGGCAGAGGCTTTGCATAACAAGTTGTCACAGGAGTGTATAGATGTATTTAACAGAGTCAACAATGAGACTGGTCCCGATATTGATGATAGTGACCTGCTCTTGCCCCGATGCTTGTTGTCTACTACTGGACAGCAATCCATCTCCACAGGAACTCATGCAAGGATACACACTAAGGTAAGCATTTTGTATCTTAGTAACTACTCATGCTTTCCTTCTATAAAAAAAAAAAATACACATGCTTTGATTCAAGGTAGCCTCAATGTAAATTCAGTGCAGGGGGACCTTAGTCACTGTTTGATCAATCTTAGATGGTGATGTGAAATGCGCCATTCCAATAAAACAGGGCCCACTGTAGATAGACCTATAGAGAATTTCTAGTGAAGCCATAAAGGGTTTGTTTCATACTACATAGTTCCTGTAGAATGATACAGGAAAGTTAGTATAGTTTTTATGCATGAAATTTACTGATATTGTGTAGGACTTTGGGATTTTTTTTCCCAGCTGGTAAAGAGGTTCTTGATGTTAACAGCTTGCTCGGAGAACCAATGGTGATCCATGCCTTCCTGGGAGGATATCTGCGTACCTCAACAAGCCTCAAGTGCAAAAGGCTCTTCATGCCAGTACAACAGGGCTTCCATTTCTTTGGGACTTCTGCAGAGGGTCTCTCTCTCTCTCTCTCTCTCTCAAATGTGTGTGTTGTCATTGGCCTTTCAAGGATAAATCTACTAAATAGGGTCTTACACTGTTACACATCAATTTAAGCTTGATGCAAGACTAGTCTTTACTTTCAGGCCTGACAAATATGAGGGAGGCTCATGCCTAGGTTTACGGTCAAAGTCTCAAACACCACATTATGCCCATGGCCACGAAGTTTATTCCTATCGGTTCAAAATCCAGGCCTGAGATTGACCCATTTTGATGGCTCTACTTGATTGAATGTAATAAATTAGGCCATCTTTGAACCCATCTCATCCCAATGTCACCCAAGTGAGCCTACTTTTTAACACCATGTGATCTTAATAGATAACTTATGAAGACATTCATATAAACTTCACTATGGTTGTTGTATATCAAAAAAAGTCACTTAACGAAATCTTTCTTAGCATGATTAGGTTCTGTACAAGATGTTCTATGAGCTTTGGTATGAGTGGAGTGTTTGGATCCTTCACATCTTAGATGCGCTAGTAGGTTCAGTGGTTTCTAAAATAAGCCTCTCACTCTGGCGAAAAGCTCAGTTTCCATAAAACATGTTAACAATGTTAGAAAAATAAGGATTATGATCTTAGCTCGTGTCAAAAACATGAAGCCAACCACAGATCAATAGATAAGACTAAAATGATGATGATGACACAACAAAATGAAAGGCAAAGGCATTATCAAGCACACCATATGCTAGAGTTCTAACAGAGGATTATGGATGTAACAGGCCTCTTAAATATCAAAATGAGAACTTTGAGATAAACCTTATACCACTTGTGGCCTACCTTCTCCAAGAGGGCATTCCAGTTATGCTTTACAGGTTAGTGGACACCACCTCAAGCTTCCCAACTCAGATTTCTTTTATCACTAATCTTCTACAATAATGCCCAATGGTACCTACAGTGGAGACCAAGATGCGCAAATCCCATTGACTCAGACGAGGATAATTGGCAATATGTTGGCCCAACAGCTAAAGTTCACCACCTTCACACCTTATGCGCCTTGGTACAACAAGAAGCAGGTGCATATGCCTCTACGTTTTGAAGTACATCTCTCATTGTCAATCAGTATTCATTATTCATGATGCAAGCATGGAGCTCCCCAAGTATCAATTGTCCATGTCTAAGTTACAGTAGCTTTTCTTCCTTTTTCCTTTTATATTTTTTATTTTCTCTAGTAGAGGCCATTGAACGTGCCAAAAGATGTTGGAATGACACAATTGGATATGTTTGATGGATCATTTAGGAATTTAGAGAAATCCAGCATTCTGCATTGCATCAATTTGTTGTTCATTAATTTTGTAGATTTCAATTTATATCAATTTACAATCAAAATTACAGTCTTAATGATATCAAATTGCAGGTTGGAGGGTGGGCACAGTCATTTGGTAAATTAAGAGAGGGCAAAAATGTGACATACCTTACCTATGCAACAGTCAGAGGTGGAGCACATGAAGTCCCATTTACGTCGCCATCACAAGCATTGACATTGTTCAAAGCTTTTCTTAGTGGATCATCTCTGCCTAGAAATTAGATCGATCTT
Source organism: Cinnamomum chago (assembly GCA_038049695.1). Classification (NCBI taxonomy): domain Eukaryota; kingdom Viridiplantae; phylum Streptophyta; class Magnoliopsida; order Laurales; family Lauraceae; genus Cinnamomum; species Cinnamomum chago. Next base: position 16,896,246 of record CP142453.1, read on the forward strand.
TGCTCGTTAAACAATACTCTTAGTGAGTCACAAGTTTCTTTCTTTGGATCTAGAATAAAGAATCCGCACAAATGGATTTCCCTTATTGAATAACAAGGTTAGTGGAGAAAAGATTTTTCTGAATATAGGAAGGGTTTTATTGTCCTAACCTTTCTCTGGTTTGGCACTTAACTGAACAGTGTTGTAGGCGAAAATGAATGTGTATGATCGAACCCTGTTATTGCATATAAACTTCCTAAAACTTCATGAACAGTGAACATAAAAGTCATGCGATGATAATTCATTCTGCAACCGTTCATGTGGATGTACTATTCTAATCAAATTTTCCATCTGCAAAGCCACAATAATTGATAATCAATTCCAGTGAAATTATGCTTGATGCCAATGAAATTGAGCAAAACTGAATTACCTCATTCTGTTTAAGAATGATCTGAACGTTGTAAATTCTTTTTTTTTAAAAATCCATAGCCATACACTACCTAAAGCTTCCCACTAATTACAAACAATGGCTTCTCTGTTTCCCAGCACACAATTTCTTATATACTTGGCCGTACTCAATGCTCCCTCTTCTATCAATGAAGTGATCAAAAGCAAAAAAAAAATTATAATGAAGTACACATGATTGAAAATATCCCATTCGCCAACATAAGAATTTGCTGGAGGTTACCTCTGCAAAATATATAGTATGTGCCATGGCCAAAGATGTTTACACAAAGTTAAAACATATTATTATAAACAAAAGAATGTGAAGGAGTGGTCTCAGATATTTTATTTGTCTAGAGAATAAAGAGAATCACTACAAAATCTGTTTTGGGTCAATGGGAGCGTCCATAATCAAGCTTATATACTTTGGATATCTGAAGATGGCTCAACTTTGACCCTTCTCTCTCAGTCTTTAGTCATCATCTTTGAATTCTCTGTGCAACACGAACATACCAACATCAAAATCTCACTAAAAACCCCTTCAAATTATACATTAGGTGTTTGTACAAACCAATAGACAGATGGAGAGAACGTATTATGAACATAAATTGAGGGTATGACACATGATCTGAACAGACTGCCACATACGCACAATAAAAAATAATTAGAAATACAACTAGATAATGTTGAAAATGTAACAATTATGAGGGATCTAGCCACACAAATATCATGGTGCACCAATGTTGATGTGTGTCCTATAGAGTAGATCATCCTCTAAATTATCATTCTTTAGAGTCCACTTGATTTGTTATGCCATCACGATAATACTGTAATTGCTCGCAATATCCCATAAATGTACAACTCATATTCCAATCAAGATAAATCCCTTACTTTTATGATATTGGATCTTTCTACTGATTGTACAAAAAATGTTCTTTGGTGATTTGAACAATTAAACTGGAAGGCAATGAAGAACCCAACATACCCTTAATAATATTCAAAATAATTTTATACTTCTTATTTTATGTTTTTCGTTCAGATGTACAGAACTAATGTTCGTGGTGCTAGTCTATTTCCTACTGAAACAAATGCAAGATTTGTGAGTGATAACTGATGAGAGCAATTATTTGATAAGTTCATTGAACAATGTACGAAGCTTGCAAGGGTTTACCTGCGATCAAGGTAACGGGGTTGAATCCCGGTCCCTTGGCAAGTGGTGCATGTTAAAGTGCCTGCACCTTCGCAGTTGATGCATCGTGAAACTTCAGTCTCTCCACTGCCAATCTCAACTGTCACGCTGCCAGTTCCAGTGCAGAATCTGCATTGTTCTAAAATACAGCATTTTCCATTCAGTTCTCCCCCTTTCTGAACCAAAGTATTAAGAGAGATTTGCTTATGGAGAAATATAGCTAGATCATAAAGCACAGTGATATGGCTAATTTATTTATTTATTTTGAGCAGTAATATGGCTAATTTATCCTGTGTACTTCACACAAAGCTGAGTATATTAACATTACTTAGGAACTTGTTACTGCATCAGCAAGTTGGAGATGATACATTATATTTAACTGATACTTAGCATGATGATCCACACACTACACTGTTCGTGGAACATGTCCCACTGTAGATAATCCAAGTGGTAAAATTCGCACATTAAGGACAATGGAACTCAGTTGGCCTGCAATCAACTTACAATTAATTCTGTCTATAGCTGTAACTCAGATTCATTTGTTACTGATCATAGCAAAGAGCAAAAGAACTGTAACGTTGTTTCTGTTTGGACCCTTTGGAACTCAGTTGCCCCACACTCAGTTTACACGTAAATCTAATAACAGGCAACTCTCTTTCTCTGTAATTGGTCATGATCAAGAACAAAATAATTACCATGCGGAGGTAAACAGGGTTTACAGTGCTTGGTTTATGACAACCCAAAACGATCATCAGGTTATCCAAATGGATGAACCATCATTAATGTGTACACTTAAGTCACCACGCTCAATTTAGCTGATGTACGACAAGTTATGCAATAATTTCTGGAACATGAAGATTGTAAGAAATCAAGCCAAAAAGATAGTGCCAACTTCAATCGGTCATAACTTTTGATCCAGGTATCATCTTGCAACGCACGAGTACTCTTTTCAAAGCTATGACATGCTCTATTACATGGACAACAATCAAAGGATATTGATATTGCCGAAGGCGAAATGAGACGGTTTCGAAAGTCAAAATGCAGTTATCGTGCAAAACTTCTTATTTCTAGTAATTTTCTATTCTTCTTATATTACAGATTTTTTTAGTCCGTTTTAGTCTGAAGTTTTACAAAAGGTCTTGTAAAGTAATTTAGAGTTTAGTTTGAGGGTTTTTACGTAATTTAGGTTTTTTTTAATTATTTCAAGTAACTTTTACTATTTCAAAGAGGTTAGGGTTTTGGGATACTATATACATCACTGTTATGATTCTAATGAAAAAAATATAAATTTCAGTTTATCTTCATAGTTTTGTCAATAGTTCAGGGCTAGAGATTTTCTTCCTTAATCCTTTTGCGCTTTCCACTACACCATTTACAAATATCAAAATAGGCTTAATTTGTAACCTACATTTAGATAGCAAAAGAAAAGTTGTCAGTAGCTTGCACAGAAAAATTCATCAATCAGACAGATCTAAATGCCCTATGATCCATGGGCCACCCATGGCTGGACCCACAAAAGAATGAAGGATACATCCATCCTATCTACCACTATTGATGTGTCCACACAAGTGTTTCACATTGAAGAATTGAATATTAGCTTTCCATTCTGGTCAGCTTCTATGAAAAAAACACACACATACACACAAGTTGAACATCCAATTACTTTATGTTTAACATATACTCCATAGAAAACAGGATCTAGTTTTCCATTTGAGTGAAGGTATATATTTATACTAAGAGCAAACCAAAAAAAAATCAGATTTTCAATTTTCAAGTGCAAAGCTTACGAGAGCCCGATCCGTCACAAGGGAAGCAAGGCTGCGTATTATCCCGTTTCGCCTGTAAGGCAACGGAAACAAACGAAAAACATATATATCAGCTACTTCCTCCATTTTTCTCAATGAACCACATCACAAAAAACAAGCTATGTGAGCCTCACATACCGCATTATCGATTTGAGTTTCATAAAAGACTGGAATCCCAATACCAACAGCAACACTCACAACGCCCACAGAGACTGCAATCAGCTGCAATCACATTCACACCACACAGAAACAGAAATTTCAATTTGGATGAGAAAAACAGACATAGAAAGAGAGATCGTAACAAAATTAGAGGTGGGGTGTTGAGAAAACCGTGTTCTGGTCGAGTTCCACGGCTTTGATGGAGGGATAGGAAGTGGGGGGTCTTTGGATTTTGGTGGGTTTGATGTGGAGAGAGGAGGGCAAAGTAGAGAGCTTTGGATGGTGAGGAGAGATGAAAGGACAGTGGAGGGAAGAAGCCATGGAGAGAGGATGAGTTGGGTTTACAGAGGAAAGAACTCGGCCTTTCCTCTTTTGCTTCCCCATCCATGGTTTGGCCCCACCCTCCAGCCACAGCACAGAGACTTCACTTGGAGCCACAAGTTCTGGATAGTTGAGACCTTATCACGTTATCAAACCGACCCGAGCTGAGGTCGAGGTCGAGGTCGAGCCCTCTTTTTCAAGAGCTAGAGCTTTATCAGGGATTATCACTATCAGGCCCTATTTAGGGATAATGACTAAATTAGGGCTTATCAGGTGTGTGATGCGTGCTATGGGGACCCACCTGGGGCCGGACGAACCCGGGGGGCGCGAAGGGGTGGGATTTCAAGATTTGGGCCTGACCTATCTACTTACTAAGTTTGGGTCCCATTTCATCCGGGCCTCGCAAGTTTAATTCTATACAGTTGGAGTCGTAAACAGGTTGATTCCACTACAAGTGTATAGTGGATCTGGAACGGGGGGGGGGGGTGATTTCAAGATTTGGGCCTGACCTATCTACCTACTAAGTTTGGATCCCATTTGACCCATCTTCATCCGGGCCCCACAAGTTTAATTATGTACAGTTGGGGTTGTAAACGGGTTGGTTCCGGTCCGAGTCTATAGTGGATTTGGAACCGGAACCATTAAGGAAAAACTGGAACCGGATTCAAACCTGGAACCGTTTCTTAACTCTAGAGCCGGAACTAGAACCATATCTGGATCTGGGTCCTAGTCTAAGTAGAGAATGATATGAAAAAAATATGGTTTTTAGGAGAAATTTTTAAGAAATTAAAATAATATATCAGGTCTCGAGTCCACGGGTCTGAACCAAGATGGAACCGAACCTGGACCCATTTACTTAACGGAGCCTAAATAAGGACCCAGACCCGGCTTTTAACGAGTCAGAACCTCTGGATAATCGAAGAATCGGGGACCCATTTACATCCCTATGTATTGTCCATTTGACTGGGTGTGCAATCGATCCAACGATGTACAGTCCATTTGGATGAGTTCAAACATAGGGACACAGATACATTATAGGGGGGTTTGGTCCACTCATATGGACCCCCAAGTGGGCCTCACTACCGATGCGCAACAAGGGCATTGGGCGCACCTGATAACTGCACTAGGGATAATTTTACATATGTTAATATAATATAATATATATATATATATATGAATGTGAATGTATTATTTAAGCCTTTTTGTTTAGGGTCTGTTTAGTTAAAGGCATTTCCAACAAGGAATTGGGCTTGTTGGGGATTTTTGACATATGTCACATCTTGTTTCCTTAGGATTCCAAATACTCTGTTTGATATAAAAATTCAAAATTCTAGGCCATATGAAAAGGCACTTTTAACTTTATGAATTTCTAAAATTCCAGCATTCAAAATGCTATAGGGGGTTGAGCATTTGGAATTTTACTTCGGAGGGCAGCATTTGAAATTCTAACAATTCTCATAATACGGACAAAATTTATTTGTCGTAGAATTTTTTTCAGAGTAATATGCCATTGATAAAGTAGTAATATGCCATTTATGAAGTACTTGAAAAATATGTGTAGTACCAAGAACTCGACCTTTTAAACTGTCACTTTTGACTTTTGAAATTCTCTAAGTTCTATGTTCAATATTGTGGTGTAGTTGAGCAAGTGATACAATGGTTGGGAAAAGCATATGGAGAAATTGTAATTCTACCTTTTTTTTTTTTTTTTTTTTAGATTCTACCTGCCTGGAATTCAGTAGAGTGGCATGAGATATGGGTTTGCTCTCTACATTTTGTATTCAAAACCCACACTAAAATTATCCGATGTGCATTTGTGTGGGTTTAAGGGGCGTCCACAAGAAGGGTTTAGTCATGTTGGGTCAAAGACCCCCGGAATCCCTAAGACAGCAAAACAAAACAAAACAAAACAAAACAAAAAAGAATGAAATTCCTACAAATTCTTAGGAAAAAAGAAGAAGAAACTTAGAGAAAGAATATTAGAGGAAAAAGAGAGAGAGCTTCATCTATTATCTCAAGTGAATACAAATATATGGGAGAAGGCTTATTTATAGGCAAAGTAACATCTTCATTGAAGAACTCTAATTACAATAAGATTCTAATCCTGACTCATTTTATGTGGACATCCACCTATATTACATATCTTATAACACAAATACAATACTCCTACTAGCCTGGATGGTAGGCTAACATTATATGATGGCAATATCTGACTTTCGGGTTCGAACCCAAGACCTTTTAATGAGAACTACCATTCCTTACCACTAACGCAAGGAGCCATTTTCAGTGGCAATATCCGGCTTGAATCTTGGCATAAGAGATTCTACCAAATGTTAGCCTACAATTTCAAAAACTTTTCCAACATTAACCTACAATTTCAAAAATGCCCTTTAACTTTGGGATATTGCAGAACTTTGCGATGTGATTTCACATAAAATCCCGACCACTTTAATTTCCTTCTTTCTCACTGTCTCACATTGGCTCCCCATTTCTCCATTTGTGTCTCACATTAGTCTCCTTGTTTGATCTGAACACACCGACGAATTCCCCTCATCGGACTAGAAATGGAACTCTCCATGCCACTAAAACACACCCAGCCAGTTGGGTCTCCTGCAAACTCGTAATATCGAATTATTCTTGACAAACTTAGAGATTCAGAGCCTTTAAAGGGACTGAATGAGAAGAACCAAGAGACTCAATTTTTTGCTCAGATTTGAGAGCTAATGAAGAACAACTGTTCTTGCACACACCCATCAACTGAATAGTGAATATCCACTATAAATACCCACTATGTAAGACCATAGTACAGGAAAAACCACTACCTAGAAAATCCAAGATCTCCATGTAGACCCACTACATGCTACCTGATTGAAAGCATTTTACTTGTTTGGCAACTCTACTAATAGAGTCAAGTAAAGTAAAGCTCTCAATTCTAAAAAAAAAAAAAATATCAGAAGTACTTTAATTCAAAATTTTCACCATATTTAAAAAAAAAGTCAAAAAATAACCTCCTTTCTCCACTAAAAGACCAGAAAACTTCACTTTTCTATAAAAAAGTAAAAAAGATATCATAACAAACAACTAAAAACAAAATACCATCAAAACTCACTTCTATTTTATTCTTTCTTCAAAATAATTTTTATTTCACTCAACTCCATTAGTAAAGACCCCAAACAAGCCCGAACCCACTGAGAAAAGCCACAAGATAAATCCACATTGCATTACTCTTTTTTTTTAAGACAATTTTATCCTTCTAGATTGTTGACCAATTTAAATTTTCAATGGGTGAAGCCCACTATCAACCTTGATGCCATCCCTACTTGCAATCCTCCCATGGTCCCACCCCAGCATGCAGGTGGGCTGGGCCCAAATGCAAGATTAGGTGCATGATGGTATCATTGAAGTTTTGGAGATTCTCCTGCACTGCAAAGTCGTTGTTTGCTGCAGCGCGTAACGGTCGGAATCATCGGAAACATCAATATCTAGGTCCTTTTTATAGGTCTAACGTATCGCTGACTTTGAGTGATGCTAACATTTTCCTAACATTCCTGGATTGCTCGTGATGCAAGAGAGAGAAAGGGAGAGAGACTTTCTGTTTGTATCCATTTTCCTTCTTCATAATCCAATGTGCATTGTGATGTCTGAATTGGATCACAGAGATTCTCTCCCAGGTGCTCCACCATTCAAAGATTTGATGTAAGAACCGGTGATGCTTGCTGTATTATCCAAATATCAGTCCATTTGAGTCCTATCTATGAATGAAGTTTTCCTGAATACCACAGGAGTAGTGTAGGATTTTCAATTTATGCCGTTTACAGAAGTTGAATTAGGCATTGAATCTTTTGCACAGCAACCATACAGGAGTCTTACAGGTGAAAAATTACCCAATATCTTGAACTCGCACCATGGCAAGAGTATGTTTTACTTGAGACATTGCCGATGAAATTTTATCGATAATAAATTAATATCTGAAACAATTTAAACTAACTGATAAATACAAAATAAATATATAGTATTGGTACAAATTATTCTTGTCGGTTTCTCTTTTGGAATTTTTACAAAAAAATTAAACTTAAATCATAATTAAACGGAGATGCTCCTATAAGAGATATCTCTAACTTTATATGAAAGATAGGGGTGGAGGCCCTTACATTTAAGTGTTGACATTGAATATGAATGTGAGGGTCACACTCAATCTCTCATTTAAGGTGAAAGATATCTCTCATAGGACATCTCTCTATAATTAAATGATTTTATAAAAAAAATCATTAAATGACAATATAATTGTTCGTATATTTTTTTGAACGGGATTACCCTAGTTAACAATATCATCAATTCAGTTGACGATATCATCAACCTAATTGATGATATCGTCATCTTCTTGCAACTTTTCTTCTTCTTCTTCTTCTTCAATAGTTTTCATATCTATTCTTAAAGTTAGTTCAAAGATTCCCAAATTAACGAAGCAAAATACACTCTTGCAATTTAAAACTCTACACAAACAATACAATACATAAGAAAAAACCTCACATTCACTACTCAAAGATTGCCTAACATGACTCCCTACATATTCCTAACAAACATCAAGACCTACAAAATTCTCCCAAACAAATGGCTTCAAACTCTAGCCAACACCAAACAAATCTTCACAAAAGCATACCTAAATTGATCCCCTCCAACCTCACTCAAGCCACCACCAAATTGAGAAAAAGTCCTCATTTGGGTATTTCACCAAGCACCTTGCACTCTAAACTCTAACTCTCAAAACTCACACAAAATGGGGTGATAAATGCATAGAAACTAAGTATGAGACTCATACACTTCTATTGGGATATAAAATGTAATAACTTTCCTAACCTTTCCATCACTAGGTATAAGAAGATAGAGCCAAATATCATTTTTTTTTGCAATGAAAGTTGATGATGATATCGTCAAGTGAGTTGATGATATCGTTAACTTATGTGATTTCGTTAAAAAAAATATACAAACAATTGGCTCGTCATTTTATGATTTTTCTGCATAAATCGTTTAATAAGATTTAAGCTTAATTTTTTTGTAAAAATCCCTTCTCTTTTCCTCCTATTCTTTTTTTATTTTTATGACGAGGAACTCTCTTTACAATTTTCAGATGACATTCTACAACTATTACAATATTATTGGAAAATACCATTCCATGTAATTATCATGATTATTAATTATCGCCAATTTTCATGATCCTTTCACTGAAAACCAACACATGATGCATGTGTTTTTTCGCATTAGTTACTGGTGCGATGTTAAACATAGTTTTAAACATTGGCAGATCTATATTATTATAACAGCTGACATAGATCAGTGCTTTCTAAAATATTAATACTTAATATCAACATGATTCACCATTAACAGTTGTAGTGCCGGTATACTGATACAATTCATCAATAAAAACCCATACAGGCTGATACAGTTTACTTTTAGTTTTCAATTGAAAGTGAAATCTTCTAAAGGGGATGATGTACACCAACAAAATATTTCATCTATTGATGATGCATTCTAGTTCTTTCTCCACAATTATACAGGGTTTGATATAATGATGATGAAAGAGGTCCCCTAATTAAGGTACATATCTAATTTATATGAGACACTTTTCTTAATAAAAGTTAGGGCCAATTTATTTGCATTGAATACATAGGAATTGAATACATAAAAATTTATGGTCAAATAATTCTCCACTTAAAGATCTTTTTTCATGAATTTGTACTCTTTCTCACTAGGCTGTTTAGAGATGTTTGTCCATTGAAACAGTTTTTGCGAACTGTTTAAAATGTTGAATCAACGCTGCTCTTCAAAATTTTACCTTCATGTGTGATACTGAACAAGCAAACAAAGCGGGGGTGGCGCTGCGGTTTTTCAGTAATCTTGTTTAAGTCCTCTACAATGAAACAAAAGACATGCACCCTAATGTCAAAGGGTAGCTCACACAATTGCCCAAAGATTGATTCCTGGGCATAGGGAGAGAAAGGGAGTCTCATGGTCTCATGCTAATCTTTATGTGAGTTTTATATAGGGATGTAAATGGTCTCCGATTCTCCGATTATTTGGAGGTTCCGACCCATTAAAAATCAGGTCTGGGTCCTTATTTAGGCCCCGATAAGTAAATGGATCCGGATCCGGGTCCGGTTTCACCTTGGTTCGAACCCGTGCACTCGAGACCCGACATATTACCTCAATTTTCGAGAATTTCTTATAAAATTCATGTTTTTTTAATATTATTCTCTACCTAGATGTGGACTCGGATATAGACCCGTCTCATATACGGTTCCGGTTCCGGATCGGGATCCGGTTCCACCTTCTCCTTAACGGTTCCTATTCCGGTTCCACTATAGACCAGGAACCGACCCGTTTACAATCCTAATTTTATGATACCTTCTGCCATCATATCTCCAAAGAACACGTATAACTATGTATCATTAATCTTACTTGAGCACAAAAAACGTAAATAACCCATGATCAACCCAACGGCCTATATCACTCGATCTAAAACGATATCTTTCAAACACATCTTAATCAATCCATTAATTAAGTAGTTAACCAAAGAAAATGATCCTATCTGGCACGTGACGTTATCCTTTACCCACACTCTTCTGCTGCACGTGCGCATCTGATCCCAGTCCACCGTCTCTCACTCAAAAGACCAATTAGGGAATGTTTTTAAAACTCTCTAGAGACCCAATAATGCCTACCTATATATGCACACCGTAATAAGATTGCAAGATTACATTACATTGGATTTTGGGAACGTAACGGGACGAGACATGTTATGTTCTTCATCAGTCATCTCCACTTGCGTCGATTCCTCTCTTCGGATCTGTACGGTCGCGCCTTCTCATTCGCAAAACCCTATTTAAACCGCTCCCCCGTTCCCTTCTCCCTCTTGAAATTCCTTTCAGATCCCCAAATCGATCTCGTTTTCTCCTTCACAGCTCTGGCTTTTTCGGTTTTTCGTCTCCAAAGGTACGGATCTGTTATTGATTCGATCGTTTCCATGGATTTCACGGTCGGATTCGAAGATATCGTGTTGTTTTTGTGATTTTTTCTTCTTTAGATTTTTATGATGAATGATTTGTTCTTCTTTTGAGGTGTTTGTGTTTGGATCGTGATTTTGTATTTGTGTTTGGATTTTACAATGCATGAGATTGTGAGGGTTTTAATGTGGAGCATTTGATTTGATGCATGATTTTGTTTTGCTTATTTGTGGATTTTGCCCTTGCCCTAATTTTAGTAATCGCTAGGGTTTTATGATGTTTTTTTTGTTTTTTATAGTTGTGATGTTCAACTTGTCGGCGATTGGCGATGGGAATAGGACTTCTTCTTCTTCTTTTAGTGATTTTTTTTCTCATTTGCCTCTTTATTTCACCTCAGTTGCTTTTTCTGAACGTATGTGGATCCTGATTCGAGTGGATCAGATGGTCTGTTCTTCAGTTTTTTTTTTTTTTGCTGAAATGGTTCTAATCCTTTGAGTTTCCAAGGGGCATTTGTTTGGAGGAGCTTCTTACATGAAATTCCAATTGGAATTCCCTATTTGATTAGTGAGGTCTCCAAGTTCTAAAATGCTTGCCGATACTTGAGCTAGAACTCACAAACCCGAACATAGATAGATGTGGGACAGTGCTTCCATGATGCTATGGACTTTGTCTTTGATTTTCAGTCTTTTTGTATCTCTGATTTCAGTTGAGGCTTTTTTTTCCCCCTGCTGTGAAGTTGACTATGGACACCTGTTTACTTAATTTGTTCATGTTAGGTATCCAAAATGATGGGATCCTTTCTCACCAGAGGCCTAGTGTAAGTTACTTGCAGAAGTCTAACAGTGATTCACTATATTATATGGACTGTTTGATAGTAGTAGTCATGGCTGAATGTCAACTTTGTACAGGATGGTTCTTGGATATGCTTATCCAGCTTATGAGTGCTTTAAAACTGTGGAAAAGAACAAGCCAGAGATTGAACAACTGAGATTTTGGTGCCAATACTGGTATGTGCTGTCACTTATGTAGGGGTATGGTATTAGGCCATTGTTCCAAATTTATGATTTTGCTTACGGAGATGTTTATTTTTATTATGTGTAGGATTTTAGTGGCAGTGCTGACAGTTTTTGAGAGGGTTGGTGATACTTTTGTTTCATGGTAAGGATTTTTTTTTTCTTGAAAAAAAAAACGATCATCCCCATTTTCTCACTATTGTTGTCTTCCTGTTTTAATGATGGTACAATATTTTGCCTCTTTCTTAAAGGCTACCAATGTACAGTGAAGCCAAACTGGCATTCTTTGTGTATTTGTGGTATCCTAAAACAAAGGTATGAATCATCCATTGGTAATTCGTAATTATATTTACTTATTTAGCCCAATGTGATAAACCAATGGTTATTGATTTTGAATTGAATTGTTCCAGGGAACGACATATGTGTATGATGGGCTAAACCAATGGTTATTGATTTTGAATTGAATTGTTCCAGGGAACGACATATGTGTATGATGCCTTCTTGCGGCCATATGTTGCGAAGCATGAGACAGAAATTGATCGCAACTTGCTGGAGTTAAGGGCAAGGGCAGGGGATATGGCAGTTTTGTATTGGCAAAAGGCTGCAAGCTATGGCCAGACAAGGATATTCGACATTTTGCAGTATTTTGCTTCCCAGTCACCAACGCCTCGCCCTTCTCAGGTACCTATTGATTGGGATAAGTAAGGTTATTGCGTGTCATACTCATACTCATATCTATACCTTATCTTCTCCTAATCTTTTTGTACCTTTGGCTGCTGATCTAAACTGTGTTAACCCTACTTAGGCCTTCCCAATTTTATCTCTTATTTTAAAGAAAATTGTGGAAGCAATTGCAGAATTCTAAACTGTGTTAACCCTACTTAGAATTCATTTCTCTTTTAAAGTAAAAAAAAGAAAAAAAAGAAGAAGGTTTAGATATTGGAATGCAGAAAATCTAATCATTGTAAAAAATCTAAAAGGGTTCCCCCCCTTTTCCGGTTGAGTTTTCATGGACCCAACCCATTACATTGGTATTTTAGCATATGACACTTACAGGTTGCATCAGCTTCTGCCTTCTGGAGTCATGCCTTTTGCTTTACTTTAAATGGATGGATGTTTAGTTATTCGTATAAATGTTACTTTAATGGATGGATGCTTAGTTATTGGTATAAATGTTGTAAAATGTTGATGTTGGATGTTACCTCAATGGCAGTGGGTGGGTGCGGGTGGGTGTGTGACCAATGGTCCCCTTCCATAGCACAACTTTCATTGTTTGTATAGTTATTGGTATAAATGTTGTAAAATGTTGATGTTGGATGTTACCTCAATGGCAGTGGGTGGGTGCGGGTGGGTGTGTGTGATCAATGGTCCCTTCCAAAGCACAACTTTCATTGTTTGTATAAATATGAAATTATGTGACCCATAATAAATAAATGTATGTTAGTATGCATTTATGCATAACAAATAAATGCAAACAAATAATGATAAATGCACATAAGTATGCAATTATGTGGCCCATAATAAATAAATGCAAGCAAATAATGAATGTGCATAACTACGCAATTACTCAGCTCTTAATAAATAAATGCAAACAAATAACAAATGTAAATATGAGCCGAGAAAAAGAGGTTCCAGAAGCATCTTCCATTCATCTCGATTTGGGTGGGTCTTTCTGCACCATATTTAGATCTGCCCTTTCTTCGATTCGGAATTCCCAGCAAATCCTTGACTCCCCCATAATAAATAAATGCAAGCAAATAATGAATGTGCATAACTATGCAATTACTTGGCCCTTAATAAATTAATGCAAACAAATAACAAATGTAGATATAAAAGGGCATTATGAGCTCGATAACCTTTTGGTTTTTCTTTCATGGTCATAATGAGAATGGGCAACCACCATGAAGTTCGCGAATTTTTATATAAATGGCTCGAGTGTAATCATGTATTTTGAACTTTCATCAATCTAAAGGTGGGTCAATTATAACCAATTACTTGGTCTTTCCCACTAAATGTATCATGTGAACCAACTTTTGTACCATTCATGGTGGGTCTTTCAAGTGAAATTGTACCCCAATGATACATTCATAATTTAATGGAAACCACGTATGATGGGATTGGCCAGAAAGGATTTAACTGAAAGTAATTTAGGTCTCTCCCACTAAATGTATCATGTGAACCACTTTTGTACCATTCGTGGTGGGGCTTTCAAGTGAAATTGTACCCCAATGATACATTCATAATTTAATGGAAACCGCGTATGATGGGATTGGCCAGAAAGGATTTAATTGAAAGAAAAACACCCTTTTTTTGAAATTAAGTGATAACACAAACTTGAACTTCTTTTAGTCATTTGAATTTCATTGGGCCCTGTTTTGAAATTAAGTGATAGCAGAAACTCAAGGATCTTCTTTTAAGATATTTGAAGTTCATTGGACTCTATATTTGATCTTTGGTAGGTGGCTAATAGACAAACATTCCTATGGCCAATTTGTCCCTTCAGCGTAATCAGTCATCCCAAAAATAAGGGGCCAATTCACCTGAAATCACATCTATTCCATAATTTAGTACAAAAATAATGACTTAAAACATGAACATTAATCTGAAATATCCAAAGAGAAGGCCAATTAATCTGAAATCATATCCCAGCCAGTGCGACAAGATGAGAGAGAGAGAGGCTAATTAATCTGAAATCATATCCCAGCTCGTGCGACAAGATGAGAGAGAGAGAGAGAGAGAGAGAGAGAGAGGGAGGGAGAGAGAGAGAGAGGGGGGGGGGGAGAGAGAGAGAGAGAGAGGCTCAGGGTTCTTCAAGCCATTGAGGAATCCACAATGTGATGACCATGAGAGGAGAGAGCACAAGGATTTGTGGGAAAAAAAAATCACAGGTTCAACCCCCTCCCCAGCTGATTTCAAAAAAATGAATTTTAGCTGGTGCCTTTTCACGACGTATTTATGGGAAATTCCGAGCCAAGAATCAAATTTACCTATTCATGAAAACACCCACGTTCTTTTATGGCATTGTTACTGCATAAATGTGCTTTTATGTAACCATTGAGGACATCCAAGGCATCAATCTCGAGATGTCTATTGTGGGGAGTGAATGGAAAATGATTCACTCACTGATTTAAAACTTGGACTCAACCCCCGACTCGGCAGGGTTTTTTTGGCCGTGTAAAGTTGGGTCGATGCCCTTTTTTTGCCTTTTGCTGAAGGTGAAGGAAGGGAAATGGGTTTTTTATTATTGGGATTTGGGAGATGGATTTTCATTAAAAGATTGAGATTTTCTAGGAAGGTCTTTTGGAAGACATGGCTGAAGAAACTAGAAAGGGGTTTAGGGTTTGGGGTTTCTATGGGTGTGTTGTGGAAGAGAGAGAGGGACTTGGGAAGAAGAAGAAGAAGAAGACAACCTCATAAAACCTGACTATGTCTAGTTGGCAGGAACGAGGGTGGAAGAGTCACACGTGGGAGTGTAGTGGGAATAAAGAAATGGTTGAGAAGCTAAGCTTGGAATGCTGAAGGGTAAATGAGAGAAGCTAAGCTTCGTAAAAGAGTCATGTAAGGTTGCGGTGTCAAAGAAGAGGAGCTGAAAGGGACACAAGGGTAAATGAGAGAAGTTAAGCTTCATAAATGAGTCATATAAGGTTGGGGTGTCAAAGAAGAGGAACTGAAAGGGACACATAGGTGCTTGAAGTGTTGTAATATGCTAACGAATTACTCAGCCAATGAGCCCAAGAATGTGTGACTACATCAATGAATGTTAGGGATGTTTGACCTGAACCTCACTTGAGGGGTTCTTATATTTGGTAGGATGGGATCGATATGTATTTTGTATACATAAGGGATGGAGCAGTTGGATTGTAGCAATCATGATTGTCACATTGAATCATAGTTACTTTACCCCCACGATTAAAAAAAAAAAAACCGATAAAGGAAAAGGCAGAGTAGGCTGCTGTACTGCCGAGATATTCCTTGCACCAACTACATTAGCTAGTCGAGATTACAAAATATTAACTAAATTTTTTCATTGGATTTTGTAGTAGGCCGTAGTGTAGTGTACTACTATTTTTAAGAAAATGGTTTCGTTGGCTTTTATAGTAGGCTGTACTACTATTTTGAATTGGTCAAAGGATATGTACCTTACACCAACTACATTAGCATTGCCTAGTGGGCATTACTAAGGGCATGTTTCTTTACTAGAATTCTTGACTGGAATTCTAGTGGTTGGGGTTTTTGAGACATGATGTTACATTTTCAAAACCCCTGTTTCTTTACAAGAATTTATGAATTCCAGCACAGTCCCAATTAGCCTTTAGGAATTTCTGAAATTCCACCTTTTTTGCATTTTGGTGGAATTTCAAAATGCTCATGCCCTTAGGAGGATTTTGGAATTCCACCTTGTCTAGGAATTCAAGAATTCCCCATACAAGAATTCTTGGAATTCTAGTAAATGAACAGGCCCTAAATGCCAACAAAATGGTTTCATTGGCTTTTATTTAGAGACTAGTGGATTTGAAAATGCATCATCTTGGGTGGAGTACAAATTTAGGCTTCCATGGAGATTGGTGGTATTATTTTTCTAGAATGCTGGTGTTTTTGTGCATTTTCCTATAGAACCAATGCCATGGGGATACCATGCCAAACCTAGGCTGGTTAGAAATGTCATGGCAGTGGGCAATCTAAGCTTTTAGATATTTGAAATGAACTGCTCTAGCCTTGTGTTCCTGTCTATTCTCTCATAGCTTTGCATTGTTTCTTCTTTTATTAATGAATTTCTTATCCTTGTCTCGTGAAGGTTGTATGATTGGTTTTTATGTGGATATATGTGCTCCTGGGTACATCTTATTTGTCTTGAAATCCTAAATTATATAATGGAATTTGAACAGCATCAATCAGGTCAACCTACACCCACTGCATCAAGTCGTCAACCTCCACCAACTGCACCACCTCGCCAGCCACCAACCTCACCTACTCGCCAATCAGCCGCACTGCAATCCCAGCAGCCACCATCAAGACTGCCTGCCACAGCGTCTACAAGTCAGAAACAAGAGTCAGCTCAGGAATCAGTCTCTAATTCAGCAGCTGTGGCACCTAAAGCCCCCAAACAAACGGCTCACAGCCAAGCCAACTCCGAAGCTTCAACTGCCCAATCTGCCACTGCTGTCGAGGAAGAAGCAATGCAGATCGACTCCACGCTTGTGGAAAATGGAGGTGCAAACCCTCCCCCACAAGATATAGTCATGGAAGAGAGCCTTCGTATGACGCGTGCTCGACTGAGGAAAAATCGTGCTGCAGCAAATCGTTAGTGACACCTTTTCCCCCTAGTAGTGGGGAAGATTGATATGAACAGTTATTCTCCTTTTCTAAATGTAAGTAAAAGAAGATAACTGATCAGTTTTAGTTGGTAGTTCATGCTGTGGATATACAGTAATTTTTGTTCATTTTATTTGATGATGCGTTCTTCACAAACGTTTGAACTCATTGTGCCGGAAACGTGTCCCTTGGGCTTCCTCTGGAGCAAACCAAGTGCACAGGTAAATTGGTTGCACATAAAAGCCGATTCATGCGTTTGGATAACCTGGGTAAATGTGGGTAATTTGATTAAAGGCAAACTGATTTCCAAGTTTCTAAACGGGGCCTTTGGTAGCCATTGGTATCGTATCTTATTCCATTGGCTGTTGTGGCATTTTCTACTTGGCACTTACTGGAAGAAGTGGTCTGTTATTGTCAATTGTCAATGACAGTAGTATGGGACTTGAGGACTGCAGGTTCAGAACTTCATATCCTATCTGCTACTTGAAGAGGACCATAGAGAGGCCTTTGGATAACGACACTAATGATTGTAAATGGTTTCGTCACTGATATATTGCATCCCTAAATTTCTCTCTTCATAGCATATTTCCTCTTTTGAACAATTTGTTTGATTGGAGTTGTAGTTCCAATTTTCAATTGTCTGTATCAAAGCCCAGACAAATCTAATGGGTATATCCAACATCCACAAGTAGTACAGATGCAGTCATTCTCTCGAACAATTTTAATTAAAACTTTTCAGCGAAAGGGGGCTTTTATGATTTACACGCCTGTGAGGTAGAACAAGTTGAGGGACTCCATGTAGAAAGTTATTATGTTACTGTCCATAGAACAGTATGAAAGTGAGCCTCTCCGGTTTCTCTGTGGATTCATAGTACAATGATTGAGGGTACCACTGGCAGTTTTCAAAGTTATTATGTTACTGTCCATAGAACAGTATGAAAATAAGCCTCCAGGTTCTATGTGGATTCATAGTACAATGATTGAGGGTACCATTGGCAGTTTTCCTAAGCCAGTTTGGAAACTCTACTTAATAGAGTAAGGTGAAGTAAAGTTGATTTTAAAGAAAGAATAAAATATAAGTGGATTATGATGGTATTTTGTTTTTAGTTGTTTGTTATAGAATTTTTTTGACTTGTTGTATAAAAAAGTAGAGGTTTTTTTATTTATTTTAGTGGATAAAGGTGATGTTTTTTTAATTTTTTTTAAAAAATAGAGGGAATTCTGAATTAAAGTGATTTTGATGTGACACTTTGTCTGAAAAATGAAGGTTTTACTTGACTCTTACTATACTAGTAAAGTGTCAAACTAGTGATTGAAGAGTTGCGAGTTCAAGTCACATGGATGCCAATTGCCGAGCTGATGAGTAGAACCCCATCTCAGGAACTAAAAGCCAGGCAATTTTTTTTTCCCTAGAAGCAACAACTGCTACATATACTAGACCTGGACCTGATCCAGTGCAGCTAGTTAAACCTGGGCTCGGATCATTTTACTTATAGTCATAAAAGTATCTACTAAATGCATTATTGATATTTCATGGAGAAAAAGTTAGGGTACAAGCCAGGCTACAGCTTTAAATGTTGGGAACCTGGTTGTGGGGCCCATAGGTAGGGGGACTTGAATCATTGATTAGGGGTGGTCCCACATGGGATTATTGTGTCTGCCATTAAATTTATCAGAAAGGAAAACACATCCAAAAAACAAAAGAAGAAAAACCATTAAATATCTAGGCCCATCAATCAAGGTTTAAGAAAGAGAAATGGACCTATTTTTGCTGGCTGGCCTATCAACCCACTACCTCCTCAATTTGAATCAATCCAATAGCCTTCCCACTCAAAATACCATCCACAGCATATTACACCTGATAGGGAATGGGTATTGAGGCCCAGGCCCCGTTTCTGGGTAATCTGGGCCATATGCACCTTTACAAACCAGTACTCTATGCTGCTCTCCCTAGGTTACTTTGCCTTATCAATGATATCGGTTAAGAATTTAGATTGCATGCCTTGAGAAGCAAGTTAACATCTTTCCTTGGGAAGTAAGAGTGACTGCAACTGTACCCAAACAACTGACTCTGTAGACAGTAGAGGGGGGCCCATCCTATGTTCCAAACTAACGTTTTTTAAAGTGGTATATGCTTGTTTTGCATATGTTGCTATGTTTATAGGTGATCATTTTATAAACAGAAAACTCATATTTATGGAAGTATAATAACTTATTTACAGCTGTAGTTTTTTTTTTTTTTTTAACCCAGCCCCAGCCAAAGGGGCTGGGACCCAAGCGAGAGACCGCATATGCTCAAGAAGAAAGCCCACTCAAGTGGAAAAGGAGCCCGCACATGCGCACATGTGGGAAGAAAGCCCACACACACGGTAAGAGTGGCGTATCCAGTGTAGGTGAGAAATGTCACCTCTTACCACTCAGTTAAGAAGTTGTACTCTATTTATTGTTGTAGTTAAGAGTTGAGAACAAGGGGTTAGCTAGGTTGGAAACTGGGTTTTCCGTCTTATCGCTTAGGAATGATCTTGGTGATGGAGTTCCCAATGGCTGAAATGTTTTCAGATCAAAGTGGTTTTTTTTAACCTTTCTGAATGAGCACACCCAATCATGATGAGTTTGAAATGGTGGGCCACGCATCTAAAAACTTGCTCAATGTTAACGGTACTGAGATATTTTGAACATTTTTATTACAATCTCTCTCCCTCTCTCTCTCTGAACTTACCTTTTTACTTTTCTCTCTCTCGAACTTACCTTTTTACTTCTTGCAAGACTTTCTGCCTCGTATGGTGAGAAAATCCCAAATTTTAGATGTTTCCCATGATCAATTTCTAATCAAGAAAAGTTTACAATTAATGTACCCATTGCAATCTAGTCATAGTTGATCAAGTAATTAATAAGCATTTCTCTAAGAGTGTTATAAACATAAAATAAAATAAAAACCATAATTTCTATTCAGAGAGCTTGGTGTCCTTAGTGAGGAAAAGGGAGACGCGAAGCATGTATGTTTGTTTAATTTTTCAGTGAAGAAGCAAGCTCCTTTGCCGTCCCATAGACATAGGCGATTTTGCCAAATGTAATCCACATCCCTTCCAAAACCACCCTAAACCCAAGATTGACATTCAATCAAAGTGGGTCCACATACAGGTTAGCAACTTCGAAAACTTATAGTCAGGTTTTAGCCGAATTCCTCTTCAAATGAAAGAACTTGAAGCAAGAAATCAATTGCACTATTCCATCATTCATGTGAGCTTTGTCCGTATCCGTATCCTTATGAGGTAGTTTAATTGGTTTAGGACCACGGTTTACATCCGGAGGTTATAGGTTCGAAATTACATTACACAAGAGCTATAGGGGAGTTTATCCAGCTTCCCTGTGGGCTCCGAGGGATTAATCATCCCCAATGAGTTGGGAATCCTCGGGCAGAAAAAGAAAATAAAAAATATGCGAGCTTTATTCACACAAGAGCATTTCCCTTTTAGTAGAGCATGGATGTATGACGTTTCTCTCACCTCATTTTTCTAACAATGGGACCTAAGACAAAGAGTGCCTCAAAAGCCCTAGAGATCTGGTGGGATCTATAGTCAACAGTCAATGTTATTATAGAAAAGGTGCATCACAAGTAGTTCCCCCATCTGGGTAATCTCTCTGAAAGGAGAGGACAGAGAGAAATCCCACATTTCATCATGAGACAGAATAAAAAAGAAGCCTATCCCAACACTGTGTACATCCTGATACTTGTCTCTTTTTCAGAATCTTCTTGATTGAGACCCTTCCAATTTTATCCAAGTAAAAAATTTATAAAGGTCTGATATTAAATGTTGTATATGGACTCAATACTACTGCAATAATGTACACAAAGAATCTCATAGATTCTAGTATGTCTTGGGCCGTATGGGGGCAAGGTAAAGATCAATATGTATGGCCGACTTTTAAATATAAATGTGTCTGTTATAGTGGCATGATTTTATTTTCAACGAAAATAGTAAAATAGAAGTATGTATTGGCCCATTTCAGCTGGGTGTTGCATGGAGATGCATACTTGTATCATGACACTGATGAGAATAGACTCAATAGAGTATCATGTTGATATTCTTTATCGATTTCATTATATAATGATAAATATTTGTTAGCATATTCAAAACTGTTGGGATTATAACTTTTAATATTCCAATGCGAAAATCTGGAAATCTCCTAGAATATTTAAAAGTTATTTTGGAAAGTCTAAAGGTCAATGGTCATCTAAAAAAGTTAAAGGTCATAGGGTTTTATTGTTGTCTTGATATATGTAAAGTCATGTCTTTTGGATGTAGTCTATATAAGGTTATGTAGTAGTTATTTTCTAGTGTGTGAAAAAAGTAAGTGAAGCAATTGAGTTTGTGTGGAGGTCTTGGAGATTTTCTAAGTGTATTGGTGTAGAGAAATCTCTTATATATTAAGATTTGATTTATATATAAGTCTTTTGTTCATTGGATTTAGAGCAAGGGCTCTGTACGACTATTTGGCCGCACAACCCCCACATACATAAGCACATACACTCCATCATGTTTGCTACAAAGAAGTTTCAACATTGTCATTTATGTTTCACTGTAACTTTAATATTTCGTTCTATCAACCTTAGTACACAGAACTTAAATCTGAATATATGTTGAAAACAACTTTAGTATACAAAGAATACGAACTTCAGAGATCAAATTTTCATAAAAAACCAAGATAAAGCATTGAAAGATAAATTTCTTCTTTTAAGTTTTTGTTTTATACTTTTTATACTGGTTTTTGTTTTATACTTTTCATGTTCTAATTCTAACTACTCCTGGAGAGAGAGGGAGAGAGAGAGAGAGAGAGAAGTATCTTGGGAACTCGCTTGTGGGGCCACCTAGGTTGCAGCAATACCAAAGATAGAGGGGATACGGAATAGAAAGGGGATAAGGAATAGAAAGATTTCATGATATGTGCAAAATATCAACCCCATCATACGATTTCAACCCTTTGCCCTCAAGTTTAAAGGTTTAGAAGACATCATTCTCTTCATCTTTTTTTTTTTTTTATGTTCAATTGTGAGTAACAACTAGACAAGTAGGAAATTTGGACTTGTGGCAATTGAAAAGGAGCAAGTGTATGTTTGACGGGGATTACTTAATCAGAGATGAGCAAAATTAAATTGAAAAGTAGCTCGCAAAGTAGCTGGCAAAATTAAATTGAAAATCATCTGCTATAATCTATAATAATGGGAGAAAATGGATGTAACCCATGTTCTTGGATCCAAAGGAATTTGGACTGGGACACAAATCCTCCAGGTGTATGGGATTTAGAAGTTCTTAGATATAGAATCTTGTCCATATTCAAGGATGTAGATCCAGAGATGGCCACATTCACATATTAAAGGAATGCCTCTTAACTGTCAAGAGATCATATTGTTGCTCATAATCATGATGTTTTAATTTCAAGAGCTCACTTGTATATGAACATGTAAGTTTCTGACTGACATGTTCAGTAGGGTGGCAATGGTCTGATCAGATCGGATTTGGGTTGGTTTGAGGCTTTGAGCAAAAAGGGCACTATGTTTAGGCTCAACTCAAACCTGACCCATTTATTATTCGAGTTGAAAATGTCAACCCAAACCCTTGATTGAAAGGTTGGGTTTGAGGTTGGTTGGAGGGTTGAATAGAAAGATACGTATTCAACTCAAAATCCAAACCATTTATTTATAGAGTCAAAAACATCAACCAAAACCCCTAGTCTTGAGAGTTTGGATGGACAACATCTGGGGCATGCATGTTAATCTAATCATCACAATATGAACCTAACTATCTCAAATCCACACTCAAGCCGGATCTTATGTTATTTCAATTGATGCCAGATTCAGATCCAACACACAAGATCATATCCAATCTGAATTTACAGATCTTCATGAAAAATCTAAAGTCAAAAACATCATGGCTTTGCCCTACATCTGGGATTGACTTCAACAGGCCCCAGCACCAGTTAGCATGACACTGCTTTTGTTACTTCTTAGGGAGGGCCCCACAAAATCCTGCTAAGAATTGATGGCTACGATGCGTTTGCTGACTTCCATGTCTCCCAATACCACTTTGTTTAGGATCCCTGAGATCCAATGATAATAACAATTTCAAAGGGGAAATTATGGTGGCATCTTAGGGTCAAAGAGACTACGATGATACTGGATCAATCAAGACCGTACAGTACTCATAGATGATGATGGATAGTAGAGTTCCATAAGGACTATGGAATTTCGTGCCTTGAGAAAAAAATGGGAGGGGGTGCTTGGTACAATTCATTGGTGGCAATGCCATACTCCAAGGCCAAGCCAAGGTCTACTTTCTCCAAGGCCTACTTGCTAGTTGCTACTAACCAGTAACCAGAATCTCCAGAACATCTCCAACCTCTACAGTCTACAGTATTCGTTGTATAGTAGTTACCTCAAGCACACATGTGGCATATTAATAGGCATTTGTATTGGCTGATACTTACTGATTTGTAGATAGAATGTTCAAAAGGCTAATGGGTGCATTCTATGAATGCATCACCTAGCTAGGATTCTCACCATGTCAGCCCAATTATAAATTGCTATTCTCACATTGCAAAAGTTTCACTTCTGAGATTCTTGCTCTAGGATAGTATGGGACTATAAATCTCAGCTGTACACAAAAATAAGACCCTATGCATTAATGGTGTTAGATTGAGAATTCTACACGCAATTCATGCAGCCTCTGATAGGAGAAAATTTTCCTACTAACCCAAAGGCGTAGCGCAATTGGCTCGGACCATGGCGCAGGAAGCAAAGTTTGTGCTTTCAAACTCTCGCTCTCTCCCTGTGGCTACTTGCCTAAGCAAAAGCCTGACTTACCTGGTCCGTGGGAGAAGTAGGGATTTCACGTGTCAGGGGAAATAGTTAATTCTCTAAGAGGCTGGACACCTTTGTTAGGAAAGATATCCCCTTCTGACACTATCCCAATTTGTTTTCTGTTTCCCCCTTCTAAATAGGCATGGCAAGTTTCTTT
The DNA here is from genome assembly GCA_038049695.1 of Cinnamomum chago. Lineage (NCBI taxonomy): Eukaryota > Viridiplantae > Streptophyta > Magnoliopsida > Laurales > Lauraceae > Cinnamomum > Cinnamomum chago. Next base: position 16,920,486 of record CP142453.1, read on the forward strand.
CCAAAATAATCTCTAAAATGAGAATTTACTAAGGGCTACACCTTTAAAAAATTGGTTTCACATACTTATGCTTTTCCTCTTCAGTGAAAATATAATTTTGGCCTCCTCCCATATGAAATGATTTTCTACAATATCGTGAAAAAATAATAATATTTATATAATCTTTTATTAAGAAAAATGTATCATATCAAACTGTGGAAAAACAACAATCTTGGAAAAAATGATCCATGCCCTTAACAATTGCTTTTTTTAAAACTTATTTTTGTTAGACAAATTGTTTTTACACATGGGATAAGCATTGCACATGTAAAACTTCCATACATTGAACATATTACAAGATTCTTTTTTTGTTGCATCATTTCTTATCATCTTTCACGTGCGATTCATTCTGCCATGTTTTGTTTTAACTAGATACTAGCAACAAACGCCCATGTTAAGCCCGAGCCAAAAATAAAAATATATTAAAAATTTAAGAATTATTTAAAAATATTATTAAGATAAAATAAGTCTAAGAGAAAGAAATTTATTATTTTTGAATATTAGAATCTTTTAACATGTAATGAAAATAAATATAAAATGAAGTAAACTTACATAGCATAACAACCTCTTGAATTTAAAGGCATTGACCATTACACAAGCATGAATGTGTGTCTATATAGGAGCAGCTTTACTAAGCTAAAGCTTAGGTTAATGTAAGCTCAAGTTAGTAGTGGGGCCCACCTAGCGACCCACAATGGGGGCGGTGATGGGGGGATTTCAAGGACTCCTTGTGACCCTTTTCTTTGTAAAAAATTAGTTTCAACCGTGGCTTCTACCATCTCCATCTAGCCCCAAAAGTTTAATGGTCAACAATCCATTCGGATCGGTACACAGTCGATTCAAGGGTCCTGTAAATCCGAATCTGATCAAAAGCAAGTGGACATGTGCAATTTAGGGTGGTCATGTGTTTAGTCCATTTGAATGGACCAAGGGTGAGCCCCACAACCGTAAGCTTACATAATTAAATGGAGAGGTATGGTGCCCGGGCTCGAAAAATATAATGAAATATGTGATTCTTTTCTGAGATATTATTGGAAAAGAATAGATTTTATAGAAATAAATGAGTAGTTTATATTTATTATATATATATATATATATCTTTAATAAAAAAAGGAAAAATAACTTGGTGGGGTCACATGATGCAACATCTAACGGTGGGTCTCATATCTTAATTCCTTCAAGGTGTGTCCAATTGGACAGTGGGACCTTGCTAATGTGTCATTCCGAGGATCCTTAGTGGGGTCACATGATATAACATCTAAAGAGAGGTCATATTCAAATATCTAAAGGTGCGTCCAATTGAACATTTGGACAATAGGCCCTTGTTGATGTGTTGTTCCAAGGAGCATTAGTGGGGTCACAAATATAATTGATCATCAGAGTCCATAATTTCATATTCGTTGAACATTGGATTCCACCTTATAATTAACGGTTTGGATCATGAAACTAATGGTCTTGATACGTCTCCATATTGGTTGGTCCCTTTTATTGGGTGTTCCATCATCTGTGCTGTTGGTTTGATAGGCCAAACTGGATGGTGGTGCCTTTTGAAGGTGTCTATTAATTAGGAGATTAAAGTGGTCCCCACAAATCTATCCGTTGTTTATACTTTATGTGGATGATTGATCTATTCTCAGTCCATGATAATTTAGTTCTGCCCATTCTCTATGAATGCCAACACGATGAAAGTGGGCCCCATAGACCTCAATTAAATGGAGTTGATTCTAATCTTGTAAAGAAAATGAGATAAGGTTTACTTTAAAATGTGAGTGATCGAGATTATAGGGAGAACAAATCCAAGGAGTTTTGTTGCTAGATTTAAGGGATTAGATTTAAGATTATAATATTCTTAGGATTAAGGGAGGGGATTTGAGAAGATTTGTTTGGGTTGAGATTTTAAGGGAGGAGACTTGTTTGGGAGGAGTGTAGTGGCCCACATTAAACCCGTGTTTTTTTAAGTATTTTTCTGAAAGGAGAACTTATGTGGGTGATGACATGGCACCCCTCACAACCCTTCTCCCCGTTTGCTTTAATATATATAATGTAAATGTATAAATATTGATTAAGACATTTTGGGTGGGAAGAGAGGGGGAAAGTTCCTCCATCTTAAATTTTATATATACAACCCAGAATTTTCTATAGAGTAAATAGTGGATCACAAACACAGTGAATAGTTTGGATCCTAAACCGGGGACCTGCAGAATGAAGAAAATAAAAAAGTTGGATTGGGTTGTTTTTTCCATTTTTCACATATTTCTCATAATCCATGAGGAACTAAAATATAAATCTTTATACATAGGTGTTTCACACATCTCTAAGAATCTCGAACCTTTTGGATCATGAATTGGGGGCCCAAATAAGCACAGATAGTCAGAAAGATAGATTTAGGGCCCGTTTCTTTACTAAAATTCATAGAATTCATGTCTGGTGGTTGTTTGAGAATTTCAAATGCTAGTATTTGAAATGCTGCCAAATTTTGAAATTCTAAATTCGTTGTTTCATTCATTGCCTGAATTATTGTCTAAGCTCCCGGAATGCCGTCGTCCCTCTCGCGGAATTCCTTTGCTAAGTGAGATTTTCAAATCCTTTTTGTTAAAGTGGTTTTTCAAATGCTGGGTTTTTTGGGATTTCAAATGCCCAGGAATTCTGAATTTCCAAACAACCTGAATTCCTGTAAGGAATTCTAGTAAAAGAACGGGGCCTTAGTTTTACTTTGTATTTTTCTAAACCCATGAAGATTAAGATAAAAAAATGTATGCCTTGAGGTTATCATTCTTTAATAAGAACACCAAACTCTTCAAATCTATAGGACTATGTTGTTTTTGCATCTTTTATATATTTATATGAAAATCAAATCTATATGATTATTAGCTCTATGAAAATGTTAATTTGTTTGGATAAGAAATGCGCAGTCAAAGCTAGAAGGGCTCTTGAAGGGACTTTTCGCAGATTACTACCCCTTAAATCATGTTTTCATGGGCTAATGACAAAAAAGAAAAACTTCAAACTATCTGTGAAAGCGAATTTAAAGAGATAGTCATCTATAAAAATCCCTAGGTCTAAAATCACACCATTTAATGATAGTTAGAATCCTAGCTAGCTAGCTTTCATTTTTGCATGCTCTTAATTTAATAAAATTTTGATCATCAAACCAAATGAAAGTAACATGTTGTCTATAAGTAATTGACATCCTATAATTGCCTTTAAGAGAGAGTCATGACTCATGACATTGAAGTATCTAATCCCAGAGATGACCCATTAATTGAACGGCCCAGATCCATCTTTGATCAGTACACAAATCATTTTGGTTGACCAAGTAGAAACTTAACAAAACTTTGGCCCCCTTTTTTCTTCTTCTTCTTCTTCTTCTTCTTCTTCTTTTCATACGACGAAGACGGTCCAAAAGCATATTGATAGAGAGAGAGAGAGAGAGAGCTCGATCCACGTGACCTCAAGGACGGGGCCACGTGACATCCGGTGCTCCTGCGGAGTAGGAATTAAGGCGCAGCTCCAGCGACGTAGAGCCCATCTTCTTCTTCTTCTTCTCTTCGTCCTCCTCGAAATACCAGCCCGAGAAATACTCGGGTGGGTGCTCGTGTTTTGCAGTGTCGTCGTTGTTTCTGCTGCTGTGTTCGTCGCCGCGCATGGGAAAAAGAGGCAGCGTCTCCACGTTAGTAGCAGCTGCTGCAGTATCGAACGGTTCGATCGGCCTTCTCGTTTCGAAAAGACTGTAGGGAGACGAACATGTTTCCATGCCGACCCATGCCACGTTGTTCCCACCATACCCACCTCTTTGTATAGAGCATTCCTGTACAGACTTTTTTACATGCAGAGAGAGAGAGAGATGTTAGGTAAATTAGAGATGACTTCTACTTTGTAGTTTGGTCAATTTTTGAATTACCATCTCTTGTACTTGTACAAATAGCCGCCCCCATTGTTCTAAAAGGTTTGGTAAGTCTACTTTTCTCAACTATAGATTTTGACTTGACCCATTTCATTCAGCTATATTTAAGAAATGGAAGACTTGCCAAATAGGCCGAAGGGGCAGTTGGGCTAGTTTATTTTGTGGGTCTGATTGAATCATCTCTTTTTTAGATAAATCAGACATGCCAAACATGGCTAATGTAGGCATGAATGTCTAATGCAAACCAGCACAATTTGATCTATATCTCTCTCAATCTTTTATTTGCCAAGTATGGTCATGTATATCTTATAACATGGCAAATTTACCTTCACTGATTTTACTTTATGGCAAGTTTGCTATATTACATCCGGCGGTGTAAGACAACTTTGCCCATATAATCTTACTAGAAAATTTTATTTTTTCAATTGAGCAAAACATACCCAACAGTGTATTTGTGAAAAGGTGTATTTTCAAAACGGCTCTATTGCAATTATTCATGTTTCAAAGTGATAAGACTTGCCAAAATGGCCCTATAGTTTGGGTAAATTACCTTTTATCAGTTGTTAATTTCAATCAGCTCTCTTTTAAAGAGATAAGACTTGCCAAACATGCCCACAAGTTTAGGTAAACTACTTTTTGTTTAAGTTGTTAAAGGCCAAGTTCTGGAAAGTTGACGATATCTAGCTTTTCATGTTGTATAAGGACAAAAGGATGTGGGTAGAGCATACCAGCTGATAATTAATTTAACTCAAGTTTAATGACTTTTTTTTTTGGGTGTTAGTACCCTAGGTTTAATTCAAAATTAGATTAGATTTGAGAACATTTTTATCCTTTTATGACAAAATAGGCCGAGTTTTGAAAACCTGCCTTTTTCTTTGATCAAGGTAGCTGACTGATTGCTAGGTATTTAAATGTTCTTATTTGTAGTAATAATAATAAGAAGGTGACTACCTGTAAACTCCTTTTTTGCTTTCATTTTCTCGATTTGGTTTTCTGTGTTAGTCCTTTTGTAAGGGAATGGGCTTTCTTTCTCTTCCTATTTAACATTAATAGTCAATGGAGCAGTGAAGGGAACCTTTAGAGAGGAGATGTAGTTTTGTGTATTCTTTTTGTACCTACAAACAAAGAAAGGGTACTGAGGGCATGCATGCATTATCATTAATGCTTTTAGAGATCCACATGGATGTGAGTGACACAAATCTTTTTGCTGATGAAGAAAAGATGAGTATTTTCCATTTATTAAAATGTAACAGTTAAGATTTTAAAATGGACATGTAAGGCTGATTTGCCAGATCTTGATTGAAGAAATTATCATTTATTTTTTATTTCGAGAATCATATGAAGGATCAATGCTCTATACATAGACACACATACACATATGAGGAGAATGTGGAGAGAGAGTTCTGAGGTGTTCTAATAAAAGAAAGAGAGAGTAGAAAATATATACAACACAAGAGGAGAAAGAGGAGAGAATCTCTGAGGTGTTCTAATGAAAAAAATGGAAGAAGAAGAGAGGAGGGAAAATATGCATCCATATTTTGAAACTCTTTTACATGTGACCACCTTTAGTTTGGTCACTTAAAAATTACTATTACTTCGTTAATTTTTTACAGATACCCATCTCAGTGAATCTAATAAACTTACTAAACTAGACTTAACAGCTGGTAAAGACCAATCTGGCTTATTTTGTTAAGAGGACCAAAAAATGTTATTGGAGTAGTTTATATTAAACGCAGAGCAGTACCCTGATTAAACTAACTCATGTTTAATGATTTTTATTATTGTTAACACTTGTTGATTCCTCCAGCCTTACCAGTTTTCTAATCTTAAAATTTTCCTCTGAATATTGGTATAGATGTTCTTCCAAGTGAGCTCCATACACAAACATATAAATATTGATAGACAGTACAATACTAGAATAGTGAGCATGTTTAACATGATCTCTTACCCTGAAACACCCAATGCTCCCCATCTGCCCAACAGCAAGTACACCAGGAGAAGGAGAAGGAGAAGTAGAAGATGAGGAATGAGAAAATCCTGCAAAACACCAAAAACCAACCCCACCCACAAGAGAGAATGAGCAACAAAGAACAAAAACAAAACAGTCAGAGAAAAACATAAGCAGAGAGCTAAAAGTTGCACATTCCATAACAAGAAACAAAACCCATTTGCATCATGTAGAAAAATAGATGGAAAAGGATATTATTCTCTTAAATCTCAATACTCCACCAGTACCCATGTTGGTGTATTTGTTGGGAATGGGGTCCTCAGGTTTCCAGCCTCTCTGCATGGTAGCCACATCTGCAGTGAACTTCTTCTTCTGCCTCTCCCTTGCCTTGTGGTTTTGGAACCAATAGAAGACATTCTTCCCCTCTATCTTCCCATACTGCCTCAACCTAGCTGAAATCCTCTGTATCTGCTCTGGACTAGGAGACCTAACTCCATTGTTATAGTACAGGTCTTTCAGTATCCTTATCTGGTCAGTAGTAGGAATCCACCTTGTAGTGGATTGCCTACAGAGAAAGCTGCTTTTACTACTAGTACTGCTGCTGCTGTCTTCATTTATATTTTGCTGCTGCTGTTGGTGGTGGTGTTGTTGTTGGTAATGTTGAGGTTCCATAAAAGAGGAGAGAAAAAAACAACAGGAAGAGAACAAAAGGAAGAGGAAGCTGAGTGAGGAGAAGAAAAGGTAAGGAGTGTTGGGTTTTGCATGAAATCACTGGAGGGGAAATAGGTGGGGTATATGAAGGGGTGTTCACATGGAGGGTATGGAGAGAGTGCTGAGAGGGGAAGATCAGATGGATATCTGGTAGAGAAGGACTGAAGTTGACAGAGAGTGGCTTAAAAAATGGAAGGAGACAAAAGAGGGAGTAGAAAGGGATGTTGCAGGAGAATTGCTTGAGTGAAAAGGCATGGAGAAATGATTAAGGAGAGAGAGAGAAAGATGCAAGACTGTGTATATGTATATAAATGCCAGAGAGAGAAAGAAAGGGCTCTGAATGAATGAATGAATGGGGAAGGAGTATGGTTTTCTTTCTTTTCATTTGAATCATTTCACTGGGTTTTGTAGAGTGACTTTGAGTACTTTTTTGGTGTCTCTCCTGATGCCCCATTTTAGGTGGGCCCCACAAGTTGGTGATGACGTAGATGGTTGATCTGATAGGCTAGCAAATAAATGTCAAGAAAAAAGGTACAGTGCTGCAGTTACATTCTGCATTCATCAGTGGAATAGAACTGATTGAATAGAACCCCTTGGTTGTAGTGATTTCCAGGAAAACCCAGGCAAGATTATTTACAGGCATGAAAATGGGCCTCAGATTCTCCAATATTCAAGAGACTAAGTTGGACAATTTTTTATATGGGTTCAACTTTTGGGTCCCAATTTGGATCTATGGAATTTATACCAATGGACTTAAGTGCACAATGCTAACGCAAAATATGACAATATACATAATAAATTACGGTTTAGTTAGATGAAAGGTACTTCCCATAGCTTGCGCGAATGGGTAATAACTTTGTAGCGACATGAGATCCACCGATCATCAATTCAACCCATTCACATTCACTAACCCGCCTTGAATTTGTGCCCATTCTAATTTACACCAATTTGAATTATGCCTACCATTGGATGTAATTTTAAAAACTGTCAAACTTCAAGGCCCCGTAATTAATGGTTGTGATGATCATATTGAGATGATTCTTTTTATCCAATATATCCAAAATGAGACCTTTTCACTATATTATCCGATGTTGAAATGCATCCAAGTGGGTCTCAAGGTGCTTAACTCTACCTCTCACACAAGCTTTCAGATGGACTATCAGTAGAATAACTCCATTAAATTATGTTAATATACATACATACATATATATTTGGGACGGATTTAAATCTTGATCTAGGGTATTTGTCCTTATTGGGTCTTTAATTTAAACTAGGATGTTGATAAAAATTATGTGATTTGAATTAGTTCCATGTTAGTAATTTGGCTTTGGATCAGGTATAAGTTCTCCCCATATAAAAAAAAAATAAATATATATATATATATATAGTTTGGACTTTGGACCTACCAAAAATCAGAACCTACTTTGATCTATACTCCATGGTGGGCCCCACACCAGTCATTGTTGTCATCTCAATGCACAGGAACAGATGTGTAGCATTATACAGTAACTAGCAGTCTACCATGGGATATACCTCCAGTAGTTCGCTAGAAGTGTGAGGGTAGGAGTAGTTGGAATGGAGAGCATCAAGAGCAGTCTCCAAGGAAATCTCTGCCCATTCAATTGGGTGCATCAGTGCATCGATGGACGCACCAGATGATCAAAACCTCATCATTTTTGCGCTTTCCCACTGCTGCTTTGATCTCCCTCACTCAACACTCATGATTAATCTCACTCCAATGAGAAGGAATTAAATAGAAAATCACCCATGATTACACCCTTTGGCATGTACAAGATGATTTTGCTATGTTGATTTTCATTTGTGACAGAGAGTGTGCGTGATTATATTATATCGCTTGCATAGGCAATTAAAGTCCTCTCAATCGAAGAAAATAAACTCATTGTCACACAAATGTACTGTAAGTATAATCATATATTTCTCATTGATACACAAATATTTCAGAGGAGCTCCATCTTACCTCATCACCATTATCATCAGTACAGATCCCATGAGCCCCACTTGTTCAAATCGACTGTGAGCATGACAAGTGGACCCACTTTGGATGGTGTTTTTTTTTTATCTAATAGTTTCTCATAATGGAACAGTGTGACACCCTTTCAGGGGTGTCCCATAACAGATGGGCATCTGGCCCACTATTAGATCTTTGATCAGTAATTATATATGGTTTTAATAATCTGCTTGTTCAAGAGAGACTGGGGAGGACCAGCCCCATGTCAGCTGTTTGGTGGATTTATCTACTTTTGTGGAGGAGTGTACAGACAGAAATGGGATCATATATGCTCGAAATCTTTGTTAAATATAACTAACAAAGGAATGACATTTATTTCTGTACTTCAAAACACATGAAACTCAGAAGATAACAGATGACAAGCAGTTTCATTCATTGGAAGGAGGGGCCCACTCTACATAGGGAACTTGCAGGATTACACATATACCACCACTTTCTCTCCAGATGCATTCACTACTTCAAATTATATACATGGTTATGTTACCTATAGTTCTCTAGACCATGGAGAGAGAGGGATATGATCAAGTACCAACTGGACTACAATAGCAGTCAAAACCACCTTGTGGGGCCCATCTCATCTCACTAACCCAAATGCATGATGGATGGCTGCATATAAATGGTAAAGTGTTATTATGTGTCTCCAGTTTTAACTTTTTTTGATGTCTTAAATGGGCAAACTGCAAGATGTACAATTAGATGAAATGGTTTTGGTTTATTTTAATAGGCCAGGTGTGAGATGGTTATGATCATCAAATAAAGGGAATTGTGTTATAGCCATGCTCAATCTGTATGAACTATGAATACAAGTAGAACTCAATCAATTAGTGACCAAATAAAAAGCTCTAAAGAAACAATTCACATCCTCATCATTTGATTTCCCAATCAAATTTAGATTGATGACTATGATTGTTCTATCCAACTTATTTTCATAGTTGGGTGCCATCAAGTGACAAGTATGCCAGATCAGAATAGTGAAAAAAATGGACTTTGGTAATTGTCACAAAATTAAGGTGATTATCCATAAAAAATTCTTGATATCTACAAAGGTACTTGAGTACTATTTTTTATCAACAAAGGCACAAGAGGAAAAGGTTTGCAGTAAATCTGCTTTTCCTTTTGCTGTTGCAGACAACCATAAGATCAAAGTAACTGCATTCCCCAATTCAACCCTGTCTCTACTTTAATTGATTCTGAGACTCTTCTCATTCTCCTTTTCGGCCCCTTTTTCCCTTTGTCTCTACTCATAACAGCGACGTTGAAGACTAGATAGGTAGAGGCAAGGCTCTGTAGAAGACTTGAACTCTCTCTTTCTCTCTCTCATTCATTTGTAAAAATGCCATGTGCTTTATGAGAAGGATCTCAGTTTCATGAGCAGCTTTTCAGATCTCCTTATTTTCTTGATTTTGACACTACCATCATGAGATCTCCCTTTCCTTATCATGTAGAAGACTCTACCCCTTACCCCTCTCAGCTGAGGATGCTATGCTATAGGGGAGTATCCTTTGAGCAAATGGGTCAATATATAGACACCCTATCAAGCCATTATTTCTGGGTTTTGATAATGGGTTTAGATTGTTTAATTAATTAGTGGGCCACCTCTTGGGTGAAGAGAGTGGATCTGGGTCCACTGAGTTAAGCCTTAGGCATGACCCACTCATTAGAATCTAAAGCACTCAAAATAAAAATCCTCCATTTATTATTTAGTGGGAAAATATTTTGCTAAAACCGAAGAGGGACCTCGCCATATTCTGATGGTGCTTTGGCCCGATGGCAATAGAAGGAGTGGCATTTTTATTTTATATATTTAACTTGGAGACAGACTGGTATTAACTAGGATTGATTTAAGTTTCTTACTTCTATTGTGGGGGCCTAGCTAATTGTACTCTAGTCAAGAGTAAAAGGGTCTTATCATGGATTAGTCTATTAAGACTGGACAAAAAAAATCATGTCATTCCTTATGTTTTGAATAAGTGTCAAAATGGAGCAAGTGCCAACTAGTGAAGGCAAACTGTAAACTGTGAAGGAGTTAACTTTCACCCCCAAGTAGGCCATATTGCACAGAAACAAAAATCGAGACCACTAAACTTATGTCGACCCGGGTTGATCTTCTATGGCTCACATTGGATTGGCCCACTGTCAATGGCCATTGTCCAAAACCATCTCAGATTGGATGATCAATATTCAATGGCAAAGATCCAAAAAGAAAAAAAGGGCATACTTCCTATGAGCCTAAAAGGGTTGATTCCAGCACCTAAACTGCACCCCCAAATAACTAGCACTAGATTCAGGCCCACCCTCCTAAGTCCTAACACTCTATTTTCAGTGCTGCCTACTCTTTATCCTGTACTTTCCCTGTTATGGTGATCCCTAGGGTGCAGCTCTAGTAACCAGTACACCACTTTTCTTCCGGGTAATCATCCAGTGATGTTTGTCTCGAGATCTGAAAAGATACAAAGAGATATTGTAGAAGATATGTCATCCTCCTCTTACAAAAATGTCAATGCCTGTACTGATGATACATATATATGTATGGATAAAAGAGCTATGGCTTTCTTCCCCTTTCTTTCTTCCCTTTTCCTCTCTTGCTATGTCCATGTCAATTTCACACCTAGTCCTACGTAAGGAGCACGAGCGTGCCTTCCTTCCTAAGCCCCTTTTAAATGAAGGCATGCATGCCCAACTGCATGGTTTTTCTCTTCTAGAAAGTGCTTCTGTTCAATGTAGTTGGAGATGGCACTTTCTCACTCTAGTTACTCACATGTCATTTAGTATAGTACTCGAATAAAGTAGAGAAGATGGACGCCCATGTTGTTGTGTGGGTCAATCTAGTGTGACCCATTTGAGAGCCTCAACGGCTAGCTACTTGATCAAGTCTCACCACATATTGCAAGAAATACTGAGAAATCTATGAAAAACTAGAACTCCTAGGAATTTAAAAAATTATATTTCTACAAATTGTCATCAAATAACCTCCCCTATAGCAGAAAAAAGAAGACTCTACCACCACCCTAATAAAACAAATCTTCAAAGAGTTAGGTCCATCTGCACATACACTTTAAATCCTTCACCCCTCACTGCATTAGTGTCTTTATTGAAGCCCATTTTACCATAAATCCAACTATGATTGTATATAAGTAACCCATTTAGATAAAGGACAATGCACAAGATTCTTAACAGAAAACTCTCTAGGTTTTGTCTGAGGGATGTGTAGTAGTCGACACAATCTGATAATTTCAGAGTCTATGAGGTACTTTCAAGGAAAATTTCCCCTGTTTTATGAACATTAGGTGATCAAAAGCATTCATCATGCAGGCCTCTTCATGGGTGGGTTGCAACTTGGAGCCTCTTCACATCATAAGATCTGAGCTTTTTGGCTGGTGCTCTACAAATGACCAGCTTCCAATACAATCCAGCAGCAAAACTTGTATGAGGATGAGATTATTTAAGATCAAGACATGCACCTGAGACAGTATTTTCCCAATAATATTGTGATATTTATCAAAAGATGAAAACCTTACAAAAAAATAGCAATAAAATTGAGATAAAATGGAAAATCTTATAAAGTCTAAAAAATGATAATAGTAAATCTTAACAGTATTTAATGATTATTTTGTATTTATATATTATATTTAATTGTCTAAAATCTGAATTTCTTTTTTTACGATGACATCCCCCAAAAAAAAAAAGAACAAAATTTAAGATCATCCCTGCATTTTTCTAGATGATAATGTTCCAAGAACAATATTCTACCAGCCATTGGAGAAAGGGTTCAAGTATAGTAACAGCCGGTATTTAAAACATTAGAGCAGTGCAATTGAACTAGGGATTGCAATTGCCTGTCTCCCAAATTCAACCTTGTAATTTGGATCTGGGTTGGTATTTTTTTTAACCCAATTTGGATCTTTTGGGTCCCACGAACTGGACCCTATATGAACAGTCTATGGTCTCCAATAGAAGAAAATACTCAGGCAGTAAGAGGAAGCTTTGTGTTCTGCTCAATTTAAATACACCTCATTTCTTCAATGTTCACAGACTATACATCAAAACACAAATTCGTTTGCCAAGGCTAGGCCAAAACACCTTATTCTTTTCATTGTCTTAGTAAAGGAGCAGGAATTGATCAAGTAATCAATGGTTACAAATATAAAAGAAGTCCCACATATACTGATTTTACTATTAATGAATGGATAAATTGTAAATGTTAAGCTAAAACTAGATTCTACATAGTATGAACCTTATAGTTTCAGGGACTGTTCGGTACATGAATAGGCCTAGTGGGAACATGGGTTTCTTTACCATGAAAAAGATAGCAAATTTGGGCTGAAATCCTGGACAGATTTACCTTGTCTTTTGGCTGAGATTCTGGGCAATGTGATAAGAAAACTGTTGTAGAAAAAATAACACTAACAAGGGCCTGCACAGATGAGGAGAAAATGAGTAGGGAATCACCCTACTAGGGGATTAAAAAAAGGTGGAGGATTTTGCTTTTGGAGACTGACCACTTTCACCTAGTAGTTTGAAAGTAGGAGGGTTATTTTTAACTTTTTGCTGATTTATAGTTATTTTTAACTTTAAACAAGAAATTATGAAATAGTTAAGAATCACTTTTAATGGTTAAAGGTAAAAAGGTCCTTTCTCTACCCTCTTGGGAAGAAAATAACTTCTCCTGCATTTTGCAAAAAGTAACTAAGAGGAAATTAGTTTCCTCCTATCAGAAATCCAAACACAAGAGAAGGATATTACTCAACAAAAATATTTTCTTCTCCCCACTTTTCTCCTAATCAAAACAGGAGTCTCAACTCTCATGGCATAAGGCAAAGAAATCTTATCACAAGAAAATCTTATTTTTGGATTTTTACATACTTTCATTGTTATTATAAAAATATATTGATATAAATAGATGGTCACAATTCAATTTACCAGTCACAATTCAATTTACTGGCATTAAAGATAGAACATATAACTTAATTACTGAACTGCCTGGATGACCGGCCAGGCCAGTTTTTCAGGTCAATTCATCCCAGTAACTAGCCAATTCAGTCGACTCACTGAGTCAGAAAAGTATGTTTCCATAATCAATTGGACCCTGAGGACCTTTCAGCATCACGGATAGAGACTGCAAGACATGCCCTTGAATGAAATTGGCTGGCCTCTTAAATGAGGTCACCAGAAGCTGTCAAAGTTCAAGCCTAAAGACCTAACCCTCTGTCCTAGATTCATGATTTTACCAAAGTATGCACATTTCCACAAGGGGCAAAAAGTAACCCACCCAGTTCCAGATAGCCCATATACCAAACTTCTCAAACAAAATGGTTATACACGAAATCCAAACATCATAAGAAATCCTAAGCACACAACATGGCTATATGAGCATAATTTAGAAGATGCCATTATTGAACTGAGGGATAGAATCATGTGACACCACAGAAATAGATCCATACAAACAATCAATTGATCCTAGCAACATGTGCCACAATGCACAAAAGAAAACTACAGCAGGATATGAAAAGAAAAGAGTCATTTTTCTTCCTTTTTTTATTCACTGAAGAATTCAAAATAATCAAGGTCGTCAAGGATGGGGTACCACCACCAAGGAGAACACAAGCAAGATCATTTAGACTACCATGGGCTAACCGTCTAGTACCTGTGATCCAATGTAACCTATTCAATGAAGATGGAATGGCTTGCCATCTAATGATCTGAAATTTTTAGTATACGGCATCTCTCGCTATTTAAAATTAAAAAAGATAATGAAGTTTTTGGACCTGATGGATAATGGGTGAAAACTAAAGATTTCAAAAGACTCAGATAAAAAGGCATGGCCAAAACATAAGTAAAAAAAAATATGGTCTCAAAAGTGAATATAGTGGGTGCCTGTTTGTCCAATCAATGGAGGATGAGACGCTTTGCATGGTGTGATTCACTTCTGATAATTACTGGTGACATAGTAGTGCAAGTAAAAACCACTCTTTGAAATTGGAAACTCCATTTGGCACGGAAAGTTGCCAGGTTGAGTCAACTATGAGACCCGGCTAAGTCTTGAATTTTCTGATCGAGTGGTGGCAAAGTCAACTGGGACTTCATGCAAAAAAACTCAGTCACCAAGTGCTCGGTTTTATGGTCAATCCAAGACAAGTTGACCTAGTCTGGCACTGTCTGACTGAGCTTCTAAACTATTTCAATAGCGCAGAATATTCAAATACATATTAATGTCCCCAAATTAATGGGATAAGGTTAAGATTGATGATGATGATAACAACCATGATAAGATCAGTTACTAGTATCCTTGGGAAAAGATGAACGCATGGAAGCCTTTATTCATCCACAAAATTAGATTTGTATTAAGTAATTTTAATTATTTAGAAAAGTTGTGAACAAAAAAATCTGCAGTATAAATAAAGACAGACAAAACATACATACATAACCTTTCAGGGACTTTGGGGTGCAAGGTGGGAAGAGTGGCAGACAAGAAAAACTTGTGTAGGGTCAGCTGAACCAGATTATTAGAGTCAGGCACCGTAAATGACCCTCTTATTCTGTTCAGTAATTATAGAAAAATCTTTCCAAAATTACTTACAGAAAAGAAGAGGCTAAATAATTGGACTAACTTTGGTGGGAAGTTTTGTTGCTGCATATCCGGACCCCACTTAAGATGTATCCACCGAATGCACTCATCTGCATGAAGGGATGTGTTCTACACGGAAGAACCTGCATAATCAATTAAATAAAAGGCAATGTAAAGACAACTGGAAACATACCAAGGATCATGCAGGAGTATTTATTTAGGGAAGTGATCAAAAACAATATATCAGGCTTCACAGTATCGGCATCTGTAGTTGTTTGTTCTCAAACAGTGTCAACAAATATGCAGTATAACATTCCAAAAGACAAGGTTATATTTAAAAAATATATTAACAATATTCTTTTCAGATTATTTTCAATGAAAATACCTTGTCTTCTGCTTTTCTTACATTGCAACTTGTAGGTTCCAATTATGTAAAAGCCACGCACAGGATTATGGAAGTAAACATATTGGGTCAGCCATGAAGTAGAGCCTGAATTTTCTGCTTTTTCTGACATTGTGTCTTGTAGGTTATGATTGCATAAGCTAGATAAGGGGGCTTAGGGAAGAACATGGTAATTGGTGAGTCAGTCGTGAGCTGGAACCCAAATCTATGAATCTGTGTCTGTGTGCAGTGCATGTGTTTTGACTAGCATCATCCCAGAAGGTATATGCCAAATATCATTCCAATTAGAAGATCAAAGCCCTTATTTCAGGGAATCAAAGTTTGAAGTGCAGTATCTTTATTGATTCAAATTAACTTTAGATAATACCAGGGTCATTATCAAATTGGGGTAAGTGCTAAACTCATGGAAGAACAGGACTGAATCTCAAAAGACTGTATAATCAAGAAACGGTTAAAACTTAAAGACAACTAAAACCGAGGGATAGGCCCGATGGGGCTCATTTCTTGCCCAGCTCTAAACTCAGCCTTTCCATCCGATGACCCCCGTTGATTTCCATGAATCCATGGGCCCCACAAACTCAGCAATAAGAAATATGCAGATTGCTCATACGGGAAAGAACTCATATCTATAGGGATGCAGGCCCCATGCCTAGCTACTTATATGCAGATTGCTAATAGGGGAAAGAACTCATATCTATAGGGTGATGCAGGCCCCATGCCTAGCTGCTTACCTAGCTCAAATAAGCATGCTGCTTATATGATCACCACCCTATAACACACAAAATATAGGAATTGCTTATATATAGTATGTTCTGCTTGTTAACTTCCAATCAAGAAAACCAGGTTACTAGCGCGTTCACATATTTAAGCTCCAAATGTTTAAAGAGAGATTAGTAGGTTAGATTTACCTGATATTCACGGAGCCAAGGTTCAGAAATTTGTAGACCAACTGCCATCTTCGAAGTCTGTAAATTGTGCAGGCATGTTGCAAGAGGCTGCATAGATGTAACAACAAAAAATTTAAAAATAGACCTTCAGGTCATGAGGGTTGGGAAAAGCATATTAGATTTATTATTTTTCAGAAGTATATTAAATATAGAAAATGCAGATGCATGATAATTAAATATCTACAAAATAATCTCTGAGGATGTATGCAAGATGGCCAGCAGGAATTTAAAAAATTGCAAAATTAACCATTATGATTCACAATTTTTTTTTCTTTTTCAAATACTGAGAAATGTTGAACTGTGTCCTCAGAGGAATAAAAAGAAAATATGTTGAGAAGTATGGTTGAGAAACAAAAGGCAGAAAACAAAATAAGCTGTCAAGGATGGTGAAAATTAGAATGATTGGAACATGTTATATGAGAAACCAGAAAGAACGGGGGATACATGCATCATGCAAGAAGATCATAGGGTTTCTTACTAAAGTAAGTGTGCTAAGAAATAACACTAGCAAAAGAAATAAAATCTTTATTTATTTATTTTGTAAGTGTACATACCAGAAAATCCTTACAGTCCAGAATATTCAACTTAATATCTCATCAACACATATGGTTGAGTAGTGTTGGCACCCTACTGCCCTAGTTTCACACCCATGCCCAGGGAATCCCTGAGTACTCAAGTTAAAAGTATCACTCCACACACACACACACACACACATATATATAATGTTCTTTTATCAATTATGATAATAGTCTTGCTATATTGGAATGGTATGTAAATATATAATCCCTTGATTTCAGTAGCCTTTGAAAATGTTGATGCTGCATTTCTATTCTTTAAACATCCAAGTGAAATCTGCCCGAGAAAAGTTAAAACCTTCAATCTCAAATATTGTCCAGATCAACAGCAGTGAGATTAATAGCATCACAACAACCAGGATCATGTGTCAATAGGTTTCATATGGACAGACACAGAGGTCCAGGAAATTGAACAGTTGATGTGCTACACAACTCCAAAATTCCTTCCAAGTCCAGAATAGTACGAGACCATTCCAAGATTCAAGAGCCAACCAAATTATTTGCAATTTTGTGCCAAGACAATGACCGTTTCACAATGAAAGAAAAGAAACTCAGACCACTATAGCAGCTCTAAGACTGATGACTGAGTCACCTACTCACCTCAACTAAATGTACCTAGAATTGATTTTCATATCAAAGATTTTAACTAACAAATAAGATCAATATACACGTATAAGCATTAGAGTTCGGAGTACATCACCTGAAGGTATTGATGGTAAATGGTAAAAGGTGCAGAATAGGACAAAAGCGGTAGCAGTTCTTCAACTATTTTCCACGTATCCAAATCTGGGGCAGCAATAATTAGGCTACATCAAAGATGCCACGCATCGTCAATGGATGATAGTTTCATGCTTATATGAAATTATTTAATATCATTTCATACGTACGTAGCGTACCTAGTAAAACCATTCTCTTTCCATAATTTTATGGCTTCTGGTGATGCTCGCCTTCCAGGTTTCACCGATTTGCAGGTCTTGAGAACTGGAGAAGCATTTTCTTCATGTATGACATCTAAACTTTTTGTAGAACAGGGATCGACATCCATATGATCCAATGTGCCATTTCCAGAAGAAAGAAATGTCTCACTAATACTTACTGATTTCACCAAGGAATCGTTAGAGATTTCTCCCTGAACAGATTGCACTTCTAATATTGCATCATCAGACAAGATACATGTAGTAGACAAGGAACGTTCATCAGCATCTGGCTGAGTTTCCAAAGATGAAGCATTTTCATGTGATATGAAAAGTTCAATCTTGTTTTCTTGATTAGAGCAAAGATCAGCAACAGGAGTTTGCAGAATCCTGCATTAATAAAAATACCAGTAAATAATATCACTCCACAATCATCAGCCTAAGACAAGTGCACAAAGTTTGGCAAGACAATCACCATTAGCTTCATTGGTGACAAAAAATTAAACTGCCTTAAGTTTTATGTGAGAAACTATCCTTCAAAAACAATTAAAAAATCATTTTAAATGGAAACGGAAGATTTTCTCGCAAAAAGAAAAACAAGTCTACAAAATGGAGCAAAACAAAGAAGGAATCAATATTGCAAGTTGCCTGGTCAATGTCTGTGATTGTGAGCCAATCATCTATTTCATCATTGTAGATTGGATGGCTTTGGTAGATGCCTAATTCATAACACATCTTGCTCTATATTTTAACATGGTCATTGGTTGTCACAGATACATTGTACTCACACTAGATGGACTCAATCAAAATCTCATCATATACTGATAAATATAATTTATGATCAAACATTATGCTATTTAGTTTTAGAAGAGATATTTAGAAAGGAAGAATTTAAGGAAAAATGCTAGTTTTATAAGAGATATATTTAGAAAAGAATAATGGAAGGAAAAAGGAGCCGCCTAATATATGCACAATTAAAGAGAAACTTACCTGCCACAGATTTGGTCATTGAAGTTGAATATTCGTACTATATCCATAGGATACGGTGTGACTCCAAAATAAGTATTGCATACATGACCTGTGCCTATTAAGCATTAAAAAACTCAAAGTTAGATCATTCAAGTTACCATAGGTTCATCACGACCAAAACAGTAATACAATGAATATTCTGAGTCTTCTTGTTTTCTTTTTTTCTTTTTTTTTTGTGGAGAACTTTTCCTCTACAGGTGTGGTGTACTCCATCACCTCCTTTGTGACTGTGAGATCTACATCAAGATGAAGACTGAAGTCCCACTTCAAGACCCTCATCCTACGTCAAAGACAGTGTCTTCCAGTACATTTTCATGCCTTATCAGAATTTCAGACTCCTAGCACATCTAAGCTAACAATGATGGGAAAAACAATTTTGCACCCAATTCTAGTGAAATAAATGCTGCCCAATGATAATGCCAATCCCATTCACATTGGAGCAGCATTCAAACGAACTGGTTCACTTCCCCATAAAATTACGTGTAATCCGCTCACATAGTAATCATTTCTTACGAACCAAATGCCACTCCAAAGGGCTCCATAGTAATGTACTTTATCTTACAATCTAACATTTACAAAAAAACTAATCTGTTAATCATACCTCCCAAACGCTCTGCAACAGCACCAGTGATAACACCTCCAACCATATCCACTACAAGTACATCTGAATATGCACCAACATTAGCAAGAGAAAGAAGAAGAGATAAAGCATCAACTCGCATGAACCTGTGAACCATGAAAAAAAAATGATCAACAAAAGTGAAGCAGCATGCAAAGTAAAAACCATAAAAATTGAGAAGCGCAATCCAATAATGTAAATAGGAACTTGTATGACATCATACTTTGATGAGCAAGAAGATCTAATCACAAAATGAAAAAAAAAAAAAAAAAAAAAGGGCTCAACACAGGTATTTAAAGGGATAAAGTAATTTACATGAGCAGCCCAAAAGAAAATCTCCAATAGAATATATATATATGGAAAATATTCCTGCGCATCCATCCCTCGCCATATTATGGTGAGGGACAACATAGTAGGGCCAACTTTATGATACATCCGAACCATCTACATACATATGACTGCCTTAAGTACACTAGACCCATCAAGTTTTCACCTATCCAAATGGATTGCCTTACCATATGGTGAGGGAAAGATGCACATGAAAATCCCCCTATATATATAATTTATATATATATAACGAGTGAATAGTCAATCCAACCCAAGAAGCTTCCTGTAAAAAAACTGCAACTGTCATGTGATGCGCTCTGGTCAACTAAAGCAGCAACCAATTGTGCAAAAAGTGTGGTACAATTGGACCGTACTTGCAACAAATTAGCACCTTCTCAAAGTCCTGCACGTTTATTATCATTAACATTTGTTCACAGACCTATATGCACTCTTCTCAATTTAAGTACAAAAAGTAATAGAGTTTAACACATGTAGACCAAGAGAACTCCCTCACAGCAAATGCACAAACCACATTTTTTGCTGTATATTAAATCCAGCATCTTCATTGACATGTTGATCAAACATCTTGCATGTAAGTATATGAACTAAAATAGGGGTCAAATCAGGAGGTCTTATGTAGTGCCAGCAATTCATGTGACCCAT
This sequence comes from Cinnamomum chago, assembly GCA_038049695.1. Classification (NCBI taxonomy): domain Eukaryota; kingdom Viridiplantae; phylum Streptophyta; class Magnoliopsida; order Laurales; family Lauraceae; genus Cinnamomum; species Cinnamomum chago. The sequence continues at coordinate 16,941,159 of CP142453.1, forward strand.
GATAGACATCCCACCCATCCTCATGAATTGGCACCCAATCAAGTTGGCCCCAAAGAATGCCATCGAACTGGATCAAGATTGGTAAAATTGACAACTGCCGGGACCACTTAGGGCAGTGCCAATTCACAAGGTAGGTCCAATGTGTATTGTGTAGGGGACCAATCGGATAGCGTGTCGATCCCTGTCACAAATGTTGGCAATATATTGAAAATATTGCAATATTTAATTGGAATGATATTTCTCCAATAATATCACAATATTGTCAAAATATCACTAAAATTTAAACTAATGCAAGAAAATTGTGATAATATCAGCTAGAAATAAGAAAAATCCAGGATATTTATAAAAATAGATTTGAAACGATATTTTAGATTTTTGTATTTATTTTAGATCCTGACATTTTTCTGAGAGCATTTGTGACAATGGTATGAATCACCCACATCTACTAGCCCTAGATTTTCCCAGCCATGAAAATCTTTTACTTTGAAATGGCAAGGATCTTCATGGGCCCAATTCACAAGGCCACACAGTCCATGGATGGGGGAGTTGCATTTGAAAAATACTAGCACCAAAAGTAGTAACACGAATACATTCAAATTGAAAAAAAAAACATATATTCATCCAATGTATAAAAGATTACCCTATCCTAGCTGGGTGCTTCTTGAAGTATGCCTCACATATGCTGCAGAGAGAGAGAGAGAGAAAAACTGTTTAGTAAAACTTAAGAAAGAACCCAATATTTGTTAACTTTTTTACTTGTGCTTCATAAAGACCACAAAACAACTTAACTAAAGTTAACTTAGGTAAGCATGTTTAGGAATATTTATCACAAAAAGAAGATTTCTAAAGATTCATAATTCACGATTGAAACACGATTGGAAAAAATGTCTTCCAAATAACTAGGATGTTCTCCTCATGCATAAATTGCTAACAAATATTTTTTTCTAAGAGTTATATTGGTAACAAGTATCCATGTTTATCTATGAACAGACATCTGTGTGTTAATTTCAACTATGGAATCCAGTGACAATCATGGTAACTGATTCATTCAATAACGAATCAACATACTACTAAGCCTAAGTACAATATTCAACTATAGTAATGGAACCTTTACATGATGGACAATAATAAATCCTACGCAAAAGCAACCTTCATATGGGCCATTCCTTTCAAGTCAAATATCCAAATCATTATTTGAAGGATATTGACTGCTAACAAAAAGGAAAACATTGAGAAGGTGAAATCTTTAATAAAATAGGCCCAATTATCAATCTAAATTATCAGATTAATATGAAGGTTGAGACAACTAGAGATTCCTCATTTTTAAGGTACATGTCAAAAAAAGAAACAAACTCCTTAAAATGAAAAAGAAAAGAAAAATGTGACTCAACTGAATCTAGGTTGCAAGCACAGAGGCCTGGCCCTACCCAAAGTTAGTCCAATCCCACCAGCCCATTTTTTTATTGGCCTAATATCAGTCAAGATAAAGCTCAGGGCCTAAAAGTAGGACAATGCACCCATTTATGGTGAATTTCTTGGTTGTGTTGGGCCATGAAGTTGAGCCTAAAGGGCATATGCATTTTTCAAGAGGAAAAAGTGAAAGGTAAGGAAAAATAATCCCAACAGTACCCGGTGCATGTGGATAGGAGGGTTTGCATGTGCCCCTAGAGATTAGTTCTCAGCGGTCCAGAATTGAGTGTCCCTCGGGCTCAAGGCCAAAAGGCTCCAGGGCTGGGCTGGGCGGGAGATACCCTGGGTAATAAAAAAAATAAAGAAATCCCAACGGTCAGTTATATATATTACCCGTGTTTGGTCTCTCAAAACTCAATCAAATCAGGTGGGAAAATGAAATCCAAAACTCTAATTTTACTTCCGCCAAAAAAATCTTACTTCATAAAACACAAGTAAAGTGGCTACTTTACTAGTTTACTTCTCATCTCACTCCTCTCGTCCTAGTCCTTTGTCTCCCTCCTCTCTCAAATTAATTTACCCCAAGAAAACAAACAAAAAAGTATAGTTTAACGAAAAGTATTCTTCTCCATTGCAGAACCGCTACTTTTCCCACTGATTTGATATTTACTTTACTTTCTTGGTAAATTATTCAAAACCCCACATTAGGCATATTAAGGCCCACCCCTAGCCCATTTAGCCATTGGGCCAAAATCACAAACCAATCCCATGCACAAACTAAAAAGGCCAGCCCATATCCCAAGAACAGTTCAGTTTGGATGGGCAGAGCTAACCATCTTAGCCTTTATATAAATATATATATATATAACGGAGCTTACCATCTTAGCCTTGTTCTAACGTATCTATTACACACACCCAAAAAAATGCAGTTTCCAGACGTTTTTGTACAATTTTTAGTAAATTTTCAACAAATTAATTAAAATATTATACTCGCCCAAGCCACTGCTTCAACTCACTGTAAGTCAAGATTTGTGGCCAGAGCTATTTCCAGAGTCTCAACTTTTTCCATGTGTTTGATGTAGTATTTGAAGCTTAGATGGTAAACAATATGTGTGTCTAACTCTCCATTATACCATCTAAGCCATGTCCTATCATATCTATCACACAAATATACAACATGGAGTAACACAAACCCAGCACATTTACAACTGTAGTGATGGCCAACAAAATGCAACTAGTTGACCTAATCAGTGTGCTTTTCTTTTAAAACCTAATAAAGTCAAGATCAACGTAAGGGTATGACTACATTACCAAAGCCCATTATTTCTGGTAACCAACAAAGGCAATTATTGTGGGATGCACTTGTCAATATTCAATTATTCTCCATGCCTTACCATACCTTTCAATTTCAATTTCTTTCCTCGAATATTTTTCTCTAATTTTTGCAATTAGTTTTATTTTAGAAAAAAGTCATAACAACTCCTTCAGCTATCATGGATAGGGCTGCACAAAAAATCTAGTATCACCACAAAACCGAACCGAACCGACCGAACCAGTCGGTTCGGATCGGTTTATAGTAGCTCGGTTTGGTTAACGGTTTGAAAATCATAAAAACCGCTTACATCGGTCGGTTATCGGTTTGAGCCCACGGTTAACCGCTTAAACCAAACCGACCGTTTGTAGTAACTTAAGTGTTACTTTTTTACTATTTTAGCCTTAGGGTTTCATTTTTTACCACTTTCAAAGTTACATTCCACAACTCCATTCTCACAAGAACTTAACCGTCTAACACTACCTCAATGTATCTTCTTTAATCTCTCAAATGCTTTTTGATACTTCATTGTAGATGGAGGGATTGATGTACAGGGTGTTTTCCTTCCATCATAATTCCTACCTCATTTCAATGAAGTTTTTATCAGAAGGCTGCACTCTTGAAAATGCTAGAAAAGCTGGTAGAGCCTAGCCTTTTGATGGTTGGTTTTGGTTCCACCTAACCAATGTGTTAAGAAACCTTCATTTGAGAAAAATACAGTGGGTTCTAATACAGATTCCGTTTGTGTGTGACTTTTATTGAAATGAACTATTATTCTATTGTAATTCCAAATGGTATCATGCGGAATGAATGTTTCACTACAAGCTGGTTATTATTATTATTTTTTGTGCGCTTGCGTTTAGTCCAAACTCTCTTTTTGGAGAGTAGAATTATTTTTTCTATGTGTTTAGTCCAGTCTGGAATGTTGGATTTTTATGTTTGTACTAAACATTTGAATAAATGCAAAGGATGGGGTATCATAATTTTGAAATTGTTTGAAATTTTCAATGTTTGATTTTCAAAAAAATAAAATAAAAAACAATGGTTTAACCGACCGGACCGAACCGAACCGAACCGAACCATTTTGTTTGATTCGGTTTAAGCCCTCTCCATCGGTCGGATCGGATCGGTCAATTAAAAAATCGACAGGTTCGATTTGATTGTTGGTTTTAGTGTTAAACCGATTCGAACCGCCCATGTGCAGCCCTAATCATGGAACTTGTAAAATCAACTGTCTTCTTCTATAGGTATAAGCATGGTTTTAAAAACCGGCCGATACCGGTTCATATCGGCTGATATGAACCGGTATCGGCCGATACCGAGCCGATATCTCGCTGAGATATCGGTCTCGGGTTAAATTCACCATCATCTCGGCCCATCACGGCCGAGATGATGTTCATATCGGATTTTTTGATATCTCGGCCGATATATCGGTCCATCTCGGTCAAAATATCGGCCAAGATGGAATAATGGAAAAAAACCCTAAATTTTTCATTTTTTTTCCTCATTCTTCATCTCCACTCATCTTCTTAGAGCAATCCCTCCTCCTTAGCTAATTTTCTTGCATATTTCCAACACTATTTCTTGAAAAAAGTCATTTTATTTTGGTAAGAAAATCAACATACTCCCTTATTTTAACTATTATGTATTCTTTAACAATCCATACCGAATAAATGATGACGATGATGATGATATCGAGTGTGGGCGACACTCTACTTGGAATTTGGCTGTCATGCTCATCAATCTCTATCTCTCTAGTCTGCCCTAATTTCAGGTAAACCATAAACTTTTTGATGTCCAAGTGCTTTTTGATTGATTTATCTCACTATCATGTTTCAGATTTTAATATTTTATCTTCATGGTCTTGGATTTCACAACTTATTTTGATAATTGATTTAGTATTAAATGATACTTGATATGTTATCTTTATTTTCTTATATTTTACACTACTAAATTGATCATGAGCATCAATAATGATTACATTATATGAAATACTGGAAAAGACGGCGAACTGCGACATAGACATGACTCATAAATTAAGGTGACCGAGATTTTGATTTATTATTGTTACTAATGGAAAAAAATATTGTTTTCCAGCATTTTCTAATATTCTGGATTTTTTGGATATTTTTGTGAATTTTTTTGGATTAAAAAAAAAATTCACACCGCGATGATCGCGACCGATACCGATATCATATCGGTTTTTCGGCCCGGCCTATACCACGACCGAAACCGAGATTTTAAACCATGGGTATAAGTCAACATCTGAGCAGGACATTGTGATTTCTACTCAAAGCTTAAATATCAATTGGCATGGGTATGGTACGCACCTCGAAGTTGGCAGGGTTTTCAATTTGTCAAATCAAAAAAAGATGAAAGGAAGAAAAATCATGGTTTTGACATGAAATATAAATTCATCATGATCATCAAAGCCTTGTCCCAACCACTAGCGGAACCAGGGGGACTGGCAGGGGCCATGGGCCCTCCAAAATGTCAAAATCCCCCCTGGATTTTTAGAGAACTTCATAGTTTTTTACATACAGCCCCCCCAAAATTTAAAAAAAAAAAAAACCATATATTTTGAAAAATATGTGCATTTTTTTATGTGGTCCTCCCAAGATTTTGTTTCTACATAGTGCCCCCCCCCCCCCCCCCCCCCCAAGGAAGAATTCATGGGTCCGCCCCTGGTTCCAACTATGTTGGGGTCGGCTACATAAATTTTTCTTTTCCATTCTAATATATCTTGAGCCAAATCCTTAGATAAGTTGCACTTGGTCAGGTCTATTTTTACTACCTCCATCCACGTCAGCTTCGGCCTAACCCTTCTCCTTGGTGGGCCATCAACATAGATAACTAAACTTTTCCTTACCGGCGTTGTTGCTAGCCTACATTGGACATGCCCAAACCATCTCAAACGGGTTTCCCCAATTTTATCCCCTACTGAGGCTATCCCCAAATGCTCTCAAAATCGCTCATTTCTAATTTTATCCTTCCTATTTTTACCACATATCCACCTCAACATTCTCATCTATGCTATATCCATTTTGTGCATATGTTACTTCTTGATTGGCCAACATTCTGCTCCATAGATCATAGCTGGTCATACGAACTCTGCCAGTTTTTACTTGCGGTCCTAAGCCCGGGTAAAGAAGGAGGGTTGCATTAGGTAGGTTGACAACTAGCGTAACTTTTGTCACAACCCAAACATAAAATATAAATTAATTAAAATAAATTCCTATTTCTAAACAAAATAATGTGCAAAAACAACACCAATAAAAGACAATTTTCATATCTTACTTAAGCAGTAAAATAATAAATATTTCAAATTTTTTGTTTCAAAAAGAAAGAAAAAATTTATAATGATATTTGCCAGCAACAAAACAATGTTAAACTAGGACTAGAGGAACCTAGTTGTTCCAAGGAGAAAAATGAAGGCATGTTCATATATGTCCAAACATGACAGCATTCTGAGATAGTGAATAGAAAAATAGTGCACAAACACCATGAAACCGAAATGTATTGCTCAAGCGGAGCTGCGGAAGTGCTACTTTCTGCCCAGTTCAGAAATTAAGGTAATGCTCACGGTTGTGTAATCAAACTTGCATCAAAAGAAACTGGAAGCTCTGATGGCATGAGAGAAAATCTCAAATAGTGGTAGGAACATTCATTAGCATGTAATAACACCAAAACAGAAGATTCGTAGCAATGTGAATAAATAAGATACAGAAACCCAAACATCACCTGCGAGCAAAAGGACGCCTCAAAAGTACCCTCGGTGCATATTTCTTTTGTTTCCTGAGCCTGTATTTCTCCTGCACAGGGACTGAAAATAAGCACATGTTCCAAACAAACCAAACTTATTATTTTCACCACCATCGGGGACTGATAATAAGCACATGTTCCAAACAAACAAAACTTGTGATTTTCACCACCATAGGCTAATCTTACTTGTGAGAACAGTGTCTTCTTTTCAAATGTTGAGCTGTTAGCTATAAGTGCCTCAATTATTTTATCACCAGTTGCACCCTCTCTGCATCAAGTTTGCAACCCCTAATAAGAAAATTACATAATCCGAATTTTTTGAAATGAAATGTCAAAAACGCAACTGAAAGACTTCCTCAACAAAATGTTCATTTCACAACTGCATGTCAAAATAATGCTGGAAAAATAAAGCCATTCAGAACTACAAACCACAAATAAATAAGTACACACTGTCATTTACTGAAAGATGGAAATGGCAGAAAAGAAAACTCTAAACTGCACACACACATATAGATCTGTGTGTGTCTATGATGCCCAGATACGACATGGAGAGGACAAGGACACGCTACAGACATGGTAAGGACATGGGTTTTACACATTAAAAGTGAAGTATTGAAGTATCGGATACAATACGACACGGTACAAGTATCCGTGCATCATGTGAAAAAGATTTTGTCCAAGGATGATTTTAAGCCTTTCATAGGTGATTGGTTTGGGTACAGGAATGAAGACTCAATGCCATCAGTTATGTTTCATGGTACATTCTATTTACATACTACAGAATGTTTTTGGACGTTTTGTGGTACATATTTGTATAAGTTCTAGGGGATCATTTAAGAGTTACTGCATCAATTTTCTGTGTCAAGAATGCATTAAGTGTGCAATGAGTGTAGAAAGAGTGTAGTGGTGGCTTTTAGTATGCATAAAGGAGATATTTAGGTTTCCTTTTTTTTTGTTTTTTGAATGATAACATTTTGAAGGTAGGAGATATTTAGGAATTATGCCAACCATGCATAGAGGATAGAGCCATTAAACTTATGAGTCAATACAATAACAGAGAATACTAGAACAGAGCCCAAGACAGGAATCTAGAATTTCAGAGAACTAGCTTGGTTTATGCCAAGTAGGTCCACTATTATAAGTCATGTTCCTTTTAAGACAACTCAAGGAAAAGCTTAGGATGACGAGATTTAGATATGGCTTTTGTTGATGTAGAGAATGTGCGCAATAGGGTGCCAAGGCAATTAATTTGGCCTACAATGAAGCAAAAAAGACATACCTAAGGGATATATCGAAATAATATAAGACGAATGAGGGATCTATCACAACCATGAGAATGGTTTGTGAGACCACATTCAAGTTTCTGTTGGAGTTGGTTTGCACCGAGGGTCCACTTTGAGGTCATAATTACTCTCTTTGATTATAGACAACGTAATGGCAGATATCCAAGATGGAGTTACATGGTGTGTTGTTAGCAAAGGATCCGGTACTAATTACTCAAACAAGAAAGGTGAACAATAAATTGAAACTTTGGAGAAAGGTGATCGAGTCAAATGAACTAAAAATTAATAAATTTAATGGACTGCAACTTTTGGAGTTACATGGTGTAGATTGTTAGTAATTAGTAAACAATCTGGCACTGACTAGTCAAACAAGAAAGCAGTTGAACGACAAATTGAAACTTCAGAGAAAGGTGATATAGTCGAATGTATTAAAAAATTTAAAAATCTAATGGAGTAAAAGTTTAGTGGAGCAGAGAGCGGAGAAGTTGAGACGTTCCAAACTGAAACAACACTTGCACTAGAATGTGAGATTTTGTTACTTAGGAGCTATCCTAGAACACCACTTGGGTTTAAGTCAGATAAAACTAGTAGAACCAACACAACATGGGCTAAATGGAGACAACTTTGCAGAGTTTTATTATGTGGTCAGCACATACTGCTTAGATGAGGACTTTTTCATAAGACAGCGTATGTTGTATGGAACTGAATGTTGGGCAACAAAAAACGTGAGAGAAACTAAAGTTCACGTGACTAAGATGTACATGCTTAAAAAGGATTTGTAGTATTACTAGAAAGGATAGAATTATAAATGAGCACATCAAAAGAAATCTTTACATTACAGCAATTGAGAAAAATAAAATAATGGAATATTGCTTGAGGTGGTTTTGGCATTGTTTGTTTGCATAGAGTGTATAGGAATTCACGCCGTTAGGGATTAAAAATGAAAATCAAAGATCAGTATACAAAAAGAATGAAAATTAAATAAATGGAAGATGGGAAATGAACACCTAGCTATCACCTTGGCAATAATTCAAATCCTAGGAAAGTCAAGGTCCCCTCTACATCACGACCTTATATCCTTCGTTCCTCGTCTCGTGTCATTCACCCCTCACCCCTTTAATAATCATGTGGAGCTCATTTGACCATGAATTCCTATGTATTCTATGCAAACAAATAGGCCCGGGGAGACCAATTGAAGGGTTACTTGTGCAAGGTACTAGGAGAAAAGGGAGGCCATCCAAGAACTAAGGTGAAGCAGTGAGAATGACATGGCATTATGTGAAGTAACAGAGAGAATGACAATAGAGTTGAAAGTAAGAACATGACTCAAAAAAAAAAAAAAAAAAAAAAAAAAAAAAGGAAGAAAGAAACCCTAAGTAGATAGGTCTCAAAACGTTGAAGATAAGGAGATGTGTTTTAGCTATAAATGCATAATAACATTGAATTTTGACTATATTTTGGTCAAGGATAGTATGACAGCTAGGATTCGAAGTGCAATAAGGAAATACAAAAGGGTTATATTGCAAAATGTTCTGGGGCCTGTCAATGATTTACATGAGAACAAGCCAGAGGCTAAACACGTTTTGGTAGGTTGCCATAAGATCCATCAAAGGGTTGTGATGAATGATATTATTAAGGTAACCATTCCGTAATAAAATGTGATTCTTCTGGGTATATGAACCATGAATTTGGAAAATATGATCAGTGACATTTGAGGTATTGTTTCTGTGCACCAATATGTTCTGTGGCATGTTTTATGTGAGGTCAATAAGATGGCTCATACCATGGCAAAAGAATTCTGAATTTCAAACCAATTTTATGCGTGGCGAAAAGGTTGGCTCATTTCATGTCAATCACTTGAATAGGGTGGGATTGGAAGGTCCCCCTCTAGATTAGCAGGTAAGGCCCACATGGGGATAATCTAAAGATGTAAACATCTAATTTAAGGGCCCAAAGTTTAATGATTAAACATTTAATTACAACCCGTTAACCTTTGAGGCCCTTAATTAGATGGTTATAAACTTATAATCATTGGATCATGACCATATGGGGCCCATCCACTAATACAGAGAGGTTCCAATCCCACCCCACACTGCTGATTGACATGAATGAGGTGGGTGCACAACCAGGTTCGCATAAAGTGGGGGACCAGTTGGTAGCTGAAACCATCTCATCTATTGTATCATGGTGGCTATGAAAAAGTGTCCAAACATGCAAAAAAGGAAAGGAGAAAAAGAAGAAGAAGAAGAAGAAGGTTCCAAGCTAGAAGTTGAATAAGCTCTTAACTATCTCAACAGAGGCTCTCCACAGTGGTTTATCCCTGGCAAAAATAAATAGAACGTAACTTTTCTCATTCAAAATACCTGCTTGACACGATGTACAAATACGGATAAACAAGAACTCAATGGTTAGCAAAATAACGGATAATTTAGAACTTTAACAGATCTGATATCTAGGACCTATATCAAAGGAATCAGATTCAGCAAACACTAAAATTGGTCCCTGGAAGCACAGCATCAATACCACATCAATATTTGGATTCCCAAAATTTAAAATACAAATATCAATCCACAATGTATACACAAGGAAGATAATTAAATCACCAGACGCCCTTGGATTGCCCCAAGCCCATTAACTGTCCAAAAATTGAAATAGCTAAATAACCCTAGTCTGAATATCATATCTAAAGTAACTCCATCCATGCGAATAAGGATGTAAATCAAAACACAAAATTACTGCGAACCATTAAAAAAAACAAAATCTACTCACATACTTAAATTATTAAGACAATTTTTATTTTGTAATAAACAATGGAAATTCAAAGCAAAATGTGAATTCAAAGTAACTCACTGAAAAGCACAACCAATAGATGGGAGGATAAAAAAAGGAATGTTCTAACCTCCGCATAGCATCTATATCCTCACCGGAGAGGCTTTGAGCTTTATTATTATCAATGAGTGATCTGTTGTCTTTGGTACCTTCAGTGGGTTGGCTATCATCCTTCTCTTTCAAATGATCACCTGGACACCATACAGAAGTCAGTAATAGAATTGTGTAAAAATAAGGCAAAGGAGAGTGGGAAAAGCAGCAGTTTATTTCATTGCAATTTTTTATCGTGAAACCATTTCTCTCAAGAAGCAAAATTTGTCCTTTCACTGAAAGAATGCCACTAAAATTATATAAAGATACGTATATATTTATATATCTATATATATATAAAGACATATATTTAATTTGTGCATGTATGTTAAGGGAGAGAGTCAAATTGCTACCTCTGTATCATACGCATAGATGTCACTCAAAGGCAATGTTTGGGGACTTTTGCCATGGCCTAAAAAGCAAAAGTGGATATGTGGGGCCCATTGTGCATCCAAACTCAGTTAACTGGCTATAAGTTTCAAACTTGCAAATCAGACTATGAGACCCACCTTGATGCACGCCAATCATGATTCTATCATTGACAAGCTTCCTAGGTGGGCCAGATATCAATACAATCAGATGATCAAAACCCCAAAGTTCAACAGCTTCTATAAGTACCTATATAACCATCAAAAAACTCCAGAGTCCAGTCTCTGCCAATTTCGAACGTACCCCTAATCCAAACTAAAACCTTCAAATTCCACTCCAATCCCACGATTCACAATGAGCTAAGTTAATCAATGCCATTCAAAAACAACCCAAAATCCCAATTTGAGAAAGAAGGAAAAAAAAAAAAAAAAACATACTTTCAGCAGCTGCAGTGGCAGAAAGGCGCAATAAATAAGGCCCTTTCGGCCCCGTTTCCACCTGAAACAAGGAACCAAACGGGCAACCGATCAAAGGACTCAGACAGCACTTCTTATTCCCAATCTTTATAGTCCTGCAATTCATGAACTTCCAAATCAATACATCCAATCTAGAGCTTATATGTACATATGCAATGCATGTAATGTTTATATGGATGAATGGATGGATGGATGGGCTTACGAGGAAGGAGAGAGGCGAGCGAAGACGAGGCGATCTCCGTCGTTGATGTCGAGCAAAACGCTGCAACCTTCCCATGTAATTCTAGGGTTTTGTGGGTTGGATTCGGACATGGTAACTGTTACTGATGGCGGAGAAGATGACGAAAACGAAAGGGAGTTTTGTGAAGGTCGGAGGTTTTAGGGTTTAAGGAGGAGACCGTTTTGATTTTACTTTACTTTACTACAGAGTATTTGGAATCTTTTTGGCTCTAAGTAGCAGTTAAATAGACTGTTTTTAAATCTTAGATTTTCCCACGGGCGTGTCAGTGCGTGACGCGGAGAGGCACACCCATTTAGCCAATTGGTCCGAGATGAGCCCGGCTGGGCTTTTTTATCACTTGTTTAGGCTTTTTGACAATTATTTGGACAAAGTGATTATTAAGAGCATGCTTGATAACAGGTAAGGAATCCATAGATCTGATGATTCTTCACTACTTTTTGAAATAATGATTCATTGTTGGGAATTTATATAGTTTGATATTTCACATTAATATTGGTGTGTATCGATGATGCATATAGTTGAAAAGAATAGAGTTCGGTGTGTAAATTCACTTAAGTCGGGATTTTTGAATCTTATGGGAGGTGGTCGGATCTAAAAATGCTAACAAACGAAAATTTTCATTCGTCTAAATCCTCAGAGATTTACAATTGTCAAATATGAATTTACCACAACTTTAGAGAAACCAAAAATCTTTTCCCTAAAGATTTGGTTGCTAAACGTAACCTAAATTACAGGCACTCCCTACAGCTTTCTATCATTTAATTCAAGCATGACCCAAATATTACATGGGCTAATTTTTATATCCAAATGGATCTAAGCTGCTCCGCTTAGATTAGATCCGGGTTAATGCAGCCCAATAGAACCCCTACAAAAGATGAGATATCAAAGATGAGTTTATAATAACTTGATCATAATAACAAGGTTATATATCCCTGATGAGTTTATTTTTTACCCATCACCAATTCGGGCATGTTTGGATAGGCAAAAAATAGAGTAAAGTGAAGTTAAATGGGCCTAACAGTCTAAAATTTCAACTCTACCATGTTTGGATGAGTCTGGCCCGATAAATGAAGTAATGATGTAAGCCACATATACTCCATTTCACTTCAACTCTAAATACTTTCATTTTCCTGAGTAAAAGTGGATTATACTCAAAACCTTAACTTCAAAATAAGCATCCAAATGGAATGAAGTGAAGTACTAAACTTTAACTTTAACTTACTTCTCTTCACTCCACTCTACATGTGAAATCCACTTCATTTTACTCCACTTCTCATTTATCCAAACAGGCTTCACTCCATTTGGATGCTTATTTTGAAGTTAAGGTTTGGAGTAGAATACACTTTTACTCAAGGAAAATTGAGTATTTAGAATTGAAGTGAAATGAAATACATGTGGGTCACAACATTACTTCATCTATCGGGCCAAACTCATCCAAACGGCGTAGAGTTGAAATTTTAGACGATTAGGCCCATTTAACTTCACTCTATTCTATTTTTTGCCTATACAGAATAAGGTACTCTAGGAGACGAGTTTTTATCCTCCGAGGCCTATGCATGAATAAGAGAAATCCTGAGTTGAAGAGTGGAAATCCATAGTGGGATCCACCTATAAAAACCCAAGCTACTCAAAATGAATCCCTTTGGAGTTTATGAGATATCCCCATATTGTATGTGTAAGAGCCAGTCGCATCAAACAATTCACCATCAATGTCTACTACACGCATCGTGGCCCATCAAACGGTCACAATTAACAAATCAGTGGATTCTTATCAATTAATTGTGAATTGATTTGTTTCATGTGATCCATCCAACGCGTTCCTACTTGAGGCTACTTCTTCCCTTCTTTTTTATGAAACATGTTTTGATCAGAGTAAAATATAATTCTTAATCCTAAATCAAGGAGTAAATTATTATTACTAGTCAACTATTTTCATATTTCAACTATCCTCATAAAGTTTTTAGAAATTATATCCTTCAAAGAATTTAGGTGTTATCAAATTTAACATTGTACTGTCTCAGTAGTTTTTTATGCATTTAGGCTTTCTACTGGCGAAATCCTTTGTTAGTCCTAGTTGTCCTAGGAGTGCTTTGTTCCTAAAAAGGTCCTCCAAGCTATTAGATACAATGAAAGATACCAGGAAAACCAAAACATTAGAAGAAGGCATATATGAGTATGATTAATATATAATCATTTACATAATTGGGATCAGTGGTTTTCATTATTGATTGATAATATCTAAACACCATCCGGGTGAGAGAGACTGCCCTCATTAGAAGACTCATGACCTGAAATGAACAGTGTTAGAAGTTTCAAGCTAGATATCATTAAAAAAAAGAGCTTTTTGCATATACCCCCTAAGGAATAGTCCCCTATAGTTTTAGTATTTGTAAATAGGCTCCTGCCTTTTTACTTTAGTACCTTTTGTGTCACTAAAATTAATCTTCCAACCGCAAAAATATTTTAGAGCAAAAAGACACTTTTGCCTATCTCTTTATCCCCATATGCACAAGTTTAAAAGTTTAGACTTGTTTTTCTCTATAGCTTATAACATTAATAATTAAACTTAGTAGGAGAGAATAACCGTATGTAAATATATCATTTTCAGTACATGGCCTATTTCATTAAATTCAAGTCGAACATAATAATATGATCGGTTATAAATTACAATTGATCCAATTCATGCACGACCCACTGTTAGATTGATGAAAACTTCAGAATATATGATAATGCTTCATATGCATTAAAGAGATATTGAGAGAAACATCTGGGACTTTGGATAAAATAATGATGTTTTTATAAATAATAATATACTCATTTGTTTATTAATGGATGTAAGGGTAAAACTATTATTTTTATAAAAGTTCAACACAAATCTCATGGTGGTTACCCATTCTCATTAGGAATACTGAATTTGGGGATATGAAAGGTATTAAAATGAAAATGTATGAGTCTATATATAAATACTAAAACTGCAGGGGCTTACTTGCACATCATGGGAACCTTAGTTTTGTATATACAAAAAAACTCTAAAAACAATTAGAATATGTAAGCAATGGATGGGGACAGACATAGTATTGTCAAAATCTAAACAAGATCATAGAGGCATCTCATACCGTAAGCAATGGATGGGGACAGAGATAGTATTGTCAAAATCTAAGCAAGATCATAGAGGCATCTCATACCATTGTCTTTCTAGAAACATAACATTAGTGTTATGGTTGGCATTCTATATATTAGAAATACTGAGCTTTGTTTAGAATAATTTTTAGAGATGAGTTTAAATTATGGTAACAGTGTGAGTCAGGCATTCAATTATGATAGGATTGGTTTTGAGCTGTGAGATGATTCTTATTTGGTTAGTTTCCTCAGCTCTCTCTCTCTCAACTCAATGTAAAATACATACATATATAAGTGCAGAATCTCATATAACCAGTCCACCCAAATGGTTTTTAGCAACCCTCTATTAATAACTGCCAATTTATTTTTATATATAAAGTTTTAATTGAGTAATCAATTGCAATATTGGAGTTCAGTTTCACAAGTGGAAATCAATAATTTCTGAATATCTTAAATGATGTATGCCCTATTGGTCAAATTAGCCATGTCTAAAACACATGATTGAAAAACATAAATAAATCAACAAGGTGAATCACATCTAATGTTTTACATGTGACTAATTAGATGGTGAGCATAACAATTTTAACTCATATGTCATATACATGGTACAATAATTTTGAGCGCTTGAGATAGTAAAGGTTGGTCCACCAATTGATAATGATGGATCAAGGACTCTCTAAGCTCATGCACAAACTATTTATGTGAAAGTTTAAATAACTGGTCATTTATCATCATATGGCCCAGGGAATTGATCAAGAACTACTCTGCAATTGGGGGCTATTTATATCTATGTAAACAAATAAATACTTTAAAAGGTCCATTACAAGATCCGACCTTAGCTCAGTTGGTAGAGCGGAGGACTGTAGTGGTGCAGATAATCCTTAGGTCGCTGGTTCGAATCCGGCAGGTCGGATTACTTCTACTTTTTTGAAATTACTTTAGACCCCCCTGACTTTTTTTGTAAGCAAAAACACCATGAACTTTCTGGTAATAGCAAATTAAACAACTATCCTTTTAATTTTCACAAATGACCACTTTTATTATTTTAGAGAAATTTGCAAATGACCAATGCCACCAATAAAGATTTTTAGGTCTTGCATTGTTCGAGCATTTTTACATAATTTAGTTTTGTTCACTATATATTAGCAAATATATGTTTTATTTTTACAAATGATCGATTTTGTTATTTTAATTTTATAACAACTCCTTCTATAATTTTGGATAAGTGTAATATTTCCATATATCGTTATGATAATGTAATCAGATTTCACTCTAATACGAGCTGGATCTACCATTGTATTGATCATTTATAGAAAAAATTGACAAGGGTATGAAACAAAAAAGCTGACATTTAGTTTAAGGTGTTTAGATCTCATATTTCTCACGAGTCTGAGCTTTACACTATGTTTTGGAATAAGGTAAAATGAGGGGAAGGAAAAAAAAAGAGGGGAAAATGAAGAGAAATTTAAAATAGAGGGTGTTTGCAAATGAGGGAGGGAAAAATAATTTTCCCTCCTCTTGTTTGGTTATAGTCAAAAAGTTTGAGGGGGAAGGAAAATCTCCTCTTTGCCTCCCTCTTTGCCCCTAGTTTTGAAGGAAAATTTTTGGAGAAAATGAATTTTCCCTCCCCTTCCCTTCATTTTCCTTCCCCTTAAATTTTCCCTCCCCTCCCATCCTCCCTTCCCAAACATAGAGTTAGAGAATCAAAACTCTATCACCTCCTACATACTTGATAAGTACAAAATGGAAACCATTGTGTTTTCAATGCTTATGTTATTTAAGGGAAAAAGCATTCCATCGCATATTTTATATTGTTACAAATTAATCACCTATCGAATACATGGGGATCATCATTTACTGTCCTCGGTAATCCAAATTAGGTTTGATCTAAGAAGGTTGTAACCTTTTTTTTAGTAAAATATATCAACTACTCATTATATAAATCTGACCGAACCAGCAAATTTAAGGGCCGTTTATTTAGAAAAGAAAAAGAAAAAGAAAAAGAAAATCTTCTGGGGGCATGTGTATCAAAACTTCAAAATATTTCCATTAAAGAAGGGGTTTTTCCAAACTTTGGGCGTGAGGGGTAGGGCCCCCATTCCCTAGTTTCACTCATGACCATCATATAAATCTTTTTTTCATGGAAAATCCACAAACAATGAATGCCTCTTTCTACTAATCATCTTATAAAACCTTTTATTTGAAACTTGCACGAAAAATACCTCTAACTCATGAATTCCTGCATATGATCACCCAAAATCTTTCTCATTTAGTGCATGAAATGCAACCGTTCTCTTTATATGGCTTTATAGGATTTGCATGCAAGGTTACCATTAGAGCTATTCAAAATGAATATTGATGTAAGTTCAATCTCTATTATATGCACAAGTCACCTGCTGGAAAAGAAAACCAAACTCCTTGAAAAAATGAATTGAGATTAAAAGGATAATGGATAATTCCCTAAAACGTACCTTATTGACTGAAATTCCCATATAGTGTCTTCCTATATTTAGGGGTAATGGTTCCTACACATCATTGGTTTTCATGAAAAAAAAAAAAAATTGTGGGGCCAATGCCCCATGCACAAATTTACATGAGATGTTTTTCCCATGCTGTCGTATAAAAGATTTTTACCCACTAAATTGCCACAAATGTATCACTTATTTGTAAGCCTGTTCCAAATTTATAATATGAATTTAATGAAAACTTTGGATATGAATCTTACACCTTTGCAAAGATATGGCATAAAAGATGCCCATGACTGATAAAAAAAAATTGGAGAGAAGAGAGACAAACATACACAATACACACAAAAAAAAAAAAAAAAAAAAAAAAATCTTACTAGTGGTGGAGCTATATGACCCATTTAAATGCATGTCGATCAATACAATAAGGGACAACTCATTATGGACAAGGAGAGAAAAAAAATCAACCTCAGCAAATTATCACAGCCCTGAATTAACTACTTGTAAATTGTAATGACATCTTAACCTTATATTTGAAATTCAATAGTGAAGGTCCAATGATTGTAAAATCAGGCCACATGGCAGATTAGAGATGACAAAATTATGAAAAGGCTGCAGTAATGAAAGGTGGGCCCAAGTGGAACTATGGAGCAGTTTGACTGGACATTTGTGCTCCTCCTCTCTTCATCTTTCTCTCTACCCGCCACCAGACGAAGTTGATCTCTCTCTGCTTCATCTCCGTTTCTTTTCGAGCTTCCCCAGAGAGCAAAACGCAAAAAGATCGAAGCTTTTTCAGATAAAGATGCCAGGTAAGGATCCCGTTTCCTCTTCTTGCTCTTCTTCTTCCCCGCTAGGGTTCCTCCATTACAGACGGTCAGGATCGATCCATGACTGCTTCTCTTTTATCATCAGACGGAGGAGAAGATAGGGTTTCTATGGAGATGACGGACGAGGTTCTCAGGAGCATGGAAGTTGGCATGGCCTTCAGAGATTATGTACCTCTCTCTCTCTCTCTCTCTCTCTCTCTCTCTCTTCTTGTCTTCAAGAAAAAACCCCAAGAGTGGTTTATGCATTTTGGAAGCAATTTTCATGCAATTCTTGGTCAAATGCTTGTGAATAGTATGTTTGAGCAGATGAAAACTGACCCCTTTTGCCTTCTTTAGGTGTGGAGTGTAATAAATGACAAGATTCTATTACAAAGTTCCA
Organism: Cinnamomum chago; assembly: GCA_038049695.1. Taxonomy (NCBI): domain Eukaryota; kingdom Viridiplantae; phylum Streptophyta; class Magnoliopsida; order Laurales; family Lauraceae; genus Cinnamomum; species Cinnamomum chago. The sequence continues at coordinate 16,959,722 of CP142453.1, forward strand.
ATTTAGTATGGGGGTGTTTGGTTAGTTGGTATTGAATTCCTAGGAATTCTTGGTAAAGGGTATTTTATGGAAGGAGGATTAAAAAGAGTTGAGGAAGGTGAAGGGTCTAAGGTGGAGATGTAGATGGGATCATTTGTGGATCTTGAGCTTTAATGTTTCACATTTTGCACTTGTTTAGAGAAATGTTATTGCCTAGATACACAGGCCCTAAGCGGTTTACACATAGGTGTATGAGAACTCTGGAAAGTATCCTGCATCATGAAGCATGCTATTGCTTGCCTTGCTGTGCTGTGCTGTGATTTGGTGCTTATCCTTTTTTTTTTTTTTTTCTATGAATAGTCGTTGCGCTGTAGTTGAAGATATTTTTTTTAGCAACTTCTCAAGATCTTGTACTTTAGAGATATATCTGACCAAAACAATTATATCAGTTGTATTCGGGTTGAAATTGGTTTTGCAAGGGTGTGGATGGGGATTTCGTAGTTTTTTTTTTTTTGGGGGGGAGATTGGCATCATAAGACAATTTGTCATAAAACATGAGTTCTCAGGAATGGTCTGAGTTTTTTAAGGTGATGATAGTGTGATACACTGGTTATATTGAAAAGTGAATGCTGACTTGTGCTGATACATATCCGTATCATCTTATACATAAAACCGGTGTGGAGGCTATGCCACCGATCACTTCTATCTCTATTTTCAGTTTTCCACTCCTATCATAATACCATAGGTGTAATTTGAGTGATTCCTGCACTTCCTTGTTCAACGACCATTTATTTGTAGCTGATGATTGTTTCTGCTATTCTACCCACTATGCAGTGGGTTGAAAGTGGGTGTGACTTTTCCGTAGCTCCTAAAAGTTGTACTAAATGCATCTGTAATGGGAATTTCATTTCCTCTATGACCATATCATCGTCATATCCTTGAAACTTAGAAGCCCATTTGTGACATGATATGCCCATGCACATTCCTCTAAATGGTAGGAATTTTAGAAAATTGAAACATTATGTAAGAAATGAAATGTCAGATGAGAACCGTGTCAAACTTGGACAAATTTGACCATACTTCATTCATGTATGTTATATCATCATTTTTATACCGATTCCCAACAATGCGGGCTAGGTAAAGTACTACCTTTAAAAAAGGAAGAAGACCCAATTTGGTTTGGTAAGTTTTTATGACCTACTGCCTGCTTGATGCCAACTCTCAGGACAATCAAATGGAACAGCAGAAAAGGCATTCAAGTCATATATTTCATTCATTCATGTATGCATTTTCCCCAATATCTTTCCATACTACATTTATGTGGAGGTGAGGTTCATATGTTGTGCCTCACTGCCTCATGTGAAGTGTTACCTAGTGTTCTATAATGGTGCTGGCATAGTGGAACACTGAGTATAAATTTGAATTTTGTATGTGTTTGTAATCACTTACAACTTACAACTTGCAACTTGCAAACTTGCTATCATCTTCTTCTTCTTCTTCTTTTTTTTTTTTTTTTTTTTTTTGCCTCCATGAAAGCACTAGTTTTCACGTGGAATTCCAGTACTGATTTTAGATGCCTATGGGTAGTATCTTGATTTCATTCATCTTCATCTAGCTTTATTGTTTTATTTAGTTATCTTCGTGGAACTGCACATGACAACTAAGAATTATGCTAGTGATATGTTTTTTCTGTTTCATTTTAAATTTTAAATTTATTTTGCTACCTAACTGAAGTTTTCAGAATGGTAGAATCATAAGAATTATGCTAGTTATATGTTTTTTCTGTTTCACTTTAAATTGTAAAATTATTTTGCTAACTAACTGAAGTTTTCAGAATGGTAGAATCAGTTCAATGGATTTTCATAGAGCATCAAACTATCTGGTGACTGCCAGTGATGATGAATCAATTCGCCTTTATGATGTTGCAAATGCCACGTATGACTCCTCTAATCATTATATCTGTTTTTGCACATGTTTCTCAGTGTTATCTACAATATGTAAGTCACATATGAGATGGATTTATCCTTTTCTACATCTTATGGTCCATTTGTCTGTGGATTCTACTTCTTTTCTGTTATCACTCTCAAGAACATGTACCTTTATATGGAATTGGAATTTAATCTACTAATGGAAAACTTTGAGAGCTGAAAATACTTCTTCTCTGCCCTTCAACAAGTAAACCCAAGTCATCAGATCAGCGTCATCAATGAAAAATACCAGAATAATGATAACCAATATGAGTATTAGGCGCATAATCCGATACAACAAAATAAACATTAGAATACAAATAATGTAATAATTTATTTTTACAGAGTAGATAAACACTTCAATGATGTTTTGATAACACACGAATTTCACAAATAATTTTACATTTCATTAATTCTAAACTTCAATGATATTGATGCTATCTCTTTACTCCACGATCATTATAGTTACCTTTTGTTGTTATTGTTATTGCTAAAGGTCATTACATATCTGGTTTAAGCAAGACAGAAATCATTATACAGCCTCATGAACTCACTCCCAAGACATCACCCTAGTGGAAGGTGCCTTAACCAACACGCTACTTTTAATAACTAATAAGTGGGCAGACTTCCATGTCGTTAGAACTGCATTTAACACCAAAATATATGAACAGGAAAGCTTTCATTCAGAACAATCAATTATCCAAACAGCAGTAAATGTTGAAGCCGAGATGGAAAAAAATCACAAGTGGGAGGCATCTGTAGTTGACTATTATGTAGTTGGTTACATTTATTTTGATTGACTTTAACATGTTTTTACTTTGCAATGTTATGTAAGGTTTTCCGCATAAGTGAGGCTTAAGTACTTCTGTTCTGTGTGCTGTATTTATGCAGTTCTTGCATGCAGTCTGCTGTTTTAGCAAATTTTTTTTATTTTGATCATCACCATTAGAATTTTCATTGTATCACTTAACCAGTTGAGTTGATATGCTTTAAATTGACTTAAATCCAAGCTTTGATCAATAGTTCAAGTTCTTGGAAATGTACTTTTTGCTTCTTTGCTTTTATCTAGCATGCCAGCAAAGAGAGGACATTGAAAAATGTTTTCTTTGAGTGATAAAATTAAGTTTTTCCTTGCCAGGTGCTTGAAGACTATCAATAGTAAAAAATATGGTGTTGATCTGGTTTGCTTCACTTCTCATCCAACTACAGTGATATACTCCTCAAAAAATGGTTGGGATGGTATGTCAATCAGTATGCTATTTATTTACTTATTTCTTTAAAAAGTGTCTAGGCGTGTCTACTTATTTTGAGAACTGTTTCAGAATCTCTGCGGCTCCTTTCCTTGCACGACAATAAGTATTTGCGTTACTTTAAAGGCCACCATGATAGGTGAGGTAATTTGTTTATATATTCTCATCATTATAGGGCATGTGCTTTACTCATTATTAATGAATGTGCACTGTACAATAAAAATATACAAACATCCTTGTTTTTTCTCCTCAGGGTGGTCTCTCTTTCCTTGTGCCCTCGAAAGGACTGCTTTATTTCTGGCTCTTTTGATCGAACTGTTTTACTGTGGGATCAGCGAGCTGAGAAGTGTCAGGTAGCTGCCTTTTGACATTTTAATCTCATTTTTTGAGCGAATCAATCAGGGATTAACGTATATATCTAAATTAGTTACCATACCATCTATATACATACATGTTGCTTGGTCTTACCATTGGGGTGCCATGGAAATATATCCGGCTCAGTACCAAGACGTCTCAAACCAGTCATGCCCATAGCAATATTCACCGAATTAATATGATCCAAATTGCAACTGCGAGTTGTACCTGTTTTATTGGTGATTTTAACCAGATAAGGAAACGGGGATTTATTTTATGGATGTATGGTAACATAAAGATGATACGAGCCAAATGAATGAATGATCCTATTTGCCACTTGTATTTTTCATTACATTGCTGGGCTTTGGTTGGACTTTCTCCCAACCATTGATTTGTAATTTTTGAAAGTCATACCCGACGGCAAGAATCAATTGCCACTGAGTTTTTTGGATTGTGGCCCATTTATGGTGGTTCCTTGCAGTTGAACAATTTATGCTCGTAGATGCATGCTATGCGTGTGAAGTTAGCTTTCATGATAACAAAGTTATGTGTGTCATTCTGTCAGCAGATCCTTTCTTTAGGTAGATCATTCAATTCTATTTACTGTCTTGCAGGGCCTCCTGCGAGTACAAGGAAGACCTGCAGTTGCCTATGATGATCAAGGAATGGTCTTTGCAATTGCCTTTGGAGGATATGTAAGAATGTTTGATGCTCGCAAGTTCGAGAAGGTAAGTGATTTGTTGCATTGTTTAAGTTCTGACATTTGAATACTTCTCATGGGCACGAGTTTTGATAATTATATTATCTTCAGGGGCCTTTTGACATCTTTTCTACTGGAGGAGATTTCTCAGAAGCCAATGTAGTGAAATTCAGTAATGATGGCAGACTCATGCTTTTGACTACTACGGAAGGTCACATTCATGTTCTTGATTCATTTCGAGGAACAACTGTGAGTTTCTAATTTCTGTGTTTCAGCCGTAGATATTTTAATGACTGTTGGTATATCCTGCTGTATAGATGGTTATCTGCTACCATGCTCTTCGGTCTTCTTGGAAATTGGAATCACATTGGTTTTGATACTGTTTTACTACTTTGGTATCACAGATAATTTGTATCCTTATCCCTATGGACCCAGAGACAACAGAATAGTACAATCTATTTTGCCAAAACATTCAGATTGATACTTACAAATACACTAATTGTTTCAGCTGATATTGGTAATAATCAACATTCTTGCATTGTGAATAAATTTATTGTATGTTCACCCTCTGTTTGTTCATTGTAGATCACCAGTTACAGTGTGAAGCCAGTTGTTAACAATGCTACTTTGGAGGCTTCTTTCAGTCCTGATGGAATGTTTGTTGTTTCGGGTATTGGATGATTTTCACCCAGCCTCTCATATAATTTTTTATTTTATTATTGAATGGTATGCTGTTCCTTTTGAATGCTTTCATCGCAGTTGAGGTTGAGATTTGAGAGGCCTCTGTGGTTGCCCCATTAACCGGTAGATAAACCTTGTGTCTGTCTTGGCAGGTTCAGGTGATGGCAGTGTATATGCATGGAGTGTTAGAACTGGCAAAGAAGTAAAACAATATTCTTTAAGATTTGAATGCATTTCTATTCTACATTTTGTGTACCTTCATTCACTGCTAATGATTTTATCATCTCGGTTACCTTTGGTGGAAACAGTGTTCTGAAACTTCACCTGCCTATCTCATTTGGCCCTCAAACTGGCGAGTTGCATCTTGCATGTGAACTCTGCCAAGTAACTGAAGGCAAATGAGTCAATAAACCTGGTTAATTATTTACAGAATAAGAAAGAAGGAAAAATGTTATTGGATTAATGACAAAATGAAATCATCCAAATCTTGTGATCTTTTGAAGTGCACGTCTGATGGCTGGATGTCGACTTAATATCAACTGTTGGTGTTTGTCCAGGTTTCTAGCTGGCTGAGTACTGAAACTGAACCCCCAGTGATAAAATGGGCTCCTGGAAACCTTATGTTTGTAACAGGATCGTCCGAGTTATCGTTTTGGATTCCAGACCTTTCTAAAATAGGAGCCTATGTCGTCGGAGCAAAGTAAAATTTCCAACACCTGTTCTAAATCTGATTCTGATGCTGACCAGCTGGTACGTGGTTTCCCTACCAGATTGTCGTCACCTAGAAATCTGTTGTGGTCCTCTATTCATTCATCTGTTGACCATGTGCTTTACACAGCAAAAATAGGCAGCAGCTTTTGGATAAAATAGGTACATATGATTGTTTCTATCGTTTCATTGTACAGTAGGAATGTTGGATATTCATGTTACATATGTAGTGTCTTCTTTTCCCTCTTATTTTCTTTTGGGTTGGAAATGTTCCTTTCTCAAAGAATATCATGTAAAAATTGATTACTTTGAAGCTGATTGATTTGCAGTGCTGATCCATATGGGGCCATGATTCTTGAGGATTTAGTTTCATCGGACGTCCGGGGAGGAAATCATATCTTACCAAGAGGTATCGTTTTGGTTGTTTCTCATAGATCTCCATATAAGATCAGACACACGGCCCCTCCAAAGCCCAGTGCATAGGAAATCCCAGCAATTGAGCGACCATGCCTTACTGCCTTATACTGCAGACCTCTTACTGAGAGTTTAGGCAGACTGCAAAATAGACATAGGTGCCATGTTTGGCTCATGGTCAATGTATCGGAATTGGGACCCTTTTTTTGGCTTTGCCCTTGAGAATAATCTGCTGTTTCTTCCAACTTTGGTGAAAACATGTCAATTTTTCATAATATTTTATTAATATGCTTTATGAGTAATCAGTTTGATGGTGAACCCAATTCTTATTTGAGTGAAATTTGGTTAGGACCCAATTCAAACGGTTTATGTGGGCCTCACCAAAGAGCTTTATCGTGTTTAGGACCCAGCTTGTTCTAAAGGCTCTCATAGCAAGATTTTAAGTTAGGAAAGCCTTGAATGGGCTAGATGATCTGCGACTTGATTAGTCTTATGTTGATAGAAACCCGGGCCTGTTTGGCATCATTTTCAGAATGTTTCATTTAAATGAAACGAAGAAAAACTTGTTCGGCACATTCTCTCCCTCCCCATTCACTCTCAGTCTGGAAGTATAGATTAGAACCAAATCCTTGCAATCCATAGGCTGGTTAGGAGAGATTGAGTTCTGCTGCCTCAGCATATGCTACATCCGGAGAGCATGGCTTTCGCAGACAATCCCACCTAAAACCCCTTGATCCTGGATGAGCAGAACCATAATAAGTTAAGAGGTTATAAAACTCTCGGGCTCTAGGTCATCTGGATAGGGAAATGGGATGGCAATATCCTTTGTCTAGGGCAGGGTAGGGAACTGGATGACATGGGATAGACAAGGTTGTTAAAGCATTCCATTCATGGACGTTTTACTTGGGGAGTATGGAACGTTTAAAAGCAATTTCCTCAATCTGAGAAGATGGGTGAATTAAATCCTTGACCCACGCAAGGCATCCAGTGGGTCATGAACAGGGCAGTTGGTATATTAATACATGTCCCATCACCAGACCAACCAAGTCTGATTTGGGATATTTTAGGGTCTGAAGGTGAAGAAGTCCTCTCAGCCTAGGTAGTTTTAGTAGTTTTAGTTTGCAAATGGCGGTTCAGATCGGTTTAATAGTAAAACCAAACAACTAAATTGAATCTGTCGGTTTTCTAATTAATCGATCCGATCCGATCCGACCGATGGTGAGGGCTTAAATCGAATCCAACCGAACCTTTGGTTAAACCGTTGTTTTTTGTTTTATTTTTTTGAAAATTAGACATTGGAAATTTTAAAATGATGATACACCGTCCTTTATATTTGTTCCAATGTTTAGTACAAATATAAAAATCCAACAATCGATACTGGGCTAAACGCATATAAAAAATAATTCTACTCCAAAAAATTAGTTTGGACTAAACACAAACACACAAAAAAAAAAAAAAAAAAAACAATAATCAGCTTGCCGTGAAACATTCATTCCACATGATACCCTCTGAGGTAGTGTTGACAATTGAGTTTATGTGAGAATAGAGTTGTCGGCTCTAACTATGAAAGTAGTAAAAAATGAAACCCTAAGGCTAAAATAGTAAAAAAACAATATTTAAGTTACCGCATACGGTCGGTTCGGTTTAAGTGGTTAAACGTGGGTTCAAACCAATAACCGATCAATGTAAGCGGTTTTTATGATTTTTAAACCGTTAACCGAACTGATCCACTATAAACCGATCCGAACCGCCCGGTTCGGTTTTGCGGTGATACCGGATTTTTTGTGCAGCCCTAATTTGAGCAGCTGTTTTATGATTATTAGTATTATTTTTAGTATTACCAAAATGAAATTGGCCAAGTGGGTTAGAGGCTCAAACACTAAATATAGACCCAACTCAAACCCAACCTGTTTATTTATTGTGTCTAGAATTCAAACCCATTCCAACAAGCTGTCTCTTTGTAATTTCAGGGCTGAATTTGGATTTGACATTTCTAAACCAACAGATCAAACAAGTGAGATTTGGATTGCACCGTTTACAAATTAATTGAAAACGAACTCAACCCAAAGAGAACACAATTTGGCTCTTTACACCAAAGCATATAAGCTAGAGACTGACCTGACTGATCAGTAGTGTCTTTTTCGCTTTTGGGTAGGGGTCAGATTGAATACTTATTGTGATTTCCTTGGCCCACCAAACCAAATACAAAGGTATGATCCCTAAACTTAGAGCCTTGGTAATAAGCACCTTGGGTTCATATTGGGACTACACTAGCTACTGGACCGTCATTCTTATTAAATTGGGGATTTGACATATGAATGACCCTAAAACACTGTTGTGCCAAGTTTATGACTGAAAGTAAGCTAATGTCAATATAGTCCTTTGACTCTGGTCTCCCCCTTTTTAGAAACCCATGATATCATGGGATCTACATGTTAAAAGTTGAAAAGCTATTTGGATCCCATGATATCATGGGTTTATGACTATGGTGATATTTAGTCACGAATTTGGAAATTGAGCGTCTAAAGGGCATTGAATTGTCAAATCCTTATTAAATTCTCTCAGCTAACCATTCCCACCAAAACTTCGAGATATTAGTAGAAACAATATAAATACTTTTTAATACTTCCCTTCAGGGGGAGCCCACTCCTCAATACTCTTCTCATTCTCAGGTGGAATCTGGTTGGCGTACTAATCCGACTCAAACCAAATCCATTGATGGCATTACGAACGATCATGGAGTCAACAACCATAGTCACAAATATAGATGTAACATGAGACAGGGCCGGGGTCAAGCCTAGGCCCGGCCCTGAGCAAGGGCTGTAAGTGCCCTTGCCTAGGGCCCATTTTCAGGGGGGGCCCCAAATCCTTTTATCAGAGAGAGGGAAGAAAGGTGCCAGACACCGCAATTTAATTTTGACCACTACTTGTCAGTTGTTCTAGATTGCAGTAACTCATAGTAAATAAAATAATTTTCAAACAGAGAAAACCAAAAACTGAAAACTATGAATATACATAGAAACACATGTAGAACTTCAAAAAATTTTAGTTAACATCTTCTTATGAAAACAACTTGATATTCTTATGGTTTTGCTATATGTTGGAAATCTTGCAGTATTAATTCTTGAATAAATTTTGCTATATGAATAGCTCACAACATACTTCACCATTTACTACAAGGTATATGTAAGTTTGCACAATATGGATCTGGTCTCTTTCTTGTAAGGAGCTCCTTCCCTTTTTCTTCTAGCACAATCTGTGAACTTGATAGATAAGGTTTTTCCAACAGGCAAGTTGGCATTCTACAAAGAGTCAAATGGTGAGCTTCCCATTGAAAATTGTGATGTGGGATGAGAGATTATTTTCTTTCCCTGTTATTGTATTCATGTGTTAGCTTCTATCTTTTCTCGATTACTAAGATAAGTTTTTAGGATGCCCCCCTGATCCTTCTGATGATATGATTGATTAAGAATTTTGTATTCCTTGTTTGATGTAGGTGTTATTCTATGCTTGATTAACATTAGACTCTAGCAGTCATTTTATACTATATATTAAAATTTCTACTGTCTTTTGTTTTTAGATATGAGATATCTTCTTGGTATCTGTTGATTTATACCTGTGGTAGAATGAATGGAATGAGTAATATTGAAGAAAATGCTCCTACTGACATCACTGATTTAATTCTATTATTTTCTTTTCAATCATTTGGCGGGGCAGGGCTCATCCAATGGATTCCATCATCCTGGGCATCAATAGACTCATCATCAAATCATCTGAGAGTGCTTATTGCATCACTGATTTGAGCATCCATTAGTGGGGCCCACCAATGATATTTTATATTTGATGGCTGAAATTCTGGAAGAATCTGGTCTAGCGTTGGGATGATTTGACGCTTTTTTTTTTTACAAACAAATCATCAAGTCTTCAGCCCTTCACCCGTTCTTCTCATTTGTTAGTGGGGCCCACCAATGATTTTTTATTCCCCATATATGATGCTTAAATTCTGGTCTGAGTTCTTTTTTTTTTTTTTTTTTCAAATAGTTATATTTGGGCATCATCAACCCATTGCCAATTTTTCACATCAATGGGGCCTATCAATGATATTATCATAGATGATGGCTGAAGATGTCTAGCTTTTACTCTTACCCTGAAACTCAGGACCAGCCCTGGTCAAGCCCACTGGATGTCACGAGCACGACTCATGAGCACATGGTAGACACAAGACAGTATGAGGAAGGGCATGTGCCAATGCCACTGACATTTACCCTTCTTATGTGCATGAAAATCTCCGCACAACTCAATACACGCGTGGCTTATCTTACTCCAACATTTCGGACATTTTGATGAAGATGTCACTTTCAAGTGTCATCCTCTTGAACTTCAGTTTTTTAAATTTTCTCTCTCTTGTAGTGTGAATTTTACTTGGAAAGTTGCCCACGAGAAGAAGATCGAGCCACCATATCTTCCCTTTCTTTCTCGAGTTCTAAACGTTTGTTATCAATTGCATTAATTAGCTGTTGACTTTGATGACCTTTTTGTTTGCAAAGAAATTTTAAAAATCCTATTTCTTCCAAGGGGCATAAATTGATGAAAACAGAGACAAATATCTACCCATGGCCATTCTAATAATCTTCAATTTTTGAGAAAAATCATTACTTTGTCACGAGCCTAGTAAATTATATACTAGAACAGTCGCGGCCGTATCTACATCTTTTAGCCTTTTTCCTTTATTTGAATCCATTATACCATAGATTCTTAAGATTTCACTTCTATACAAACAAACAGACTTTTAACAAACTCATTCTACCATGAATTTTATGAATTCAGTTTCATGAAAAAAGACATTAAATTATATATATTTTACCTTTTGATATAATCGTAAATGAGGTGACGCTTAAAAGTGCTTTAAGATCCAACTTTCTAAAGTCATGCAGAGTTTTCCAATTGGGATGAGGATGTTGTCTATACATGTACAGGGGGCTAAAGCCCCCACCCAAAGTTCAAGATTCTTAAAAAACCCCACCAAATCTTGAGAATTAATGTGTGTTTTTTTTTGGTTTTTGGTTTTTTATGTTTGCCCCTTTTCCAATATTCTTCTTATAAAAAGCGATTTAAAGAGAATTTTCTGAGTCCACCCTTGCACATTTGGTTCCACATGAAAAAAGGGGCATACAAATAGTTAGCAACCATCACACTATCTTAACCCTTAATTTAATGACCTTAAAACTTCAATGTCTTTTACTTATAGATCTTTTTTAGACTTAATTGACCAATAAGTAATAATCACATGAGTATCTAATTAGGGCCACTGCACATTAGAGGAGTGTGAACCAGAAGCGTAAATAAGACTGGACTGCAAGTGCAACACTTGTGAATAAAAATTTCTCAAGACTATGACTATAAACATGGTTTTTTTTTTTTTTCAAACCTTGCCTTGTGGTGTAAGTTAAGAAGATTATCCAAACATTCTCCGCTCATACTTTTTTATAATATCGTAATTTTTCTTTACTATTATATAAGATTTTAATTAAATTATGTAATATCACGTAACATTGGCTTGTTAAGAATGTGTATTTCAAGTCAATTTTAAGAAAAAAAAAAAAAAGGTTTTGTGACATTGTAAAAAAGTACCAACATTGAAAAGGGCTTGGAGAATTTTTACAAGTTGCGCCATAAAGTCTTAATAATGGAGGTAGTAATGGGTCCAATTGATAAGATACGATGGCACTGTTGTCGGAGAATCCAACAAGGCAGAAAGGGACAGCGAGGTGTTGGTGTGAAGTGTGAACTGTGAATTGCGCACGAAGTACAGAACTACTAAAATGCGCATCTGCTGCGTCATCACACAACACTCTCAACATCGTCAGATCCGCCCTCTCTTACACCTGGCCGTGTTTCTTTCGGAGCTTTGCGTAAAAATGAAGCGGGGATGGACGTATGCACGTCGGGAGTATAGTCACGTCCCAAATATTTGTTCTTGTCCTCCCTTGGACTCTCTCCTACTTACTTCCACTTGTAGAAAATGGAAATATTGTTCACATGTACATAGATGGGTCATGGGTGTGTAAAAACGTGTGTGCACTTTGGTCCGTATTCAATTGAACCGTACTTTGAGGACAGTCAAATAGTGCTCCGAAAATAGTCAAATTGTGCTCTAAAAGCGCCGATCTGCATTTTCGAAGCGGAATCTAGATGGCTGGGAGGAGGTTCCGGACACTAAATTCATACCCTATTGTTTTAACTTTACCATTGAAGACCCATTTGCATCATCTCCACTTTTGATATTAAGAATCTTCCCAACATAAGGCATTTTTTTTTTTTGTTGGCGTCATATCTCAAACCCATGACCTAATATTGTAAAGAGATCAACCCCAACAAAAAAATATGTTTTTTGATATACCTCTTGCCTTTTACATAAGAGCATGAGCAATATTTTATAAATAATACTCTAACCTTATGAAAATTGTTGAAATTAAAAAAAAGTTTTATGAGTAAAGCATAGTTTTGTGAGAAAACATTATTTTATGATTTAAATAAAAGATTAAGAGAAAAAAAAGACCAAATTTGATAAATTCCTCTTCACATTTTCAGGTAGACTTGAGGTGTATAATACCGTACCAGAGTAACACAGCCCCTACTCAGTATGCATCCAAAGGACACAAACAGTTAGCCCCCCTTTCAACAGCAAAAGCAACAATAGAATAATAACTACATATGAAGAAGAAAAACCATAGAGAGAGGGAGAAAACCAGAGAGAGAGAGAGAGACATGCTCATCTACCTTCTTTTTTTCAATCCATCCTATCAACCACCATAAACAAAAACTACTTTTCCTCCTTCTTCTTCAAACTTAGATCTCATCGATTCGATCCCAAAACAGTCAAATGGCGATCGCGACCGCAACAGCAACCATCGGATCACTCTCCCCCACCCGATCCTCACCATCTGCCCGTAGATCACCATCTCACAGATGCAGATACTCACGTCTGACCGTCCGATCGAGCAGCCTGGCCCACCCGATCCTGACCCACCTCCAGAAGCATTGCGACACTCCTCTCCCCGTCCTTCGCCACGTGGCAGACGCCATGGCCACCGACATGCGGTCGGGCCTCGCCGCCGACGGCTCCAGCGACCTCAAGATGATCCTCACCTACGTCAACTCCCTCCCAACTGGGTTTGTAGTCCCTACTCTTTTTCCCTCCCTCTCTCTCTCTCTCTCTGTCTGTCTCTGTTTTGGTGAAAATGACTTTCAGTTTCTACTGTTTGGTGTTTGTATAAGATTTTATCAGCACTTGAAAATTTAAGTTATAAAGGTGTCTTTAGTGAGTGTTGGTTTGTGTAATTCTTTCTGTGTTTTTGGGTTGAGGTCTGATTTTAGATTTACATGTGAAAGGAATTCATTGTTGGAAAAGAAGTTTGGAGAAAAAGAAGTAATCTTTAGGGTCTGTTTGTTTGAATTAGAATTAATAGGAATTGAATACATTGGGTGGTTAAAAATGGAGATTGAGCTCATTTTTTTGAAATTCACTTTGATCTTCATTTTTAACCACTCTATGTATTCAATTCCTATCTATTTTAATGCAAACAAACAGGGAGAATTCTGTTTGTACGGTGTAATTGTAGCGCAGAAAATGAAACGACTGTGGCAAATTGTAGCGCAGAAAGTACAATATGCCTGTAAGAGGAGAAAGAAGAAAAATGGGATTTTAGTTTTGGATGTAATTGGTGCTGACAGTGCTCTTTGGGTTCTGATAGGAATGAGGAGGGTCTCTTTTATGCATTGGATCTTGGGGGGACGAACTTCCGGGTGTTGAGGGTGCAATTGGGAGGGAAGGAGGGCCGAGTCAAAGACACTGAATTTGATCAAGTGTCGATTCCTCAGGAATTGATGTTTGGTACCTCTGAGGTTTGTCTGTCGCTGTTGTGTGTCTTGCGTTCAAGCTTTTACTCTTTGGCATTCTGTTTTGATATGTTGTGCTTGATAAATCCTTGCTTTCATTGACAGGAATTGTTTGATTTTATTGCATCTGGGCTGGAAAAATTCGCCCAGAAGGAAAGTGGTAGATTTCACCTGCCACAGGGAAGGAAAAGGGAGATTGGGTTTACGTTCTCTTTTCCTGTGAAACAAATTTCCATTAACTCTGGCATATTGATGAAATGGACAAAGGGTTTTGCGGTCTCTGGGACGGTTAGTATTCTAATTTCATGCTCATTACTACTACTCTTGGGTTGAGTTGATGGTATAAAGTCATCAGTGGAATGTATAGCCACTGAATATGAGATCTTGATCAAATCACGTATTAGCAGCATATTCAGCTGTTTTTTTTTTTTCTCTTTATGGGGTAACATTATCTAGGATTGGATTTTTATTTGATTTTAGAGTATCTTATTTGTTTCCTGAACTCTTAAAAGAATTGAGCAGACTTACGCCCAAACTTTGAACATGTTGTCATCGTCAATTCATCATTGAATGCTTTGAATGTGTGAACTGCAAAACTGCTTTTTAGATTGGTCTCCTTACTGTGATACGTTATAAATGGGCATCAATTCTTGAACTCTCTCAAATCTTTGCTAAGAAATTCCAAGTTTTGTGAAGATGGTTGGAGATGAATTTGAAACTCTAATCAAGATAGGTTGGAGATGTAGAATTCACAAGGCAAAATGTGACTGGGTTTGATATGCAGCTGAAGCTGTTTGAATTTGATAATGCAGCACAATGATAATATCTGTCTGATACAGGTATGACATGGATGATTTGAATCTCCTTAAGTGCAGAAAATATGTCCAGCATTTCTCACTACTGAAGACTACTACATTTGCCACTGTAGGACAAGGCAGTCCAGCCTTCACATGAAATAGGCGCACCATCAGTCACTGTGACACTGAAATAGGTATGAGTCAATAGTGGACCGAATGGTTCATAACAAGCTCAAGAGGACTCTGACAGGGTGCTTAATTTTGCTGGGCATCAGGTCTCAAGTCAGTGCCTTGGAGGTTCCTCTATTTGCACAAAGAAAGTAGATGCCTGACCAATTACACAAAAGCTAGAATCCAACATATCACTAGAGAAGAAGACAAAAAAATAGAAGTTGCAGATAAACTTGTAAAGTCAGGAGTGGATAGAGAGGATAAGTTGATCTTTATTCTCTTTTTTTTAATCTTCTTGTGGCAGAAGCTTTCATTTTCTTGTTGGAACCCTTGTCCTATATATTCCCTATTCATTTCAATTAAATTTTGCATCTCTCAGAGAAAAGGGACGAGCATGTAGTGGTGGTTTGTTATGTACTTACTCCCTATGTTATTTTCCCCCGTGGATTTTTCAAGCAGTATGCTTTCAGAGGCTAAATCTGAAGAGTTGATAAGGGGATTTCCCACAGAGCATGTTCATACTAAAACACTTCACTTGCAATTTGTTGACTATTTAGGCATGTGCACAAAAGCCTTGAAACAACCCTGTATGGCGTCAAAGGGCTGATAATTCAAGGAAATCGAATAGATAGAAGACAATTAAGACATTGGATGATGTAGTGAGGAAAGAAATATTAGACTCTGGAGTTATGGAAACATGGGCGTGAGTAGGATTGAGCAGAAGAGCATAACCTTACAAAGGTGATCCTCAATAAATCATGTTGACAATGAATGGTATAAAACAAAACTTTGAATTAGATGTCTTGTGATACAAGAACGAGTCTTCCTGCGTAAGATGATGAGAAGAAGATCAAACTCTGGATCAATAAAACTAACATTAGATGTGTGACTTCATGGTTTTGTACTTTCACAGCACATGACACTACAATCTTCTTGCTTAAGGAGATGCAAATAACACTTATTATTATTATTATTATTATTAATTTACTATTATTTTTCTATACTTTGCTTTGTTGTGACTGATAGAATGAGAGGTTGCAACGAAGTCCTAAGCATATTAGGCTATGATGCCCATATATTGATATGAATACAGACACATACATGGGATTAGGGATACGACTCTACACTTTTGGACATCTAGGACATGGATATGGCAGTCCTAATTTTTCTTTAAAACATTTTTGAATTACTTAAATTTTCATTTCTTACATTCCTTTCTAACATTTTTTATGTTGAAGAGTAAGGAAAAAAAAAAAAAAAACTATATGAACTGTCGGGCTTGGTAAGTTCGATATGCAAAAATTGTATCTTAGAAGTATCGATGCAGTATCAAGCATCGATATGACACTTGTACACTCCAACACAGATGCTATACACATGTACAAACTATCAGGGTAACATAGATTTTGGGGGGATAAGTTTCAGCTCTTCAACTTCTCTCAAAATGATTTTCAGTTATGGATTCTAATAGAAACTGATTTTTATTTAAAGTCTTCCTAGAATGGAAATACCGACATAAGGCGATTAGTGGCCATAACTTGGTCGCTAATTCTTGGATCTACTTGTTTCTATAAAAGATGCAAATGCTTCCTATTTTTCTCTTGACTTGTGCTCCTTTTGACTATGATGGAAGGAGAGCTATTAGGAGGTTCTAAGCATTTTCTGGGGATATGTCTCAGTTACTCAATTTTGTCCAATTTATTTTTTTGGTCACCATTTTCTCCAATTTATACCAGTAAAAAATCTTTAATATATGTTTCAATGTGATGCTAAACTCGACTGTGGACTCTGAACAGGCAGGAAGAGATGTAGTTGCTTGTTTGAATGAAGCAATGGAAAGACGGGGATTAGATATGCGAGTATCAGCACTGGTAAGTGTTACAAATTGCTAAATTGGTTTTCAAGATCAGGGATCTGTTTATACATGAAATGACATTTTCTGAAGGAAGGATAGCGGCCAAGCATTCATGCATGCTTTTCTAGTTTTAGCTGGTAAGTGATTTTCATCCACTATTATTGTCTTACAGGTCAATGATGCTGTGGGAACACTGGCTGGAGCACATTATTGGGACGATGATGTGATGGTTGCTGTAATCCTGGGGACTGGAACTAATGCATGTTATGTAGAACGAATCGATGCTATCCCAAAACTGCAGGGACAGACACATAGTTCTAGGAACATGGTTTGTAACCAGCCTTTCTATGGCATCTTTAAGCTCAACATTGAGTTGATTGATGACTGCTGTAAGACTTAATTCTTGTTTCTAGACTAGTTTCACAAAGTAAAATGAGAGTAAAAAAGATAAAATGTTCTGAGTGGCTACATCTCTTGATTTTATAAATGTTCGCTGTACAGATTATCAACACTGAGTGGGGAGCATTCTCAAATGGCCTTCCTTTAACTGAGTTTGATAAAGATATGGATGCTGCAAGCATAAACCCTGGAGAGCAGGTAACACTCAAATTTGTAAACCAATGAACTGTGTCTTTTTGGCTATAAATACAGCAGTGCTAGGTGGACATACTGGGGGGACGATTCCTGGCCCGGCCCCCCCTGTCCACCCTTGGATCCCAGTCCAAGAAGACTTTTTCCTATAAACATGCACAACTTATCTGATACTCTCATCTTCAACATTGGTTTTATAGCTATTATTTTCGCATTTACTATTCTCTAACTGTCCACATACTTGGCATGTAATGTTCAATGTTCCGGTGAGACAGATATTTGAGAAGACAATCTCTGGGATGTACCTTGGTGAAATTGTACGGAGAGTGTTGCTCAAAATGACTCAAGAAGCTGCCTTGTTTGGTGATTTTGTACCTGACAAGCTTTCCATGCCATTTGTACTGAGGCAAGTTAATATAATATCTCACAATATATAAGAGCAAGAGTTGCTATAGTTTAAAAAAAAGAGCATGAGTGGCTATACGGCCTGGCCTGGTTTCACATCTTGTTGCACAATTGTGATATAGAATTTTTGTTTGCAATCATCCATGATGGAAATGATAAATGGTTAGAAATTATGTTTCCCTTTGACTATATTGATCTACTCATGAGGGGGTGGCCCATATATATGGAGCCGGTCATTGCCCTTCAAATGATCTGTCACACTTCATTGATCATGCAAAAATTATATAATAGGCGCTTCATCTAATGACTTAAAATTGTATGAGTTTGTGGCCCTAAGCAAAGGGTTAGAATGATCAATATGGTTCCCATTTTTGACGTACACCTAGACTAGGCATAGAACTCTCCGTCACCCCCTCCCCAATTATTGAAGTGCATCCAGGTTTGCTGATGCAGATCATGATTTTTTCGTTTTTTTTTTTTTTTGGAACAGCTAGGTCATTCCAGATAAAAGCGATATATATATATTAATATAGGGGGATATTCATGTGCATCCAACGGTCCAATCCATTCGGATGGGTGAAAACTCAATGAATCTATACTTAACGGGGTCCCATGTGTGTAGATGGTTCGGATGTATCATAAAGTCTACTATGTTGTCCCTCACTGTAATATGATGAGGGATGGATGCGCATGAATATTTCCCATATATATAGGTGTATATGTATGTGTATAAATATAATATATATGGCTCTGGATGAGTCTCAACTTTTTGTCTCAGTCAAAACTCGTATGTGCCTGCGAGTTATCTCAACTTAGTAGCCTGTCGGTTCAGGTTTCCTAGTTAAGATTTTGGGCTCTGCAAGGTGCACTACAAACTTCCATTCTAGCGTTGAACAACGGACTCAACCTGTAAAAACAAAAGTACTTTAGATGATGATAAATGAACTACTCTTAGGTTTAGTGAAAAAAAGGAACTGCTCTAAGCATGTATATTAACATTATAAACACAGAAAAATACAAGGATAATCCCCTTCCTACATGCATTGCCTTATGCAAACACCCTATTTTGTGAATATTAATTGCTGTGCAATATCTTGCCATGAATTTGAAATGTTTTATAAAAGAAGTTAAGATTGTGTCGCATAAACCTGATTGTCATATTTTTCTCATTCAGTTCAATTATTTGGACATACAAACTGTCCATGCAGTGAACATTTTGATTACTGAGGCCTCCAAATTGTATGTGTAGGACACCTGATATCTGTGCTATGCAGCAGGACAACTCCTCTGATCTTGAAGCTGTTGGGACAATCTTAAGTGAAGTTGTTGGGGTAAATTCTAACTGTTGGGACACCTTGTTATCTGTGCTATGCGTTTTTTTTTTTTTTTTTCTGTTGGTTGCAATAATGAGCACCTTCTAACTACGTTGCATGTTGCTATCAAAATTCTGATGCATACAGGATAGATACATACTAGAAGGAATTTCACTTTATAATGCCCTACCAAAACATGCATTTCTATGTTACATCCTCTAACCACACAAGAAGCTTTGACATTTTTATAGGGCGGATCCAGGAAAAGAGAATATCTTTTGTTAAAGCAAAACCCTTTTCCTATTCTATATGAAAGGCTTTCCAATATTCTTTATTGTTTACTAATTTGGTAATTCATTTATGCTTGTTACATACAATTTTAATAATTCAATCAAGTGTAATGGTGTGATCAGTTCATCGGGATATCAAGTCATGCTCTCAGTTTTTTTTTTTTCAAATCTGTCAACAACAGGTGATAGGCTCTTCCTTGAGTGCAAGGAAGACTGTCGTAGAGGTCTGCGACACTATTGCGAAGCGGGGTGGGAGGTTAGCTGGAGCAGGGATTGTTGGTATTCTTCAAAAGATGGAACAAGATTCCAAAGGCCTGATTTTTGGGAAGAGGACTGTGGTTGCAATGGACGGTGGTTTGTATGAGAATTATCCCCAGTATAGAAGATATCTCCAAGATGCAGTCCAAGAATTACTTGGGTCGGAGATATCACAGAATGTCATCATTGAACACTCGAAGGATGGCTCTGGCATCGGAGCTGCTCTATTAGCAGCTGCAAACTCAAAGTATGCACACCAGTTTCTAGGAGTGGAAGCTCACTAGATTGGTTATTATACAATTTTGTATTTTTGTTGAGAATTCTTTCAGGCTTGTAACTTGGTTTTTGCATCATGAATTATAAGAGATGGATTTGAAGTGTCAGTTCCTCTTACAAATTCATCCAAGATTCTGATCAAGCAAGATCATATCAACTGTGTAAGAGAATTGATACCTATCTCCATGACCATGTCATGTAGATTAGTTAATAAATTGATTCAGGATTGGCGCAGTGAATGTCTTTGGTAATATTTTTCGCAGTCGGTGCAAATGTCTTGAATTTGGTTGAAGCATGGTTAATAAGGATTATTTGTTGTCATCCCTTAATATGTGATTCATAGTCATTCTAAATTGATAATCAGTCTAATTGTTTATTAAAAATGGTTAAGATAACTATCTTATTTATTTTCAAATCCTGTTGATGAAAATGGATCTAAACACACGCACAAAAAAAAAAAAAAAAAAAAAAGAGAGAAAAAAACCTCTACTTTCTTGATTAAAAAAGCCAATGTCTATAACAATTTAAAATTCTCTCTATGATTATATAATTATATTATTTTGGCCAAAATAATCTTAAGAATTATTAACTTTTACATTTTATTTTTTCTTATTTGTAAATGGGGTCTACTTTTAGGCTCATACCCAATAAATCCAATTATACCACTCCACTTCAAATTAGACACATCTATAAGATCGATCATTCTTAAAATACTTGATGTAAATTAAAAGAAAAACCAAAATACTTGACATGTAATGAATATTATTCAATTATCATCATCTTCAAAGCCTTGTCCCAATTATATTTGGGGTCAGTTACATGAATTCTGTTTCTCTATTCCCATTTATTTTGAGTCAATTCTTCAGATAAGTTACACTTTTTAATATCCATTTTTACTACGTCCATTCACGTTTCTCTTTGGCAAACCCCTCTCCTTCGGTGGACCATCAACTTTTATAGCCAAATTTTTCTTTACCGGCGCCATTGTCGGCCTATATTGACAATAAAAATTATATTAGTTTCTTACTTCTTATTAAGTTTTATATTTTTATGGGGATTTTACCAAAAAAAACACATTAAATGACCTGTGGGCTAAAATAAACACTTTAACCGACGTCACACTATATCAGTCATTTTGCCTGAAACGGTGTTTTTTTTTAAAGAGTTTCAACTAGCGTCCCTAGGGACGTTATTTTTGTTAATATAAGGGTCCCTAGGGACCCTGCGGCGGACACGAAATAGAATAAAAGAGGCGTTTTGCTCTTGTTTTGATGTTAGGGCTTCACATACTGGTTCATCTGCGGCCATTTCTTCCTCGAAAAACTGTGGTCCCCTCCAACATCTGTTTCGGCTGCTGTTCCTGCTCATCCCCTCCTACCAACTGTGGTCCCCTCTCACACGTCTTTGTCGAAGGTTTCTGGCCTTTTTTTGTGTCGTCTGGGCTGGATTGTTTTCTAGGTTTGGCTGTTTGTTTGGTGGGGAACATTAAAGCGCATTAAAGCCAGCTCTTGAAGGTCATTCCCACCTCTTGAAGACCATTAAAGCCACATGCCTTTGTTTGGTGGGGAACATTGAAGTGCATGTGAGACTCTGTTTGGGGTAGAGCAATGGAAAGGTGAAGTTTGCATTTTGCCCTAAAACATGATTTTCTACTGTTGATCAACCCTTTTCATAATAGATAGTTGCACGTAACCATTTCTACATGCATCTCATTGTCTTTTTCCCCACAGCATCCCATTATAAAAAAAAAAAAAGATTTCAAATCAAAGTGTTTGTGCTTTTCTTATTATTTTTTAATATAAATACTTCTGTCATGATAATAATAAGAAATGTTGTATTTTTATCAAGACCATTGATCAAAAACCCTTTGGGCCCTGTCAAGGGAAATAACAAACCAGATTGCTGACAATTTTATGATTGATCTAAGATTTTGAAGGCGACTGATATTTGTAGATCTCAAACCCATTAGTTAATGACTTGAACCAAATGTTTCAAGCCAAGATAGAGATTGGTATGCAAACATCTTTGATATGATTTTTTATGTTTTAATTTTTTACTGACATTGATGTGAGAATAATATGGACCAAAAGAAATGTCAGCATACAATTGAATTTTGGGTTTTAGAGAAACTGATAGATAACATAAAGAAAATGATTTGAAATAAGTTATGTGATTAGAAAGAACGTAGAGAATCATATATGAAAATTTTACCACTTGAGGTTGTAAAAAAAGCAAGATTAATCGAATCAATGTTATCAGAAATAATTATACCACTGCTGATGAATAGCCTTACTTACCAGTCAACTTCCAAATGGACTTGTGGTATTGAACAAATGTTCCTTTTTGCAAATTATATATGTTCAGTGAAGCATGTTTGTTGTTACTGATTTAACCAACTAATATGAAATGTTTTAATGTTGCAGTATTCCTTCGGATGTTGATGTCCTAATAATATTACATTATGATGGTAATTTTCAATCTGATCTCAAAGGTCCTCAATATATCGGAGGAAGACAAAAGATGAGGCATCTCCCTAAAACCATAACATATAGTGAGCTGGTGAAAGTAGCACTCGAAGCATCAAACTGGGAAGCAAGTGTGGAAGCGTTATGTTTAAAGCACCTTCTTCACAATGGGAGTTTTTTTTCATTGATAGACATTGATGATGACAATGATGTAAAGGGAATGTTCAGAGCTCTGGGGACTTATCCAAGAAACAATATATTGTTGTTTGTTGCAAGAAGGGAAGGAGACACATATGCTACCGAAGAAACCGCAGAAACCAGGTTCGTACGTAGTGAAATTTATTTTTAATCCATAATTGTGTTTATACAAATCCAAAGTTGATTGATCCATGTGTTTTTTATGCAGACACAATAAGAGGCAAGCAAATAAACATCAACGAGAAGCCTTGATCAATGAAATTAGGTTAACCAAAGCAAAAGAGTTGGTGATCGAGCCACACACGAAAGAATTTCCCACCATCGACTTGAATGAGGATTGCGATTTCAATTTTCCATCACCGCCGAATGGTATGATAGGAGATGAGGAACCAATCATTCGTGCTTTGGACAATGATGCAAGTATGGATTGTTCAGAGGATGTTCATTACTCTACGAGTATACCCTCCATTTCAAGACACACGAGAGAACATAGTTCAAACAAGGAGCAACAATTTCATGTTCCGGACGAGTGGATTACTAGAGGGTTGAACGATGCAACCACCAAGCAGAACTTCACAATAGTGGACACGATGGTGCCCGAGGCAATCATATCTGAGGAGGGAGTTGATTCAGCAAGGGAGATGTGGTTGGGTCGTGAGTTTAACGATCGCGAAGCTTTTAGAAGATGCATTGCAAAGTTTGCAATTTACAGTAACTTCACATTGGAGCATGTGCGCACCAACATGAAGCAAATAACTGCGCGTTGCAAAGATAGAAATTGTCCTTGGAGAATACATGCATCCATGGTTGAATCGGGACCATATTTCAAGGTGCGGAAGTATATAGCAATTCATTCTTGCTTAAAGCCTATGATGGGGACAGCTCATCCACAGGCATCTGCGAAGCTTATAGCAGATTTCATTGAAGAGAAGGTACGATGCAATAATGATATAAGACCAAAAGAGATAATTAGTGAATATCAAATTGAGTTTGGTACCCTAATCAGCTACAGGAAGGCACACATGGCTAAGGAAGTTGCTCTGCGCAAGGTTCGAGGGTCGTATGAAGAGTCGTTTAAGATTCTACCACTGTATTGTAATGAGCTTAAAAGGACAAACCCATGCACAGTGACCAACATCGACATTACATCTAATGACCGTTTTAGACGTTTCTTTTGGGCCTTTGGTCCCTGCATTCGAGCTTTTCAAAACTCTTTACGACCATTGATAGCAGTGGATGGGTCACATCTTCGTGGTAAATATCCCGGTGTTCTACTAGTAGCTGTGACACATGATGCAAATCATCAGCTATTTCCAATTGCATTCGCCTTTGCTGAATCAGAGCGTCGTGACAGCTGGGAGTGGTTCCTTGCAAACTTATATATGTCATTGGGTGAACCGAATAACCTCACAATTATTTCGGACCGTCAGAAAGGCCTAATCCCTGCAGTTCAAGCCATAATTCCTAGTGCACACCACTGTTTCTGTTGTCATCATATAGCGGAAAATATTAAGGCATCCTTTAATGATGTAGGTATTTTGAGGAAATTTTGGAAAGCTGCGCGGGCTTATAGACCTTTTGAGTACAATGTGTACATGAATGACATATTGTCGGTTGATCAGCGTGCTTATAATTACATCGACGCAATTGGGCGTCAAAATTGGGCAACGGCTTTTGCACATGGACGCCGTTACGACATGCTAACTAGCAACGCCGCGGAGTGCACAAATAGCCTACTTAAGGACACAAGGGTTCTACCAATTACAAAGCAGGTTGAAGAAATACGTTCAAAACTAATGGAATTTTTTGAAAGACGGCATGCGCAGACGCAGAAGATTGTGTCACGTCTGACTCCTTATGCAGAGAAGTACTTGAGCAATGAAATTGAAGAATCTCGCAGACTGCACGTTCGTGTCGCAGGTTTGGTAGAGTTCCAGGTGCAATCAAGTGAGTACGTCGATGTCGTCAATCTCGAGTGTAGATCATGCTCGTGCCGCAGATGGGAAGTAATGGGAATCCCATGTTCACATGCAATGGTTGCAATGAAAGTTCGGAATATTGATCCATATGATTACTGTGAACACTGGTACCATACGCCCATGTATCAGATGACTTACAGCGAGGTTTTACATGCAACCCGTGATAGAAAGCAGTGGGAGTCGTGCTCTTGCGAACGTGTTCTTCCCCCATTAGCAAGTAAGCAGCCGGGTCGGCCAAAGAAGAATAGGGTCCGGGTGGAAGACCGCAACCGCGTCAGAAGGGTTGTAACCTGCTCCAACTGTAAAGAGAGGGGACACAATCGGGGGACCTGCCGTAATCCTCCAGCAGTTCAGTAAAGGAACTAGTTTTTTGGTTTTTTGATGTGTAATATCACATGTAATTTTTTGGGTTTTGTTTATGCATATTAACAACAAAATTATACCGATTTAATGATATTTTGTTTCAAATGGTTCTTCTTTATGTATATGAACAACAATGTAATCAGAAGAAATTTAATGACATATCAATGACATTTTGTGTTTTTCTAGATGTAATGTTCCATCTGGCTTCCTCATGGCTGTTAATGTATAACTTCCCTTATTTCGTTATATTCTTATCCCTCGAATAATTCCAAATTCATGTTGGAATGGACCTTATAAAGACTACTCCTGCTATGCACTGTCTCAATATGTGTAAGATGTCATCTGTTGATGCATGGGTCCCTACCGACCCTTATTTATAACTAATATCGGTCTTAAGGGATTCAGGGAAAGAAACGGATACTGTTAAATTGGTCCCTAGGGACCCTTATCTATACTAATATCGGTCGGTAGGGATTCAGAGAAGGAAACGGATACTGTTAAATAGGTCCCTAGGGACGCTGGGAAGGAAACAACTGCTGTTAAATCGGTCCCTAGGGACCCTTATCTATAACTAATATCGGTCGGTAGGGATTCAGAGAAGGAAACGGATACTGTTAAATACGTCCCTAGGGACGCTGGGAAGGAAACAACTGCTGTTAAATAGGTCCCTAGGGACCCTATAATATAACTAATATCGGTCGGTAGGGATTCAGAGAAGGAAACGGATACTGTTAAAAGGTCCCTAGGGACGCTGGGAAGGAAACAACTGCTGTTAAATTGGTCCCTAGGGACCTTTATCTATAACTAATATCGGTCGGTAGGGATTCAGAGAAGGAAACGGATACTGTTAAATAGGTCTAGGGACGCTGGGAAGGAAACAACTGCTGTTAAATTGGTCCCTAGGGACCCTTATCTATAACTAATAAATATCGGTAGGGACGCTGGGAAGGAAACAGCTGCTGTTAAATGGGTCCCTAGGGACCTTTATCTATGACTAATAAATGTCGGTAGGGACGCTGGGAAGGAAAATTGGCCTGCTTATAAGCCCTCACGGTGGTAAACAACAACTCTACAGTTGTTGCGTCATTACATCAAAAATCAACTTCAACTTCAACAAATAAATCTCAACCCAAGCAACAATTTCATTACATCATTACTCACAAAAAGTAACAACTTCATTACACATCATACATCAACTTTAAATTCAACAAAAAAATTACATCCAAATAAATTCCATCCAAAGTACGCGTTCTTTACATCATTTTCATCCAAAAGAATACCAGTTCATTACATCAATTGACCAAAAGAATTTCATAGAGAATTGGCATATAATAAAACAGAAGTCTATAAAGCTGGGAAGTTCGGGAGTTGAAGCCTGTCAGCATTCATAAGCCAGCTTCTCTTGAATATCTCAACCAAGATCTTCCGACGATAGTAGGGAATGTCAGCCTGGGTGAATCTTATCGGGCGACGGTGTATGCAGTGCTCTGCGTATCCAATAGCAAAGAAACCACAATCCGTCCCATTCTGCTGAAAAGGGATATCAGTCATTGTGATGTTCGTCCACACCCATGGCTCAACCCATCTGTAATCTCCAAATCGCTGAGTTAACCACATTCTCTGTTTACAATTTAAGTAGGAAAAAAAGTAAATAAATAATAGCATGCAAAAGGGCAATCCATGAATAACCAGAAACTGATGGGTTTTATACTCACGAAACTGTCACAAATATTCTGATGATAATGGTCACTTTTCGAACTATTGTAGAATTCCCAGCGATTTTTGTCTGTGTAACCGACGAGAAGAGTGAAATGATTGTGCGCGTGTAGGATGTAAACGAGGGTCTTACACTCTTTTGCATCCCAAACTCTGGATCCATCTGGGCCAAATGCTGCATCATCTCCGATTTTCTGCTTTCCTTGCCACCAACTCTGTAAAGGAAAACGATAGATGTATTATACACTATAACAGTTAATGAGAAGAATTCAAAATAAACAAACCACCCAAATATCACAGTCCACAGTCCACAGTCCACAATCCAAATTTCAAAATAAACACCATCTGCTGTATTTCAACATGTAAGACTTCTGAAAGACTTCTATATTTCAACATGTAATGATGTCACTTACACATATGCTTGGGTCAGCCAAATATGCATCTTTGCAGCTGCTCCTAATACAATCGAAGTAATAATAAATCACGTTCGTGTCCAGCAAAGTGTCATCCTCCAATAATGCATATAGTGTGTCGCTCTTGACCATCGAGCATATAGCATCAAGTTCTGTCTTCCTGTAATCCAAATTGGAATATCATTAAGGTACTTATAGAATTGTAGTACTTACCTATAACTGTTAAAGCGTGTATATCTACCTTGAATGGTAGTATTTGTAGAAACCATCTAGTATCTCCTTGTCCAGCTCCGAGAGGATATATTCAGACTGAGTTATGGAATGCTGAAATCCCCTTAACTTGTCTGGAACTTTTCGCATCCTAGGTAAATTTTTAAGCCTCCACACAAGTGACTCAATGGTTGCAGGCGAACGGGCAACCACAATGGCATGCTGCTGGACTGGTGGTGGAGTTGTTAACACTTCAAGACAAGGCGAAGTGGAAAACAGATCCTCGATTGGTACATTGCTGACATCTTCATCAGGTGGGGTAACGTAAACAGACTCATAATGCAATTTCGGTTCTTGAACATGGTTCTTGGGGGGTGATGCATTCAAAGGAGAATCATCAATGTTCAGTGGTTGTGGCTGTGGCATCCGTCCTCGCCTTTTCTTCTTCCCCGGACTCTTTGAAGCAGGCTTCTTGGGTACGGCATGTCTAGGCGTTCGGACCTGCGTAACACAATAAGTGGTTTCATAAGGACTTTAATAAAACATAAGTTTATTTATTCATGCATGTTTAAACATAAGGAAAACAAGAAATGCCCAATGGCCAAGAGGAGCATCAACCCCAAAAACCAAATATCACAGATCAAAACACTAGTCCTTACCCCACTATACACATTTGATCCAGTATATAGACTACACATAGGACCAGTCCTCTTAGACATGTGAATATACAAATGTATTCATCAGAGGTGCAGAATAAGATATATTCATTGCCATGTACCCACTTGCCCTTTTGGATCATTTAGTATTCACATTTATTGTCATTCTCATGAGTCTTATGACTGCCATTACTCTTCCAATTTATTTTTGGATTCTTTTAGAATAGTCATTGCCTTTTCTTGAGATTCTACTGTAGTCCATCAAGTGTCAAGAATTAGATGGCAGCCCCTTATATTTACTGATAATTTACACAGACTTCTTGAGTGTGGTGTGTCAAGAGTTAAAATAGATTGAGATCTATAGTTCCAAGTTCCTTCAAACAGAATCTCCACTATAGAAACAATGGTGAAAATCTCTACACAAGGAACTACAACAAAGTCAAAAGAGGTGAAGGTGCTTTAACTGAGAGTACTAGGATGTTTTAGAGCAGTTTATGGTCGACGAAGATAACATAAAAAGTATGGATCTAGACTTCTCCTTCGCTACCTTGAAGAACAAACTTCAATCCCAAGAGGCCAGTTTCATTACAAATATGGGGACACTCAGAAAGATGAAGATAAGTTTATGTAATATGGTGGAAGCAATTTATCGAATCCAGTTTATCGAATCCTCGATGGGGTAATATCATATCTATCGAATCCAGATAGGCGCCATGCTATAAGAGCTCTGACCATAATTGAACTTCTGTTAGGACTGGAGAGGGGGAAAATGGCTCTAATTAGTAACCCAAATGCTGTCCCTATTCTGGTAAAGATGACTCTAATTAGTAATCTCCTGCTGTTGCTTCAAAGCCAATCCAGTGGCAGGACCAAGACCAAGGCCAGGCTGTTGCTAAAGCTGCTTAGATCCATGTGGTCAGAAGACCCAAGTAGATGTAATTTACAATATGGTCTGGTTGATTCATAGGAGTAGTTTGTTTAACTGTTGTTACTGTGGAAGTGTTTATAGAGGGAGATGTTTGAACAATATTTGTTTAGTGTGTCTTTTATAGAGGGAGATGTTTGAACAATATTTGTTTACTGTGGTAGTTTGTTTAGCTGTTGTTACTGTGGAACTGTTTGTTTAACTGTTGTTACTGTGGAAGTGTTCATAATATTTGAACAACTTGACGGCACTAGGTGCACATAAACTAGGTTGGTTCATGTGATACCATCACTTTGGTGTCTTTTATCCTTGGAGGATGTCAGATTGGATTGATATGGTCAGACATCTTCCTGTTCAGCATTGTTTGCCAACTCAGGTGCATTGGTTGGGTAATAGTGAAGCTGACTAGTTTTATTAGTTTTTCATGTAATCTTTGAGTAGATTTCAATGTTTATTTTAGTGTTGTCTACGTAATTGTTTATACGAAGGTTCATGGTGAAATAATAAAATTTTGATCCATTTTATTATTATATTCCTTGTTACAATCTCACAACCTCACCAAGATAAAGACACCCATTGCTATCTCTAGTGTTTGTATGTTGGTGTTATCATTTGATTCTTCCAACTAAGATGCACTTTTCTATTTTTTCATGATCTTTCCTGTTTTTAGTTCTTCCTTTGCATCACTGATCTGTTGTCAGTCCTCATTTGCCATGAATTGCAACTGCCCACCACCTCTATAGTCATCCAAAAGTGACTCCAACGAACCTCTCTCCATCCATGTCTCGTGGCTAAATTCACAAAGAAAGTGAAGGAAGTAAATGTCACATAGAAACATGATCCTTGAATCTCCACCTTCAGCGCTGGAGACTAGTTGTAGCAATAAATGAAGTGTGACGTATGCAATTTGCAGGCCTCATGCTACCCCTGGGTTGAAATCAAGGTAAAAGAGGAGAATAGAATGAAGGCAGAGATTAGGATTAAGGTAAGAAAGGGCTCAGGCCTACCCTTTCATTATGATCCGAGGGGGACAAAAGTCTCACACTAGTACTCACACAGAATTTAAAAGGAGAAGTTTTCACAGAGAATTGAAATGAAATGTGACAAATGTTCACTCTTTCAAAAGTACTCCAAAACTATTCTAAGGCCTTGTGCTACAATGCAGGATGTGAAGTATCCATTATCCAGGCCTCACACCTGACTTCACAAAGACACAAGGAAATAAGTTGAAGACAAATGTAATACTCGAACTTCGTTTATCTCAAAAAATACTTTGGAAACTGAATGGGTGAAGCCTTCACAAAGCAGATAAAGGTCTCTTTGAGCAAACAATCTAAATCTAATCTAGACCCTAGACTTCATATGGCTTAATATAGCCTTCTGCAACTTATCACTTGAAGGCTTGTATTTAGAACAGCTAAAGGAATAGGGAAGTGATACCTAACAAGCAGTGAAGTTGCTGTGCAAAGGGGACTTGCGAAACTTCTTGTGCAAATCCCTTTTGGAATTATTGCTTTCATGACTTTAGGTGGGCTCCATGTGAGTCCCTTTCCATGCACCTGCATCTAAGTACTTTGCATTTCTTTTTGTTGTTTGAATCATTGGATCTCTTCTGCCTGAAGTCTTAATATGAAGTCCTTTATGTCCATTTTTCAACTGTTCTAGACAATGCTTTTCCTCCCAACTCCAGAAAAGGGAAAAAATAAAAAATAAAAAAAGAGGGGGGGAAAAGAGGAAACAAAATCTGACTGATTTGAGATATCTACAACCCTTATCAGTTTATTTTGCTCCAATATTTTGTTAGATAATTGTGTAAGCATGAAGAATTGAAGATACTTCTCAACAAAACAATATCCTACAGTGCCACTTCGTAATGTACCATTTCTGACTTATATTCTTGGTTAGGCTGTGTTGATTAGAAGGACTTAATATATCTATTGCTTTATTTTTTTTAAATGCATAGGCCCTTGATCATTTACTTTAAACTGGATTTTTTCTTTCCAGCAAAATAGAAATGGAAGTGGTACTCAGGCATCATTGCAATAGAAATGGAAGTGCTACTCCAACGAACCTCTCTCCAACGAACCTTTTGGCTTTACATGCATCTAGTCACATTACATGTTTAGATTTTGTACGATTTGTGAATGCTTCTGTAGTACATGGAGAGCTAAATGAGTCTATGATTAGAGAAGCAACTGCAATTGGCAAACTTTTTTCAATCCACTCTTGGGTGGGTTGTTCCTATTTCTTATAAGGCCACCCTATCGAAGATAGGGTCAGCACACATGAAAGCAGCAGGAATCCAGGCCTTGTAATTTTATGCAAGCTTACTTGATAATTTTTGAACAGGTTGCCTGCGGTGTTTTAATGTCCAATAGCATTAAAATATACATGTATTGATAAGTTCATAGGTTCTCTGATTTAAAATCAGAGGCCAATTGTGGTTTTTTCTTCAAAATGTCAACAATTAAATTGTTAGCTTTCTCCATTGTCTTCTTCAATTCATCTTCTGACGTTTGATACTTGTTGCAAAAATATGCAATATAGATCAACCTACAAATACCACCATCCAAAAGATATTGCAAAAAGATGCAATATGGAACAACTTTGCCAAAGTTATGAACGCATAGAATTCAGTACCTAATGCCCTAACTGAAGGTCCCTTAATGACAAGAGGGCACTAGGTGCATTCATAACTTTCAGGCCCAGATCTTTACACTGCCTATTTGAGTTTTTGAATGAATGTGGGGGGGGGGAAGGTGCATTCATCTTTTTATGCTGTTTAAAATCTGTTTTAGACTTTGTTGTTTGGTTTTTAGCAAACAAATATGAATGATTCATTACTAAGAAGATAGGACTCTAGTATTTCTTCCTCAACTAAGAAGAATCAGTTGTATGGGCACATGAGATTCAGGAAAATTAAAAACAAGATAATTCAAACAATGATAATTCAAACAAGATAGGAATAGGAAGACTTGAGTTTCAAAAAGATATAAATGGCAGGAAAAAAATCTTTTGGATCCGTTCAAACAATGATAATTCTAGGCTTGACCAGACCAGATCAAGATAAAAGCAATCTAAATGACACAAATTTGATCAAATGCAGGATTTATCTTTGTTTAGTGTGCGTACCAACTGCTTTTCCTCATCCGATTGGGAACTGCTGCAGGTCTCCGTGTATTGATCGAACGTAGCCTCAACAGCGGATTTGAATTTCCTTATCTTGCCACGCAATGAAGTAATAAATCTATCCATGGACGGTGCCGGGTTCTTATCCATTGCTCGACCGCACGACCGCTCAATATGATCAAAAAATTCAAAAACCTAATACACACACGTAACACTTGTCATTTAAAAAATAGGTCCCAATATTAAACTTTGAAAGTCAAAATAACTATCCTACTCACTCTTTTTTGAGTGACAATGGGCTCATGTTCCCCAGTTTGTTCTGGTACTGCTGCCTTGGGTGCATCATCTTGTCTTGGTCGGCCTATGTGCATTATAGTATTTAAAGAATACCATGCCATATATTCCTCGGTGTGCTCCACTTTGGATGACTTCTTCCCATGCAATATACTGTCATACCTCTTCTCCCATAGCTCTATCTCTGCTGAGTGTACAATACTATAATTTGTAACGACTTTTTCCATGCGCTCCGACCTTGGCAATGCCCCTACAAAGGGTGGAGGAACTACCTGCCTTAGACCGAACTGTTTCATGACCCGACCGATGTTGTGCCTTTCTAGCACCCAAAAGAATATCAGAGGTGCAGAACATCTGAATAAATATCGGTCTTCCTTGGGTACTCGTTTTAGGAACGCCTTGCCAAGCCTCTTATAAGGCTGCCAGTCAAACTGTGGAAACGTAATACAGAATGTATTAGATATAGTATAAAAACAGTGCATAAAAATCTCCAAAATAGAACAAATTCATAATTAACTTGATCACCTGCTCGGCTGTAAGGTTGTTGAGTTGTTTGCGTACGGTTCTCAGCCTTGTAACATGGTGGCTTCCTCCTATCCTGTTGTGCCATGTGACTGTCAAGGGGAACTGAATGTCATTATTAGGCCATGCCCAAGGCTTTATCACTCGGCCGATTGGCATCCTCGAGTAGGCCCATATCTGTAAAATTGTTAAAAATATATTGTTGTTAGTGCGTACCAACTTTCTAAAGGACTAATGCATTCAACAAAACACTATGATTAATACAAACCTGGAGCAGCTGGAGAGGGCCTGACAAACTCTTGAATGTATGTTCGAACGCATCACTCTCATCCGTTGGGTCAATACCTACTGGTTTGCCATCCGAACCAATATCGGTTTTCTTTAGCCCAGCCCACCTCACTCCCTTGTTCAACATTCTGTATAGGTTGGCCAGACAAGCGGGGGCCCAAGCATAGGGTTTGAAATCCCTAAATAATTCAAGTGCATATGCGGGCCCCCTAGAAGAAGAAGCGTTTGAATTGATTTGTCCCGAAACCAAGAAAAAGAGATAGGCTCTAGTATTGTAAACCTCTTGGTCAGCACTAAGTTTCTTCTTCTTCTTCTTCTTATTTCCTTGATCAGCCTGGATCCGGAAGTGTTGTTCCAACCATGTGTACTTAATGGATATTCCATTGAAATCTACACCCATTTGGGGTCGAAGGCCTAGCAATTCTTCGCACAAATTTGCGACGTTTGCACTAGGAAATGTTGTACCGGTGACAGCCGGTCCATTGATCGGTAGTCCGTAGATATATGCAACATCCTCTAGTGTCACTGTCGCCTCGCCGATGGGAAGGTGAAATGTGTTTGTTTCAGGGCGCCACCGCTCCACCAAACCGGTAATTAATGCGTGATCTATTCTAATCCATCTCATCTGTGCAAGGTGGTATAGTCCGGACATACGAACATATTCTAGCTGCCTCTCGTTTAGATGCCATGTCCCGTAATCAGGGTTTGTCGGAATGCACCTATAAGTACCAAGCTCCTGTCAACATGTAAAAGAGAGCACTTCAAAAATCATGCATTGATATTCAACTGAAAATGGTATGTGGTTTAGCAACATACAATCCCATTATATATGGCTGAACTAATATGTGTTTCCTGCTCAGAGAGAAGATCAATTGTAGCATTTTCGTTTGCATTGTTGCTCTCTGCTTCAGACATCTGCAAGTTACAATCAAAAGCAACAATATTTACCCATAACAATATTACCTCAATCATTCAAATGGTTCTCGTAAAGGTGTTTTTTTATAATCTCTTGAAAGATCCATTAAAGGATTGCTTGTTTTTCCCTTCCATTATTTGCATGTAATTATTGTTCTACTCTTCATGACAGAATTTGGGTACATTTCTTATTCAACGCAAGCCTAAGATTATCATAAGATTATGAAATCTCTTTGCATATTGGTCTAATATACCCAAACAATTGGCAACAGAGATGGATGAATTATTTTATTGAAAAGAGAGGGACAGATTGTTTGAGAAAGAAATACAAAAAAGAGGAAAACTCAACAATGCACTTAAAAACTGCTTTAGGCATTTGCACATGGTAAGGCATCTCCCTGTTCACATTTTTTACTTTATTAGTGAGGAACCTACCTGCGTAGTATGTCTAAGTGCCCTCTGAGTGTATAACTCACATTAATCATGTTATCAGTCAATGTCCTCAATCTATTTAAGTGACTGGAAAAAAGTGTGCTACGAACCATATGAGTAATCTACCCCAACTCTCTCCACCATATGAGTGTGCTACGAACCATACTTAACATTCCATGTGCCTTTAATTTATGTCAATGCACAAGCACATGCAGTAAGATCCCATTTCAGACCCTTTTCCTTCATTGTCTGTTGCAAGCCCATTTTGGAGACCCATATGGCCATATTGCTTGTTGGTGTACAGCCACCCACGTCATTAATTTGCAAGACTAAACCAAGTCATTACTTGCTTTGCCTCTATTGCCACTTGACACTTTTATCTATGCTTGTATACTTATATATACCTATTACCACTTTGCCCAGGGTCATTCAATGATATATGTCTGTGTCAGTGGGTGGGTGGGGTAAGGCAAAAATATCACATTTGATCATTTTGTCCTCATATAATTGTCAAACAGGCTTTACATGGAAAGGGCCTATCCAATCATGTGAAGCCTACTCATTCCCTTGTACTTGAGACACTCCAATTAGAAACAACTGGCATGCAAAATTGGAATGAAGCCACATTGTATTCATGGGATCATTCTCCCAACAGACCTAGTGCGCTTTACAGAAAGTGGGCCCTTCATGTGAGGTTAAATGTGGCTCAATCAATTCAGGGTGGTTGTGTATGGAGGCTAATATATAAGAATAGAAAATACATTTGCTTCAGATAATTTCATCCTCCTCATTGATAAAGCATCAATTTGATGATTTTCTAATTGTACTTAGGTTTTTTATTATTAAGATTCAATAATTGTTAACAGTTAGATCAGTGTCAATTGTCAAATGATGATGAATGAAAGTTTATGGCCATTGAAAGAAGGAATGGTTGGATTTTTCAAAAGTGGACCTCACACTACAAAATAAAGAGGGGGCAAAGCAAGCTGATTTGAGGAAAGCCTCAATTTATATTCTTAATATTTATAGAGAAGTGTAGTGATGAAATATGACTTGTTTTTTTACTCAACTTAGTGGGCTGGGACCCAAGCCCTCTAGTGAGGGAGTAGACCGCGGGTGAGGTGAGGGAGCCCTCTAGTAAGGGAAGAAGACTATGAACGAGGGAAGGTGCCTACCGAGATTCGAACCGAGAACAAGGCACTAAGAACCCATGGAATGTGATGACTTTTTACAAACAACCCCATTTTCTTTTCTTTTTTTACTCTAATTTAATTTTTTTTCCAATTAAAAGAACCCATGGAATGTGATGACTTTTTCTCCTTTTTTGACAAAAAAGAAAGGAGTCAGGTTTTAATAAAGGATTGAAGAATCAAGTATATGGAGAAGGGATTGCTCATCACTTTCATAGCAAGAAACATGGAATGTTAATGGATCCCCATTCCATGTAGGGCCCCATCAGAAACTCTACAGAAAAAAGGACTCCATGTGATCGATGCTGGACCAGCTTGAAAAAGATAATACCACCTCTGGGTTTGCCTGTTTGGTTGTATCCAATTTACATGTTTGTTGCTTTCAAAGGAAGATGGTGAGAGGGTACAATCACTTTCACAAATGTGATGATAATTGAGAAGCATGTCCTTGTATTTATTCCATTCACATGGTGGAACATGGATAGCTTGTCACATCATTGTGTGCATATGTAATGCAGTTGATCCAAACTGCACTGACTGCAATTTTGGTTTTACCCATGATTAAAATGATTCCATGGATGAAAACAGTTCCCATCCAAAACTCCATGAAAAGGACTGCTACACTCTCCTTTGTCCTGTAGCTTGATATTTCTCCACAATATCCTAAACCAGCAAACAGTAGACACAAACATAAAAGATGACTAGTTACTAGTAAAAGAGCGAATGTGAAGGGTTTGAGAGAACTTTAAATTCTTGAAATGCATGAGGGGGATCAAGAATTTCTGTGTTGGGTGGTAAGAAGAAACTCTTTTCAGATTTCTGCAGCTACCTACTACCACTCTTTTATACAAGTCACCAAGATTCCCCAATAATTTCAAATTCTTGTAAGTTCAATGGTTTTTTCTTCCTAGAAAGGCGACGGAATAGTTTGCTCTGTGCTCGCCACACGGCTGTGTGGCTTTTCTTCCTAAAACTTGCCCAATTCCTCTACCAAACAGCTCTATAGGATGTTGTTACTAAAACTCATTAAGACAACCCAAGATTGATAAGATTAAGCAAACCAAAGACTAATGAGATGAGACTATAATTATCATATGCTAAAATTAATAATTACTCCATAGTTGTAAGATATGAATATGTATGGATACACTGCTATATCAAAAATAAATAAATAAATAACTATTAACTTCATGAGATTGGAAAAACAGTTATATTTGGATCCCATGCTCTGTTTCGAGTAGACTGATACTGGCTACACTACGGGTAGAGCGTGTTGGGTGTTTCAAGCTCCCATTTGATCCATGGAGTGTGATGGTCTCAACAATCTCTAACTCATCACATGACTTGGGTATATCTCTGGGTTGGCAAGATCTTGGTATCAGTTCCCCCAAATAGCCATTAACCCCCATCCTACTTAACAAAGAAAAATAATACCATCCTAGGACAACTACCTCATCATCACAGGTGTAAAAATGTTCATTGTCACCTGTTTTCAGCCATAAAAATGTTCATTGTCACCAGATCAATAGAAAGTAGAAGATACAATAGAAAGTAGAAGATGCATTTCAAAAAAGACAAACACCATTTTTAGGGCATTTTTCTTGCTATGAGGGGTATTGTTACTCAAGGAAGATGAAGACCCTTTTAGAAAGCGATTTTAGAGTGGAGAGTAGATGTTTGCCATAAGGAAACATTAACCAAACAAAATGACATAGAGATGTAATAAGGGTTTATCTTAGACGACAATACAGTCAGAAAAGGGCAAAGGCGATCATCGTACCTTCGACAAACCTTCGACAACAACGTGTGGGAGGGGACCACAGTTGGTAGGAGGGCAAGGAGCAGGAGAAGCAACCGAACCGGATGTTGAGGGGACCACTGTTGTTCCAGGGACAAACGGGCGCAGACGGCGAAATGGAAGCCTTGACAAAGAAACCGCAGAAAATGACTTTTTTGTTCTAACTCGTGTCCGCCTCAGGGTCCCTAGGGACCCTTACCTTCATAAAAATAAGGTCCCTAGGGACACTAGTTGAAAGTCCTAAAAAAAAAACACCTTTTCAGGCAAAATGACTGATATGGTGTGACGTCGGTTAAAGTGTTTATTTTGGCCCATGGGTCCTTTAATGTGTTTTTTTTGGTAAAATCCCCTATTTTTATTACCTTTTGTTTTCTAATTTTTTAATATTGACACTCATATAATTAATTAATATGTCTAAAATTGGAAAAAAAAAACCCGCATCAATCCCATGACAATTATTATATGCATTTATATATCCGTGTTTTAAGCACAGGTGATCAAGCTAGTTTCTTTCTTAAACCCAACTAAAGTACTAAGCATCATCTACCCAGTTCCAACATAGACTTTGTATGTGTACAACCAGTTTCTCCATGCCTGGCATCATCAACATTAGCTTAAAAATAGTGGCAGTTATGTAATGGTTTCAGTAGTTGTGCAATGACAGTTATCGGTTGGGATCCTCTTAGGCTGTTTGTTTTCGTAGAATACATAGGAATTCATGCCCGAAGTCTTTAAAAGTAAAGATGAAAGGTTAGTATCCTATAACAAGCATAAAAAACCCTTTCCCTCAAGGGAAGATGAAAAATGAATATTTAACAACCTTTCTTTCAATGGAAATTTAATTAAGGGAAGATGAAAAAATGAATATCCAATCATCACCTTATCAATTCAAAATCTTAGGAAAGTCAAGGTTTCATCTACACCACAACCTTATATCCTTCACCCTTACCTCTTCAATAATCTTAAAGATCGAGCTTATTTAATGATAACTCCTATGTATTCTATGCAAGCAAATATGCCGGAACTCCATTGTAGGGCCCACCTACTAAAAGAAGAGAGCCCTCAACAATCACGAAAGAAGCTTGCGGGAAAAGGAACTGAATGATCAAACTCCTGATATAAGTAGCGGAGTACCCAACCAACTCGACAACCCCTTATTCTCTATTTATGCATCATCATCATTGTTATTATTTGTAGAATTATTATGCATTATTAATCATATTCATTAATCACATTATTAACGAAATGCTCAATCTTATCTTCCGGTGGTGGGACCAAGCTCCAATTGCAATAAAATTTGGGGACATCCCACCAAAGGTTTGGATTTTCAATAGGTGTGTCCCACAGTTGAGTTAAAATCCCTTCATCTGTTGGGTGGGGCATGGATAGGCTATACATGAACGTGTACATCTGATTGCATCCATTGGCGTAGAATTTGGAAAGGATCCAACGGACCTGATCGGAGCATGGACATCCATATCTCAATTCGAGTCCAATCAACCTAAATGGATTTTCAAATTTTCATACTAACAGCCCTAAAAGGCCCTGAAATAAATTCGTATGGGCCGGTTAGACCCAATCGGATCCAGACCCGTTTACAGACTCGAATTTTCTGCGGAAGACAGCGGCTCGAGTCTCATTGCATTTGACGACTTTGGGGATCCCGTACCTCCAACGGTCATATGACCGTTGCAGCCAAATTCAAATCTTTTAAAACCCACTTCAAATCTGTCATCTCTTCCATCTTGTGCTCTTGCATTCCAATCTCCTTCTTTCTTAATCCATTACAAGTAAGAAGGAATCCCTCTTCCATTTCCAGGCCACCCATTTCCAGCTTTTGCAGTTTTCTTCCCATTTTTCTTCTTCTTCTTCTCCATGGAGACTCCATCATCAATGAGACGAGTTACAAGATCTCAGACATTGTCTGCATCCAACAACATGCCCATGTCAAGTGAGTTACTACTTCCTTTCTTTCAGTTATTTGGAAGGGATGGGAGTTTCAGTTCTCTTTTATTTTTCTTTCCAATGATTGACGATGTATTCTAATAAACCATGGTTTTTTCAGGGAAGAAAGAAGAACCCGAAAAGGTTATTTCAAGATCAACGAAAGGCAAGATACAAGATCGGTCGGCGCTTTTTGATATTACTAACGATTCGCCGATTGTGGGGCTTGCAATGGGTGGCTTGAAAACCCCCTCTTCTGTAGACAAGAACAGAGATGGAGCAAAGCAGACGCCCGGAACAGGCGAGGTTCTTCTACGCGGGCAGGTGAAGACCCTCTTGCAGAAGATCGAGGAAGACTCAGATCTTCCGAAACTCTCGTTCAATCAGCCTCCTTTTCCCCAGTTTCAAGGGCTTTTGAGTTCCCCAGCAGCAGCTTTTCTTGCTCCAACTCCAGCCAACACGCCCTGTTTGTCGAATCT
The DNA here is from genome assembly GCA_038049695.1 of Cinnamomum chago. Lineage (NCBI taxonomy): Eukaryota > Viridiplantae > Streptophyta > Magnoliopsida > Laurales > Lauraceae > Cinnamomum > Cinnamomum chago. Next base: position 16,999,546 of record CP142453.1, read on the forward strand.
TTCCAATGGAAACACGGCTGTGGAAATCAATGGATCGCCGGCTGTGATTTCTATCGCTGAAGAACAAGATCCCAATATTACCCAGGTTCGATTCTAACAAGTCCACTACATATTTCATTCCTCTTTTAATGGGGGTGTGTTTTTTCTTGAATATTTTGTCATTCGCTTCTGTTTCTTGATCTGGGTCATTTTTGTCTGGGCAATTTTATTCAGGTAACCCACGATTTGCAGCAAGAAACTCTCGAATCCTCGGAGAGCCCGATCACTCGGGCATTGCTGTTTGACGACTCCCCTGGAAAATCTGAAATCTCGGATTCCTCCACCCTGTCCTCTGAGTTGACATTCCAAGGAAGTTGCTGCAATGAGAAATCTGATGTGGATGACAATGCCTCTGTTTGGTCTATTCAGGTGAATGCAAGTTCTCAAGGAGATGTAGAAGACCCTGAAGAAGTGATGGGGGAGGTAGAAGACTATGAAGAAGAAGAGATGGGAGAAGTAGAAGATGGAGGACTAATTGATGAATTGTGCGCAGGAATGGAAAAGGTATGCGTTCAGGAGAAGGGGGGAATGGCAGAGTTCAAGGGCAGGCACACTCGGTTTATCTACAACAGTGATGATGAAATTGAAGGGGAGGAGGAAGCTATAGCGGATTCATCTGTATCACCAAGTGTCTTATGCTTGAAGGGTATGCCTATGCCAGAAGGGAAGCATCTGCGCTTTCCTGAGGAGGATGAAGACTAAGAGAAAGTAGAAATCTTCACTCATCAAGACTCTTTCTGAGGACTTAACTGTGTCTTTCTTGACACCATGACCATGAGTTCATTACTGTTTTGCGGTGATTTTTTTTTTCCTTTTTCATTTCAGCTGAGAGATTCATGGATACATGACTCTGCTTTATGGGAGTTCTGATTTTTCTCTCTTTTGATTCCTCATCAAACTATTTGATGATGAATGAGTATTGAGTATTGCTGTTGCGATAATGGGCAATTTTTTTTGCTGTAACTGGTTCCTAAGCTCAATTCATTAAGTGGGGAATAAAAACGGTTTCTTGGTACAAGTTCTATCTGGTAGTTTTTCTTTCTTTCTTTTCTTCTGTCTTTTTTTTTTTCCAACTTTTTCAGTGCCCACTATAAGGAATCAACTTTTCCAGTGCCCACTATAAAGAATCAACTTTTCTTCTGATTTTTAAAGTTTGTGAGTTATCTCTTCATCTAATGATGGGTTTTCCCTTTTTTTTCAAATGGAAACTATTCCACCTGTTAATCACCAAGATACCATATCGTTCTCAGTTTCTTTTCCTCTCTCTCTCTCTCTCTCTCTCTCTCTCTCATGGAAACTTATTTTTAAACAATACATCTGGATAGGAATTCAGTGATAGCTGAAGTACTAGGAATCCTTATTCAGTGAGAAAAAAGGCCCCTTTTCCATATGAATTATTCAGGAAGAATTGGAAAGCAGGGAAATTTCTTTTTAAACAATATGGATAGAAATTCAGTGATACCTGAAGGGGGAAGTACAAGGAATTACAAGGAGGGAAATTTCTTTTTAAACAATATGGATAGAAATTCAGTGATACCTGAAGGGGGGAGTACAAGGAATTACAAGGAATTCAGTGAAAAAAAGGCCCCTTTTCCATATGAATTGGAAAGCCCCTTGGCTCATTCATTCACTCTTTCAGACCAAAGTTCATTGGACCCTCCTTGGCCCCTCCATTCATAATGTTCGAACAAAAATGGTTTGAGAAAAATACCATTGGATCCAACCAAAAAAAAAAGAAAAAAAAAACACACCATTGGCCTATTATACTTAGAAATCCCGGAATGAATTTTTGGTCAATAATAAGTATCAAGTATGTATATATTGCTCCGAGGAGAAGGATTCTACGGCCCGTAGACAAAAAAAATCAGGGGTCATCTTGATTTCTCATTGTTCAAATTTGACCCAAAAAGTAAAATAAAAAGAAATGCACAACTCACTGTAGATAATTGTTTCAATTTATAGAGGGATTAAAAGTTGCTAAAGTTGCATGGAAAAATAAAGGGAAATCTTTTAAACAAGATTTCTTGAAAGAATCCCCTCAAAGGTAATCCCAGGCCCAAAAGCAAGTACCAGAGACCCCATCTGGATCCTTCTCTCTCCTTTCTTTCATTTTCAAACTCTCTTCAATCATATACTCCCTCACATACCCAATAGTATTGCTACTGGCATTCCCATAGTCCATAAGAGCCCTCCTACTAGCGCTCAGCTTCTGAGGCAACAAGTTGAACCTCTTCTCTTTCCTGTTCAAAATAGCTGGCCAACCAGGATGAACAGCCCAAAACATCTCATTGTACTGTGCCTCATCATGTCCAAGGACTTTCATCAACTTGTTGCTGAATCCTTCTATGTGATCTTCAATTATTTGAGGGAAGGTTCTTCCCAAATTTGAAGCCCTTCTTCATTTAGACGCGCCCATCAATTATATTCTGAGTGTCGGGCAAAAAATGTTGGATTACAGAATGCAACTCAAAGAAAGGACTCTCAACACCTAATATGAGGTCCGTGCTTAGTATCATGGCTCCTGTACCATCTCCAGAGAGCGCAGCTCCAACAACGTCGTAAGGGTGGTAGGCATTCGGGGGCTTGAATCCGATGATCGTGGTCTCTGATGTTGCTAGTAAAACACGACAACCTGGGTTGTTCTATGCAATGTCCATGGAAACATGAAGGCCTGCAACCCCTGAGGACCCCAGGAAGTAGAGCATAACGCGACTAACTTCTGGTTTCAGCCCCAACCCTGTAGCAAGATAAAAAAAAAACCCTTCCTGGCAGTCTGGCTTCACATGAAGACACATAGACTAAATGAGTTATGTCGGTTACAGGCCTTCCCCAGTTCTTGACACATGCTTGTTTGTCAGGCTTCAATGGCCATCTCAGTGACTGCCTTGTTGGATATCCCAAGGCGCTGCTTTAACGTTGGCAAACCTTCAGCTGATAGCTCAGGGTAGTTTGCTAGGATCTCTTCAGACATAACAACAGTTAGAAGCAACTGAATGAATACAGATACACTCGAAGACATATAGAGTCGCTCGAGCTTCCGCTTGAGGTCGGGGTTGTTGCAGTTGGTTTTCTTGAAGTAACCATCTACAAGGAACTCCTGCATCATGTCACGACCCGGACCCGAGATCAGAGCCATTAGGGTTAACCCCCGGGTCGCGATGCTAATCATATTTACTCCCGTAAACCCGAATTAACCGAAGTTAATACGAATCTACAAGGGATCTTGCATACGTACCTGTCAATGTACAGTGCGGAATATACAAATAATATACATTGACAACCACTAAAATAAAATGAACCAAACTCTTTACTTTGAACAGTAAAGTTACTGTACATCATCTCAGTTTCTTACTATCAACCACTGCTCTGATACCATACAATAAGTATGTCACGACCTGGACCCGAGATCAGAGTCATTAGGGTTAACCCCCGAGTCGCGATGCTAATCATGCTTACTCCCGTAAACCCGAATTAACCGAAGTTAATACGAATCTACAAGGGATCTTGCATACGTACCTGTCAATGTACAGTGCGGAATATACAAATAATATACATTGACAACCACTAAAATAAAATGAACCAAACTCTTTACTTTGAACAGTAAAGTTACTGTACATCATCTCAGTTTCTTACTATCAACCACTGCACATTTAAATACAATGCAGGGGACATACTTACAATGCTTACAATACCAAAATGAATCTATAAAAGCATTTCTAAAAAGTTCTCAAAAGATTTCCACATGTTCGCTCTCAAATCATGTCCATTCGGCTAGACCTCCTGGAGGTATCGAATGGGCCTCCTCCGCTGTCGGGACGGTCTCGGAGGGACCGGTACGGGCAACTGAGCCTGTAATATCATCAGTAATACCGTGAACATGACGGTTCAACAAGGTATACATATATTTATGACATTTCATAATTCCTAACAATTCATTGTTTAACAGTGCTAAACAATTCATAATAAATACCATTAATCAGATCACGGCAGAAGAGCTATGCTGACAATCGTTGACGTGATCTAGAGTTCGCCGTTGGTGATCTAGTCTTTCTGAAGACTTCTCCGATGAAGGGTACAATCAGATTCGGACAGAAAGGGAAGCTTTCCCCGAGATTTATTGGTCCTTTCAGGATCGTGAGTCGGATTGGTAATGTAGCTTATCGACTTGACCTTCCCGCAGAGCTCTTCGGTACCCACAATGTATTTCATGTTTCGATGCTTCGCACGTATGTGGCTGATCCTTCACACGTGATTCATCACGAAGAGATCCAAGTGATACCAGACACCACATATGTTGAGAGGCCAGTGCAAATCATTGATACCAAGGAGGCAGTTCTACGCACCAGAACAATCAAATGGGTCAAGGTTCTTTGGGATCATCATACACCCAATGAAGCTACATGAGAACTTGAGGAACAAATGGCTCAGAAGTATCCAGAGCTATTCGTTCAGGTCAGTTTTAATTGAATTGTTCATTTGATTTATGTTGATTTATATTGCATTCGGAGGACCGAATGATTCTAAAAGTTTAGGAGAATGTTAGGCTCCGTTTAGAGTTAATCCAGATTAACTCTAATTAATTGAGCTTAAGACTAATAAAGCCGGTTTAATGATTTGATGAAACAACAGAAAGGGTGCAGAAGATTCAGGACAGGCTGAAAGTTGCTAGATCACGGCAGAAGAGCTATGCTGACAATCGTCGACGTGATCTAGAGTTCGCCGTTGGTGATCTAGTCTTTCTGAAGACTTCTCCGATGAAGGGTACAATCAGATTCGGACAGAAAGGGAAGCTTTCCCCGAGATTTATTGGTCCTTTCAGGATCGTGAGTAGGATTGGTAATGTAGCTTATCGACTTGACCTTCCCGCAGAGCTCTCCGGTATCCACAATGTATTTAATGTTTCGATGCTTCGCACGTATGTGGCTGATCCTTCACACGTGATTCATCACGAAGAGATCCAAGTGTTACCAGACACCACATATGTTGAGAGGCCAGTGCAAATCATTGATACCAAGGAGGCAGTTCTACGCACCAGAACGATCAAATGGGTCAAGGTTCTTTGGGATCATCATACACCCAATGAAGTTACATGGGAACTTGAGGAACAAATGGCTCAGAAGTATCCAGAGCTATTCGTTCAGGTCAGTTTTAATTGAATTGTTCATTTGATTTATGTTGATTTATATTGCATTCGGAGGACCGAATAATTCTAAAAGTTTAGGAGAATGTTAGGCTCCGTTTAGAGTTAATCCAGATTAACTCTAATTAATTGAGCTTAAGACTAATAAAGCCGATTTAATGATTTGATGAAATCAAATTAGCCTAAATGAGTAAATTAAGCTTAATGAAATAGTAACTAAGCTTATGACGTGAATTGAGTGGAAATTGAAGCTTAAACAAGCAAATGAACGACTTGTGTATAAATACGGGTTTGTACGTATTTTGTCGGATTCGGAAACTCTGGATACTAGCATGTGTATCTCGACGAGTACAGCGAATTTCATATAAGGCTTGAATTGATCCGACGATTATCGGATCAAATGGACCTTTAAATGACTTGAATTGAGATTATAAGAAATTTAATGGGTTTAAATGCAAAAAGTCACCTTATATAACCTAAATGACCTTCATCCATCTCATAAAACCCTAGGCAACATTCCTGTTACCATTTTTCTCTTCTTTCTTTCTCCGTTTCCATCATCTTTCTTCAATTTCTTCATTATCAAGTGTGTCGGAGGTGATTTACATGAAAGGGAATCCATCCTCTTCATCTTCCTCACCATTTTCTTAAGTTATCTTGGAAGTCAAGCTTGGAAGGGAGGAAATTCATCTCAAAACCAAGATAAGCAAGTGGTTTTGTGTCTAAATCTTCAAGCAAAGGCAAATATAAACACTTGTTCCTAATTCTAAGTTATTTGTTGAGAGTTATGTACTTTGATAGTTACAAATTAGATGTGAATGATTGAATGATTTTTCTAGTTGTGGCATGTTGGTTGTATAGTATATATTGAATTAGAAGGGTTGAAAGAGTTTCAATGATGTGGTAAATGAGTGGACAGAAAGTTCAAAGTGTTACAGGTTAGAGATGGAGAAACAAAAACGAAACAGAATTTGAAATTCTGTCTCAGGTTGGAACAGGGCATTCTGACCATTTAATACATCTTTTGACTGTTATGAAATTCTTTTGAATGTTATGAAATTCTTAAAGGTAGTGTAAAGACTATTGTATGATGATCAATGAATCATGGAATTGTTCTTAAATGTTATCTCTGGAGATTTCAAAGTTGTTACAGGTGATGGATTGAGTGTAAAGAAGGGAAGAAAACTCAGTTTCAGCAGCCTGAAACTGAAATGGGCCAGCCGGATTGGGCCTGCCCGAGTGGGTCGGCCCATTGGGCCAAAAATGCCAACTTTGAATGGCCATAACTTTTGACCCATATGTTCGATTTTTGAGTTCTATATATCGTTGGAAAGCTCTTGGAACGTAGAAACCAATGGTACACACCTCTTAGTGAGCATAGATTGGGAGATGAAGTGAATATGGGGACAAGTATAACCGGGCCTTCCCAGGTCGACTTGGCCCACTGAGAAATGTCCGGAAAGTGTAGTTTAAGTCCGAATTTCCGGGATTAGAAGTTTAAGCTTAGAAATTAATATTAATCGTGTTTAGACCATCCTAAGTGTTAACGAGGGTTATCCTAATGCACAAATACCTAAGTAATATCATCAATAGTAATACGTGCATCGATAATGATCGTTTCACTTAATGGTTGGTTAGAGGATTACTTAAGACTTAGAATGAGATTAAATTGAATCGTAAACGAGACTGGCACTACCTAGTGGTTTCCGAACTCATTATGAAATTGAATTGAATGAAATGATAAATGAATGAAATGACTATTCCTACTGCAGTAGATGAGATTGGGGTGTTCCGGAGCCCGTGGTGACACCAGTGATCTCTGATCAAGACACTGGGAGATCCCACCTTATTTGGACCGAAAGGTCATTGACTGAAAAGTCATACACTGAAAAGTAAAGAGTTTGACTTTACTTTGAACCAAACTCTTTACTTTGAACAGTAAAGTTACTGTACATCATCTCAGTTTCTTACTATCAACCACTGCTCTGATACCATACAATAAGTATGTCACGACCCGGACCCGAGATCAGAGTCATTAGGGTTAACCCCCCCCGGGTCGCGATGTTCATACTTACTCCCGTAGATCCGAAATAACCGAAGTTAAAACGAATCTACAAGGGATCTTGCATAACACCTGTCAATGTACAGTTGTGCGGAATATACCAATAAAATACATTGACAACCATGTATCAAAATGAATTAAACACTTTACTTTAAAACTGTACCATTTACATCGTTTCATTTATCCTCCTAATCAACCACTGCATATTTAAGTACAATGCAGGGGACATCATATACAACACCTACAATACCAAAATGAATATATAAACAACTTCTAAAAAGTTTCCAAAAGACTTCAATGAACCCGCTCTCTGATTACGTCCATTCAGCTAGACCTCCTAGAGGTAGCGAATAGGCCTCCTGCGCTGGCGGAACGGTCTCGGAGGGACTGACACGGGTAACTGAGCCTGTAATATCATCAGTAATACCGTGAACACGACGGTTCAACAAGGTACACATATATTTATAACATATTTACAATTCCTAGCAATTCATTGTTTAACAGTGCTAAACAATCCATAATAATGACAATAATATGGCAACTACACTAGTATTGGTTTCAACTCCATTCATTTCTTCCCAAAAGGAAGCATTTCATATTCATTTATTCATAATGTTCAATATTTATTAATGGCTTTTCAGTGTATGACTTTTCAGTCAATGACCTTTAGGTCCAAATAAGGTGGGATCTCCCAGTGTCTTGATCAGAGATCACTGGTGTCACCACGGGCTCCGGAACACCCCAATCTCATCTACTGCAGTAGGAATAGTCATTTCATTCATTTATCATTTCATTCAATTCAATTTCATAATGAGTTCGGAAACCACTAGGTAGTGCCAGTCTCGTTTACGATTCAATTTAATCTCATTCTAAGTCTTAAGTAATCCTCTAACCAACCATTAAGTGAAACGATCATTATCGATGCACGTATTACTATTGATGATATTACTTAGGTATTTGTGCATTAGGATAACCCTCGTTAACACTTAGGATGGTCTAAACACGATTAATATTAATTTCTAAGCTTAAACTTCTAATCCCGGAAATTCGGACTTAAACTACACTTTCCGGACATTTCTCAGTGGGCCAAGTCGACCTGGGAAGGCCCGGTTATACTTGTCCCCATATTCACTTCATCTCCCAATCTATGCTCACTAAGAGGTGTGTACCATTGGTTTCTACGTTCCAAGAGCTTTCCAACGATATATAGAACTCAAAAATCGAACATATGGGTCAAAAGTTATGGCCATTCAAAGTTGGCATTTTTGGCCCAATGGGCCGACCCACTCGGGCAGGCCCAATCCGGCTGGCCCATTTCAGTTTCAGGCTGCTGAAACTGAGTTTTCTTCCCTTCTTTACACTCAATCCATCACCTGTAACAACTTTGAAATCTCCAGAGATAACATTTAAGAACAATTCCATGATTCATTGATCATCATACAATAGTCTTTACACTACCTTTAAGAATTTCATAACATTCAAAAGAATTTCATAACAGTCAAAAGATGTATTAAATGGTCAGAATGCCCTGTTCCAACCTGAGACAGAATTTCAAATTCTGTTTCGTTTTTGTTTCTCCATCTCTAACCTGTAACACTTTGAACTTTCTGTCCACTCATTTACCACATCATTGAAACTCTTTCAACCCTTCTAATTCAATATATACTATACAACCAACATGCCACAACTAGAAAAATCATTCAATCATTCACATCTAATTTGTAACTATCAAAGTACATAACTCTCAACAAATAACTTAGAATTAGGAACAAGTGTTTATACTTGCCTTTGCTTGAAGATTTAGACACAAAACCACTTGCTTATCTTGGTTTTGAGATGAATTTCCTCCCTTCCAAGCTTGACTTCCAAGATAACTTAAGAAAATGGTGAGGAAGATGAAGAGGATGGATTCCCTTTCATGTAAATCACCTCCAACACACTTGATAATGAAGAAATTGAAGAAAGATGATGGAAACGGAGAAAGAAAGAAGAGAAAAATGGTAACAGGAATGTTGCCTAGGGTTTTATGAGATGGATGAAGGTCATTTAGGTTATATAAGGTGACTTTTTGCATTTAAACCCATTAAATTTCTTCTAATCTCAATTCAAGTCATTTAAAGGTCCATTTGATCCGATAATCGTCGGATCAATTCAAGCCTTATATGAAATTCGCTGTACTCGTCGAGATACACATGCTAGTATCCAGAGTTTCCGAATCCGACAAAATACGTACAAACCCGTATTTATACACAAGTCGTTCATTTGCTTGTTTAAGCTTCAATTTCCACTCAATTCACGTTATAAGCTTAGTTACTATTTCATTAAGCTTAATTTACTCATTTAGGCTAATTTGATTTCATCAAATCTTTAAACCGGCTTTATTAGTCTTAAGCTCAATTAATTAGAGTTAATCTGGATTAACTCGGGACGGAGCCTAACACATCACTAGTTGGGGAGGGAATGCCTTCCCTATGGCCATGACAGTAGCTTTCCCTGGGTTGTCCTTCTTAAGAGTACAATCAAGATCATGTGTTCTGTCCATGTTGGAAGAGGAACTCTTTTGAGATGAATTTAGTTTTTAATATCGGCAGCCACTGTATTGCTATGACAAACATGAGGCCTCTTGCTGCCATATACACTTTGCATTGGGAGCCTAGAAATTTGAAAACTCAAATATTATATTTTTGTTGGACCACATGAGAAGTGATTTTTATTTGTTTTTAGCCATAAGAAAGGTCTTAATGATGGATTTGTTGAGAAGTGTGGAATGCATGTCTTCTATGTGAGTAGCTGGAGATAGTTAGGAAAGGGTTTGGGCAGTGCCCCATTTGAAAATGAAATTGGATATAATCTAGCCATGAAACATACACAGATAACAAACCCAATGCAAAATAATTGCAGGTGATTTTCACTTCTTATGGGTTCGAACAGATTATATGTAACGAACATAATAGAATTCACTGGGTATGCAACAAACATTGGGAGAAAGCAAATAAAACAAACTAATATGAATGAAAAACTGGATTTTGGAGCAATGAGTTAAAGTCAACAAATCATGACAATGAGATTCATTTATATTCTGGTCTTAAGTTCGCACTGAAGTCTGTAAGAGAAAAGGTCATCATAAGACAATTGCAAGTTACTACAAGTAGGCTTGGATCCTTGGATGTCAGTCGGTTTCCCTGGACTCTGTTTACTAATCAAATCTAATTACCTGCACCTCTGTTCGCTTGTAATTGGCTATGTGACAAAGAACAAAACAATTGCAGGTTACGCGGGTTATCCAAATGAATGAACCCTCATTTTCATATAAAACCATTTACCTAAACTTTTTATTTTTTATTTTTTTTATGAAGATTTGTACAAGCCCTTAAGACTTCTATGACTAATGCTGGAACTGTGAGAAACATAATTTTCTGATCCATCTCTCTGGTAAACCTGACCCAGATAAAAAAATGTAAGATAAAATAAATGCTATAATCAATCTCTTATCGGGGAAATTGCAGAAAGATAGATCATGGTTGTAGAATGATAGCAGATAGACGGCCTCTTAATCGCCATCAACTTGGTCTTCTATTCAGCCTCATCAAAATCATAATTTGTTATCATGGGATTTTTGATTAAAAATCCTCTATTTTCATCTTAAGACCTCTATGGAAACTATATTCATAACAAGTCAGATGGACAAAATGGCAGAATTCCTTTTATATATATTTTCTCGCATCTCAATATTGATAGGGATAGATGATGGTTTCCCAGACACATTGAGCTAATAGAAGTAAGAAGGATTAAGGATTAACTAAACAAGCCTCAGAGACTGAAAAAACAAATGTTCCACCTTTATTTTTCCCAAGCTCAAGCATGCATAACAAGAGAACTCAGAACAATAAGGTTTCACAACCTTCTCATTGCTCATATATTGTTTGGAGAGAACAAAGAAAAACAAAACAAAAGTCCTCACATATCTAGGCCATTAATCTAATCCCATAACAAACTTAATTTTATGACAGCATAAACAAACATACAGGAAATGATATGAAAGATGTCCCCCAACTTTTTATGGCTAAAGTCACTCGAACTGGTCGAAACAAGGGTCCCCATTGATAGATTGAGCGGGCCAAGATCTGGTCTTCATGTCCAATAACTTGCATCTTATGCCTACATCAGGATAAGGCCAGATTACTTACACGCATCCATCTACTACTTTCATTTTATGAAAGAAAGTTTTAGTATACCAACTACTGTCACTAAGCTAGAATTTTGTCGATGGATTTGGGCTGAGTTCCAGCGTCAGACTTTCTCAAGCTCCTCCTGCTCCTTCTCCTTTGCGAGCTTCTTGAGATTGGCGAGCTCAATGTCCCTGCTCATTTTTCTCCTGTACATCTCGGCAAATGTAATTGGCTCATCAAGAATGGGCTTCTCTCCTTCACGCACCTTGAGTGGGCAGACAATGGCCTCTGGATCTGGATTTTGGAAGGTGGCAATTGACAAACGACTGCAGTTGGAGTTCACCACTGCCTGATGGTCTGCATTCTTGAACCTCCCATTGCTAAGATACTGTCATGAACACAAGGAAACCATATTGATCATATGTTTATCCCAACTTGACAAGACAACAATGACGACCACCGAAACTAACTCTAAATTGAAAGGTCATAGAGTTACCAGGGTCTCTGACGACTTATGGCAACTCAGGCACAATGTATTAGGCAAGCACTTCAATCCATATTGTAAAAAATAAAGCAGGGTTCGATGGGTCACTCAAAAAAGTTAAGATAACCAGGTCTGTCACTGCCAGATTTGGACCATCCAACCATCAATGGTTTTGCATCTTGGTTTTGGCCCCTGTAGTTTTAGGACCAGAACCATTGAAAAGCAGACCAAAAAGTTACATTGCTCCCCATCATCTTTCTTTTAAACAAGAAAATCAGAAAGATGCTAGACTGCCTATTTTCATTTTGAAAAACGGAGTTTGATTCATATAATGTTATCAACCATAGCCTTTTTCCCAACAAGGTTGGGATGCTCTACAACCTTTCCTCCGCCTCTTTTTTAAATAGACTACACCTGGCACATATGTGAGGCCCACTGGTGCCACCATTTTCGAGGAGGGTACATAGATTAGCCTTGAAATAGAAGGTCACCTTTAAAAAAAAAAAGGGGTCAGTTCTTTCTATTTGAACATTTCATTTGATCAGTTCTTAATTCATCTGATCACTTTTGATTGTATACCTTTGTGATTCAATTGAATATGAATTTTGGTAGATAGCTAATCCACATACTTCCTTTCTATTGGTTAGTTGAATGAGCCCCACAAACTCTTCTTTACCTCACAAGATTGAAGTGCATGTAGGCGTCAAGCAGACTCAAAAATTTGGGACACAACATATGCTGAGGAGTTATATACTCACATGACCATGGTCACCAAGGTTAACGACGAAGGCGCCCTCAATGGGCTGTACAGTGATCCATGTCTTGCCACCATCTCTGGTTGCTTGCAGCCCCCCCACCAGGTCTTGCAGCAGAAGGGTGATGGTGCCGGGGTCGGTGTGGCGCTTGAGTCCGAGCGTAAGGTCCGGCTGGGGGCATTTCGGGTAGAAATTCACAACCATCTTCTGGTCCATGTCCACACAGGCCTTAGTCAGAGCCTCCTTGTCCAGCCCCATTGCCTCTGACAGCACCTCCAACAGTTTGCATGCCAGCCCCATCAGCCGCTCACTGTAGGCCTCCGCCACCGTCCTCCATCCTTCCGGCTTGTCGGGCCACCTTGAGTAGTCCCGGCTCCGTATCGGGTAGGAGAAGAACGTTACAATCTCGCGCCAGTCCTGAACAGCCTCTCCCTGTAAAAACAAAAACTTATCGGATTCAGTTTCGGATCTCACGAGAAAAGTGTGCAATATAGAGCGAGAGAAGCGACAACCATTTGTTTTGTTTTGTTTTCATGCATACTGTGGGCTAGAGATGTCAAACGCCCGGCCCGGCCCGCTCCAGCCTCGGCCCGCCATGAAGCGGGCCGGGCCAGGCGGGCCTGCTTTTTTTTTTTTTTTTTTTTTCAGTATTAAAAAAAGCCCAATACATGCATAGTAGAAGATTTGTGGTTAACAAATCAATGGACCAGACCTACTGTTGGTCTTAAAAAGCCCAATACATGCATTATGTTCATCAGGTTGTGCAAAGGTTATTAGTGGTTTTATGAAATGACTCCAGATATGCATGCATTATGTTCATCAGGTTCTTTTCAGTGGTGTTCAGAATCATACTCCTAGTCAAAGTCCCTCCATACTTGTTAACGACATTTTCTATCATATAAATACCCCTTATATGACTCTTTTTGGGGGGATAAAATGGATATTTAAAAAAAAAAAGTCACTTGTGGGCGGGCCAGCGGTCCCGGTCCTCAAAATATTATAGGCCATCTGATTAACATAGAATTTTAAGAAACCCCTTATATTGAGCACAGAATAGCTGAAGTGCCCCTGGAGGATCCAATCTTCAGTCCTTCTCAGACTATTGCACTTCTATCTGGAAAGTTATCAATCTAACAGCGTCATTTAGATCCCTAAAATTTAAAAGCAAGGGTTCCATAGACCTGGCTTAAGGTTCTGAGAAATTGTAAGCGCAGCCCATATATTTGCGTGTCCACGATATTTAATTTGTTACTAGTGGGTTGTGTAGATTATCCTGACCGCTTGTGGGTTTTTTTTTTTTTTGCCTTGCGTTACAAATAACCAAGGTGGGAAGATGTTGCTGTCTAATATTTAACCTTTTTCTTATGTTTCTTTGCTTCCCTTTTAGACCATCTATTTAGATGATGTTGATCAAAGGCTAGAAAATTCAAGGAGTTGACATTTTGAGGTATGGTTCTCCATATCAACGGTCTGGTTGCCGCTAGAAACAAATAAATATTTCAAGACCATCTGATTAACATAAATTTTAAGGATATATCATATTATAGGCCCTTTGGTGGGTTTACTTTTTTTTTTTTTTTCTTAACTCAAGATTTCAACAAGTTAATTAAAGCTGAGAAGAATCTAGAGTAGATAGAGTTTTTTTTTTTTTTTTTTTTGTGTGTGTGTGCCGTATAAATAACACTAATAAATTTAGAAAAAGAATAGGAGGATTATAGTATTATAGACTTTGTCAAATTGAAAATGACACAAAACCCCTTATATGATCGTTTTATGGCTGTTTGGGGGGGGGGGGGGGGGGAATGAACAATTTTTTTTAAAAAGTCACTTTTGGGCAGGCCAAGCGGGCCGTGCCTGGCGGGCCCATCCTGGCAGGCCTGGCGAGCCACAGGGGGCAGCCCACGTGCCAGGCGGGCTCGTGCCCAGCACGACCAGTGTCACGGCCCATTGACTGGCGGGCTCGGCCCGGCCCGACCCATTTGACATCTCCACTGTGGGCCACCTTATTCATAGTGGTGGACCCAGAATTTTAGGTTGGGTGGGATACAGGAAACACTGGTATGAAAGATACTCTCCCCTTACTATGAGAAATAAGGTGGGGTCCTCACATCTATATCCAATGCCGACAACTTAAGTGTGAGGGACTTCTCTCTCACGGGAGTATCTCCCATATATACATAATCATATCTAATTTAAAGTTAAAGTCAATTGCGTCTAAATCATTGCCGACTAACAACAATCTCCATTTACTTAATAGGTTAAAGACATGATTTTCAACTAGTTTTTCTTTTTTTGAGGAATCCTACTTACGACTAACACCAAATTCATAAATAATTATTTTCTACTACTCAAGAAATTAGTGCATCAATTAGCAACCATACTACCACAGTACTAAAAAAATCTCCAGAGTACCTTCAGAAAGTAATAATCATTATATTGTGAAAATTAATATCTTCCTAGTCTTTATCCTTTCCTTAAGCTCCTAATAGTTTATGTATCACATGAAACCACCTATATTTGCAAAAGAACATTATTAGAATAATCATAAAAATCATATTATGGCCCAAGAAAAAAATTTCAAAAATGAGAAATTAGGGAATTAGGGATTATGAATTAGGGGACTCTGCGGGATTAGGGCTTACGAATAAAGGGAATTGAGGGAATTAGGGCTTACGGTTTGCAAATAAGATTTGGTGATTTAGGGCTTAGGATTTCATTTAGGATTTGAAGATTTAGGTTTGAAATTGTAATTTAGAGATCAAGAGTTCAAATTTAGCCCTAATTTTTCAAATTCCATTGATCCAAATCTAGAGTTCCATAAATATTCTTTGGAGAGAAAGCGAAGCTAAGCCTTACTAGGCACCTCTTTTCCTTGCCTTTGTCTCAAGCAAATGCAGGATTAAACAGTACGATTTTTCTCATCTCTACAAAGAAACCCATCACTTGTATAAGGCAAGAGAGAAAAACCACACATAATTGTTCTTTCAACCCCTTCTCTTACATTGCCACCGACTCCAAGATTCCACCATAGCTTCCCTCAATAGCTTCTACAATGGTAGATTTGGAGACGACCCATATGATAAAACCAATAAAAATAGAGACAACATCTAAGAAAATAAGTCCAAGATCACATAAAAGACAGAAAAGTGCAAACAAGAGTCTTCATCTTCCTTTGATCATAAAATGGAGACGAGTTGCATGATCTTACTCCCCCGCAGAGATTGAAGGAAAAGAATTTATCTTTTTTTTTTGTTCCTTTCCACCAAGGAAAGAGAAGAAAATAGTCAACGAAGTGGGGCGATTTTTTTAACTTACATGGGGCATGGGCCAAGGCCCATTCAACTCTTTAGTGATTTTTGAATTTGAGCCCCAGGTCAAATTAACATAGGTCCACCCCTGCTTATTCACATGGGCCATAGTTGTGTCAATGATAAGGTGATGAAAGCAAATGTACAGTGTAGTGTATCGCTATCAAAATGCCACACGATCCGTTAACACGATACGAACCTACACAATATTAATGGATTCGGATGGCCTCTTAACGGGTTAATTTGAATCGTTAATGGTTCGGACCCGTTAACCCGTTAAATTAGTAGGTTGTTAACGAATAAAACTGATAACCCATTAACAATTCCACAATTAATGATAAATGACATAAATTATAAAATGAATTATGAGTATTTTGGTAAGTCTGAAAAAGGTTGAAGTTAAACTCTCAAAAGATGTTTGTAAGATCTCACGTGAAAATTAAAAGCAGAGAGATAGGGAAGACCTTAAGATGACTGGAGACAATGAAGCCACCCTTCTTCCCACCAGACATGTCGTATCTCAGCTTCTCTTCTGGAGGAAGCGCGAAGAACTCGCGCGCCAGACGAGTCATCTCGGACACAAGTCCTACATCCACTCCGTGGTCGACGACCTGAAAAACGCCCCAGTCCTCGCATGCCTCCACGATCTTCCTGCACACCTCGGCCCGCCCGTCGGGGGAGTCGATGGCTGCTAGAGAGATGACTGGGATTTCATTGCTGAAGTGGTTGTAGGGGACCTTGGGGCGCTCGTCTTCGTCTCTGATGAAGCTCTCGCGAAGCGTCTTCTCCTGTGTTGTTGTTGGAAGGAATGGCACTGCTGTTGGAGGAGCCATTTGCTGCTGCTGGTCCTACGCCTCTTGCTGTTTTTGCTTGTATGTTTGAGATGGCTTTCAGAGGTATTTATGATAGGGGGTTTGTGTGAAGTGAAAGTGAGTGAGGTTTTATTATATGGTGTGGATGGCGAAACGTGCCGCTGCATCTAACCACTCGTGGCAGCTACCCTCTCCTCCTTTTCCCATTCCCATATTAATGTTTCATAGTGGGCTCCAGATCTTCTAGAAGCTTTCTGGAGTATTTGTATACGTATCTTATCTGCTGATCCCAACATATACACACCTTTTGCGACTGCGAATGTGGGACCCACTTGGAGCCCACTTGCATAGGAATTATAACATGGGAATCCAGATCTAAATATATTTGGTGAGGGTTTACCCCACCGCGAGGACCGTGGTGCCCTGCTTCTCAATTTATGACATGGGTATACATTTCGTGACTAGGAATATGAGACCTACTAATTTTAAAATTTATAATATGGTCCCATCTTTTAGGGCCTGTTTGATAATTTTCTCCCAAAATAAAGGTAAAGTAAATCATCAAATTAAAAGAGAATAAAATATAAGTAGGTTAGGATTGTATTTGTCTTTAAATTACTTGGTCGGGAATCTTTTGACTTTTTGTGTAAAAAGTGGGTGTTTTTTGTCATTTAGTGGAAGAAGGATTTTTTTTTTTTGAAAATGAGTGAATTTTGAAGATGTTTACTTTTGATGTAACCCATGATATGAGAAATAAAAGCTTCACACAACTTTTACTCTAATAATAATAGTAAATTCTCAAACAAGTCTTTTTAGATCGGTATATGGTTTCTTATATGCTAGTAAAGCGGTTTCTATTTTTGTACAGTCCACCGTGGTCGTTGTTCTTGTATAACCCATGTGACAGGCCCCTCTATTAAATATTTTTCTATTCTTGTGTAGTTAAGTGTGATTGAAATTCTTGTACAACCCACGTGACACCCCAGTCTATTAAATGTCTTGACACGCACGTGGAAGAAAGTGTGTAGAAGAATTTCATAGGGTCAAGAACGAGACCATTCGCAGCGAATTCACATCCTCATCTATCTGACTATCTCACACCCTAACCTACAAAGGTTCTGAGCGACTTCGGTTCAAACCCCATCTGGCAGCAGGAAGTTCTTTCAACATCATACTGGTAGGGTGGCTAAGGCTCATTTTATTATTCAAATAGGAGAAAAGGGAATCTCCATGCACCGAAACTTGTGACCAGAACCGATAATTCTAAGTCAAGAACGACCGAATAGCCATCGCCGAGGAAGAAGAAGCTACACCCTCGTGCACGCGCGTGCACAGCTTGCTACCAACCTTACTGGATCACACCAACAACCTCAGGCCCGTAACACTTGTTTTTCATGCAATAAAGTAAAATGTATAGTAAAATAGTCTTAGTCATAAGAAATTAATAATCTTAGCCATTAAAAACTTTATCACACATATATTTGGTTGGTCAAAAGATTGAGAAAGTATAGTTCTTAGCCATTAAAAATTTCACCATTTAATTATTGACTGCCAAAATTCTCTTCATTAATTTTCCGGCCGTTAGAACACTTTACCTATCTTGTGAAATCTAGGTAAAGTGTTTACTTTACTAGACAGCAGCTCATTACTTTACCATACAAAAACAAACGTCATACTTAGGCTCTGTTTTTTTAGTGAAATTTCTACTTGGAATTTCTGAACATGATGTGATAGGCTGTCCTCTAAAATTTCTGAATTCCATGTTTCTTTACTAGTATTTTTAGATTTCTGTCAAATGAAAGATCTCTTTTGACCTTTGGAAATTCAAGAATTCCACTCCCAATTCATTTTGGTGGAATTCCTGGATACTCAAGTCTAAAAGAGCATCCAAGAATTCCACTTTATCTGAGAATTTAAAAATTCCTCAAACAGAAATTCCTGGAATTCTAACAAAGAAACATACCCTTATTTTACTGGAAAACTTACTTTTTCGGTTCTTATATAGAGTTCAAAAGGTCAATTATTTCTTGGGCAATTTTTTTGTCAAAAGGTCAACCATGTGGACCCACACAAACTGCCCTTTCTTTCTGCCTCCGCCCCGCACTTAACCTGCACAACAAAACCACCCACATATCTCTAAATTGGTCTGAAGGTTTTAATGAAAGGCCTTCAATCTCTTAAAATGTCCATGAACTGTGCCCGCCTTGTTGGGTTGTAATCCCAAAGTCACCCTTCTATGGATAAATCCTCGGTGGGACCCATCTAACAAATTAATTTCATATCAAATAAACAATTAAAGATCTAGAATATGAGTCCATAAAAACTTCTAAAAAAACTATATTCTAATCATATTGTTTGAAAATGATGACCCAATATCACTAATTATGTTTGGATCATCTTTGGGCAAAGTCATTTCTTATAAACAATGGATGACCCATTTAAGTTTTTTTCAATGGTAAATCTTTCAGAAATAAAAAAAAAAAAACAATGGAGAGTAGTTACTTTTTGCATAGTTTAATTCAAGGTTGGAAAATTCTCATGATTCGGACTTAGGCTCGTCTGATGTAAAAAAGAACTGACTCGGATAAAGTCAATGCGGAGATTCAGAAGAGTCATTTTTTTTTTCAAAATAATTTAAAAAATATTCAAAAATGGATCTAGTACTTATAAAATTTGAATTTGCATTTATTTACATGCGTCCATGATAATCAATTCATATTAATAAATTTATATGTGCAAGAAATGTACTATAATATGAAGAATAAAATAAAAAATATTATATATTACATAATTTGTTAGTTCAAATATCGAATGTAAAAGATCAAATATAAGTTTTAAATTACAGTCATCATTCTTAAACTGTTAACTCCAAACCTCGTATGTAATTACTTATAATAAACCTTAATTCTTTAAAATTAGATTACCTATTGCATGGTTTAAAATGCGAACAACTTATTAAAATAACATGACTTGGTTGAGTCTTTCCTGTATTTGACTAAGCCCTTTGTCAAAATAAGATGACTCGAGACTCGAAGAGTTTGTCAATTATGGTTCGATTGTCAGTTAAGCAGGGTTTTAGTAAAAGCCTAAAATAAGTTAGCCGTTTTGAGATTATATAAAAACATAGGGGCCTTTTTGTAAAAAAAAAATCTAGACCCTTTGCCACAGCTTAGAAACTCCACTGTTTGAAGGCAGGGAGAGATTTTCAATTCCACTGTTTGAAGTGAGACCATCTTGAATCAAAAGGCAAATGCCTAGAAGCCCATATTGAAAGTTTGGGGACTTTCAAATTTAAGTGCACAATGGAAGCTCTCCGAATGGCAATATGATTAACTAAGGTAAACAGGAAAACACTCAGAAGGCACTATCATCAAAGCTCTCTATAGTCATCAATTCATTGATAGATCACTAGCAAAGGCATGCCTGTTTCATGAAGAAAACAAGCAATCTACCCCTGCAGTTTGGTTGGATGTAACGTTGAAAAATAAAACTCTTAGAATATTATACTAGACTGTAATCTTGTAGTTGGATCCAAATCTTCCCGAATCCAGAAGCTGTTACTATGCCTTGCTTCTTTTATTTCCAGAAAGAATAAACCGAAGACTCTAGATATTTGGATTCCCTATGCCCATTGGCCACGGACATCTCTGATGCCCATCAATTTGGGCCAAGGGGGCTAGGACCTAATTGAGAGCCCACACAAGTGGGAAGGGGGGTGATTTAAACCCTGTGCAGGTAGGTGAGAACTGTCACTCCTTACCGCTCAAGTAAGAAGCCGTCCTTCGAGAAATATTCACAGTTGGTTAAATTAGATAGTCTTTCATTCGGCTTTTGTAATACCATTTTAATATTGTTTCACTAATCTAGATGGGGATGGGAAACATACACTAATCTAAGAAGAACGAGAGGCGGGGGCCATCATCACACAAGAAAAGACTTTTCAAGGAAATCTCATGGTAGATTCCGACCTGGGAGTCGCCACTCCATGCCCACACCGAACTATAATAAATGAATGAAGCCAATACCATAAAACGGTAGCTAAGTTGCACATATCGAAAGCTAGGAGTAGGTTGGTACAAAATAATAGGTAAGGAAGGTGGTATGTAATTTTTATGCATGCATTAATTATATCTATTTCACCAAATTTATTTCCGAATGCCATTAAACCTGACATCTATTCCCAGCAGAGCTATTCCTAAAATAATATTATGATATTGCACGGCTCTAAGGTATTATAGAGAGCGATATGTACAATATTACATGGGTCTAGGATATTGCACTAACAGCTTTGTGAAAAATATTTATACTTAGAGTGCTCAACTTCGACTGCTCAATGGTGAATTTCAAGAATAAGGGCAGCCGTACAAATAATATACCTCATATATTTTATTTGTGGCGAAACTCATTCGAGTGTTCTTATGTTTCAAATATAGTCGACAATTTTGAATTTATCCTGATGATGATAATAATAAATCGCATTTGAGGCTAAAAGCCTAGGTTGCGAGAGTAAGTAATTCCTAGTCAATGCCCGAATGATCTTAAGTGATGTGAGAATGAAGGAATGCCTAGCCTAGAGAGCCCACGTAGCCAACCTGTACAATCAATCTATGAATCCTTCACGCATGAAATTCGACCGCCTCAACAAACACCAGCAAAACTCCTACCCCTGTGCACACGCGAATTAGCACAAAATTTGACACACATCTCTATTAAGGGATGCTCATGGATGGGCCAGCCCACTTTGGGCCGGACTCGAGCCTTAAGTTTTGGTGCTTAGGCCGAGCTTGGACTTAAAATCTAGGCCCGTTTAATATACGCATGGGGCTTAATTGAGTGGCAGAGAGCCCAATCCCGGCCTGAACCGTAGAGATAAATTCAAGCAAAATTTTTATTTTTTATTTTTTGGCTAGAATGGGAATTCGACAAATGCATTTTCAAACATGCACACGCGACCCAACCAATTGAACAACTTGGAGCAAAATAAAACCATCATGAATCCGGGCTTGGGCTTTACCTTTTTTATGTGGGCTGGGCTCGGCCAAGCACCTATGGCCTGAGTTGGGCTAGGGCCTGCTTGGGCCAATAGTTTAAAAATTGGTCCGGACCTGGATATTGCTCAGCCCGGCCCAAACTGGCCCCACGTACACCCTTATCTATGTTGTATAAACCTATCAGTTTAATCATGCATTGGCAAACATTCCACTTTATCTAATGGCTAGGAATTGGACAACTTGGAGGCGCTCAAAGTAGTCTCTGTCTCTCCCTTGATCATATATGGTTCCCACTCTTTGCACGCAAGTAGGTAGGTCACAGGGAAATTCTCTAACCTTTAAAGCCATCAACTGTTCTACATGGGCTCCACAAGTAAAGACAGCGTGGGATCAGGAATGGCAGTGGCACAAACACCTTACCTCTTCAACTGTAACTAATGGATCCCTGTTAACATCAAAATGAGGATAAGTGCTCCTTCACAAGGGGTAGATGCAACTAAGCAAACCAAACCTTCTTGTTTTAATCTAATAGAGAAACTGACAAGGATCTGTTCCCCATTTCAGTAAGCAGACAGAATATTTTCATTTCTTTAATCTCCACTTTCCTTCAGAGAGAGAGAGAGAGAGCGTGGCAGGCCCTGGAACAGGCTCCTAATTTTTTTTTCACAGCAAAACAAACATTTTCACTATAGACTTCCACATCACAATAAATATATCAAAGATTAATATTTTTGATACACATTTTGATTAGCTGTTAGATTACACATGAAAAATACAAGCATACAAGTGCCATGTCATCTTGGACCACTACGACAAAGAGGAGGATGTCGTCAAAGATTAAACAAGAGAAGGTGAAGAGATCTTCAGTTTGGGAACTTTAAAGCCCGAGGTGAACAATCTTGGAGTCTCCAACTTGGAAGGGGCTTCAGTTCTTTGTTTCTTCGAACTTCTTTTACATTCCTGATGACGAATTGGCAAACTTTAGCATCCACACAAAATGGAATTTCAGCTTGTTCATGCGTGAAACATAAAATAACCAATCATAACGAAGCAGAAACTGCATAAAGAGTTCACATGTCCACATTACCAACATGAAATTCAGTTCCAAACTACAAACCCAAAACTTCAAATTCACATTACCAGTTGTTTAAATAACAGCTTCTCTCAAAGAATGGTTTCATGACTCATAGACGGCTTAAATTCTGAATCAAGCAGTAGACTTCAGAAGAACAAATCACTCAGATAAGGGCAATTTGAATTCGCAACATAGACTTCAATCAAGTAATAGAAAACGACATCACTCGGGGACAAATATGAAAATGGGGAACCATCGTGTCTGACGAGTGGAAATGAATTCATCCTAACCCTCACTCCAAGGGAAATATTACTGGCAAGCAAATGTATTCTCAAAAGGAACCTTTTTCTCATCTATGATCAGCTTATTTTGCAATGCAAATGACTACCAAAAGTTTAGTATGGAAATGAAAAAATGGACTCCCCAGAGTGTTTTTGCAAGAAAAAAGCTTTCCTGATTGCATGGTTTGGTTTCCCATCTGAATCTGCACCTCTCCCTCCTCCCTCAATCAAGTAAGGGTTGTTCTCCCTCTCCTAATCAAGTGGGCCATGATGTTCGCCGGGTTTATACTTCATGCCTTGCAAATCAGGTTGTTCCTGAACAGTCTAAGATAAATCTGGATCAATTGACTTCGGCCAAAAAAGTTGCTAATACACAGTACCACCCACAAATATTCCAGTAAGTTTTATGCATATGTTCCACTCTCCAAGAACATGCAAAAATATGTCTTCCCATCTCTAGTTTTGTTTATCACTGCTAATACACAGTACCACCCACAAATATTCCAGTAAGTTTTATGCATATGTCCCACTCTCCAAGAACATGCAAAAATATGTCTTCCCATCTCTAGTTTTGTTTATCACTGCCACCGCCACATAAACCAATAAACTTTCTGGGCAGAATGTGAATAGTCGTCCCCTAGTACCTATTGAAGATACAAGGCCAGCACCAAGTGTCGGTGTCGGTGTAGTAATCCAAAAAAAAATTGGCCACATCAAGTTCAAAATTGAATCATTAAGAAAGTTCAAACATTGCCAAACACAAATATTTAATTTTATTATCTATCTAATTCCATAGCAAACTTAATATTAGCAGATTATCTATAAGATAAATTATAGTGATAAATGTGGTGGATCCAGGCTGTCTTCTGGCTCCTTGCTAGTTTAGAAGCAGAGGCAATTTTCAACTGGATTTTGGGGTTTTTCCAACTGGTTGAAACCTTAAGAAAGCAGAAGAAAATTTTTCTCTGCTCCAAAAGTAGCAAGGAGACAGCCTGCACAAAAGAAATCCATGAAAACCTTCATCTTTCAATCATCGCTTACTAACACCTAGATGCATGTAGCACAATATTAATCATGAAAAGGGTGAAAGAAAATAGTACCAATAGCACCAATATCAAGAAATTTGAAACGAATGAAATAACAATCTTAGATAACTCACAAATTTTGTTTGAAAAAAAAAAAACAACTCATGCAATTCTCCACTTACCATTGACAGGCCAGAGGCATGTGATTCAGATGTTTGTTTTCTGACAATACGCTTTTCCCTTCCAACATTGCTTGTACTTTTCATGATGCAACTACTTAATATGGGACGAGTTGCTGCTGGGGTCTGTGAAACGCCTTCAGAGGCATGTGGTTCAGATGGTTCTTTTCTAACAGGAGTTCGCTTTTCCCTTCCAACACTTGCACTTTTGATGCTGCAATTACTTGATGTGGGATGAGTCACTGCTCGTTTCAATGAAGCCTTTGCTGAGCTACTTAGCAAATCAAATTCCTTAGACAACCTGGATATCTCTTTATCCCGTGTTCCCATGTCCATCTTAAGTTTGGCAATGTCAGCATTTAATTTAACGATGATATTGTCCTTTTCTTTGGATGATGACTGCAATTTATCCACAATGCTTTGTAGCTTTAATATGTTCTCATTAGCCTGTTCCACTTCAACACGCTTCGTCTTCAAGAGACCAGTATAGTCACTCTCCATCGTCTTAAACTGGTTCCAGACAAAATTCCTTTCTGCCACCAGTGCAGAAACTTCAGAATTCCTCTGAGAACTTAGCTTCTCATTGGAGTACTTTAATCTCCTGATTTCATCTCGCAAGTTCTTGCTACGTTTCTCCTCTTCCTTCATGTTTACTGCAGTCTTTGCATTACTTTTGCCAGTTCCTCTAGTTTTCTCTTCTGGTTTGTCCTTCAAATCAATTAAAAGCTAGAAAAATCAATGGTCGTTCTCAAATGAAAATTCCAAAGGACTTTCATAAATTCAATATTCTTACCCTCTGCTCTGCAAGGTTACTATTCAGATAGTCGATAACCTGTTTCATGTCCTCCAAGTCACTTGCTGATTGTTCTGGTTTATGTAGCACACAGGAGAAAAACAGATAAAATGGAACACAGGTCAAAACACCAGATCTGAAACTATCCCAACTTGAAAAATGCTTCTTTTCTTCTTGTTGTTCTTTTTTTTTGTTTTTTCATAACATGCATAACTATCCAACCATCAGGGGAAAAAAAAAAATCCAACCAAGGCAGGCCTTGTAAAGGCATTGCATTAGTTATATGATATATACCATTTGAAACCAATAGCTATACATGAAGGATACTTAATGAAGGAAACAAGAAACAGCAAGTTCTTATGAGAATTAAAATCTTAACAAAAAAAATAAACCACTGAAAAATACAAATAACATGATTCATCATCTAGAAGGTTTGCATCTTCTAAGGAATAATTATTAGCATAAAATCAAACCAAATAGGTACTTCTTTTGTTCTCTGTCTCAGACTTGCTTTATATTGCATGCTATCAAAACTCCATTTCGACACTATCTCCATAAAACAAAACCCCCTAAATACACATGCTTGAGTCGTTTTGGCACTTGGCACCTTAGTACACACATACCCAGGGCAGGGGTTTATCCCTTTGATCCCTGCGTCTTCAAGTTTATAGTATCACTATTCACTAGTATTGATCAGTGGTCAAGCTAGTGAGAAAACCCTCTAAAACCAGAAAATCTATGGAAAGAAACCACATGTAGATTGTCGCCATCGTAAGGGTCTTTCTTTCACATTCCACGTAACATGTGATTTAGCTAATGAAAATTCAAGGTGTAGGTTGGAACATTTTCTGGTATGTGTCCACTTTCCCACTTCATTTGGTCATGTATATTAGTAACCCAAATGATGCATGCTTTAGTGTTTTTTTTTTTTTGGCATTTCCCGGCCTATATTTGTTGTACAACTGATTTAGGTACAGAATCCTTGAACCATCTCAGGGAAGAAAAGCATATTACATACACAAAATAATTTAAAATTCAAGAATCCAATTTGGGTACAAGTCCAATGAATGGATTGACAATAATTCTGGCGCATGAACTAATCAGATGTCCAGTTTAGCAAACCAATGTATTACATACACAAAATAATTTAAAATTCAAGAATCTAATTTGGGTACAAGTCCAATGAATGGATTGACAATAATTCTGGCGCATGAACTAATGAGATGTCCAGTTTAGCAAACCAATGTACAGCCAAAATAATTTCATCCCCATAGCTCCCACTAGTGGAAATGGTGAGGTGCATTCATTGACAATAACCAACACATAGAATAAATACATTAGATAATGCCATTACTTCAAATTGGATACTAAAAGAGCCAAATTGTGTGGAAGCCCAGAGTCCAATCCAATAGTGCAACTCATCCCCAAACAAAATTACTAAATAAAATTTTACAAGACTGTTATTAGACCAGCTATGACCTATGGAGCAAAATGTTGGCCAATCAAGAAACAACACATGCAAAAAAAACAAGTGTAGCATATATAAGAATATTGAGATAGATGAGTGGTAAAACTAGAAAAGATAGTATAAAAAATGAGTGAATTTGGAAGCATTTACGAGCAGATGTGATAAATTAAGAAAGACTTATTTGAGATGGTTTGGACATGTCCATCTTCAAGCCAACAACAATACCGATGAGGAAAAGTTTTCCTATGTATGTTCATGGCCTCATAAGGAGAAAAGGGTAAGCTGATGAGGACATAGATGGAAGTAATAAGGACAAATATGAAGAAGTGAGACCTATCCAAGGATTTGGCCCAAGATAGGTTGGAATGGAGAGAGAATTCATGTAGCTAACCCCTACATAGTTGGAACAAGGCCTTGATGATGATGATGACACACAGAGCAAGGAAAATTTTATGTAGGCAATCAAAAGCATCAACAAGAACATATCATCAAACTACATACAAAAAATATTGAAATTAGAAACCAAGCATCAATAAATCTCCATGGTAAAAAAGAAAAGAAAAGAAGCATACACTATTGGATGCCAGATAATGAACTGCAAGGATGCACTACGTAAACAACAATTTAGGAACCAAACCGCATTTTAATTTCATAAAGAAAATGTAGCAAAACTTTTGTGGTGAAGTGTTCGGTAGAGTGACACCCACATCTTAATATTAAACATGTAGTCCATGCTGATCAAGACCATTGATCTATTAGCCCCACCATAGTTACCTAGTTTGCTAATAAAGTCCTCAAACTCCAAATGATTCACTTCAAACAAATTGCAGTTTAGTTTGCAAAACCTTACTATAAAAATCACTAAGCTGAATCCTGTAAGCCCATCAACTAGGCCCACCTAAGAAATTCAAGCTGTTCAAAAGCATTTTGGCCCCTATGTATCAACACTCGTCCATATCAAACTCCAATATAATTTCCCCTCACCTTAAGATTGATCACCAATAGATCATGGGGTTTAACTTGGTTTTTGTTCTAATTATGTGTTTTACATGTGATCAATCTGAGGCTACGCCCAACTCTAAGTGGAGCAAAATTTTGGCCCAGTGATTAATAAAGAAAGTTAATTTGAGCACATTGGGTTTTAGACATGGCCCTGGACTTGGACAAAACATTTCATCTAATTCAAATAGGAACCCACTCAAATACGACTTTTGGATCAAGTTATGTCTCAAATTACAAATTTCAAACTCCAATAAGAATTGGTAGGACTTCAAAGCAGAGCAACTAAGATCCCCATCATGAACAGATAATTCCCTGAAATCCCTCACAAAGACCAGAAGTTATTGCAAACTGTCATTGTGCAATATTTATGGAACACCCCCAAACATGATAGGCCTGATATTACAAACAATCTCGATCGCTATATCATAGGCCCCATGCAACTTGGCAAGTTACATTGTGAGTTACCACATTAGGAAATAGTTGACAGTATTCCGGTCCAGTTTACCCACAAAATACAAGGCGGCATGAATTAAATATCTACCAAAATAAACATCATTTCACATTCTTTACTAATCAGATCCAAGACTTCAATATTGGCGATCACATTTAAAAAAGAGTTAATGGCTTATAATCCACCTTGTGACTAAACAATGCCAGATGAAATTGGCTTCTTAGAGATGACTAATCCACAACCACCGCTTCTTAGAGATGACTAATCCACAACCACCTCTTGTATGGAGGCAGGGACAACGGGTCTCATTTTGACATGCTAAGTTATACTAAACTCAGTTCGGCCTAAATCTTTCTTTTATTTCAGTAGATTGACGAAGGTTTCTCGGATAGTTTCCAATCACAACAAGCATAAAAGGAGAAAACAATAAATAAATAAATAAAAAGGCACAGAATCCAAATAACAAAAGAACGGTTGAAAGCCCAAAAAGGAACCCTAAAAACCCAATTCAGATTAATAAGATGAGAGACCTGAAATGGATTTGTACAAGAAAGCCTCTCTCTGCTTCATCCCAACCACAAGATTCGATTTTGCCTCCTCGAGCAGGCGCCCCAACTCTGCCTCCTTACAGCTATCTTGCAACTGAGAAATTGAGAAAAATAAAACAAACCCTAAATTACTAAACCCCAAGAAAAGATCTTGCATTTGCTAATTGGGTGGTTTTTTGTTTTTTGTTTTGTGGGGTACCTGAGAGATTTGATCTTCGAGTAAGCGAACGTCGAAAAGCCAGCGCTGGTGCTGGGTTTGGATCCGATCTTCGAGAAGCTTGCGGTCGTCGGCTAGGGTTTGGAGTTGGGATTGCTGGGACTTAAGCATCTGAACGAGGGCATTGAAGATCTTCTGCCATTGGAGGGGGTCGGAAGAGGAAGAAGAGATGAGATTTTCCTTCTTTTTGCTGACACCCATCGCATTCGAGTGCTTGAGAAGAAGAAGAAGAAGAAGAAGAAGAAGAAGAAAAGGGTTCTGGGTCTTTTGCAGTTAGGAATTTGAACTTTAACGGTCGACTGTTTTGGAGAATTGCAAACGGTCGAGAATTAGGGTTTCTCTTTTTTATGTTGTCAGTAAGGCGCGTGTGCTGCCAATATACAGGTGGGTTCCTTGCTCTGTTTCAAAACTGGCCTGGCCTGGCCTGGCTTCTCTTTTTAGATGAAGTGGCCAAAAGTCTATCTACTGCTTTTAATTTCAAATAGGAGGGACAAATTGCAAGTTAGAAAAAAAAAATAGAAATTCTTAGTTACTAAAATTTCCCCTTCAATGATGTGCTTCATCTAAGCCAAATCCAAAATCCAATAGTCGCATTCGCATCTAGTTAGATCCCAAGGTCTTAATATAAGAAGTCTTCCACTAGTTGAAATTTAGAAAGCATTATTAGAGACACTGTTTAGTTGTAGAGCAATGAGATTGTTTGTATCCCTTTTGGACCTTCTTCATGCCAAAATTGGTTAAAAATGAAGACCAATAGTGAACATCCAAAAGTGTCCGTTTGAATGAAAATTGAATAAAGGAAAGATAGAAAATGAATACTCAGTCAATGCCACGTCTGTCAATTTAGTTGGTTGAAATGGGTACCCGGAGCGTCCCAAGCCCGAAAATACAGGGCTTTTAAAGTTATTTTAGCCCAGCGGGCTGGGCTTGATCAATAATTTTAAAGCCCAGCCAAAATGGGACGGGACTGGCCAGAGGAAGCCCAGCTCGTTTAGGCTTGGCCTAGCCTGCTCCAAGCTAATTTTACTATTTTTTTACTATTTCTTTTGATGTTTCAGTGAATATGAATTGTATTTTTTACTTCTGTTAATCCCTGATTGAGGCCCTTAAAACAATATCTTTGTCATGATTATCTTTGTCATACCATTTTGGTCTTTTAGTCCTTACATTATTTGTTAAGGTAAGAATGAAATTAGTAAAGTCCTAGCTTAACTTTCCATTAGTCATTACATTATTGGTTAAGGTAAGAATGAAATAGTAAAGTCCTCGGAACCTCAGTTCCAAAACCTATACCCCCCGCCACCCACCTTTCCAATTCCAAATAAAATGCAAATCCATGAGATTCTTCTTTTTTTCACCATTAGCTTTTGTCCTTTCCACTAAATCTCGAGCGACCCATCTTCAATTTTCTCAATGTACCAAGATGCAACCCAATTTCACAAATTATGCTCTTCCATGCTCCAGCAGCAAGTGGTCTGACTTGGTAAAACTATGACATGTATTTGCCTCCTCTATACTAAAATCACTTTGCTTAGATGGCATTTTCTACACAAAACCTTGGGAACAACTTTGTAGTTCTTCAATGGCGAGCTTTGTCATGTTTCAAACCCAGAGGTCAAATCAACACATCTACAAAACCTTGAGCCCAGTATGAGGCTGTATATAATTATATCCTTATGTTCAAGATCGTGTTAAAGCCCAGGCCCAGCCCGAGCCCGCACGGGACGGGATTTGACATAGGCCCGCTCAATTTAAGGCCGGGATTGCATAACCCCCGGCAGGCCCGTCCAATATTCGGGACGGGATTGGACAACCGATGCCTCGGCCCTGCCCATTGACCGGCCTACTCATCGCCCTAGTAATTCAATATCTAGGAAAGTCAGGTCTTATCGTCATCTCCATTTTGTTTTCTTCCATCCATAGGCCTCACTTCATATCCTTCGCCCTTCACCTAAAAATCCTTTCTGGATGAATTTCTATGTAATCTAATGCAAACAAATATGTCATTATTAAAATTTTTGAAATTCATGTTTGGTAGATGTATTGGAATTTCGAAAGTGAAAGTTTTGAAACGCGGTTGAATCCTGTCCTTCTTGAATTTCTTGTTTCAGGAGTTACGACATGAGAATTATGCATCCTGAGTTCTATTGATTCCATGTTTATTAATTATTTGAGTTCCTCATTGAAATTACACTTGTATGTGGTAAAAAGGGGTCCACCTTTAAAAATTATAGCACAATAATTTTATCTAATTAATGTTGATCCTCTGGTACATGAGCAGGAGAATTGTGAGATTGAATAAAAAAAAAAATTAGGTCCTCCAATCACAAATACTTAAAGTACATGGATTGGTGAAGCTACAACCTGTGACTGATTTTGATCACTCACATTGGCAACGCACAAATTTTCAATTCCTCAAGCTGAAAAACTCAGTTTCTTCTTAAACATTATAAAACTTACAATGTGATGGTGGCTAATGGGAAGATGTTTTTTATGTAGCCAAGATTTGTGTACAGCTTAGCTAGTAACCATTTAAAATCCATGCTTTTATGTTGATTGATTTAAATCTATTAGCAACAAGGGGTTGTGATATGGTGCTCAAAACTTATTGGTTACAACCCCTGGGCTCCTTCCTTTGGAATTTCTCTAATAGCTTGATCCAATTCATATATCGGGGTAAAATGATTCACCACTTGGGTTTTCAAGTACTACCTTTTGAATCAATTGATGTGAAAAAAATAGACACATTTGTTCAATCTTAAAACACCTTAAAAGGATGTGCCACAGAGACAGAAAGGGAAATGGCACCGGATTTTCCAGCACTTTCCTCGCTATATATTTGGTGCAGCGAGAAACTTTGATGAAACGTGCTCAGATCACGCGTTTTTTCTAGGTTTGCGAGGATCAAGAAATCTTCTCTAGGGAGGTGGGACTTTGATGCCCTGTTTCCTCTTCTGTGGCGCATGCACAAACACACCCAAAACTAGCGTTCTTACCTCAATGAAGCTATCTCCTCATTAGTGTAGGCTGTATTACATCTCAGGAGACAACAAGGAAATGTTTGTATTACATGACACAAGAGAATTCGTGTTGTAGATAAAGTTGAAACATTCTAGAAACCAAATGTAACATTTGATGGAGTTGAAATTTTGAAACTTCACATATTAAATTGGAAATTCCAAATGCTAGAGCGTCACAAACTGAAGTTGCTGTAAAACAAATTGGTGTCTTATTGGATTCACATAAAAAATCCCTCCAAACATATTCCCCCTAAATCAAATAACTTATCGGCTGAAGATATTGCGTAGGAGAAAGCATCCTGAGTTCAACAAAAATTTCTTAATTTCTAACCTTGTTCACATGGTTATTAATATGGAAGAGGACCTAACATTTATTTATTTTTTTTCCAAATTTTGCTTCTCATTTTCTTATTCTTTTTTATCTTATCTTTACTTGGGTTCTTTATTTTATTGATCTATTAATCTAGTCTTTATGGTAATTGCTAATGGTGAAAGGATAAAAAAAGGAATGAGTTGGAGAGAGAGAGGAATTAAAACTAAAATTAATAAAGATTGCTCTTTTGAACATAAGAGATGCTGGTTGCCTTGAACCAATCATATGTTCTTTCCCTGCTATCTTTTTTTCCCCTCTTTTGAATCAGAGGTTGTGACATGTTAGTATTATTATTGCATCACAAAAGAGTCATCCTCTATGTCCAAAATTCAAAACTTAGCAAAGTTACCTTTTATCCATGCCAATTTCTCCCCTTCTGCTTCTATTGGCACCCCTTTTTTTCTTTTCCATGTGATGAGCACATTCATTATAAATTAAATCCTTTCACACATTGGTACTCCAGATTTAACAATCTTCTTAACTCTACATTCCGAGACTCAATCCAATGGTGCATAACTGTCAAATGAATGTCAAATTGTAAATGATGCTTAATCGCGGTGAAAGTGAGTGTAAAAGGGCCACTGCTCGAAGGTGAGCCAAAGTAGGCGCCTTAGAAATGGACTGCACGTTTACCCGCAAGATTTCACTTAGGGTTTGTATAATTAGGTATCTAAAAAAATCGCTAACATCAAGTGTTACTAATTACACGAAACAAGTGGACAATACATGTGGAAGCTGGTGATGGCTAACCATTTCCAGTGAGGCCAAACTTTATAGGCCATCAATCTATCAAATTACAGGCACCTATTCTTTATTCCATCATCTTCGTAGCAACTACAGTGCAGTTCTTACTTGGGTTTCACGTTGTTACACTACCATTTTTCCTTTATTGCATTGCTCTTTTATGTTGAACCTGGATCAATTTGAGAAATCCACTGAAAACGGCTCTAGTTTATGCTAACCAGGGTGCCAATTATTAGATACAAACCCCTTCGAATGATTCCCACTTTTTTGTTGGGTTTAGCCACATTTCCCTATAATGGGAGTTGACCTAGTGTCAGATTGATCATATAAAACGAATGAATAAAATACACAAAAGAAATGGAGCGAAATTGACGATAGTTGATTTGACAATGGGCTCAACTTCTATTTGGAGTGAGATCTTGCATGAACCCATATGTGCGGAGACATTTTTGTTTTTTTTATAATGAGGGTGTTTACTTTGAGCAGTTTATATTTTAATAAGTATGTCCCGCTGAAAATGTTTCAAGGCATTTTTTGAGGTTTTTATTTTTATTTTAAGCATGAACTCTGCCTTTATGACAGAAATAAGGTGTCTCATTTTTAGGAATGAGAAGATGCCCACTGCCTTGTTTGGTTTTCTTTCATCACTAGGGCACGTTTGATAACATGTAAGGAATCCATAGATTTGAGAATTCTTTATTGCCAAAGATTTGAGGAGTCCTAACTGAGGATTTTTATAATTGAGGATTTCACTCTGATATCGGTGGATATGGTTGAGAACAATTGTTATTGGTGCGTAAACCTGCGAAACTGACGAGTTTCAAATCCCACAAGGAAAGGTCAGATATGACCCATTAGCCCAAATCTTCGAGGATCACAATCATCAAATGTGGAGTTTTCAAATCCTTGGAGATAACTGATGAGAAATATCCAAGAATTTGATTGCCAAACATGACCTTATAGTGCAGCCATTCGGCCAGGCCTCCATGCTCCAAACCCAGTATTCCACTGCAGTCTCAGTAATGAAGTCCTGCACTGCCTTCACTAAGCATTAAAAAAAGTTAACAAAAACAGTAATGAAGTACTGCCTTCACACTAGCATACTCATAAAACAGAATGCTAACATCACTTCATTGTTACTGCAGCAAGTAATTTAAGCACCCAGGTGGTTCCACTGATTCACCATATAAAAGAGTTTAGTGGATTATCTTTCTATAAAAAGATTAGACCCATATGATTTAACTAGCCGTGCATCCATACGCAATAATTTTGAACCTTCATTGTTTCCATATCCACTCTCATTTCCTTTGATTGGAGGAGGGTTTAAGCCTGAGATTTCTGTGGCTTAGTCCACATTCCTATAAACTCTGCCAGAATCAAACCTTTAACTCTCCAATCCATGCATTTTTTGTGGGATATGATCCATCTACAATGGACCCCACAACTTCAAAGGTCAAGATTACCTAAATCCATACCAGACACTGCTTAGTAAATTGTGGCAAACAACCCTGTATCATACCACTAACAACAGTGGGAAAAGTATTCCAAAACACTGCAAACAATTTGATATATAAGAAACCTGGGCAGAAATAAATTGCTACAAATGAACATGAACAAAAAAAATGAGATTTCTGAAGAGAATAAATACGTGAAGGTATCACCGAACATTTCATTATCCTGGGACGATTTCAAAACCAAAGAAAATTAAGAAGAAAAAAAGAAGATATAAAAATCAGAAAGAGTTCTACCCTTGATGTTAAGAGATTCTTTGAATAGGCTAACCTCTGCTGCCCCTACATCGAGTCCTTGAGAAGGATTCGGAACCAAGGTCATGAGCGTACTTGAAGACAGCCCTGCATATCTAGACCTTCTCATCAACCTCGCTGGACTCCAAAAACCCACTGTGCTTTTGCGATTTGTCAATTGGGATTGAATAGCTTCGGCGCTCCTTCCCACCAGGTTTTGATGAGGCGTTGCCATACCAGATCATGCCAACCACTGCTAAGACCATTCCCAAAACTACTTGCAGATTGAGACCCTCTTTTCCAAAGAAGAAGAACCCCAAGACTAACACAAGGATAGTTTTCATGTGCCCGAGAACTTGGAAAGACACCGCAGTGAATCTTCCAATGCAGATAAATTGACTTAGATTGGTTCCCACAGCAATGGTGCATGACAACACAATGAAGAACTGCAGAATGGAAAGCAAAGGATTGTAAGGGCAATAATAGTGAGATTGACAATGATGTTCGCGTCAACGCATGCAGCAAGAACAAATGATTACACAAATTTAAACCATAAGCATATGAATCTCTGTGGAATGCACAAAAGAAAATCACATTAAGAGCAAATATATGCATGCATACACATAGGCATGTTGCACTAATAAAAAAAATAAAATAGCAGTCTAAATAGTTCATAGAGAATGAGAATAGCTTACTGGCATGCTGCATTAATAAATATAAATAGCTGTCCAAATAGTAAATAGAGTAAGAGAATAGCTACAAAAATATGGATACAAATATCACAGAAACAAATGAATGCAAGACCACCTTTTTCTAACATCAACAAGAATTTGTAAATTTACGATTTTTTTTTTTGAATGGTTAAATTTAAGGTTTTTAAGAGACAGTAATGCATAAAACTGCCAGAGAATGTCATAAAGGCACCATAATAGGAGAAATACGTGGGATCAGAAAAAATACTGATGCTTTTTTTTTTCCTCCGAACACTATTGCTTTCATCTGCAAATCTGCAAGTTCTCTCTCTTTCGGTACAATGGAGAAAGATACATTTTCCTTGACAAGAAATGAAAAACTATTTTGTTTTGGAACCAAAGGTAAGATGATCAGTGAATAACATTTCAGTCCCTCTTGGCCATGACGACACTATGGAAAGAATTATGAGAAGCCCCAACCCCCAGTCACTAGCCCCCATTAGTATATGCATCCTTGATCTCCCGAAGTCTCTTCCGAGCATGCACTGATCATCTATTAAAAATGCTTTCCTAAGCTCTCATTTATGCATATAAAGTAAGATCTCATGCAGACATGCTAGGTGTACAAATACAATATATAATATTGGTAAATGCAATATATTTTATTTATTTATTTATTAATAAATCTATAAAAATAATTTGAAAAACAAGTATCCAAGCATAAGTGAGGAGCACATCTGAACTGGAAATTGTGCTACAGCACTAGACAAACATATACCTGCAGAACATGTGCATCTATCAGGTCATTTAACAGATAAATTGTTAGGAAAAATATATTTCAATGCTTAAGTCATCAAACTGAATGGTGAGCTGGCGACACAAAC
This sequence comes from Cinnamomum chago, assembly GCA_038049695.1. Lineage (NCBI taxonomy): Eukaryota > Viridiplantae > Streptophyta > Magnoliopsida > Laurales > Lauraceae > Cinnamomum > Cinnamomum chago. Next base: position 17,035,803 of record CP142453.1, read on the forward strand.
TGTACTGCAAGTCCACCATTATGTGATGCAGGCCCTTCATTTGAAGGCGCCTGCAAGGAATAGATCATGCTACAAAGATATCATCCATCTGATATGTTCCCATGTGATCCATAGGCTCTCACCAAGAATATCAACAATTGTCTACAACATACAACTCGGATCATCCAATGGGGTTCTGAATTCTGAATCATTGTTTATCCATAGGAAAGATCATTAGATGAATGGCTTGGGTCACCAAACGGTGTGTCAGATACATAGGAGTCATGGGCTGACCAAATACATTGATGGACACAAATTGAGTATCATCTATTACCTCAAATGTTAAATAGCAATTTTTTTTCAGACTGGTACAAAATATTAAATAGCATGTAACCCAGCTATAAGTACTAGTGTTTCCCAGATAGCACTTACCACAGCAGTTACATTATAATCATATTTGTCAACTCTTTTATTTGTCAGCCAGAAATCCAGGAAGGGACCTAATACCAGCAACGTTGCAGCCTGGACTGGTGCAGTATGGCCTAAGAGGTTGAATGATCCAAGAGAATACTTCCGTTGAAGGAAATGGACATACTGAAAACATGAAATCAGAAGAATAAATGTTTAGAAATTGGAGAACACTTATTTAGAACCAAAAATCTCATCACATAATGGCAGGTATACGAGTATTCGGCATGGTACATGCATGACAATCCACCACAAGCACCAAAAGAGGTTGCAATGACCCTGTTTACCAAACTACCCAAGGATTCAACTCAAAAATTCAAGGTCTCTGCTCTCAGATAAATGTTAATAACCAAATCTGGATTCAGGTCCATATCCAATTGCAGTCATACCAGTTACCCTTGTACCCAATGCTAAAACAGTTAAATAGTACAAACTAGATGTTTTTTCTTACTGTGCAATATGTAATATTATTAATGTTACAAATGAGCCCTGACAAGGACTTAGATCAAAACATAACTAGATCTGGATATGAATTATAAATTATCCATGACATACTAGGATCAAGTACTTCGGATTCAAATCCAGCTCCACAATGAACTCGAACCAAATCTGGCCCATTTACAAACCATAAGTTCCAATTGTAAGTTTAAGAGAGGCTTCTTATAAAATCAGGATGGTCAATGTGAATGGCCTTATTCCCTTTTGTAGAGTAGGATATGGTGAATAGACGTTTCACCTATGGAAAGATATCCTATCAAAGCCTATCAAATCTCTAGAGATTAATACAGGAATTCAAACTAATCTCCTAGGATAGGATAAAAGATAAAATCTTATGGCATACCACAGTACTATATCGCCTGCATGATCCTGCCACCAGTACAGTACACCACATGTCTACACGTTGTACGCAAGTATTCAGCTATCATAGTTGACACCAATGAACACAATTCTATTTTTTTATTTACAGTTCAATGATATTTGACCCATATGCACCAATAATAATAATAACAATATACATCAACCAATACGAAATGATATAATGGTAAATAAAGATTAGGGGAAACTAATATATAGCTCATAAAAACTTATCTTGTGATAAAAGGGCTGTTTCTATAATCATAGAGAGATATAATAAAATATGCCGGTGGTGCTTGCAATTTGTAACAGCATTTTAGTGGTGGAGATTGAGATCTTTGGAAAGGCTGAATGAGGATGTGCCCTAACTGACAAGTAGTTATATCAATATGATGGCAGGAGAGATAGTCATGACTTGTGCATTCCACTGTGTTCAGTGTGGCACTCATTTTGAAAGTCACAATATGTGAGATATTGTTTTCAGCCCTCTCCCAAATTATTAGTTCCAATCACCAACATTGATATTTGGCCAGAAAAACTAGTATCAAACCATCTATTTTTTTCCATCATCCCCCATAAGTAGAGAAGTCATAGAAACCATTGCTCTTAAGAAAACTTTCAAACCAAATGCAATTCAAAGGACATCCAAGTGTACCCCTAAGGGCCCGTTTGGTACTTTACTAGATTAGTAAAAGTCAAGTAAAGCCTCCATTTTTCCAGAGAAGGGGTCATATCAATAGCACTTTAATTCAAAATTCCCTCCATCTTTTTCAAAAAAAAGTAAAAAAGCAACCTCCTTTCTCCACTAAAAGACAAAAAAGCTCCACTTTTCATACAAAAAGTCAAAAAGATTCCATACCAAACAACTAAAAACAAAATACCATCATAACCCCTTGTATTTTATTCTCTTAATTTGATACTTTACTACACTTTATTTTACATGTAAAATTAAAGAACCTACTCAGATACCGAGTTGAAATTTTAGGGCTGCATCTTGACTGAATTGGTTGATCTCTTATTATTGTGAATAGCCAATGGCTATATATAATAAAGTATGACCAAAGATGTCTACTCAAACTAGGAAACCTAATCCCATAACAAAGGAAACTCTAATAAGTAATTACATCATAACTCTAGCCTAAATTAACTCAAATTTAAACTAGTTTTAACTTAGGAAACTTACAAAATTACAAATAAACCCAATTGCTTCTCAACATTCTCAACATCCTCAAGGAAAATGTGCCGCAAAAAACTGCAGATGATCAAAAACTTTTTCACAGTGTTTTCAGAGCCAAGGTGTTACACAAATGTGCCCTAAATGTCCCCTTATAAGGAGTTGGGAAGCCTGGTAACAAATGCTAATGTCATCTCTCTTCTTTTCTTTTTTTTTTCCATTTTGAAAGCTCTCTAGCAACGAAAAGAAAATTCATTCACAGCAGAATTTTTCAACAAATAAAATAAAATAAGTTTGGGTACCAATAGCAACCAAAAGACAAACTAAAATCTCATAGTTGCTCGAGAAGATAACTGAACTCAAAAGATCCAAATTCAGCACATAACAACTTACATATTGTTGCATGGAGGTACTCCAAACTGCTATGAAGGCTGCAATGAAGCCTTTGGCATTGACACTCACATCAGTAACTGTGCATACTGCAACTCCTAAGAGAACAACCACTATGCTGAGTTTTGTGTCTCTTGAGTATCGGATCTTGTCCAAAACAATTTCCAGAACACAGGACACAGGGATCATGCTTAGCTTGGCAATCTGTCAATCATAAATAACAAAGTCCGTCAATTTTGCAATCTATTCTCAAAAACAAAACAAAAGGCAACAAATACTAGAACCAACCTGATAGAATCCCACAGAATTCCACATCAAACTAACATTCATCCCAACGATAGAGAAGTTTGCAAAGATGACAAATTTCAGAAGCTCAGATAATGGCAGATGGGATGCCTGGATGTATCCCAGCCACCTAAGAATGAGAGTCATCAAGGTTGTGGTAGCAAAATGCAGGCCAGTTAACGTAGTGGCTGCAGGAAATTTTCATAATTAGACGCAATATAAGCACTTACCACTACAATGCAGACAAACATACTCAGTCAAAAGAAAAGCAACTGCCAGATCAAGAATCATCACAGCAACTTAAATTCTGATGTAATGCCTCTGTTTTTCATATGCAGATAGCAATGTTATTGCCAAGCAAGACAGCAGTTTACCACATTCATCAAAATAACAAAGAACTGGCAAAAGAATTAGATGGGCAAAAAAAAAAAAAACATTTAAGGGTCCTTCAAAATGGAATCCAAGACGTTCTAACTTTACAGTTAAGTCATCGAACCTTATATTTCAAAGGACACTCAAAAGAAAAAAAAAATGACAGAAACACATCATAAGCACTGTATAGCGAAAGAATTAGATGGAGAAAAATAATTAAGGATCCTTTAACATGGAATCTAAGACGTTCTAACCTTTACAATTAGGTCATTGAACCTTATATTTCAAAGGACACACAAAAGAAGAAAAAAAAATGACAGAAACACATCATAAGCACTATAAATATACAATGCTTCCCCTAGTCAGTGTCTTACTGGTTTCATCATCAAAAAGCATGGAATATATCAAGGCACACATCACATAAATCCAGGCCAGCATTGTTGCCAAATCTAGCATACCCAAAAATTCCATCATGGTTGTAGATTTGAAACAGCAGACTATTGTGACAGAAGCATTTCCATAGTAAAAAGTAAAATATTTTGAAACATCATCATAGACCCTACCCGGCTAACCGAGGGGAAGACTGCTGGGCCCGGCCCTTTGCAGCCCTAGTCACGACCTAGGAACTGTTAGGTGGAAGATTGTAATCTTGAACACATCTACTACTCTCACATTAGCATATAAATAAACAGCAACTTTGTGGACCCCAATAAGAATCGCACATGACCCAAAATTCAAACCATCCAATGAATGTCCAGTTGTTGCATTTGATGTCTTCTGACCATGAATTGCTCCCAAGTTCAATTGCATTGTAACCATGCATTTTTCTTTCATACTTGCGATGCATAGTCCAACCTACAGACCACAGTTTGGGCAGTCCTGTTTTCACACTCACTCCCTATGTTCCATAGTTGCACGGGCATGAGGATGATTGCCATGATGGCCCAACTTATCACTGGATTGGATTGTTAGCAAATGAGCCTAGAGTATGTGTTCTAGTAAGGAAATGCTTTACGAGTACACTCAAATCCACTCTCCAGATCACAACATCAGAATCCACACGAATTTTAGTTCCATTTGTGATGGCAAAACAATACCTTTAACAAGGTTAATTACTCTATAATCTTTAACAGGGAAGAATACTTGTCCAAACAACCAATCTCTCCCCCTAAGATGTTTTAATCATTAATATGGAAGAATGCTTGTCCAAACAATCAATATCAGCCTCCTAAGATGTTTACACAAACATTCGACAGCCAAAGGATCGTCTTTCCTTAAACACCACACTTAAGAAAACACATCAAAATTTTCATCAAACAATAACTTGAAAAACTGTGCCTGCTTCTGCAACAATACTGTCTTCAAATCAAGAGGAAAAACCACACGAAACTAAACATATCTGCTGTCCAACTGATTGCAGAAAAACTGCCACAAACTACATCTTAATTGCTGCCCCCTTTTCCAACCAAGAAAAATACTCCCTTAAACACTTTCTCCAATTATAAATAAGGGATTTTGACCATATAGGACCCCGAAGAGTCTGATTTAATTGGCAGGGTGTTGACCCAAATTTTTTTACCAAGGAGGAAGAAATACAATTCCAAACATACCCTTTTATGCTATATCTCACAGTCACCAAAAATAATAATAATAATAATAATAATAATAATAATAATAATATTTCACAGCAGTTTGGATCTTAATCATCATTTCTAACACCACCCAAGTGCATCTAGAACCCTCTCTTTTTCCCTAGTCATCTCTCCCTTTCCTCCACTCTTCTCTAACCAGTGTTGTAAACCCTTTGTTGAAGGTGATGATCTCTGGGCCTTCTCTCCATATTGTGCACCCCATGTGCAGGAAGTTAAGCTGAAGGAATGACCTTGCAGCTAATGAGAGACCCCCTCGAGCTGCCATCCTCACCAACCATCGATGACTTGGATGATGTTGTTGAAGATGATATGGACATGGAAGATGACGGGCAGCTACATTTATTATGGTGCTCTCTCAGCCAACAGAATACTATGCCCACCTCGCTTTGGGAAATCTTAACACCCACAACTAGTTGTGCAGTATCGCATGTGTGATATTGCACAGTCAACAAATTCGTTCCAAAAGACAACAAGATTTATGGCCCAACATTTTTGGAAATAATGATCACACAGATCTGAGCTATTGATTTCTCATACACACACGGTATACTAAGCCATTGATTGGTAGTTGGATAGTAAGAACGCATTCACGAATTTATAAATAAAAAAAATAAAGTTCTGCATCTTCTTCAGGTAGTCGCACTGGGAATTGCAATAGGAGTGGGGCTGCATGCAGGTGCCCATTTAATGTGCGATTTTCCTCAGCTTTTACAGGTATACATATATTATTTTGTTTTGTTTCAAAAAATAAAATAAAAAACTAACATTTATAATACTTACAGAGCAGTCCCTATTTTTCTGCATTTACAAGACAATCCCTATTCTGTCTCATAACAATTTGGATATGTTGTTTTCTAAAAATAAAAAAAATGGATATGTTGGGTGCGACCAAACTCTATGCGATTGTTCAAGGGGTGGAAGTTTGGCCATAGGTCAGAGGGAGAAAAAAAGATTTGGTTCCTGCTGTTTATTGTCAGCTCCTACGAAAGGAGAGGAATAACAGATGTGTGAAAGCATATTGTTTCAGAAAAAGGGCTTGGTTGCTAAAGTCAGGAATGGGAATGTGACATGGGCTTTAGGGTGTGCTCTGTGTTTGAAGCACTGTTTGAAGGAGGTCATTGATGATTCACGTGGCCACCTGGCATGGTGCGTAATTGGCTCCTCCTCGAGGACAGCTTAAAGTGAATTTTGTGGGAGTGCTAACCTTGGACTGACAGCGATTCGTAACACAATTCAAGACAACTCAAGGCCTAAGTAACAGTGGAGTCTAATATGATCACATCAGAGTAAAGATCTCAGGTACCATCATTTACCCCATTTGACAAAGTATTCAATCAAGGGAAAATCACAATAGTTAAACCAATTATGACACGTAAGATAAGAGATTAGACAAACAAAGGTATATAGCATATATAATGAGAGAGAGAGAGAGAGAGTAAACAAAGGATGAGAAACTATAATGTGTTACCAAAGCTGAAGCCGTATGAGGCCATCAATGCTTTGTTGACAATGATGATTCCAACAGAAGTAACAACATTGAACATCCATGATGCGATATCTAGTGCAGCCTTCTTGTCTGCTTTGCTCGCATGTGCCATTTTCATCCTTGTAGCTAATCACATGAATCTTTGCACTTCCATTCCCCTACAAGAAACTCTGGTCACACGTCAGCAAACCACATCTTTTTCCGTTTACCAGTATTTCAAATCTAAAACAATATATCAACAAAACTACAAAGCCTTCAGACACTTCCCATTACAAGTAAACCTTCAACAAAGAAAGGAACGAACCAGTTCCAGACTACTATTTTTCTATAAGCACTTTATAATAAAATCATAGAGGGATCAAAACTCAATCGTCATCATCAGGTTCTAAAATGATAGTTATATATTCATTTTTAGCAATGAAATAGGACAAAGAGATGAGGAACTAGGAGAAAGCAAAAAAAAAAAAAAAATCCACTCAATGGAAAACTTATTCCCAGGTAAAAGTCTGAAAATTGAATTCATGAGCTAAGACAATCCAATGCTGAGCTCAACTCATTACATACAGGTTTCCCAAATTTTCAACACAAATCCAGGGTGGCCACTACTGTGTCCAACAACCACCAAGCATATTTCCACTATTAAATCACCTAATGACCATAACGGAGTTTCATCCTTATCGACCATTAACTGGGGAAAATGTGTGAGAATCTAAATGCAACCCGTCCTACAGTACCACTCAAATTTTGATTATCTGCTTATATGACCACCAAAAATGATATTTTGGACCTTGATCTAGAAGAAATCCAGGGCCTCCATAAAACACAGCACCCTTCATGATGATAAAGGAGCAAAGAAGATTAACTTTTCCATTCAGAAAAGGAAAAAAAAAACAAAGATGAGCTTTTCAACTGTAAATTTGTCCTCTATTTTTTGTATGGTTTAAGTGCTATTCATGCATTAGCCACCTTGTACCTTGTCTATTTAATTACAGTTACTTAAAAAAGATTTTGTTAACAAAATCATGATTAGTTAAAAAATAACTCTTTTAAAAGACGACTTTTACGGGTTTGTGTGGTTCACAAGTTGCATTGCATACTTCCACCCTAAGTAACAGTAAACTTGCGGTGAAAGGTGATTGCACTGTGCACACTTGGGGTATCAGGAAAGCATACAAACAGTTAGCCTTTATGTACTACAATGACAGTAAACAAATTACTTATAATGTACATTTACACCTTGAATTTATTAAACTTGAATTAAATTTACATGTTACAATTCTTATACTATTTTCTTTGTCAAAAATGCAGGTGAGGATGACGTACCGAATGGAGCATGCATCTAGCAAGGAACCCAAACAGTAACGATTAACACATATATTCAAATGATTTAGAACAAAAAGTAAACACACACACAATTAGACACATTTGCACAATTGCACCCATTTTAAAGATAGAAATTAGATGAGTCCGCAGAAATTCCAAACGTGCACATAGATACATATTGCATAAAACAAGTGCATGTGCACCAGATCTGAGCTTGTTCATCAGTCCCTACAATTTACATGTCCTCACTCCCAACAAAATAAATCAAGTCCAAAATAAATGTAGGTCAACAGGGAAAACTCATCATACAAGTGCAGGCAGCAGGGCATCCAATAACAGTCAGTACATCTCTCCCTTGCTTACCCTAAAATCCCAAGGCCCCATTTGGATAAGGAGAAAAGTTGGGTAGAGAACACCTTTCTCTAGAGAACCCCACTGTCTCCTGTTTGGATTTCTTTCAAAGGAGAGTAGTGATTCTCCTCTTTAACTACTCTTCACAAACAAGTAGCAAACACTGTTGTGGAGAAACACCTTCTTTTCTCTAGTTAAAAATGAATCTTTTACTATTAAAGGACATTTAACCATTTAATAATTATTTCTTGTTAAAAAAAAAAAAAAACAAAATGATTTTCTCCCCCACAGCCTTCTCTATTCAATTCCAAACACAGTAGAAAATGACGAAGAACCCACTACTAGAGTGTCAATTCTGCAAAGGGTCTATTTGGATGAGGGGAAGAGGAGTATAAAATAGGGGAGAAGAAAACTATCCACAGTTCACAGCTCTACCGCCCCCACTTTTCTCCACATCCAAACAACCCCAAAATGGATTCCCCACGTCCAGATTTTTCTCCCCCACTTACCATCTTCTCCTCACCCAAACAACCCACTAAATTCCACATTCCATTCTTCAAAAGAATTCATCACTACAGTCACATCAAGACCCCCCACCCCACTGATCATAATCAAAAGATAAGGGTACCCCAGATTAGAAAACAAGGAGAAGAAGTAGTTTCTCCAAGAAATCCACAACTACATTGAAATCGCAACAGTGGAAGAAAATAAAGAAGAGATTACTACCTTTGAAGTTGCAGACTTGCAGGAATCGGTTCTTGGTCAGTAACTCGAGAGAGAACAATTGAGATTGCAGAGAGTGAAGAGAAGATGATCTCTTGGCCTCGGATCGGGCGAAACAGAGATCGAAGAGAGTGAGGGAAATGGGATTTCGAAGAGAGGACTTTAAAAAACTGGAAAGATAGGAACTTTACTTCAGATGCAGGTATTTGCGTAGAATGTTGTATGATTAGAATTGAAATATCAAGGAATAAGATTGGAACATTAGGTTTTGTACCCTCAATGGAAACTGGAAAGGATTATTTTAAAAATTGAGAAAGGAGGATTCTTGATGAGTGTGGCCCACCTTTGCTTCATCTGATCCGTTCATATCAACTGCCTATGTATTTTTAGGTAATCAGCATGTACATTTTAGATTTAGTTGTGTAAAGTATGTGCTTGATTAGGGGGTGTTCATTAGATGGGTCAGGTTCTACAAACCATATTCAAGCCTAGCCCATTTAGTTATCGAGGCCCGTATTGAGCACATGGGCCTGAACCCAGGTTCGGGTGTAGCGCATTTCTTAAGTTTATACAGTTGTAATGTTAAATGTGTCAGGTCAGCCTGGCCTAGTTGCTAATTGGGCCAAAAAAGAAAAAATGCAGCCCATGGGCCTTAAAGAATAGTGCGGAAACCAGGCGAATGCTGGTTGGTCTTAGGTCGGGAGTGAGATTTCGAGTTAGGGCTTGCAAGAATTCTGAGATTCTACGTCCGTAGAGGACGTACAAATTTCCAAATGTTGTCTCTCGTAAACTATTTATAAATGCTTTTTTTTTATATAATGGAGGACGTCCCAGCCCTTTGGGCCGGAATAATCCCGACAGGTCCAAGGGGAGCCAAGTATGTCCCATGTGACCCCAATGTGGTAGTGCAATTTTGAACCCTCAACCTACATACATAAATTCTCAGAATTCTTACAAGCCCTAGATATATCATGTTAAATTATAAATGCTTGAGGAACACCAATGTAAGAAGTTCCCTACGTATAGAACTACCGCTAGAAATTCTTTCATACAAATAGGCCCTCTGCACCATGGACATGTGAATTACAAAGTCACTACCCTGGTCTGGTTAAATTGGACCTGCCACTCCTATTAGGGTACGTTTGGTATACAATCCATATAAACAGGCCTGTTGTGGGTTTGGATTTGCGTTGTCCTATCCTGCCCCACTTCATTTATAACTATTTTAGATATTTTACTAATAAACTTTGAAAGAAAGAAAGAAAAATTCATAGGTGGTCTAGACAGTAGAGTATATGGGCGGGTTTAATATCGCGAAGTGGGCTACAAGGTCAGGTCGGGCTCGCTCCAAAGTCCCACCCATGGCTATTCCTATTTTCTATCCTTCCTAATCCTGTCCTCTTCAATATGCTAACAAGTTACCATCAAACTTGTCTTTGTGGATGGATAATTCTCCAAAAGTTCTCGTGCAAGTTGTGCCAATCTGATTAGATGCCGAAAGGATCCGGTGGCATCATCAATTTGAAGACTCAGTATGTGGATTTGCTGCCTACTTCAAAGTTAGTTTTATTAAACATTAGAGGAAAGATGGGCTACCAACTGGCCTCAACTTTTTTAAGTGCCAATCACTGGAGTAGGTGGGGATTTGTATATTTGTTGTGGGTCCTATTTGAAATACAGTCTAATGATTTTTTTTTTTGCTAACGGAGGGTTCCCAACCCTTTGGGCTGGACTATTCCCTCCAGGCCCAGAGAGAAGCCGGGTAAAACCCCTGTGGCCCCCAGGTGGTAGCACAAGTAAACTCAACCTTCGGCTCCTGAAGAGGGAGGAACCGGGGATCGATACCAAGACCTCTAGCTCCGGAAGAGGAAGGAACCGTGGTCCTGACCACTCGGCCAACCCCTTGGGGTTAAATACAGTCTAATGATGATAACAATATGTTTCAATGAGTTCCATGTGGGCTCAGTCCTAGTTGAAAACTAGACCTTTTTAGACCTAATGATTGACATGAATTGAGGTAAACTAAGTTTTCATCACAATCAATCAAATTTACGAATAACTTACGAAAAAAAAAAATTGAGGGAATTTCAAATAAGGGCTTAAGTTTTTTCCATATTTCAAAAAAAGGACATAAGTTTTAAAACTTTTCAAATTAGCCCTTAAGTTTTTCAGTAAATTTTTAATTAAGGACATTCGGCCATTCAAAGGTATTTTTTGGTGATTTTATCCTTCAATTATTTTAAAATACCCAAACGACCTTTCATCAAAAGCCATAATATGGTTTCTGCAGCCACTGCATGCTGCCGATCGTCGTGAGGTTGCTAGTTGTCCTTAATCACCATGAGGACGCCAGTGCAGGAAATGAGGAAAATATAGAGAAAGTGAATGAGAGTTTTATTTTAATAAAAGGCACTTTGGGTATTTTTAAGAAATTGAGGGGAAAGCTTTGTAAGAAAATATCTTTAAATAAACAGATGTACTTAATTGAAAACTTCCCGGAAAACTTAGGGACTAATTTGAAATGTTTTGAGACTTGTGTCATTTTTTGAAATTAGGTTAAAACTTGAGGATTTCCCCCACGGTGACCGTGAGTGGACCAATCAGGGTCCGCCACGTCAGGACAGCCCTTGCCCAGATGTATGGCAAGCTGCCCGCGGTGACGTAGCGGGCTGTGATTGGTTCACTCATGGAGTCACCGTAAGGGAAATCCTCACATGATTCGAACTCTAATGAAGATATTATTTTCCTAGCTTCATTAATGTTGGCCAATCCTCAGCTCCTTAATGAAATGTTAGGCTAAAGAGTCACATTTAACTTCCATAGTTTTTACCTTTTATGTGATGAGACCAGCGGCCCTTACCTAAATGCCGGGTGTTGCACATTAAACTTTAATAGATGACCTGAAAAGGCCTTTTACCCTTAATCATAGGGGCCCAATCTATAATCATTTGTTCAGTTATTAAGCTAAATAGCCCCATTTACATAACACATGATGAACCCACCAACACTATAGTAACATTTAGGACATGTTGTTTGCATGGAGTTGAATTCCAAATAATCTTAAGGAAGATATTATTAAAAGTGCCTAAATTAAAGTAACAAGGTGAAGATCCATCAATGACCATTGTAGGGGAGCGAACCGCCGAGCACCGCCCGGATCGTAGCCCGTGGGCTTACCGGTGGCGCGGGGCCCGACCCCTCCAGGGTAGCCCCTACCCCGCCCGGATCATTGCCCGTGGGCGTAACCGGTGGGGCCAGCCCAAGTGGTACCAGGACTCACCCAGATTATCTCTTAAAGTGAGAGGTCTTGGGTTTGGCTCCTGTGGAGGCCTCCCCCCAAGGGGGGGAACAAATAAACAATTGGCCCTAGTAGGCCCCACCGGTTAGCCCACGGGCTATGATCCGGGCGGGGTAGGGGCTACCCTGGAGGGGTCGGGCCCCACGCCACCGGTACGCCCACGAGATACGATCCGCCTCCCCTACAACTATCAAATAATTTTCTTTTTAGAAAATGAACTATAGGGAGATGGAGAATGAACACCGGCAATCAACTCAGTAAATCAAATCCTAGGAAAGTCAGGATCACATCTATATCTCCACCTTAGCATAAATGTCATTCACTCCTCACGTCTTTAATGATCCTGTTGTAATTCGTTTTACAATAAATTTCCCGTAATTCAATTATATGCAAACAAAGTGGCCCATGTGAGCTTTCCTATTTATATATATGAAAGCGGCCGTCTCTAATTACCAATTTCATATTTGATTTTGACCATCTTCAAGTTTGACCTTCTTAATAGCATCCATTGAAGTTGTTTTTTACCTCTTAATATTAGTCATTGATTGATTTTCAATCCATCCGTTTCCAAATTTTAAAATCGATTATTCTGCATGCTCCTTTTCTCCTCTTCGTTACATTTCCAACCTCACTTTTCATCTTCTACCAAGACTTTGGAGAAGTGCTGAGAGGACGATGACGACCACCAATTCAAAAGCCGAGATCCTCCCTGCGAGAAATGCCGAGAATCTCCTTTTTGTCCAAGATTTTATCAGGGCAGAAGAAAAATGAGACAGAGTAAGATTGGTTCTCAGTTCCAAGGCCTCTCTACATTCTCTCTTTGTGAATAACGTTTACATTTATTCTCACCCCATTAAGTTCACTCAATTCTCATTCCATTTAAGGCCGAGTAAACTATGCTTCAATACTCTTATCTCTCTCTCTTTCAACTAACGTGTTCCATGAAAAGTAGATTTCGACCTTTCTGTTCCATATCTCTCCAATTGATCCCTCAGGTCTGTTCATTTTGCTCAATTTTCTTTGTTCAAATTCTTTTCGCTCATTTTTATTTTATTTTATGTAGCATGTGTTTGTTGGTATGTCATATATTTGCTAAAGTGGGTTCAGAGAAATTCCAATTGATGATTTTTGGTTTCAGTGCTAATGGTTTTTACTTTTTCTTTTTAAAAGTTAATAATAATATATTGTGATGTTATGTTAAAATGCTATCTTTTAATTGCATCAAGAATTCCCCCAGGCTAATTATTATCAATGATGAAGGCAATATCAGCGTCCTGGAAATGAAATGGGATCGATCCCGAAAATCAAGATTGATCGGTATAAATTACGTCAATATTTTCCTTTCAAGAAAATCTTATATCCTTTTTTGCTTTTTATGTCATTAATAGGTGTCAAACTCTTGATTTTTTTATATATTTTGATTTCCCAACTTGCTTGATACATCTAATTTTTTAATATGTAAATTATTTCTTTACTGCCCGGGCTAAGCACAGGCCTCCTTTGCTAGTTCACTTGATAGGACCAATTCACCCTACCCAAATGCCACTTGTCCTATTTTAAACTTATTAGATTACGAGAAATGTCATATGTGATATGACCCATGATTTATTTTGTATTTCTAAATTATAGTTGGCCAATCCACAACCACAAGCTCTTATCAAATGTTAGGCCAAATAACTTCATCAACGTGATACATAATGAGCACATCATCAATAGGCTAAATAACTCCATCAACATGCCACATAGTGAGCCCATCAACAACAGGGTCACTTTGAGTTTCCTTATTATTTGCTTATTTTAGAAAGTGTTCATTAAAATGTGAAGCTCAACTCACATGCCTGTTATCAAGGACATGGGGCACAATAGATGGCCCACATTTTGGATGAGAAATGACAATACTTTTTTGCAAGAATAGGACATATGACCATCAGTGATTTTTTTCTCTTTTGAAATTATCACACTGGGATATCTTCAACTTGTTCCATTGAAATATTATCAAGAGATATCATGGAAAGTATTTTATTCTGAGTTTCTCATGATTTTATCTTGATATTTTAATTTTCCTAGTAATATTATGAGCATATGATGATATTTTCAGGTAACGCCTTTTCAGGGATATATCGTGATATATTCAAAATATCGACGTTGTTCATGATGGTACATATAACTAACTACATCAGTCATGATCAATGTTCTTAATTGCTCAATTAATCTTAGGAGATGCAGATTCTCTACTGTAGTCTGTCCTACTGATTAGATGGTTAAGATTGATAATGAGATTTCATCCTTGTAAATGATCATAAACATTGCACTGCACCGATCAGATTATTAACCACCTTAACTTCAAGGAGTGTCACTTGTATTCCAATCTGATCTCTTTTGATCCATTTGTTCAATCATTATTAAATTGCTAGGGTCATAAATCCCTTTCTATCAAATGGAGTAGGAAGTACAAGATCAAAGGGAAAGAGACACAGGCCATCACAATCTCCCCATTGGAACTGATTACCCACCTTAATAAATTGATATCTTAGAAAGGTGATGATCCAATCTATAGTTCTAGATGCCAACTTTAAGACTCTTCAGTGATCACCTTAATAATATTCCTTACAAAATCTACCAAATAAGTTTGTTGGTGAATCTTTGTAGATCAACTATTTATTAATCACAGTGAGTTCTTTAAACGAATTCAAAACTGATATTGGTTAAATCAATCAACCTCTTGAATACAAAATTTAGTTCAAATTGGGGCCATCACCATGCGTTAACCAGGATTTCACTTCAGATCTTGGCTGCATTGGATTTAGAACAAAGCAATCGGATCTGAACCGCTTCAAGTCTTCAACCTTTAGTACACTAAGAGCCTGTTTGCCATGTCTGTGCTGAAATCCTAGGAATTCATAGTAAACATGGATTGTATTTAATAGAGTTGAGGAAAGTAGTATATAAGCCTAGGATTTGATTTACTAGGAAACAATATCCTACTAAAAGAGGGACTATTTATGGCCAGGACAAGATGGACTTCGCCTACGCCCTTCATATTTAGCCCCTCTGATAACAAGGCATGTCCTAGAATTGTTTGGAATTCAACATGGAGCAACTATTTGTTTTGAATAATGAAGAATGGGATGTTACGTTTTTTTAAGATCACGAACCCTGGAGAATTTCATGCTTTGGACAACTCCTGTCTAAAGTAAT
The DNA here is from genome assembly GCA_038049695.1 of Cinnamomum chago. NCBI lineage: Eukaryota > Viridiplantae > Streptophyta > Magnoliopsida > Laurales > Lauraceae > Cinnamomum > Cinnamomum chago. The sequence continues at coordinate 17,051,357 of CP142453.1, forward strand.
TTTTAGCAACCATATGAGGACACCCACATCAACCTGGCCCACCTGCTGTGACCCATAATAGTGGCTTTGAAGCCATCAAAATTTGGGGGCTGAAGATCAAGGGGTCAGGATGATGTGATGGGGCTGATTCCTTTTTTTTTTTTTTTTTTTTTTGCATACCCTAGGTGCCAATGAGATCTTTACAAACCCAGTCCTCCCCATAGTCATGGTGGGTCCCACAGCCAGATCTGCATATTAGTTAGGTGCAGATGGTGCTTAACAGATTACTGCTGTATAATTGTGTATTGAGTTCCATGACTGACTGAAATGTGTCCCAGATACAGGCTGAAACATTGGTATTGAGTTCCATGACTGATTGAAATGTCTCCGAGATACAGGCTGAAACATGATGAAGATGATTTATTAATCTAAATCCGATGGACATCTCATGGTATCTATAAATCCAAACTTTATATTCTGATTGGGATAAAAAACAAAAACCCATTAAATATAGTTAGAAGAGCTCGATGATTACAATATAATGCTACGAAGGGGGGAGCTACCCTTTGGCCTTTATTCACCTTTCCCCAGGCACCACCGCCCTTAAGCAGCCACTCTCTTGGAAGTAACCGAGTTGACAATTGTAGCGAATTCTGGACCCTGCAAGACCACAATTCAAAGTATTTCAGAACAGAAAGTAATATCAAGTATACGTGTTCTTGAATATCAGAAGACCAACAATTACAGATTCACGCATAGCCTGATGACACACACTGTCTTGTAAGAGATCTGGAATTCAAGTATTAGTGAGCCCTCTCCAAAATAATTAAAAAGAGCATGCAGTGGGTGAGGACCAAGGACTCAATCCTAACTGGATTGGTAGAATTCGGTCTAGTTACTCATCTCTTTGGAAAAACAGAGGACTCGTGAGAAACTGTCTTCAAAAAGAGTTTTGGTGAGGCGAGACAGTCGAGATTCGGTTGAAACAGTTGCTTATGCATGACGTGCTTAAAAAGGTTTGGCAAGACAGACAATCAAGAATCAGTTGACACCGTTGCTCACGCATGACATGGCAAACAACACTTGAGTAATCCATAAGGAAGGACCCTCATATAGATGCTCTAGCCCAACAATCAGGGCAGACAACTCATCAAGGAGGCCACCATATAATAAACGAGTATACAGTTTCAAGAGAATTGGGGAAAAGACCACTCTTAGCACACATACGAGGTGAACTGATAAATGGACAAGTTCGAATTTCAGGCTAAATGATCTACTTTGAGGGACTCACCCATGCATCACTCAAATATGGTGCACATGTGACATCAGCACATTCAAACATGTGGAAATGTGTGTGGGATGATTTGGGTGTATGTATCCGTAGAGAAAGGCTGTTTGTGTTACGAAACACTAAAAAATTGGCAGCTCCAGAGGACCAGCAGTCATTATTCACTAGTCAAAATAACTAACTTCACAAGATGTCCAGTAAGCCCTTTTTGTATAAATCGATGGAGAAAAACATCAAACTCCAGTTAACAGAAAAAGAAAAAGGCAAGATAATGTAGAAACGTGCACCAAAATCAAACTTGTTGGCCATTAGGAAAGAAACAAGGAAAGGGTATTGAACGACAAAGTTATGCTCGAGAAGGCCTGGAGCTACCTAATACAAGGTTGACGAGCTCCTTAGAGGTGAAAAGGGAATACAGAAGAATAGCAAAAGGAGAGGTTACAAAAAAATGGAGTGAGGTTATGATGGGAAAAAAAGAAGAAATAAATCAGTAGTGAGATGGTCCCCACCTCAGTGGGGTTATGGACTTCAATGCAGACAGGGCGGCAAAGGAAAACGGCAATAGGAAGTGCCTGTGTGCTTCATTGTTTATTTATATTTTGAGCATCATAACTGGAGTGCTTCATGAAGACAAGCTAAAAATGTTACTAGAAAAAAATAGAAGAAAAACCTGTTACCAGAATTCATGGGACGTGGAAGAGATTGAATCAAACGAAGCTAAGATTTTGGAGATTAAAAGAGGTTCTTAACATTTTTAGTAGACATTTTTTGGGTCCATCAATGATAGAAGGTGATTCAGGAAAGATTCATTTTCACTTCTTTTTTCTTTTAATGTGTTCTTTTCAACATTTTTCTAGGGTTGCATTTTGTACTTTCATGGATACAAAATATTTCACTTTTCATAGTATATGGTTTTTGCTTGAATGTGACTTTATCCACATTAATGAAAATCTGTGACTAATTAAAAGAATAGCATAAATTGACTCTAAGCTCAGTCAAAGGCCGATTAGGCCAAACTATATTCGAGCACGTCCTGCATTCAATACTAGTAAAATGGTGACTACTGTCTTTCTAGCCTATTGACAGTTTTTTATGGTATGAGAGCGGATGTAATTTCCTTCTTCCTTTCTACATCTTTCTGTTTGTGTTCTGTCTGTCCATTCATTCATACAGCTAATGCTCAAACCAGATAATAGTAGAGCAGAACAATCATAGTTGACAAGAAAACAAAAGAAGATGTTAGAAAGAGATAGGGAATCAATCATAGAATGATTTAAATAACTCAATTATCAATTGAATTGAGCAATTCAAAGATGGTTTTAAGTTTTAATCATCATAACTTATTGTACTCTTTTAAAAGCATTATGCATCCTCAAGTTTCTTCACACAGCCAGATCATTTAACCTTGTTGGCGAAACTCAAGTAATTTAACTTCATTGGAATGGTAAAGGTACAACATCGGCTAGGGAAGACCGGAAGAGTGTTGGCCATTAGAATTCTTTAGTTAATATTTTAATGTTGAATGGACAATACTTTTGTATGTAGCTGTCATGTAGTTACTTGAGCCAATTTGTGGAACTGGTGAAAATAACAGTCAGGTGTAATGTAAGAAACCTGGACACACCATAATTGTCTATTATTAGTGGATGTATTGTGTGAACATGAAGCAAATTGATGTGTCTTCCATGAGTTAAGTAAATTGATGCGTCTTCCATGAATATAAGTGCTTATAATTTATAAAACCTTTTCTCTAATATTATAAACCAAAAACTCGGAATGGAGAAACAGAATTCATGTAGCCAACCCCAACATAGTTGACAAGGCTTTGAAGATGATGATTATAAACCAAAATTAATGAAGTCCCACAAATAATTGTGCAGTATTTTTCACTTATACAATTAACATATTTTTCTGTGAAGTAAGTACCTTCAAGGAAGCACCACCAACAAGAAATCCATCAATATCTTCTTGCTTTGCCAGTTCAGCACAGTTGCTCCCATTTACAGACCCTGAAAATAGAAAAGATGGATTTATTGCCAAAAAAGTTCAAAGAGGCCAGTTAACCAGACAAGTGCCAGGATGCATTAAATAAAACGAATGCGCAACAGAATGAAAGAACTTGGTGAGAACGAGTGAAGTATAACTACACGAGTCAATAAAGAGTGGAGTAAGTGAAGTGCGAGCCGAGCTGATCCCATGAGGAGATGGAATTTGCTATGAGGTTCATAGACCTCACAGGTCCTATAGGAGAATGCAAGAAGGTCTGAGCTATAGGCATCCCTTCTGGATAAATTAATATATTACAAGACATGAATGAAGAGGCAAGTTTAGTGGTCTTGAGAGCAGAGACGTCCTAGTCAAAATTGAAAATGACTTGACACCAGAGTGTAATAGACTTCCATGGGTAGGAGCAAAGATGATGGTATTACATCCTACCATATCCTATATGAAATCCTAATAAAAAAACTAAACTGGAATGGCTACACAAAAAGTGATCACAATAGTTCAGAAAAGTATGATAGCCTCCAGGTGAATGCCTCTATTTGCTTGGGTAGTAAGACCATCGACCATTGTACACAAACAGAAATGGCAGAAAGAAAAGACAACAAAACAAAAGGAGAACCAAAGAAGACATTTTATTAAATTTTTTAAATTTGGGCACAGATTGGAAGTAAGCTTTTGGCAGGCACCCAATAAAATGATCATAGGTCCTGATACCCCTCATGCAATCCTATGAAAGACATTATGTAGAAACTCTAGTGAGTCTTAAGACTTCCAATTCTTGGCCTTCTAGTCCCTCAGATTATTCGACTTCAAGGTCTCAGCTTCTTGAAAAGATCTTAAAATCCCTTGAAAGTCTTTTAGGTGCACGAGAACAGTCATTGATTCCTTTTGGGAGTCCTCATCACCCCTATTTAGAGGGTTTGGGCTTTGGACAAGTATGGGTCCCTCCATATGCAAGAAACCCACTCTAATAGAGTTTCGACCAGAATGGAAAACTGTCAAAAGGTAGCCTTTGGGACTGCACCAGGTGTGGGATGCAGGTCCTTGGTTTTTTCATTCTTTTCTCTGGCAAGGCCTAGATCCTTGTACCATAAGACGAAGTTCCCAAAAAAGTATTGAAACCCAGGATCTGCAAGCCCACGAGGAAAATGAAAGATAATAGAATATAAAATGTTTGTTCTCCAGCTGTGAAAGCAATCTCTCTGATGTTTGCTTATAACCAAAAGATAGATGGCCATGATGTTAGGTGCAAATGACCACTTTTACAAGTTCTTAGAAATTTTGATGCCTAGGGCTACCAAGAACAGAAGTTGCAAATGAATTACCTCCATATATAATACGTGTTTTAGATGCAACCTCTTCTGAGACATTCTTTTTTAGCCAATCACGAATGGCAACATGTACTTCCTGAGCCTGTTGTGGTGTGGCAACTTTACCTGTGCCAATGGCCCAAACAGGCTCATACGCAATAACTACATCATCCCAACCAGGCACATTATCTGCAAGCCAACACCAAATCCAAAGCTGAATTATCATTCAACAAAGTACTATAGATACACTCCAACCTTTAACACAGTAAAATAACAGAATAATCAACCTGCAAAAGCCTTCATCTGTTCGAAACAGACATCAAAAGTTTTCCCTCCTTCTCTTTCTTCTAATTTCTCTCCTATGCAAGCAATTACTTTAAGATTCTGGCTCAAGGCATAAGCAGCTTTCTTCCCAATAAACTGAGTACAGTAGGCTATCAAGTCAAATTTTGAATGAAAAGGTGCAGGTAAATAACATGGTTCCCAACATACAGCATCACTTCAACATTTGCCTTAGGTAAAGATTATGACCTTGACTATAGTAGAAATCACCAATCAGAATTTATATATATAGGGCAAGGCTTTCCTAAGCTCAAGCTTAAGATAAGGTAAGCTCAAGTATGTGTTGGGGCCCACCTAGGGACCCACATGGGGATGGGGATGGGGATGGGGATGGGGATGGGGGGATTTCAAGGACTCCCCGGGATCATCCTCTCTGCAAAAAATCAACCACAACCATGATTTCTATCGGTACACAGTCGATCCAATGGTCCAGTAAATTCAGATCTAACCGAAAGTTGGTGGACATGTGCAATTTAGGGGGGTTGTGTGTTTGGTCCATTTGGATGGACCAAGGGTGGACCCCACAAGCGCGAGCTTACGGAATTTTATCCTAAGCTTGAGCTTAGGATTGCCTATATATATATATATAATGACTATAGCAGAAAACCATCCATGGGGATTAGTTTGGAATATTTACCTGATCATCTTCACCAATGACATGCCTCCGCTCAGAATGTCCAAGAATAACCCACTTGCAGCCGATATCTTTCAGTTGTTCCACACTAGACATGGGAAGCATGAACTTGATAATACCATGAAAATATTATATTAAAAAGACTAAATGGAATGCTATATTTCTTGAAAGTGCTTAATTCCTTTGTAAAGTCCTTGAGAAAATAGAAACAATACCTGAACTGTGAAACTAAACTCCTTTACAGCATGTATTATTGGTCAAAATGTATTTAAAAAAAAAAAAGAAAACAAAAATGGTGGAAACTGGAAAGTCTTGCGGGAAATAATCTATAAAATAAAAATAAAAAGTTGGGCTATTTAGAACTGCAGTAATCAGTATGCTGTAAGCAAAGAATGAAAGATGGTGTTATATGTTCATGTAAGAATAAACCATAAAGAATCTGTGCATCACAGTGTCAACGATAGAGGAGATACTGCTGATGAACAGAATTCGGTCAATAGTTATGGCCCAACTTCAAAAACATTCAAGGCTGTGTGCTTACAGTAGAGAGAGAGAGAGAGAGAGAGAGCTAGGCTACTACTTTCAATGCAATTTTATGAATCTGAAAGTACATCCATAAATATTCTTGATATTAGCCTGATTAGCGTAATCATCCTGCAGGCATCCTACTTGTGTGAAGACCTCACAAATGTGACATTCACGCTTGCAGGAACTAAAATTAGTGATAGATCACTGGAGTATTCTGTGGATTCCCTTGTAAAACCGCCTATTTTTTTAATGTGAAAATTTCATAAAAGAAAGAGCTTAGCAGCACAAAAGGTATAAACTGATAAGCAAGCACATAAACACAGCCAAGCCAAAATAGAAAAAAGGAGTAACACAAAAAAAAAAAAGCAACGCCAATGTAACACCCCTACAAGCCAAGAACAAGGACAAAAGGCTACAAGACAAAACCAGCCCAAAAGGGAGAACAAAGGACATCTATAAGTGACAGAAGAGTAAGCAACCTCCATCCAATTAAGTAACATAAGATCAATGGAGATTCCACAAAAAGCAGAAAGAATTGAAACCCAAGAAGCCAAGAGGAATTTGATGTTTTCAATCAAGGCTTCAGTGAAAGATGATTTCCGATCAAAGCAACAATGTTTCTTTCCAAATAAACCAAATGGCCACCAAGAAAGAAGATTTCCAGTCTTTTCCAGTCATGGTGAGGAAGGAGAGATCAAGGCAAGTCAGTTTAAAGGACGTGATCCATCGTTTCTTCCGCTGCTAAGCACATAGGGCATGCATTAACTACAATCCTTTTTCCCTTGATGGAGGATATCCAAAGTGACAATACCTCCTCGCAGCACAAACCAGGCGAAGGCAACCACCCTCAAAGGGGCCTTCGATTTCCAGATACTAAACATCAGGCTTGTCACAACGGGGCCTTTTGACAGGGACAAGAAGAAAGAAGGCCACAGTAAATATCCATCTGGGGATAGAGCCCATATCCTACTATTCTGACCATCCCCTGGAAAATAGACCTACCTAAGAATATTTAAAAGGGTTAAAAAACTTACCCTTCTGATTCTAGGAGATGTCCCCTGAAAATGAGGCCCCAATTCACTTCATCATCATTTCTAACCATGTGACTAATAAACTTAGCCTCACAAGTCATAATCCCTGACACATGAGAATAAGTTCGGAAATCTCTACCCAAGTATCCCACCAAAAAAGAATCCTCACTTGAGCCAACTCTTCAAGTACTGTGATCTACAAGGGCTTCTTTAACTGAGATCATAAAATCACTAGTCCCTAGTTAAAGACAGAAGTGTAAAATCACTTGTCCCTAGTTAACGACAGAGGTGTAAAATTATTTGTCCCTAGTTAAAGACAGAAGCTTCTTGGTAAGGAGGGATTACACTGGAATAGAGTGAGGTCTTCACACAGGTAGGACGCCCCATATGTAGGACATTTACAATTAGATCCATAAAGCTTCGTCTAAAGTTCTAGCCACGGAAATTACGAAGGCCATGGGCTACTTTGTGCAGAATAAAGTGGCTTGATCGGCGGTTATCAGAAATGTGGGCTGTTATGGCAAATGAGGTCAATGACAATTGTTCTAGTACTACATTAAAATGGTCAACAAAGCATGACTCAAGTAAAGTACAAACATATCGAGAAGTCTCTTCACACACAATTACTAGTAAGCAAAGGGTAAAGATCCCAAGACACATATAAATGATATCAAGACGAATATCTCACCCGAGATATACTTGAGAAGGAGACTATGCTTCTAAAGTATCTCTAAGATTCCTTTTTCTGAGTCATGTAGTTTTTGTACAAGCAAAGACTAGACTATCCAATGGGAACTCAGTGAAAGACTAAAAAAAAAAAGTTCGCTATAGTTGGTCTGCTCAGGTAATTCCTCAAGTCCATTTTCCAGATCCCACTATCAACTGCCAAGCAGCTTCAGATAATTCAAAAACTACTATGAACAAAAACGTTACATCAAGGAAGTTACTGAAAGGTGTGGCTTATATTTCAAAGGCCCAAGTAAAATTCTACATTTTCTGAAGCATTTAGGCTCAAACCTCCAAGCTCAACTTGGGGCAAGGCGTCCCAAAAATGACCCGGCCCTCAAGCTTGAAGAATAAATTGCTTTTGAGGTGTACAATTCAATCACACCTGATGCAGCCTAGAACCTAGGGTCCCTCATACCTGACCCCAAAGATGAGTCTTATTAACCAACCAGAAAGGCCTACACTTAATTCCTTATTACCCTTTACAAGAGACTCGAACTCACGCACCCATCCACAGTACTCCATGTCCCTAACCAGCTGAGAAACAACCAGGAATATACTTTAATGATTTTAATTGGGACATACTTAATAGTTAATTCATCAATTATAACTCATGTTAGCATATACAGTAGATTAGGAAGCTTCTATTTTATATAATTTTAGAAGTTGTGGGAGTCTAAATTCGCATTTTTCAGAGGTGGGAAAAGCGTACACATCATGACATGAAATTAGGTACCCTGGATGGTTGCCAATTGCGGATCCAATGAGCCCAAGATTGTGTTATTCTGGCATGATTTGAAGAAGTTGTAACTTATTGAGAGTGTGTAGACTAATTTCAAGTTCAAGAGTCTGTTATGTGTCTTTCTAGAAGTCTGAGTTTGATCTTATTTAGAAGTGAGTTGTGTAAAAAGAAAGGAAAGACCCTAAAAGGCATGCTTTGAATCTTAAAGTTACACTTCACGCTTTGGGAAACAGGAACACCTTGCATCACGTCTTAATGTTTTAAAAATTAGTTTCAATGCATTGGTTTGTACTAAGGACGCGAGTGGCTGATGAATGCATTTGTTGGCAGTAAACAAAAAATGAACAGAATTTGCAAACAACTTGTATAAATTGCATTTCTCTCCTAAAGTGTACGAATTTCTTCTCCCTCCTTAATTTCTTGATTTCAATCCTCCCTGGCAACAGATAAAACATGTGATTGGGACCATTTTCTTTATTAGTCGACAGATGCCAGAATTTACATATATTCCTAAGCAGATTTGATAATGACAAATACCCATTTTAATTCAGAAATGGCTAATAAATCAGTATTAAATTCTCTGTGGCTAACAACCAAATATAGAATACAATTTATGAAATTTCAATTAGTGATCAAAATTTCACGGGAAGAAAATTAGGGAAAAAGAGATATGAAGACTTCAAAAACCCAATGCATCTGTTTAAAAATCTTAGGTAGAACAAAGACCTGATCTCTCCAGTGAAAGCTCCACCCTTTCCAACCCAAGAGTTCTGAGCAGATATCTCAATCCGATCCGTCAATGAGTTCTTCACCTGATCAATGTACACAAATGGAGGAGCAACAACAACATCTGCATCATCAAGCATAAAAATGAAAATATTTTAGCAACATCTCCAAAATCCACCAACTTCCCTGTATCGCTATGGTTCCATGATAAGAAGCATGAAAAAGAGGTCAAGGGTTCAACATCAAAAAGCATTTCCAAGATTGCAACACTCTTATGGATGCTCTTACAAATTTTAGATGCTTGTTTACATATGTTTCAATCATGTCCAATAACATTTTTTTATAACAGTAAAAAATTTATTGCACTCAAAAGACAAAAAAGAAGATACAAAGCTTAAAAACCAAAACAGAAAAACGGCAATCAAACATCAAAAATCACAGAAGAGAGGAAAACAACAAAAATCAAGTCCAATAACATGGCTAGATGACTTTCTAAAGTTGGTGTCTCCAAAGTCTCATTCCTCAGACTTCTCAACACCTTCCACTAAAATTGCATCTTCTATTTCTTCCACTTAATTTGCATTTTGTATTTCTCTCTTCCTCAAACTTTCAACACCTTCTGCTTAATTTGCATTTTCTATTTCTTTCGCTTAATTTGCATTTTACAATTTCTCATTTTAAGCGGGTTCAAGTCATGTTATCATTCAAGAAGGAGCAGAATGTAGACACCAAAAAGGGGCAAGACCAAGTCAGAACAGAAAGGGGTAAGCAGTAACTTAGCAGACTCAGGGAGAAGATACAGCAAAAATTGAAGAGATTGAATAAATTAAGGTAAAAAAAAAAAACATGACTTAGCCTCCACAGATGGCCAAGAATGGCCCCAGGCGCCATGCAGGGCCATTCCAGTCTCAGGCACCATAAAGGATGGGAATTGCCCCCAGGCAACATGGGGGCCCACAAATGGTCCCAGACACCATGCAGGGTTAGCTCCGAATGCCATGAACCACTCCCAAAGTTATAAGCACTCCCTCATTTTCCCATTTCAAGATCTGAATATTTTGGAGCAGAACCTAGAGCTCTGACTTAACTCAGACTTCGAGGTTTCATCCAGTGCACTTAGAGCTTCCAAAAACTGCAGTCCTTTGGAAATCCAACTGCAGGACCATGGATTTGAGGAGTCTTTGAGCTCCCTCCAATCCCAAAGACCTACTAGATTTTCGTGGGTTTGTACCAAAAGCATCAACAACCACTAGGTTGCCCGAGAGCTTAGTGTCTTACTCAGGAATGGCAGACCGAACAACTGTAAGGTTTTCTTATCCAGCAAACATCAATAAAAACCAAATCAAGTTCGCGTTGAGCATTTCCTTTCTAATTTTTTTGTGAACATTTTTCCTTCTATTCAAAAGAAAGAAAGGTCGCAAGTTAAACTCTCTGATAAAACATATAAAATTGGAAACAAATTTGACCTAGAGGGTAGAGTCACGAAGGCATATCACACAGCCACTTCAGCAGCATAAAACTAAATTACCATCACAGTTTTATATAAGTTGTCATTCCTGGAAATATATAAAAGATGTCATGTGGTCATTCACAAAGAACATAGAGATTGAAAGTTGTCATGGTAAGGGAGACGACTAAACAATCCCAGCATGATAGAGCAACATGGAGCCCCCTTTTGAAAGTGGAGCATTTCGGAGGAATGTTAAACTGAAATATTACCTCAAAAAAAAGGGAGCACTAGTAACACATTCAAGTATGTAAATTTGACTTGGTCCCTATAAAAACAGGTCTGTTCGAGAATTCAAGTAAAGAAGCTCCTAGGCTTTGCATTCTCATGAGTCGCGTTCTTGAAACCCTCACTCCTAGAATTTTATATCTGTTACTAGCATATTCAGTTCATGGAAAGTTTACAATACCAAAAAAAGAAGAAAAGAAAATAGAATTCGAAAATTAGATGCATTATAAAAGAAAAAACTTGGCTGAAGTAGACTTTGGGGCTTGATTGCTTGAAGAAAAAGATAACAGAAGAAAGACACATTTTAATACTTAAAGTCTAGCACCCACATCATTCATGATGGTCTTCCATTCATTATTTAGAGAAACGAGACTCGCAAAGTCAAGAAAAACTTAAAGGATATCTTTTCCATATTCATTGCCTCCATATTTTCTCTAAACAATGGATGAACAGTGTTAAATTAACATGATGTGAGTGAGAAGGATTAGATATTAGAGTTTCATCATGCACATGGAGAATCAATTCTCACTTTTCATTCACAAATGTTTTGTATCTTAGCTTAAAAGAGTTTTCAATGATGTCTTGCAAAACAAGCGAGAGAGAGAGAGAGAGAGCGAGAGAGAGAGAGAGATCCCACCAATTCAAGTAAAAGAAAATTAGATTACAAAGGAATTCCCTTCAAATGTGTGTAAAATACAATTGGTGGGTGCTCCAGCCATGACGCATCAAGGTGATGGACAAGCAGTACAAATAATTATCATACAATGCATATCAGTGAAGCATATTTATGACTAAATCCTCGAAACTCTGCCTGCTAAACAATCAGTAAGTTACTTCTCTGAGCAAGAGAAGAGATGTCCTCACTGACCCAGAAGCTATACTCATCATTTCATCATCACTCTGAGCAATAAATGAAGAAATAGGGTAAATAATATTGAAAAAGTGTTTTTCTCAAGGTTCTTTTTGTTATCACTCCCTTTGTCACGAACAGCAATCTCTATCCAACAAATGAATGGAAAAAGGAAAGACAGCCATTACTATAGGTACCTTCTAAACAGTCAGGTAAAATAAAAGACATTAGTTTCTAGGATCCACTTAAAAACAAAAAGTCCATCCATCTCTCTGGGATTGTAAAATTCAAATATACAACAAAGTCTCATTAATAGTAAAAGTAGGATGAAACACTATCATGACAGAGTGATGCTATCTCACCAACATCAGCCTCAACCTTCGCACTATTCAAGTCAGAAACAAGCTTGCTGATGAAGTCTTTAGTCCCATTCTACAATAAAAGGAAAAAAAAGGATGAAATCGCTTTAAAAAAAGAGAAAAGCAAAGAAAGAACAACATTATCCACCAATACAAGAAGTCAAGAACAAATTTCAAAGTAAACAAAATGAAAGTGTGATAAACAAAATCAATTCAACCTTAAAAACCATCATAACATATACAAATATCAAGAAAACCTCAAAAAACTATGTAATGTGGTAAGCCATTCATGTCAAAAGAGGGGGGAAAAGGATCATTACTCAATAGAAAATTATTCTCAGCCATCTGAGTGGAAGTTCAATAGAAGATGCATGCATGTAAGAACAAAGAAGATTTAAATCTGCATGGCCAATTCTTAGGCTGCTATTCATAAGGAGTTTCACGGGGTTCATTGTACAGTGTTGTTGGCTTATGTTTTTGTCAAGGTTAGGTATGTTTCTAAACCATGCATATTCTGGTTCCCTCCTTTCATTGGATTTCCAGAAATTTAGTTTAAGCTGGATATGGAGGTTTGCTTTGAGAAAGAACTGGAAGCCAAAATTAAAAAGTTATTCAAGGCCGTTGAGAGGGAAAGCATGAAACGAAGCTAGAGTTACAGAATGGTGGGCTGCAGGGAACTTAAGAAGCTGGGTGCATTAGTGGCTTCTGCGGAGGGATATCCTTATTGTATCCAATGAGCTTTATCTTCTACTTTGTACACTTGGAGATTGGTGGAACAGATTGAGGAAATTCATTCAATATCAAGGGAGGGCCAATTTTTGTTGCTTTCATATCGTCCATGGCTCTAATTAGGAGGGCCAATTTTTGCTTCTCTCATACCGTCCATGACACTAATTAGGAGGCTTCTTGATTAGCTATGGATGGGGCTTAATGGAGATGGTTTGTTGTATGTATGTAAAGTTTATGCGTGTTAAAGTAATCATAGTCTTTCAGAAAAAAAAAATGATAAAAAGAAATTTTCACTGCTAAGCTAAAAGTCTTTTGGGGTTGTTTGCCTTTTAACGCATGGTATAGGAAAATGGGTTTACATAAGCAAATGTTACATATGTGAAGTGTGATACCATGTTTGTCAAAATCACCATTTTCACAACTAAATGAGCACATCCAACGGTTTTAGATGTGCTCGGATTTTTTGACGGTTTCACAAATTTCTCAAAATCCACAACGATTTAAGATATGAAACTGTCTTGATGCTTATTGTTAATATGAAAATATGCGGTTAGGACTTAGGATCATCAATTTGGTGCACACGACAGTGCAGAAAATTAAATCTATAAGTAGGTTTTTTTTTTTTTTTTTTACGTTTTTCCAATTCTCAAAATCTATGAAGATTTTTAAGGTATGAAATTAAATGACTAGGGGTTTATTAGATTAATAAAGAGGATAGATGGGTGGGATCACGAATTTGAGGCCACAAGCGTGCAAAAAGAATAAAAAAATGTGGTTGAAGGGTATCAAACCTGCAGATTTTCCGAGCGATACAACCTACACTACCACTTAGTTGCAGTTACACATGTAACCATTTACCACCTCCTTATTACGTAAATGAGAGGTTGAAAATGGTCTCATTTACACACTATTTTCACGCCTCATTTAAGCACCACATACATAACATAAGCATTACGCATGTGCATCATTAACATATGAAATCAGTACAAACAAACGACCCCTTTACAAATATAAGACTACAAATTCTATTAACATGGCAAAATGACACTAACGAGAAGAACATATTGCATTCAATGAAACCATTGCTAAAAATTAAAGCACGATAATGAATTAAGAAAAATAATAAAATAACGCCTAAGCAAAGCATACTTACACACTTCCAGTTGCCGCCAACGAAAAACTGCAACCACAAGCCAAAAGAAGGATCAAGAAAGAGTTAAAAGAAAAGAATGAATGAGACTTAAAAACGTAAAACATATTAGAAAAAGACGCAATTGTCTCCGTGTGCACATACCCAAGGATGATGTGTAGACATACAAAAGGCAGTATTAATGTACCATAAAATGACAAGTAAATAAAGAGGACAGGATTCAACCACTATAACAAGAAAAACCTGAACAAATTTCATATAACAATATTACATGCACAAGTTTTTGAAAACTTTTATAATGTTTAACCTTCTTTTCATGATAGAATGTACTTCAAAAATAACTGTCAAAACAATAGAATGCCTGATGTTTTAGCTAAACAAGGGGCAGATAGGAATATCCCATCTGCAGCTTCAATTATGTAATTGTCTCTTGGATATAATGCTCTTATACCTGGTGGGTATGTGTTCCATTGCTGTTGTTTGGATCTTTCCTCATTTTAATCTAATTTTATCTGTTACTGATACAAAAAAAATAAAAATAAAACAAATAATTTGTGCCCATTCTCAACACCTTCAAAAAGAGAAACTCTAACATACAAAGAAAACCCACTTTGCGATTCGCAAGAAGATAAAAAATAAGTACATAAATCTTTCTATTAGCTTCCTAAGTAACAGACCCAAATCCCCCTTCTAAACATAACATTGCATTAGTATTACCAATTACTGTAAAAAAATTTCAGCAATGTTTCAAAAACATCACAATCTTTTCTAAACATTAACACAATCGAGCATGTCACCTAAAAACTGCAACATCATTAGAATAAAATGCTAAAAAAAGTAAAACTCGTACTAAAAAGAAAGCATTTTTAAGATCAACTTCTATTTGTTTTACAAGATTCCGTATGTTTAGTTGCTTCAAAAGAAATTTACATTCCGCATCATCTGAAATTCTCGGAAGCAGATACGAAATACGAATCCAAGCTATCAATCTCCCTCGAATCTGAAGAAAAGACAGTACCTTTCCGGATCCGGCCATGGAGACGACTCCTCTGCAGGGCCTTCGAGTGCTGGAAAAGTGGGGATAGGAGTTGATCTGGCGCTGGAATAGAAGGTGAGAAGGAGACGGGTCGAGTTTCAAGCAGATGCGGCGCAATCCAGAGAACCGAGATGATAAGGAAGATGTGGGTGAGCAAAACGAGGTAGCCATTGAAGGAAGCAGAGATTTTTCTTCTTATCCGGTATGGATTCTTCCCAAATCAATCGAATACCAGAAGAAGATGAAGAAGAAGACGAGGTTGATCTGGATTGGATGGAGAGAGAGAGAGAGAGAGAGAGAGAGAGAGATTGGGAGAAGGGAAATCAAGTGTGGCTGTATGGTGCGAACGACGGTTGGTAGGTTCGAATAGTTTTATGTGGAAAAGGACAGATTGGGAAAGAGTTGGTGCTATCTGCACGGGAGAGTAACACAGTGTAGGGATATAAACGGGTCCGGTCTACTCAAATCCAAACCCAAACTATTAGGGCACGTTTGTGTACACACCCTTTTCGTGGAAAGAGGAAATTATCACGTCAGCAAATTCCATAGAAATGAAAACCTCGAAAAAGGATTTCCGTAGAATTTAGAAATTCATGTTTGGTGCAAAAAGAGTTTCCTCATTTAATTGGTGCAGATGTTGTTTGGTGCGGCTGTGGATTCCTTATAGAAAATCAAAATTTCTTATTTGGTGATATAATTTTTTGAAGAAAATAATATAACATGTATATTATTTATTTAACATTAAATAATAATTTATATAAAGAAATAAAAAAAAGAAATAGTTATAGGGTTTTTGGGTTGAAATGGACAAGAGTGAGGAAAAGAGGGAGAAGTTTTCCGAGGAAAACCATTTCCCATACCCCCCATGGGAAACCCATTTCCACAATTATCAAGGAAAATGCTGACGAGACAGAAAAACATTTCTGCGGAATTGTTCCGCACCAAACGCCGGAAAAATAAATTTTCCGCAGAAAACCGTAAACTTTTCCGCGGAAAAGTGTTACACAAACATAAAAGAAAAGGGGTTCCGGAAATGTAACCTAATCGTAGATATAGGTCCGGAAGCAAGTCTAGATAGAGAATGCTATTAAAAAAAATAAATTTTGAGATAAAATTTTAAAAATTAAGATAATATATTATTTCAGTCCACTAGTACAAACCAAGGTGGAATCAGATTCGGATCTATTTAGGTCATGAGTCAAGAAAAGGAGCCGGATCCGAACCCATATTATACTTATTGGGGCCTAAATAATGATCTAAACCCAATTTTTAACGGATCGGAACCTCCGGATAATCGAGACCCATTTACGACGTCCCTAACGAAACATGCGCGTGCAGAGGGTTGTGACTTGGGTTGGGCCAAACCCGAGCTCAAATGTCATGGCTGGACCTAAACTAGTGTTTGGGTTTGGGTTGCAATCGAGGTTGAGATCCGGCCTCGATTTTTAAGTCCACTTGAGATTTGGGTTGGGCTTGGGCTTAGACGTTAGGTACCCGAATTCTACAACCCGGTTGCCTGTTGGGCTTTCTCATATTGAATCGTTTTATTGTAAAATTAAGTCCCTGTCTATCTTATCTTATCTTTTCTTTTCTTTTCTTTTCTTTTCTTTTCTTTTTGTATTGAGTGCCATCTTGAACAAATCATTCACACTCATCTAAGAACCCCAAGACCCCCACCCCCAAAAATAGCGCCAATCCCAACGCATAATGATTTGAGCATCAACCACCATTGGATTTAATTGCAAAAATAATTGCACTTAAAAAATTCAGTATATTTCAAGCTTTGTAATTGAGTTTAGGGATCAAATCAGATTTATATTAAGCAGATCTTGAAATGTACCTTGCACACATAATCTACCCTATGCATACTAAGTAAACCCACAATTATCAATCCGGCCCTCAAATAAGGGCTTGGCCTAGCCCGACACGTGAAAAAGGCCTTTAAATGAGGGTTTTTATTTTTAAGAAAAAACTCAAAGGCTGAGCTTGGTTTGTTTTATATAATTTGTTTAGGTATGTATATAGATCTTTAAATTATATTAAAATGCCTCTTTTGAGGAATTTGTTGGGGCTTTATATTGCAAAGCTTTGTAATTCTTTAATATTTTAGGATAAGAAATAATATATATATATGAAATATATTGCTCTTATACCTATGGAATGAATCTGTGTTTGATGATTGGTATTTGAAATTTTCGATATTGTTTTGTTCTAACACGTCCCATCGTTTAAAAAATAAAAAGAAAGGAATGTTTTAATTGCTTGTTCCCTGCATATTGCTTATTCATGTGCATCGAGGGGTCATTTATCTTAGGGCATATTTTGATAAGCAGAAAATAGAGTCGAGTGAAATTAAATGGGCTCTAACAGTCTAAATTTTCAATTCTATCCTATTTTGATGAGTCTGACCCAATAAATGAAATAATGTTGTAAGCCACATGTACTCCATTTCACTTCAACTTTAAATACTTTCATTTTTTTAAGTAAAAGTAGGTTCTACTCCAAACATTAACTTTAAAATAAGCATCTAAATGGAGTAAAGTGAAAGTACTATATTTTAACTTCAACTTACTTCTCTTCACTCCACTCCATATGTGAAATTTAATTCATTTTACTCAACTCCTCATTTATCCAAATATGCCCTTAGTTTCTATGCATGAAAATTGAATGCCCCTTCAGAGTGCATGTTTATGCAATAACCGGCAAAAGTGTTGTCCATTTTTCTTCTTTTCTTGGTCAGCTTTGTTGACATACTCTATTTCTATTTGTAGTGGGTGCAATTACTTCTTTTTTTTTTCTTTTTTTTAACATAATGGGGATTATTAGATGAGAGAGTCAAGATAGTTGATCCCAGATCCTAATAAGGCAGTGCTTCTCCATGGATTAACTTACTACACTTTAACACAACATATGCAATGTCTGGTGGGGTGATTGGTTGGTTGGTGTACCTTACAATCATTCTCCTATACACAGTAACATCAATGATCAATGAGATCACTATCCATTTATGAGTCAAGGTGTGATTTTATTCAATAATGAAGTGACATGGTTTGCATCCCATCATTCAACCTTGTGATAAAACATCCGGTGCATATAATTCCTCTAAGAGAGGAAAATACCATTGTTTGATCTGCCCACCCACTTCGATGCCCAAAAGATACTTTAACTTGGTTAATGCTCGATTGACATTTGATGCTGTATGGCAGTTTAAAGGAAAAAGAAAATGAAAACTAGTGGTATTTTTTTTCCAAGTGTTAGGCTTAATCATGATCTCCAATGGTAAGGTAAAGGCCTAAGTAGTGCAAACATTTATGAGGGATTTGGCTTGGGCAAGGTGATGACAACCTCGGACCTGACTTGACCCGATCCGTCGACAGTTCTACATAAGAGGAGAGCAGGATTTAAAAATGTGTCTAGGCTGGAGAACAAGATGACATACTATCCTTGTGTAAAGGGACCCATGTGTATCATTATTAAAAAAAAAAGAAAGTTTAAAATACCAACCACGCCCCTCCCAACCCCCACCCCGCTTTTTCCATGGAATAGGAAGATGAGCTTCACATATGTAAATGTCACATGTACAAATTTCACTTTATAAAACACATTATCATGTTTATCAAAATCATTAGTTCACATGAGTAAATGAGTACATCTAATGATTTTGGATATGTTTAAATGTTTTCCATTGATTTCACAAAATATACAATGATTTAAGACATGAAATAAACAACTAAAATATCATTAATATAAGAATATCGAACAGTTCTAATCAAGAAGGGGGCTTAATAAAGTAAAAGTCTATTTTAAAGAAAATTATCACAAGTTACTCAAAATCTATGCATATTTAAGAAAATGAAGTTAAAACTATTGGGAATTATTATTCTATAAGCAAATTGAACGGTTTGAATGATGAGTATGAGGTCCATAATAGAATGAAAAATGAATAAGAGTGGCTACCCAAAATGCAATCCATGTGTGAAGCATGTACTGGCACCTTTTTTTGGCAATAGGGAGATGTGAAAGAGTTTAACAACTATCTTGAGTGTGAATACTTTGATGTGAGACCAGTCTGTAATGATACCTGACTTAGCACAATTAGACATGATGATTAGTAATTGGTAAGTATGTGAATCGTTTATATGTGTAAATGAGCACAAACAAATGATTGTCTTTTACTAGACCTATCCCCTTTCAACTTGAAAGTAAATATAGCACTGGGCTTAGACCTCTGACGATTCAACTGATCAGACCTCACCTAACTTGTGCATGCGGCAATAAAACAATTTCAAACATTGATAGGCATTGATGCTCCAATTTGGAAGATATTTTGGCATCCCAAAGTTCAACAGTTTAAATACATGGTCCACCATCCAAAGATATCAACTCAACTTTTCCAAACAGTAGCTCAAATGTGACAAAAGCTTTGCATTATCCATATGCAACACAACTCTTTAGATGACAATCCAAGGAAATTCATACCAATACAACTCTGTCCTTTTCTTCCATTATGCTAAAAAAATATCCTTTCCTGAAAATTTCCACTCCATAATGCACTATGAATGCTCACTCCTTGTCCTCTCTACACACAATTCATGGGTCATGAATCATTATTATCTGAACCCTAACTCTTCCATGTCAGACCATCCACCCTTGAAAATCAAGGCCACAATTCACTTCATTCTTCGAAGAGTAACATTTTATCATTGATGAATAACACCGGAGTTTTCAAAACCTCCTGCCACCAAGTTGTCTTTTGAACTTCTCTAGACTTTGTTAATTTATTTTTAAAATTCTTGGGTGTCTTTTAAGTTCTTAAGAAATTTACCTAGTTAGTTGTAGTCAAAGTCTTTGTTTTCACTGAATTCTAGCTTTGAAAATCTAAGTTTATTTTTCTTATGTTGGAGGGATGTTTTAACAAGTCCTATATATATCCATTGCTATGAATGAAATTAGTAGAGAGTGTTTTGATTTAGCATTTGGCTTGTGAGAATATATTTATTCTTGTTAACTTTTATCCTTCGGTGGATTCCGATAAGTGGCGAGTTCCCCATTTCTATATCTCTTAGGTGGATTCCTTAGAGCGGTGAGCGGCTCCCTAACCTTGTATCCCTCGTTAAGTCATTGGGTGGTGTTATTCTATATCTCATTGCTTTTTAATTTGGGTGGTGAGTTTTATCCTTTATTCCTTTTTACTTTTCTCCCTTCGCCATATACAAAATCCAGTATCAATGAAAACTTGACAGTCATTTTCTAAAACACTTTAGATTGAAAAATGAAATTGAATACACACATATATTTGTCATTGTTAATCAGAAAATAATTGCAACAAAGCAGTTATTAACAATATTGGTCAATCATTGCTCGCCCTCTATAAAAATATATATAAAAAATCTTCGATCACCACTGCCAATATATCATCAATCTAACTCCACACTAAATAAATCCTAATGAATTGACACTTACTCCAATTTAACAGCCATCCCGTGCACTTGGGGGATAGAAACTCCTCGTTACATTTTTAGGGATCGAACTATGTTGAATATCTGTGATTTGCATGGAATTTTTCATCCCCCCTATCCTCTGTGATTGACATACACCTAGCCGAGCCACATATTAATGAATATGATACACACTATACAAATTGTGCTATAAACGAAGTATGCAAGTGTTTTAAAATGCATATATCCTTGCAAAAGCAAATCAAACCAAGAAATCGTAGGTCCAACTCAACCTGAATTGCACTCATTATCGATCTCAAGATGATGACCCGACTGCTATGGAAAAGTAAAATTAGAATCCTAGCCTCCAGGTCCAATCTCTGTTTAAAGTCCTAGTCCAGAAAGAATCCGGAGTCTATTTTAAGCAAGATCTGGACTGTATCTAAATCCTAATCAAAGTATCTTAGAACAAAAGTACAAAAGGGTGGAATTTCCAAAGCACCTTTTCCACCCGTATCCAGGAAAACTTTTTCCTGAAATTCTTGGTAGCCAACAGCACCTACGTTTTTCTTCTACGTATAAATGCATCACACTCCCGCGTAGTTCTGTATTCCTCCTCCCAATCATCGGTATTTATACTTTCCCTTTTACTTTTCTCCTCCGATTTCTAACTTACTATCAATCATCCAAAGCTCTCTTTCCATCTATCTCCCTTTTCTCCATCCTCAGTAGGATTCCCGATTAGGGTTTTCTTCTCCTCTGCCATGGAAAACGCCAAGGAATCCTGCGGTGGGGAAAAGCCCGTCGAGGAAAACCCCATTCCCGTTACAGAGGCCGAAACCGTCACGGAATCCGATCCTCCCTCTCGCAATCCGTCACGGACTCCGTTCACGAACCTGAGCCAGATCGATGCGGATCTCGCCCTCGCTCGCACCTTACAAGAGCAGGTGAAAACCTTCAATTCTCTTTCTAGGGTTAGGGTTTTTGCGAAATCGGACCAGAATCGATTGAATTAGGTCTTTGTTCTCTTTCCTTCTTTATGTTTTTGAATTTTTGTGTGTGATTTAGGAGCGAGCGTTTATGATGCTGACGATGAACGGTGGCGATGCGAGTGAAGTCGGCAGTTCCGAGAGCGGGAGCTATGTTTATGAAGATCAAATGGTGGATCAGAATGACGACGAACACGATGAGAATGCAGAAAGCGATGGCGGCGATGATGCATTCGATGTGCACGCTCGTGCTGCCGGCGAGGATGACGTGAGTGCTGACATTGATCCGGCGGCGTTTGACAGCGACGAGGCTTATGCGAGAGCCCTTCAAGAAGCGGAGGAGCGAGAAGTGGCTGCGCGTTTGATGGGGCTGGCTAGAATAAACGATTGTAAGACTCGTCAATTTGTTATTTTTTGATCAGTCTTGGCTGTGGAAAGTTGGTTAGTAGAAGTTTTCTTATGTATTTTGTGTTTCCAGGGGAACCCGAGGATCCGGAGGACCATGAAAGTAACTCCCAGGTATTCATTTGTGCTTCTGATTTGTGAATTCTATCAATCATACTGTATTCAGCTTGTTGTGAGTTAATTAAAGTAGGTACATGACTGCTAATTCATCTATATCTCAGGTGGATTAAATAGATTCTTAATTGTAGTAAGTTTGATTTTAGAAATTAGGATATAGATTAATTTGCCCAATCTAAGCTATTTGGACTTGTAATCTTGTGAATAGGGTCCTAATTGATTGTAGTGTGATCTAGTATAGATATCAAGTCATTGGATTGTCAATTTTGAAATATAGGCAAACCCAATTAAGGATCATTATCACGGGCCATGGACTATTGAATATTTTGGATCCCTTAGCTCAATTTGAGATGATAACCGTTTTACTCAATAGATCACACTTGATGCTCTTATGTAATTCAATTAAAATTCACAATATTGATTAACTTGGTCGCCATCAAAGTGGCCCAATTATGATAAATTGTGAACTTTTTAATTGAATCAGGGGATGTTGCTATGATAAATTGTAGAATAAGTAATAGTATCAAATTGGCGATTTTCATTTAGGAGATCGAGGATCGGCTCAAAGGATCTAAGATTTTAATTACTGCTGCTATTCAACGCCTTGTACCCAAACATAATCGCAAATTTTTTACATGTTTCTAGATGCTTTCCCTACAACAGTGAAACAACACTTTGTTGTGAACCTCTTTCATTACTCATTTATCCTTTTTCAAAATGAAGGCTTAAGTGGACCATCTTGAATTAATTGACCTAGCAACATGAATTCTGTGGTAATGGTAGAATTGAGAAAACACAGGAACTCCACAATCCATCAAAGCGAAAGTAAAAAAGCGGGTGGAAAAAAAAAAAAAAGATGAAAACATGAGAGAACTTACTGTATAATTTTGGTGAAAAACAAGTAGATAGCCAAGATGTTCAGACTCGACCTATGGCCAAATCAGTTGCGTGGTTTTTTGCCTGTTGGTAGAGTGCATTCGTGGACTGTCAATCATCCTCAACATCTCATCCAAAACCTTTTCAGATGCAATCGACGAGAACACCTTATCACAATTCATAGCATAAGCCTCCAGTAGATCAAGGATTCAAGGCTCAATTTCTGACTCAACATATTGTTAACTTCCAATTTTCTTCTTTCTTGCCTTCACAACCTCTTGCCTGCTCAAGTCATTGCCATTAACCAAAGCACAGGTCCTCAGATTTAGACCCCAGTTCAGCTCTGCCAAGTTATTGGACCCCTCATTGACCATTTTCGATTCCTGCGTCGGGCCTTGCAGCATCTCCTACTCTGACCCTCACCTCTAATCTTCAAGCATTCAAGTGCAGCTAATTTCAGCCTATCCATAATTTAGAAGGTCCTAGGATTTGAACTCAAGCTTCTACGAAGGTAACGAAGCAAATCTTATCACTGTTGACAGAACCAAATAATGACAAATCAAAGCTCGTATCACTGCTGACATAGCAAGAAAATGACAAATTGGAACCACTTTATAAAAACACAGAAACCATTGCAATGTAGTAATGACTAATGACTACAGAGTACAGACACAATAATCTAGAATCTAGCTCTATATATCCTATCAAATAATAAGAGATAAGCCTAAAACTTTATCATCAGCAAATAAGAAGCATGTCTAAAACTTTATTATCGGTTATATGCAGCAGTAACCGAAACCCTCGAACAGGATTTAAAACCCTTCAATTGTATAAATAAATGAAAAGAGGAAAACCCTACTCTAGTTCCTTCTGGAAAACTTAAACCCTCAAACACCTGAACTTCCAACACAAAATGCACAGAATATTTCAAAATCCTAATCTTAAAAGAAGACGAAGAATTATGTTTCTCTCATAATTCATGTTTGGGTTGAGACAATTTTACACAGCTGTCAACCTACCTAACTCGACCCTCCTTTATTGGGGCTTCCAACCGGCAATAAAATTTCAATTGAGGCCCAAAGTGATATGGCACTCCAACAATGTATTTTTTTAAATAAAAAACTACCACAGTGCTGATGTGGCATAGCTAAAACAAAAGTTCTATCATTTAATTATATATATATATATATGGAAATATTCAGGTGAGAACTAGTTCTCACCATGCTTCCTTGAGAACTATTGGTGGGGCACACTTAGCAACCCATCCAAACCATGCACAAATAGGATCCCCCCGGTAGTCACTAATTCCAAGGATTGGCACGCATCCGAATGGACTGAACCATTGGATTGAGGGTTGAGTCCTTTTTTTTTTACGAAGCCATTAAACTTGTGGGCCACAGATGAAGGGGTGTGTGTGTGTAAAATTGAAGAGTCCAGTTAACCAAATCCAGCCAATTTCTCCTAAGCGTTTACAAACTTCTATCGGAATGCCATGTGGCCCTGAGGCCTTTCTTATCTTCACTTAGGAATTAGAGTGAAGATAAGAAAGGCCTCGGGGCAAGATCCAACCAATTTCTCCTAAGCATTTACAAACCTCTATCGGAATGCCATCTGGCCCTGGGGCCTTTCTTTTCTTCACTTAGGAATTAGAGTGACGAAAAATATATCTTAATTCTTAATGATCAAATCTTTAACCTTTCAGTGTGAGCGGTCAAGACTCAAGTGGAATGAATGTCTTCTGTAGATGCCATCTCATGTTTTTAAAACATAGTGGACAAAGGAATGGATGTCTTGAAATTTGGGTTCCTCCACTGTTACTTGATTTTGTGATAGCGGATTGAATTCCGGATGATCCGCTTGTGACTAGCCTAATGATACTGGTTTCAGATAATACCTACTGAATTGGCATGCTGCTCAGGAGAGTCATGTTGCTACCAGCTGGAGTTAAACACCTGTACTAGGATTTAATCTCTTGTTTTGTAGGATCTCTGATTCTGAAAGTTGCAATCTAGCCTGATCATACTGGTTTCAGATATTACCTACTGAATTGCCATGCTGCTACCAGCTGGAGTCAGACACCTGCATTAGGATTTAATCTCGTGTTTTGTAGGATCTCTGATTCTGAAAGTTGCATTCTTTACCATCTTGTTTTCTTATTTCTTCAGGATACATGGCAGGAGGTCGATCCTGATGAAATGTCATATGAGGTATGTAACATATATAAACACAGGCAAGCTTGTTTGCTGTACACACACTGACATGAAGACACACACATCTCACACCACAACATACAAACACATGCTGCTCTGTATCGAATCTTCTGTTCTGAAATTTAGTTTATGGTGATGGTTAAATCATATCAGGAGTTGTTAGCCTTGGGTGAAGTGGTTGGAACTGAGAGCAGAGGGCTATCTGCAGATATGATCGCATCTTTACCATCAATTAATTACAAAGCTCAAAGTACAACAGATGAGAACATTGATCAGTAAGTAGATGGGCCTCTAAATTTTTCTGTCTCTTTTATGTTCTTATATTAATACACTGCTGGGTTGTTGCAGGTGTGTCATTTGTCGATTGGACTATGAGGATGGTGATGCATTAATTGTGCTTTCCTGCAAGCATGCATACCACTCTGAGTGCATAAACAATTGGCTTCAAATAAACAAGGTATGTCTCCTCATCCACTCTTCAGTTATTATTATTAGTTTATTTATAGTTTTTTCCATATCATCTGATAGTTTGAGTTTCAAGTTCTCTAAGTGCTTATGATCTTAATGGTTTATATAGTTGTGCCTTGTGTGTCATGTTATTGTTGTTAAGTAGTTAGTTTTCTGCACCTTTAATGCCTAGGCATTTTGGGTGTATTTGTTAGCAACTTGGGATGGTATCAGAGACAATATGTCCCGGGTTTGAATCCGCACAGGGCAAAAAAGGCCCCATTTTGCATTTTGTGTGCGGGAGCATGTGTGCAGGGCAAAAAGGCTCCATGCTGCATCTTGTATGCGTGCTTCGAGTCTGGACGGTGTCCCGCCCAAGGGGGATGTTAAGTAGTTAGTTTGCCAGACTTATAATGCTAGGCATTTTGGGTGTATTGGTTAGCAACTTGAGAGTTGTATGATCTCTCTCTCTCTCTCTCTCAACACACATTCTCATGGTTAAAATGCTAGGTTTCTTGTGTCTTGTGTCCAAGCCTTTGCTGGGTTTGGAAATTCCCTATTTATTTCACATTGTTGCTCTTATTAAAATGAGTTTTGTTTTTTTAATTAATTGTCTTTTTTTGGTAGAGGATGTTTTCATGGTTTTTAGATCCTAGTATTTGTTAATTATTTTTTTCTTTGTCATAATATTTTACTAATATACCCTAGCAAGATGTTAATACATGGGGTAAGGCTTTGATGATAGAAAGGATGAGTTGTATCGCTACCCTCTCTCTCTCTCTCTTGGAAGCAATAGTAAATAGTTCTACAATAGTTTCACTTAATAAGCCAAATAGAGTCATAGGTCAATATTAAATAGTTCAACAATAGTTTTACTTAATAAGCCAATATTTAAAATAGAATCACAGTTCTTTCTCCTAAAGCCGACACCAGATTTTCAGAATATGGCTAAGATGATGAGTAGTGAATCATGGGCCATGTTTTTTTCCCAGGGTAAAGGAAGGCCATTTTTCCCCTGGGCTAAACTATTTGATTTCCCTAAACCGATAATGTAATGACAAAAAAGAATTTTGTTGCCAAACTTGCAATATGGTATGAAGAGAGGAGCTCATAGGTTTTCTTGAGGGAAAAAAATTACGGAGCACAAGGGTTCTTTTTGTAAACGATGATTTACTACAAAATGACTCTCAGTCGCTAGAGATATCCCCTTCCCATGGAACTCTTTTTTTTTTACAATGGCATAATGGGCGAGGTTCAGTTAGGGTTTTTGTTTCCATTTATAGAGTTAATGAAGTTTGATTTTTCTATAGTAGCTCAATTATATAATGTCAAATTACAAAGGAGATGGGAATTTAAGCTCAGATGTTGTTCTGCTTGTTTTGCAGGTTTGTCCTGTTTGCAGTGCTGAAGTTTGTACCTCAGAAGACAGGCAGGGTACTTCAGGAAACGAGCAGGGATGAAGGCTGTGTTTTATGTTAATCCTAGGCAAAAAAGGATCTAGGGCTATTGCTTCTACTTCTGCTCTCTTCCAAGTAAGACGTCTGAGCAAGGGCTTTGAATTGGAAGTGGGAATCTTAAGTTGCCTGATTTGTATCTCCATGGATGTTTATTCATATTGCAGACTAGTCCTTTTCCAATTTCCATACTTATTCATATTACCTGTTCAATTAATATTTACTTTTAGCGGTTGCGTTTAATTAATTAGGTGGCAGTTCTTGATCAGTGCCAACGCAATCTATGACTGTCCCAGAAAATCTTGCTTTTGTTGGACTTGTTGGGGTTGGGTTTGAGTTGTCATATTTTTGAATAGGCTGATCTATTTGAATTCAATCCTGATTTCAATTTGACTTGCCATGTCATGTATGTCAAGCACTCAATCTACCCTTACCCAACCAATTGAGCAACAATGGAAGATATTTGTAGAAAGGAAATTCACATTTACAACCAGGATCCGGTTAACAGGACGTTTCATCTGAATTTAGGGCTGTAAAGGAGTGGTGCTGAGCCAAGCTTCTCCTTGCACATGAACTAAATACCGAGTTAGGTTAGCTCAAGCATGCCTCATATCAGTAATTAAACACCTGATTTGAAACATAGATAGAGTTCCAACTCGAACGTAAGCTTGAGCTCAAAGCAGAGCTTGTGTTCAAGCTGAGTTGCTCACTTTGCTTCAATGTGCGAAAAAATGATTTGGTAAATGAAGCCTTATAATTTTTTGCTTTGATGTTCGATGATTAGCTCATGTTACATTCATTCCTCCTAATCTTCAGAGAATTTCCCCAAATTTCAGTTTGATTCGGAGTTTATATGAATTGAGTGGATTGATCATGTGTGAATTATGTAGTTATGTTTTGTACAATGGCCAATCCAACAATGCATGTCACTGTGTTTTGTCCGTTAACCATCCATGCACTTCACCCATAGAAGGGTTAGACTCACCAAGGATGTATCCATCCTCATGGGAGATATCAGGCAGCCCCCTTTTTCTCGAGCACTTCAATCCATCCCAACCGCCTCATACTCGCTACCCACCATGATTTGGCGCAGGCCCAGCTCTAATACTCAATTCAACTACCTATATATGCCTGATTTGGCGCACGCCCAACTCTAATACTCATCCAAGTTCCTATATATGCTTTTTAAAACTATCGAACTCGTGGACTATGATCAAGGGGTTAAGATGATCTCACGAGTTAAATTTTTGCACATGCACAAGTCCCATCCAGATCTTTTGATTCACACCTTTTCATGAAATCATGTGTATATGTGAAAAGCCGATATGTATATAGGCAATCTTCTTGTGAGAGCTCTTTTTGTTGTCTTACGGTGAGGCCAACATAGTTCATTGGACTCCAATGTTTGTACCCACTAAATGGATTGAACCATTGGATCAAGGGTTAAGTTCTTTTAAATATGGAGCCATTAAACTTTTGGGCCATGAATCAAGGGGATAGAGGCATGAGATTGACCCCATTTTTGATATTTGGGTCCATCATGATTGGATATTTCCATCCCCTCATGTCTCATGATTTGTGAGGCCTCAGGTGGGCCCTAACCACCTCCATGTATGGTAAGACCTTGCACACCATATGCACAAAAATATTACCCTATATGCATATAACACTTCTACCCATTTAATATTAGGTGATGACAATGGTATTACAAATTTAATTATATCATTTGTCCATTTCATCACCTTAAATTGAATGATTCAAAATCTGACTAGTCCTTGTTGGAATCCAATGAAACAACTATTGGCTATATTTTGAAAATGATAGTCTCCTGTATTCTCATAACAAGTTGAAAATATATTAAAACTTGAATTTATCACCATAAGACTTAAGAGGACTATTTTCTAGAATAAAAAACATGACTTTTTTTTTTCAAAGGGTTTACAATTTTCATTTTTCAAATTTTCAATTTTATAACTTTTATTTCCAACAATTTCTTCTTTATAGTATCCCAATAAAAACTCAAGATTTGAAGTTACAGCAAATTGCTAAGCCCATGAGCAATTCATCTTTTTGCCATTTGATCAGTGGATCCCATGTTTAATGAGACTTGGCCTAGCATAACCTTCACCTATCACAATTCAATCCATCAACCATTTGAAATTATATCTTTGCTGGAAAAACAAGCAAGGTAAACAGATTTGAAATTTAATGTGCACTTAAATTTTAGTTCGGGGTCCGATCAATGGATCCAGACTCTCCAATTTAATGCAGACCTTTGCCAGTTTGAAGCCTCCAACTACAGAAATTACTACCATTTGCTTCTGCTACATCAAGAGAATGAAAATTTAGGGGAGGTTGGAGTAGGTATGCATGGAAGAAAAGGCCCTGTATAAACGAAAAGGAGAAGGAGTGATGATGCGCGCAGTTGGAGGCTTGGGAGCATTCAATGGAGGAAAAAAAAAAGAAGGCTTTGATCAGAAATGCTCCATCTGCTAATGGGGCCTGACCCATGTGAGTCATTTATAAACCTCTCTGGCAAGCCCTTGGAGCTCCTCTTTATCTGTCTATATATACATGGTTGAGGGAGACATGAATCTCATGAAAAAACAGAAACAAGCAGATTAGCTCCTTTTTTATTCTCTTTTGAGATTGTTTTAGTTTCTTTCCATGAGGGCTCTTCAGG
Source organism: Cinnamomum chago (assembly GCA_038049695.1). Lineage (NCBI taxonomy): Eukaryota > Viridiplantae > Streptophyta > Magnoliopsida > Laurales > Lauraceae > Cinnamomum > Cinnamomum chago. The sequence goes on from CP142453.1 coordinate 17,081,145, forward strand.
TGAAAGTAGCCTTTTGGGCCTTATGGGCTTTACTCCTTGTGGGCTTGTGCTGGTGCACCGATGAGTCTGTGGTTGTGGTGGGTGTTGGAGAATGTGTGGACTGTGCACAGAAGAATGTCAAGAGCAGCGTTGCATTTTCAGGTATATCCACACGTTTTAAGCCTTGATTTAATAGTCACTTAACAGTACATTTTTTATATATATTCAGTTCAATGGAGAGCAAAGGTGGGATGAGTCTTAAATGGGCCATGTGCCAAATAATGGGGAGCAGTGAGTGCGAATACTGATCAAATGTGGGGGCCAAGGTGGATCTGCACTGCACATTCAATCGCTCGTGAGAGGAAATTTATTGTGGACTGCCTAAACCTGGCCCGAGGCATGCTGGGCCCAATTGTGGCCAAGCCGGCCTGACCCATGAGCACCCCTAAGCGCGTGCATTCATTAGAAGGAGTTCTCATCTTTTTTCAACAAAATACCAACAAAATACATTGGATTTGATCAACTGATTGATAAATGGTCTTTAACTACCAATCTAAGTGGTTGATTTATATTTTTATATTAATAGATGTGACTGTTCTTCAGCTTAGAAAAAAAAAAGTTAAAAGTGCTTGTTTGTAGTCTATAAGAAAAATGTAGCACTCTCTGATGAGAAATTTGGCCAATGTAACGATCTTTGTGCCTTTTGTTTACACAGGCCTAGGTGTAACCATTGATTGCAAGCTTGCAAATGGGAAGTTGAAGACAAGAGGAGCTGCAAAACTCACCAAAGATGGAGAGTTTCATGTAATCCTCCCTAGTCAGATTGTGAACAATGGAGGGTTAGTGGAAGAATGCTTTGCTCAACTCCACACTTCCACACAATATCCATGTCCTGCACACAAAGGGCTAGAGTCCTCCAAGATAGTCCTCAAGTCAAAAGACAAAGGAAAAAACATATTTGGAACTGATGGAAGACTGGCTTTTACACTATCCACCTGTCCCTTAGCTTTCTTTTGGCCCCATCACAAGTTCCCACATCTCCCATGGCATAAGCACCTTCCCATGCTTCCACTCCCACCCCTTAAAAAGTTCCCTCCTAAGGTCTTAAAGCCCCCACCAAAGGTTTTTTTTCCTCCAATCTCCAAGCCTGAGCCAAAACCTGATCCCTTGCCAGAACCCCAACCTGAGCCCAAACCCGAACCCAAGCCGGAACCCAAGCCAGAGCCTAAACCTAAGCCTGAACCCAAGCCTAAGCCCGAGCCTAAACCTAAGCCCGAGCCCAAGCCAGAGCCTAAACCGAAGCCCGAGCCCAAATCCAAACCCAAGCATGAGCCCAAGCCCGAGCCCAAACCTGAGCCCAAGCCTGAGCCCAAACCAAAGCCGGCTCCCAAGACAGAGCCTAAACCTAAGCCCGAGCCCAAACCCAAACCCAAGCCTGAACCAAAGCCCGAGCCCAAACCCGAACCCAAGCCTGAACCAAAGCCCGAGCCCAAGCCCAAGCCCAAGCCCAAGCCTGAGCCTGAGCCTGAGCCAAAGCCTCTTACTCCACCAGTTCCAATATTCAAGAAACCATGTCCTCCCCTGTTAAAGAAACCTTTTCCTCATCTACCTAAGTTCCCTCCTGTTTACAAGAAACCTTTTCCTCACATCCCAATGTTTCCTCCAATCCACAAAAAGCCATTCCCTTTGACCCCACCTTATTCCCCCGAGAAAAACGCACCCCAGAAGCCTTAAATGCAAGTACTCTTGGTGATATGTTCAGATTACTTTGATCTATTGTCTTTCTATTTTGTTGTTGGATGAATTCTATGGGTAAGTCTATGGTGAAATAATGTTATTGTTCTAGAAATGGAACTAGTTAAAGGCATCCAAGGAGTTCTTCTTCTTCTTCTTCTTTTGGGTGTATATTGCTGAAAGATAATTGTAGTCTTGTAATGTTATATGAATATTTCTCATGGTTGTAACTCAAACTTTGGGTTGACCCATTTTATTTGAAGTCAAATCTAAGGGTGTTCACAGGCCAGGTCGGTCTGGGTTGACTTATATCAGGCTGGCCCTACTTTAGAAACACAGGGCCATATCCAGCCCAAGACTGACATGGGCAGTGAGCGTCAAGCTTGAGCCCGCCCATTTAGTAAATTAGGCTGAGATTTTGATCACTTGTTCAAGGTTTTTAGTAATTTATTTGGACAATTAATCACTAAATTACAAGCATTCTTCAAGTATTGGGCTTACTATCACATAATCTAAGTCCATCCCAGAGTTAAACAAGCCCAAATATATCTTTCCATGGCCCAGAGAGGGGTTGCCCCCAAGTCAGGCCCGGGCTGGTCTGCCTGGCCCACGAGCACCCCTAGTTGGATTCAAGTCAACATAGGGCTCATCCCCTGCACCCTGTTGTAGGGCAACTTGGGGATGGGAAGTGGGGATAGAAAGGTCTTGATGACCCCTACCTCTATACAAAATTATAGGGCCATTATATCAACTTTAAGCGTTTCATCCGTGGCCCACAATAACGATTCAGTCGATCCAATAGTTCAGTCCATTCGGATTGGTGATATGATGTACCTGATAACCAGTTATTTCTAAATCATTGATAAATCACGCAGATTCAGGTTTCAGGGTGTGTCACCTTCCAAATAATCCACTGACCTAACTCAAAGTTAACCCGGATGGCTACTCAATAAAATGTTATACCGACCCCATAACATGATGTGAAATGCTTGTGGATTGGCTAGTATCACACATTCACACATGTGGGAGGCCTCCAAAAGTGTTGCATAGAACTATGATTTCCTAACATGTGAGACATGGTGCCTATAGTATTCAGAGAACTCACTCTATCAATTATTGAGGCATTACTTTCTAGCAGGTTGCATGGTGTCCTGACTGGGAGACAAGAGGCATGATTCTTGAATAATGTCGGTTCTAAAGCCAAGCTCATTTGATGGATTAACAATCATGCTATGGAGATTTAGGGCTTGTTTGTGAAATGTGAATTTGCTTCATATAGAAATTCATTTTTTGCTCAGTTCCAAACATAGTCACATGGTTTAAGTTTTGATCAATTGGCATTGAGTTCATAATTTATAACTTTTCTCATTTGAGAATTGGATGAGGTAGGCTCCATTGGTTCACTTTTTGGTTTGTCTGAATTCCATGAACTAATTCATAAAGGTTCATGCAATGAATCCATCAATGAGACCCACATCTAAAATCCAAATTGTTCATAGTAATTGTCATTTTTTTTTATTAAATCTAGGCCAAGCTTCACGGCAATTAAAGTTGGGATTATCGTGCAATTTTTCATATGTATAGTACGAGATTAAAATAAATAATCAAAGGAAGTATAATCCATGTTTTACAAAGTGATAGATTTTAAGATCAGGTCAAAGAAATTTTGCCTTGGGGAACACCATAATAATAATAAATAACAAAATGATAATGATAATAATAATAACTTGGAAGGGCTTGTGTTAAAAAAAGCATAAATCTTCCCACCCAACTCAACCTATCCCTCCCCAAGTAGTCCTTGAACTGAACTGCAAATTATTTGAAATAAGTAGTTTTCATTTCAAAGGCTTTATATGCAAACTAGGTCACATTGATTTTAAGTCCTCTTTGCAAAAAGAAAAAAACATGTGCAGAATCAAGAAAAATTACTTCAGATTTCTTTTCTTCCCATTCAGCAATCTATATTACCAAATAATATAAAAAAAATTACAGTGTGTGAAAGACCAATTTTTCTACAGCATTGCAGAACCAACATTTCAGAAACCTAGCCTTTGGTTATTGAGTTGTTCCATTTAAGTAATAAACTTCAAGTTGTGAGCATTAGTGCTGATTTTATTAAGCCAATTAATCTATGGATGTGAGTAGGGTTTGGGCCCATCTATGTTGTCTTTAGTGGGCAACCCATCTCAATTATCAGATCATTCTTGACAGTCATGAGACACCTACCACCACATGGACATTGCTCTTGACAATGCACAAGTTGGCTTATGTGCCAGCCAGGCATGGATCTGCATTATGCACAAAATCCCCCCACCTCATCTTTCTGACAACAAAATGGAAAATTGAATAAAAAAGAAAAGAAAAGAAAACAGTTGGTGAGGAATCCAATGTTCACCAGCAGCAGTTGATGACATCTGACCGTCCATTCATAATATTTCTCAGATTATTGGGCCATATTACTGAGCTACTGAATATTTATATAGATAAAAAGTCCCCATCCTGGTTGGCTAGGATCATCTAAGTAGAAATTCTGATCTGCAACCTGATCTTCATATTTAGTCAATTTTGGATCAGGTTTATAATCCATATTGGATTTCGATTTTGTTTTGCTTTACTAGCGGAGGGTTCCCAACTTTTTGGGTTGGACTAATCCCTCCGAGACTAGAGGGAAGCTGGGTAAACTGCCCAATAGTGGAGTAGATCCATATTGGATCTGAAATTGGAGATGGAAATGTTCTATGTAAAAGCAAATCCGAATTTGGGTACAACCATGGGTTCATCTCTGATCCAACCGTTTAAACCACTGCTCATGGCTTGGGCCACATCAAGCCTCAAGCCCAACCCAAATGCACTGGATACGAGCTATCTTTGTAAGGTCCATGGGCTTGATGCAGGCCTTATAGTTAAATGGCCCAGGCCTGTGCCATTGGATGATTAAAGGCCCGGCCCGTCCTTTGCTCTTCATTAGATAAGTTCATCATTTCTCACAATATTTTATTATTGAGTACCTTTGCAAGTAAATATTACAATATTTCTTCATATATTTTAAAAATGTAGGAGTTTGACTTGTAATAATCTGGTACAAGGGTAGTGTAGGATTTTCAATCTCCGCTGTTTACAAAATGAGACTCTTGAGTTAGAGGCAGAGGTCAAGACTAAGAAATTCGTATGAACATCAGTGAATTCTCGTAGGATACTCATGGGTTGGACCAGTATGGGCCAATTTGAGCACAAACTGCTTCGAGGTAGGGCTGGAAATAAAACATCGGCCCATTAAATATTTGGGATGGGCTTAAATTACGTGATAGAAAAGCCCCAAGCCTGGCCCATCCTGTTTTGAATAACGAGCGGTTCTAATTTAATAATAGTTTGTCCAAATCTAAGTGCCCAGAGTGGAGGTGGGACCGTCGAAACGCTAAATTTGAAAATAATTATATGTCCGCATGGCCTATACAACATAGTGCTCGTAGGTTTTTCAATAATTAACTAATGAGCACAAATATATTTTATCTATATATATTCAAGTATTAAAAATGGAAAAAAGATTTAACTCTGCAATTTGATCACATGAAATAGACAATAATTAATAAGTTATAAGAAGTTTATTCATTTAAAAGATAAATATTAAATTTATAGAAAAAGAAAATACACAAAAAACCAAAAAATTTGCATGGTTCGTTTTATATTCGACCTAACCACGTTCTAAGGACGGTCGAACCACACTCCGAGGGCGGTTCAGCAGCGTTTTTCGAATGGGATCCATTTGGTCGAGAGGAGGTTCCGGATACTAGGTACAAACAAGTGCTTGAAATCCCTAAAAACAAAAAAACCATTTCACTCCAGCCTGGCTCAGTCTGATTGCTAGAACCAGAATGCCTGTAGGTTAATTTTTAACGGTCCGGATTATCTCTAGTAGGCCCCATAAATTAGTTACAGGGTTCCCAAGTGATAGCTCCAACTCAAAATCGACGGTTTCGATCCATTGGAACGTGTCCCTAAACCAACCAAACGTGCCACACCGAAAATCCCAAGTCCCAACGTCCTTGGCGTCTTCTTCCCCTTCCCGCTTCTTTCCTCTCTTTCCTCTCTCTCTCTCTCTCTCTCTCTCTCTCTGTGAATACACACTCCCTCCACTCCCTCTACTCTCCCTCACTCTATTTTTACCGCACCCGCCTCTATATATATCCTCTCTTCTCGCCCTCTCTACTCCTCCCACTTCGAAACCCTAGCCCTAACCCTAGCAGAAGAAGAAGAAGAAGAAGAAGAAGAAGAAGAAGAAGAAGAAGAAGAAGAAGAAGAATGCGAGAGATCCTTCACGTCCAAGGAGGCCAATGCGGCAACCAGATCGGGGCCAAGTTCTGGGAGGTGATATGCGACGAGCACGGCGTCGATCCGACCGGCCGCTACAAAGGAGGGCCGTCCGATCTCCAGCTCGAGCGGATCAACGTCTACTACAACGAAGCTTCCGGCGGAAGGTACGTTCCCAGAGCCGTTCTCATGGATCTCGAGCCCGGGACCATGGACAGCATCAGATCTGGGCAGTACGGTCAGATCTTCCGGCCAGATAATTTCGTCTTCGGACAGTCCGGTGCTGGAAACAACTGGGCCAAGGGGCATTACACGGAGGGAGCGGAGCTGATTGATTCGGTTCTCGATGTCGTTCGAAAGGAGGCGGAGAATTGCGATTGCCTGCAAGGTATGTAGATCTGCAACTTGTTTCTTCATTTTTTTTTCTGAATTTTGAAGTTGTGTGGCTTTTAGATTTGTGGAGATGAGTTGATCTATGCCTTTGATCTTTAGTAACCGATCGGGAAAAAAAGTACAAGATCTCTGTTTATGCTTTTAGTAGAATTTGAGACCTATTCTGCGATTGGGACGAGAATGAGAGCGATCTTGGTTTGAGAATTCTATGCAATGTTCTGTCATTTGTCATGCAATCTGAGATGAGATTTGAAACGATCTGATTCCTGATTTCGTAGTGTTGTTTTGAGTGGATGTATCGGCACTGGAATTTTAGTGAAATTATAAGGTCTCGATTGAAAGATTCATCCTTATCTATCATTATCTACACTGAGTTCCGATTTATCATCAGATGCGAAGGTCTAAAATTAATTTTAATGCATGCCTGCTGGATTCTTCTTGAAATGATGAGTTCTCAACTGACATTATGAGATGTTGTATGTTGTTTTTAGTGTTTTAGTGTGTGCGCGCGCACATGCCCCTGTCTCACCCCAGAATGCTTACATTTTGCTGTATCTCTTTATCGATATTCGATAAGCTGTTGCAGTTATTAGTCTCTTTTCTGCTCTGTAATTCTCATCTGAATCTTCAAGTACTTTTGTAGAAATTTCTCCACCGGATTAGAGAATTTTGTGGAAAAGGCCGCTTCTTTTTGTGGTTTCTGATTTTTCTTGCATTTGGAGGTTTTTGAAGTGGCAGAAACTATTCCCCAAAAAGTAGTATTTCTCCTCATCCTAGTGAGCCCTTACTGTAATTTGATCTTTCCTTGCAATCTATTATTTAGATTCAGGGTAACTGATGCGGAAAAGAAAGAACCATAACAATGTACTATGGGTATACATGATATTATTATCAGCTCCCTGGATAGAATTCTGGAATCATTCAATGGAATTCTGTATGCAACTAACAATGTACTTGCAGAAAGTTTAGGAAAACTGACCGCAAAAGCATACTTCTTTTGTAGTTCTTGAATTCTCGTAAAATACTTTATTCATGTGATTATAGTTGAATAAATATAAACATATATTTATTATCCAGAGGTCACAGTTCTTAATTACTGACCTTGAGGTATTTCTAACTTCTTCAACTGTTCTTCCTCATAACAAGTGGTGCTACTGTGTTCATGTTAATGATTGTCAAAAAAAAAAAAAAGCCTGGACTTTGGTAGTTCTTTGTGTTAATCTCCTTTTTGAAACTGAGCTCTCGGGTTATGTTAATTGGGACTTTGGGGCATATGAGAGTTTCTTCCCCTAGATATTGCTTTTCAAAACTTGGAAAACTTTCATGAATAGAAGATTCAATTATAGATTTCTTCAAACCTTGTTTGAGTTGATGAACTCATCAAAATCTTGGCTGTGTTCAATCCAGAAAGATGCAAACTGATTATTCTAGTTGATTCAAAAATTTGTACCTTGATTTAAAACTTTGAACTTCAGCGAGTGTAGCAAAATTTATTGTGGCTATGTGATATTTCTTTCGTCCAACTTTTCATTCACATTAAAGTGTTGGTGGGAACCTAAAAGATAACTATTATCTGCTATCATTTTGAGAAGCTGAGGAACTTGTGATCACCTGTAACTTCTTTGTAAGGGATGAAATTTCACTATGGATGATCCAAAAAGCAGGGTTTCCATTAATTACCAAAAAGGAAAAAAGAAAGTAAATAGGCAATCATGATCTGAACCTTTCATATCTGGTTGCCACCTTAATCGGTCACCATCGGGGGCTTTATTTTCTGTACCAATAATTTCTTTTTGTAACTGATTTCCGGCCATCAGTAATTTCCAAATGAATTCAAAAGTACCAAACAGTGCCTTCCCATCATATTTGCCCCATCCATTGTAAGGGATTTTTTTTTTTTTTTTTGTAATTCTTAGGGACAGTAGACGCAATTTTTTGCTTTATGGTTTTGATCATGCTTTAAATATTTGTTGGTGTTTTTCTTGAGGATCCTCCTTCCATGCTACAATCTGTTTGGTGGGATCAACTCTGACGGTACAGAATGCCTGAAGGTTTTATGAAAAGGTTGAGGACCACAACATGTGGAGTCCTGACTGTCTGGTCTGAAAAAAGCTTTAGAAGCTAAATATCTCATACTGATGCAATTTTGATAGTGACTGCTCAGCAGTATATTGTTATAGTACTACTTCTTTCTCTAGCAACTTGTTTTGTAATTAGTAGACAATGATATCTTTTACACTGATCTGGTTCAAATAAAAGAAAACAAAAACAAAAACAGAAGAGCCTTGTTTCAGCCATAACGTGGGGCTCACTTAATTGGAGCCATGTGGAAAGTTGGGCTTGTAATTGTATGCATGAGTTGGCAGTTTTGTTTGTATATGTTACTATGTATAATATAACTATTCATATCTGATGGTTGCATGTGTAGGTCCATGTGTGGTAGTGTGCATGTGTGTTACACATGCATCCATTTGTATGTGCATGTATTTGTGTGACACCCCTCTCCATGTGCAGCAGTGTTTTAAAAACCGGACCAGGCTGCCTGATCACCTTTACGGGTTCAGTTAGATAAAAAATGAGGAATCAGTAATAAAATAGGGTCAAACCCACTAAATACTGGTCAAAACCGGCAGTTGAACCTGGTTAGTGACACCATTAATTATTTTACTTTATATTTTATTTTTACATAAGGATTGAATCTGATTAAATTGGATGTTCGAATGGGATGGGACCAAACCTTCCACTCCACCAATTCACCTTCTGCTCCAGTTTTCTGAACATTGACGGTAGTCATTAATGGCTTGTTTTTGGTCATTGCAGATCACTTGTAATTTGTATGCTCTGGAAAATCATATAGGGCCATTTGTAATACAAATTGTTTGTGCCTGTGTAAACCTAAAACTGAATTGGGTAGATGATGCACTTCCACATTTTCACTGTGAATCAGTAAACGTGATTGGAATGTAAGAGCATCCTGCTTATCCCACTAGCCGAACAACATGCAAGCCTCTTAACCGGTTGTTCAGATGGGGAGATAAGGTGGAAACAAACTGTCTACAGTTCAACTTTGCACTGTGTACAGTTTCCTTGACCTTCATTTTCAGTGCCTTTTATCCTCGTTCCAACGAACCCCGAAGGCACTCTTGGGCATGACAGGCTCTGCAGCATTTTATTTTCACCATGCAATTATTTTCTGGGGATATTGTGGTTTCTCAGTTTCTAGTGTTTGGGCTGGCAAAACATTTTATGCAGTGGGATGTGTTTCTGTGTCTTGTGTAAGACTGTTGAAAATGGTATTATTCTCTTTCATAACCATTTTTTATTTTCCTTGAAAATGCCCTCTGCAAACATACCCGGACTTCCTTTTAGAATATTCTCTGGAGTGACAAAGTGACAAATGTAGTTACTTGGCTTGACTTTGGAAAATGAAATATATTTATATTGATACTTAACTAGATTTCTCCTTTTTCTCTTGTTATTTTTAGGTTTTCAAGTATGCCATTCACTTGGTGGAGGGACAGGGTCTGGCATGGGAACCCTTCTGATATCAAAAATAAGGGAGGAGTACCCAGACAGGATGATGCTTACATTCTCAGTTTTTCCTTCTCCAAAGGTGTCTGATACAGTTGTGGAACCCTACAATGCGACCCTTTCAGTGCATCAGCTGGTGGAGAATGCAGATGAATGCATGGTCCTGGACAATGAAGCACTTTATGACATCTGCTTCAGAACCCTAAAGCTCAGCACCCCAAGCTGTAAGTATAATTAGATCTATCAGTTCATGTTCCATAAAGCTTATCATCGACAGTTCTGGATAAAGTCTGGGAGGCAATTTAGGAATGGCATATTCTGAGTTAGATAATATATATATATTTTCTTATGAAATTGATTAATTAAAAAAAAATGCTCCAACTACGGTCAATTTACCATTTTTTTTATTTTGCCCACTCCATTGGTTTGTTGCTAGCTCTCAAATTGAACATAGTCCATCTTCCTAGTTCACAATTCTGAGGGTTTATTATTAGCATGTAACCAAGGAGGATAATTGGTCTCAATGATTCTGTAAAGAGATGATGCATTTGTGGTCAGAAAAACACATTACGTGAACACTGTTTTTCCAACTTCTCTGCTGCATATCAATATTGGTGATCAGTACTTAAAATGTTCTATGGCAGAGAGAGGCAGATAAAATAGTTTGATTTCCAATTCCAACTTCAATTCTATCTGACTTGATAAAAAAAAAAAAAACCTTCAATTCTATCTGTGCCAATCCTGAAATTTGCTAACAAAAAAAAAATCTGAAATTGTACATCAGTACATCATGGCCTCACAGGTATGGCAGGCATGTGCACTTTAGGATGTCAGGCACAGTACAACACCCTTCTCAAAGTTTTTGGGGGTGGTGTTGGTAAAATTACTCTTTTATTTCTTCGTAAGAAAAACACTCACATTTGTGGTGCCTGTTTTGTCAATTGAAGGATGTTTCTCTTGCGTTTTTGGTGCTTGTTTTGTCAAACAAAATAGGTGCACCTATTGTGTACCCTAGGCCTTGCTTTCCCATGTTTGATAATCTTCTTCTGTTTTTAGGTTGCTTTAGGAGAATGTACTGTAGTTGCCTTCAATTAACACAAGAGTATTTTAATCTTGAAGAAATCAGGTTGAGCCCTCATCTCTTTTTGTTGCCATCTCTCTTTCCTATTGGAATCACCAATACCAGCCTGTACCACTCCCCTCCCAAAAGAAAACCGCCTTTAATGTTGTTTACACTGCCATGTTAGGTGAACCTGAATTTCCTTTGGAATTAGGATCTATGTTCAACTTGAAGCCTTTCCCAAGGGAAGGAAATGGACCTATTCAGAAGTCCTTTGATTTATTTCATTATTTTTTAATTTTTCCTTCTTAAATCCTCAATTGATGCTCATCTCCATGTGATCATGGTCTTTCTTATAAAAATGAATTCTAAAATTTTACTATATAGAAAATTTGATCTTATCATATTGTAGAATATTTTGGTAGAGTTACTATGAGTCAAGGACCAAAGTGTTCTGGTTTTATGTTTGCAGTTGGGGACCTGAACCACCTGATATCTGCAACCATGAGTGGGGTGACGTGCTGCCTGAGGTTCCCAGGTCAATTGAACTCAGACCTCCGTAAACTGGCAGTGAACCTCATCCCCTTCCCTCGCCTCCACTTCTTCATGGTTGGCTTTGCTCCACTTACCTCTCGTGGCTCACAGCAGTACATTTCCCTCACTGTCCCAGAGCTTACCCAACAAATGTGGGATGCCAAGAACATGATGTGTGCAGCTGATCCTCGCCATGGCCGGTACCTCACTGCCTCTGCTATGTTCCGGGGCAAGATGAGCACAAAGGAAGTTGATGAGCAGATGATTAACGTCCAGAACAAGAACTCTTCCTACTTTGTGGAGTGGATCCCCAACAATGTTAAATCGAGTGTCTGTGACATACCCCCAACTGGTATTAAGATGGCATCAACATTTATCGGCAACTCCACCTCTATTCAGGAGATGTTCCGTCGGGTGAGTGAGCAGTTCACTGCAATGTTCCGGCGCAAGGCATTCTTGCATTGGTATACTGGGGAAGGGATGGATGAGATGGAGTTCACAGAAGCAGAGAGCAACATGAACGACCTCGTGTCAGAGTACCAGCAGTATCAGGATGCCACTGTAGAAGAAGACGAGGAGGGTGAGTACGACGAAGGAGCTGAAGAGAACTATGAGGGCTAAATTCATCCTGAATGAATGTTATTGGTTTTGCTCTCAAGGATATCTAGAGGTTTCCCTTTTTTATCATTCCGCTTTCAGGTTTATGTTGTCTGTTAATCTTCTCGTCACAACTGCTGTTCCCATTCTATCTGAACTCATGATAAATGTTGTTTGTTGTTGATTCTTGCCATTCTATATGAAATTGTGAATAAAGATGCTATTCTGGCATTTCTTTACCGTACAGTACGGACATTTATTTCTTACTGATTTATGTCATGGTCTGTGCCTATAGTGTCCAGGGCATCGTGGGATGATCTGAGTTCTGAATAGACCCAGCCCAATCAGTTCAAAATCTGGGCCTGAACCAATTCCCGGCCTGGCGCGTAGGCAGCTTCAGTCCCCATGAATTTAAGATTAATGATAGGCACTTCCCGGTAGGTGTCAGGTCCCGGGATCAATTCCCAGAGGTTTTGTTGTTTTCAGCGGGTCCTGGGAGATCAAGTCCTGGAGGATTTAATTGTTTTCAGCGTGTCCTGAACTAGTTCTACAATGGTGAAAAGGGACTGATATAAGTTTGCATTCCAAACTGAATTTGGAACGTGCACGAAAGTAGCTGGTTCTGCATTTGGTCGGTATCATATATTAAGGGGCCCGTTTGGATCCTAGAAACTCAGTTGCAATGCAAACAAGTTAATCTATCTCACTCTGGTTTACCTGCAATTAGTTATGGCAAAGAACTATCTTTGACTCGTGGTTTTTCAGGTTATCCAAAGTGTTGGCTTGAAAAAGACCTGCCCCGTTAGGGTGGGTTGGGTGGTGGTTTTGACAGTTTGGGCGTGGGTTTAGGTTTGGCTGCTCCAATCCACTCCCATCTGTTTGTTCGAATATTTATCAAGGAAATATTCATTCCTAGCTTAGTAACGGCCATAGCCTGGGGGGCCCACCTGACTCCTATGATCAAAGACTACACCCCAGGCAGCTAAGGATAGGATAACTTACCTTCTGTGATTAGATGGTTCTCATTTTCTACACACAAATAGATAACAGAGAAACATTACCAACCTCTATACCTCCAGTGAGGCATGACAATACCTCTATACCTCCAATGAGGCAATGATTGTCATGCGACTGTTTTTGCTCGGTTAGATTTTTGTATGGAAGGTGCAGCTCTTGGACGCTCATGTGGGGGCTTACGCCAGATCACAAGTGACTTCCATATGCAAAGGGATTACATCAACCCAATGTGTAAAGAACATTGGGAGTTAATCATTAATTCATACTGCTAATTTGTGACTAAAAAATCATTTTCAATTTCTCTTTTTGTTTTGTGGTGCCTTGTCTTCTTGTTTCTCTTCAGCCCCTCTGCTTGCAGATTGAAAATAACTTACAAACCCACTGAAGGGAATGGAAAATATGATATTTACTTTCATTTCATGAAACGAACAAACACCATCTGGCTCTATGGTACAAAATTCTCAGTCCAAAGCCCACGCCTGCACCAATAGTTAAGAGACTGAAGTTAGCACTTGGCAGCATGAAATTACAGTTTGAATGTCACATGATTTTATTGTTAGACCTGAATCTTGCCATCGGATGTACCAGCGAAGAGCATTTCTCCATCAGAATCTGAGGCCAGGGATGTAACCTTTGTATTTCCTCCGCCGCGCACTTTAAGCATGGCAACTCTAGTGAATCTTTCTCTTAACCATACCTCAATAATCCCACATTTGGTTCCCGTGAAAACAAAATCGTTGTTGACAGCAATGCAGTGTATGTCAAATCCCGTCGTCAATGATGCCACTGCTGCTCTTGTTGACAGTGAGAAAACCTTCCATGAAAATTTACCATATTTGAGTGAATGGAAGTCTATGATAAATTATCAAAACAGATATGCATTTTAACTCTAAAATTATTCTAATCTTTCAAGATTCTCCAGAAATAATGGAAAGGAGTTTTCTCAACACACCTTCCCAGCTACCCCATCAACTGAAGAGCCACCAGCAAAGAGCTGACCATCGCGAATGCTCAGGGTGTGTATGGTTTGCTTACCTAGCAATTTCCTTGCCCCAGAGAAGAATATACTTGATGTACCTTTGCTTAGATCCACCTCCTGCAATGCGTATATCCATGGATTTAGAGTATACATAATAAAGTGTGAGACTTACAGAATTTCCATTGCTAACATAGGCAGGAGACTGATCAATTGGTAAGAAAACCAGGTAGTTTTCCACGGTAATTGATGGTTGAAAAAAAAATGTCATAAGGGCAGATTTTATGGGAAAGGATTATGTTCTGATTTGTTGCATATAATGCTGTTATAAAAATGACTGTCTCTTATGATAGATTGCATTTAATCTTTAAACAGTTAGCGAATAATATGCTTGGGGATTTTAGGGAAGAAGTTTTGGAATGGAGAGGTTCAAAAGCCTATTGGTAAAAGAAAGCATTTCATCAATGATTAGATATAGGAAGTATAAAAGACCAAGAAAGTTATAAGTTAGCAAAAGGAGACACTAAGAAAGTTGTAAACCTAAGTAGAACTCCTAAGACAATGTAAGATGGATTGAAGTTGAAGGTGCGAAGGATATCTATAATAAACTTGCCAAAATGAGGGAGAGGAAAGCTAAAGACTATCTCAGAAGGTCAAGGAAGATGGGATAAAAAACAGCTGCAGAATATTCTTAAAATAAAACCTGTAGAATAGAGAGTATGCAATGGAAGTAGATCCATGTTCTATAACAAAATTGCAAAAGAGGAAAGAGAGAGCATTCATCGCTCGTATACCAAAAGAATTATTTATTTTCATGGGCAAGAGTGGGCTAGTTTGGTTAATTAGAGTAGTCACCAAATTTGAGTACAGAATGGTTGAAGAACGAAGAGCACTGTGGTCCTTCTCCTATGAGTAAAGCAGATATCCAGATGTCTCCACAGTCCACACATATTGCATGGCGGTAGGGAAATTTGACTCCCATATGGACACCATGGTTCAAGCCTTGCTCTACCTGCGAAAGACCTTTGTGCCCATCAGAGTGGCGGCCTACCCAAAGGAGGAGTCCGGATATAGAAGACATTTTAAAGTTGTGACAACAAGTACCAAAAGTGCTAAGCAGTGACTAGCCCTCAATTGGGTTTTTTGGTTGTAACAAGGGTTCAATTTCTCCCCATATGTATTATTTGTGTTAGTTATGGAAAGATAGGGGGGCAAAAATATAGGATGAAGCTCCTTGATATATGGTGCTTGCAGATGATGTGGTCCTAATTGGCTAAATGAAACGTTACAATAAGTGAAAAACTTTGAAGAAAAGCTTTAGTCAAATGACATGACCGTTGGCCAAACAACGGATATGAGTGCAAGATTAGTGATCCGAAGAGCAGGGAGTATTTTTTGTTCAAACTTGAAGTTGACATAGTGCCGTAGTGTGAAGTATGGATACAAATAAACAAATAGCTTGGAGAGGGTGCCACAGACACTTGTGATAGGGTGAGGCAGGACAAGTTTCAGTAGGATTGGGTGTGGACTGTGGATTCACCCCAGTCCATAGCAAACCAACCCATTGCCATATCTATACAAGAATAAGGAAGTAGGAGAGTCAAAGTAACATGTTAGATAATTTAGTGACAGAATGTAGCTCTAAATAGGGTTCATATGAAAGTAACATGAACAAAGCCAACTCCATATAGAGAGGGCTTCAGTGACAGTGACAATTACCATGGTGATTAAAAGAATAAGGAAGAAAACAAATTAATGGGTCATGCCACATAACAGTTTTTTTTTTTTTTTTTCATTTTTCAGTCTATATAACAGCTATAGTTAGAGAATGGAAAACTTTTAGGGATAATAATGCTATCATGTCATGTTTTGAACCTTGATATTAACCAAGGTTAAACTTCAAAGATAAGAGTACTGTAAATTTGGAAAGAAGGAAAAGACAGTGCAAGACCAAAAAGATAACTCTCAGCATATTAAGACAAATCAACCGATAGTATTGAATACATCACCTGGATGCTGTAGCCAGTGCATCCACAATACAGAGATTCCTCCGACATGGCAAGACATTTAACATTTTTATTGATGTTTATATGCTTTGAAACCCCGCCCCAATTGCTTATCTGCAATAGTAAGAGTTCAGCAAAGATATCTTGATCATAATAGGCATTCTTGTTTCAAAAATGATATAGAAAAAAAAAAAAAAAAACCTTGACCTTAGCACCAGATCCTTGAGAAGCAAAACATTCAAGGGTACCATTAGATGTTAAGCAGTGTATTGCCTCTTTCATGTCATAAACCTCGACACAGCGAATCTTGTCTGGTTCAATTGCCCAAACCTATTTATAGGGAAGAAAAATAAAGACTTTCAGTTGTCACTTGCTTGATAACCATAATGCATGTTAAGTGTAAATTTGGTCTAACTATTGGATGGCACAGCTGCATGTTTGGGTTATCGATGCAAGTCTGTAGGATCTTACACCCCATTGAGCTACCACTTATTCCAAAACCAATTGGTGATAGGAAACGGCACAACAATAGTTTTATGGTGAGGGCGAGGGCTCGACCATAATTATGACCGCTCAGGAGCGCCGTGACTCTTGCTGCGAACTCGTAAAATGCATGTCCCGTGACTCGAACACCCAACTTACCAGGCTTTGATACCACTTGTAGGATCTTACACCCCATTCAGCTACCACTTATCCCAAAACCAATTGGTGATAGGAAACGACACAACAATAGTTTTATGGTGAAGGCGAGGGCTCGACCACGATTATGACCGCTCAGGAGTGAGGGTGGACGTTGACCTCAACAAAGTCGTTCAACAATCTTTTACTACCCCAAAAGTTTGAGAACAAGTTCTTGTGATTATTTTCTGAAACAATTCCTTACAGTCAGTTGGCACATGATCATTGCTTTTGAATTCTGTGATAACAAACCATTAAGGGTCAAACCAAGATTATTTTGACTTTTTTTTTGTTTGTTTCTTGGAATATATGTTTTCTATACAATATGTAGTTTAAACAGTTTCTTGGTTCAACTCCAGGCCCAGATACTGTTTGGAGAGGGCTTTGGGTGTGAGGAGAAGGTAGGGACTCAAAATAATTACACAGTTCAAATTTAAACTGTCATCACTTTTGATGTTCCCCACCATCCCACATCCAAACGTCCTCTTAGAACCAAGTCATGACAAACTTTTCTCAATGCAAAATCATATCATATATAACTGAAGATCTGCAACAAATTGATGCATCTTTATGGACAAAAACAAACGTGTTAAAATTTGACCGAGCTGATCATGCAGGCAATGAAGCCAAATATAATTGCTAGAGCAACTACGCATTAAAATCAAGAATAAACTTTCCTGTCAATGTTTCTTTGATGTAGGCAGAAATTACTTTATATTAACATCAGGAAGCCTGTTCAAGTTATCAGATTGTGTGGTCTCCAATCACCTTTTTCTACCCAGTTTGTAAGTGACACATATCTTATTTTCCAAATTTGAGAGTGAGAATGCACAGATACTTGTACTTTTCCATGGTACTGGTATGAACATGTTGACATTAGTAATATAAGCACATAAAAGTATTCGTTTATCCCTGTATCTGTAACCATATCTGGTTGTCATCATAATTAGAAGGCCATGGGCATAAAGCATTCTCTGTAGTTGTTTAAAATATCAAATTTAGCCCATTTTGATATTGTTATTTTCTTCTTTTACATCTCAGTGTACTGATATTTCAGATTGCTAAAAGGTACAGAACAGGCAAATCAAGAACATATTTTCGCCACTTCTTAATTATTTTTATTTTTATTTTTATTTTTATCGGTAACCAAAATATATTAGAGAAAAGAGAGTACAAAAGCAGCGGACCTACCAAAACAAGATGGCTCAAAATGGTATAACAGAATCATACAAAGAAACGAAAGAAATTACACCAAAGAAGAAACAAAGGGAACCAAACAGTTTTGGATAAGTTGGAAGACCAAGAAACAAAGAAGAAATTACCACTTCCTGATTGTTGAGCAATAATCTCAAAACATTTCCAATCATGAAATAGTTTTGGATGAGTTGGAATAGAGGGACAAGACCGCTTACTCGAATTGTTTTGTCTAGTGAACCAGTGTACATCTTGTCACCGGAAGATGGGATGAAGATGCATGTGACTGCCTTCGTATGCTCGCGGATTTCTTGAATTAATCTTAAAACTCTCTTTCCAGAATCCCATACCTATACAAATATCAAACAATTTAACATGCAGCACAAATATACATTGATATGCTCAGAAATTTCCTGAACTGAGAACCTGAACACTCTTCTGAGAATTACACACCTAGGTATTAAATAGAAGACTACTTAACTTGCAAACGGATAAGAGTATTGACAAAGTATGCTCAGACTACACCTGATCCCAGCATGTCCTGTGAGGCTTATGACTATACTGACGGTTCACAGGTGTGTATCAGATTCATACAGAGCGAAAAATCTCACCAAACTGATATCGTAGCCACTTGATGAAAATGAATAATAGGCTAAAACAATGAAACTGAGTATATGCCCCAAACAGCCAAACCACATTGCTATGATTATGGTAAAATTTCAAATACCGGACATTCATGACATCCCCTTCAAATGTCTTCCAATGTATTGGCATTCAGGTGGGCCCCACATGCACAATCATTTATATGTGTGTGTGTGTGTGTGTGAGAGAGAGAGAGAGAGAGAGAGAGAGAGAGAGAGAGAGAGAGAGAGAGAGAGAGAGAGAGAGAGAGAGAGAGAGAGATGAAACATACTTTAATATGTCCATCGGAATGGCTGCTAAACAAACGGCCTTTTAGATGAGCCAAAGACAGGACTTCCCCATTAGTACTTGAATCTACCTCAACCACTTCAGTACAGGACCAGAGCTCTGTCTGAAAAATGAACATATGCACATTAATCAGGACATAAATGATCTATATCTTTCTCACTTAAAAAATTCCAGAGTATGCACACTCACTACATTGACAGATGGCAAATTCATCAATGCTTTTAATGTATCTGTAACCACTGCCGAACTCTTCTTAAGCTTTCTCAAAGGTTTGCATATGCTCTTTGCATACATTCCAAGATCTTTAAGTGCATCTGAATCAATGCAAGATAATTCAGTAAACTGTTTCTACTAGAACCGGGGGAAGGGTGAATTACATGACCATAAGCTTTTAGAAGCTAGCGTTACCTGGATCATTAATGAAGCTTTTCAAAGAAAGAGCTGCAAGAACCTTCTCCTCAAGATTTTTAGATGATTGAAGGACATTAATGAATTGGTCTAATAAACACTGGTGTGCAATTTTTCTTACACCGGTTTCAGGAAGGTCGCTAAGCATGTGCACAAGCCATGTAGCAACAACAAGACACGACTTTGCCAACTCCAAGGAGTTGCTCTTAAGGCACTCTTCTAATGCTCTGAAAATGGATCCATTTTCATGGTTGCAAAGGACGAATGCTACTCGTTTCTCCCATGCACTTGCGATGTTATCTTCTTCCTATGCAAGAGGATATATAGAGTGAGAAAAGGCAGGTCAAAAATGATAATTTAAAAGGATCTAAACTAAACCAAAGTTGCTCTTAGGCAATCTGTACCATTGTCTCTGTGAGTTCATCATCATCTTTTTGCATCTTCTCTGCTTTCATTAAATTATTGTAAGGCTGATGAAGGCCAGCAGTTCTGAGTAACCAGGCTTCAGTAAGAGACTTCCCTGAGGTAGTCAAGCGACCGGAGAGAGATGCAAATGCCTCTAGAGCTCTGATTTGACAAAAAGGGAAATCTTTTCTACGAAGTGCTTCAATCAGCGCTTCAATAGCTTCTTCCCTGTAAATGCTCATCTTCCGAGGTTCAACCTGAAATTCATAATTAAAGGGCGTGTAGATGGTTGGTTATAGTTCGTTATGCTAAAAACATTTGCAACTTTTGAAATGTGGTGGTTCAAAATGTTGAAGCAAACCAGAAGATCAAGCTGAAGGAGAAGACTAGCCACAGCAGGTTGTTGCTCCATAGGAGCCATCTGAAGGTACACCAGGAAGGTGTGCATGGTACTAAATGCCCCATAATCTTTAACTATCTGCAAAATTTGATTGCAAAATGTTCTCCTGAGGAAATAACAGAAGAAAAAGTTCACATGTGAGTAAATAATTTTTCACCAGGAATGGACACAAATATATGAATTAAATGTCGGTGGATGTGTGTGTGTGCGCGTGAGCGAGAGAGAGAGAGAGAGAGAGAGAGAGAGAGAGAGAGAGAGAGAGAGAGAGAGAGAGAGAGAGAGAGAGAATTTCCATGCATGCATACCTATACAATTGAAACAAAAGTATAAATGTGTATGCGTGCGTGCATGTTTATTTCTGAAATGTGATTGAAATAACACCTCTTAAACAAGGACACAAGGATCCCACTGAGTCAGGGCTATCCATGCCCAATCAGAAAACTGTTAAGAACCATGATGATCCCACCCAAATGCCAGCTTTAGTAGGAATTGGTGTTTGGGAAGAGGTTAAAAGCAAAGTGTACCTGTTCAAACGGACCAGCTCAGAGATAAAATCAATGCATATGCCCCTCTCATTGTCATTGCCAGCATGAAATAATTCAAGAACAGGAGTCAAATCAGCTCTGTTTGCTATCAAATTTCTGCAACTCCTATCCGCACGCATACAGCTCAGAAGTATGGATACAACAGATGTCCTTCCCTCAACACGATCCAAGCACTTGATTAAAGCAGGAAGACCATTTTCTATAATAACATTCAAAGCATTATTTGACTTGCTGTTTTCATCCCCTCCTAATAATATCTGGTCAAGCATTGCTATTGCGGCATCTTTGGGCTCTATCACCAACTGAAAGTCATCCAGTTCTTCGGTTTTGCTCATAATTACTTGAACAAGCGAAGGAACAAGGTCGTGAGCCAAAAGCCGAGAGAATGCTGGTTTCAACTGGTGAATAAGAACAGCAGCCTCCACCAAACCATTTTTCAGTAGAGCAGCCAGGCAATCAAAATCAGAATCAACACTGGTTAGAGTCTCTCCAACACTTTCATCTGTAAATATAAGCTCCGAAAGAATATAAATCGACATTCTGAGAACCTCTCTGTCGAGAGAAGCCGTCAAAATTTCAGCTAACCCATTCAGAATCGTGGGTTTTGCTAGATAAGCATGAATTGCTGGATCAGCTTTAGATTCCTTCCAGATCATTGCCACTTTCAAAACAGCCTCTTCACATTCCTTCAAGTCCTCCGAAGTACAAAGACATGATGTGTAAGGCTTTAAACCGTTTATAATGGTTTCAACGGCAGCTTGAGATATAACACTGGTTGGTGATGTAGAGACAGCAGCCCGCATAAATCTTCTGCCAGTTTTGTTGCCTTTGGTGGTCGTAGTATGGGAGAGAGGAAGAGTGTATGTCTTTGACAGGGCTGACTCTAATGAAATTTCTCTTGAAGGGGTTGGGCTTTGGGGAGTTCTTGGTGTTTCAGCATACGTAAATTCTTTGGCAAGATCAGGATATTGTTCCTTCCAAGAGGTAATTAGCCTTTTCAAAACATAGTTTGTCTTGGGTAGAGTGGTTGCAGAGAGAGGCTGACGTGTAATGGGGCATGTAGTATTTCCTCTTTTTAGCCATTCTTGAATTGCTCTTCGTTCATATGTTTGGCCTGTTTCTAGCGTAACTGGGTCACTGAATAGCTGGCCTGTGATTGGACACACAAAATCTTTTGGTGGCCGTGTTAGAGTAGTTAACTTTTCTGATGATGGGACAGAAACACTGCTCTGGCTTACTTCTTCCTCACTTTCACTATGGAAACTGCAGATGTCAAGCCATGATTTGGTTTTCCTATAAAAAAAATTCTGCATGAATCTAAGAAAATGGAAAGCGCTCACTTGAGGACCATTTCCAATTGCATTAATTCCATATTTTTCCTCTAAACATGGAACTAAAAAATACTAGTAAAAATGAAAGTTGTCATTATCTTGAATTATATAAAATGATAAATGAAAAACAAAAGTCTAAAGGTCTGTCTATGCAGTATCTGGTACATGTTGTTGGCCCGTATAGAAGTGGTATTGCTATCATCCTTGGCCTTCGCTATGGGTTATCAACCAAGTCAAGCTTTCCATTTAGGTGGGGTGCATCTGAGTGATTTAGATCATTTATATTTTTCTGGCAGGATCTATCATCATTAAGTAATACTACAAAGAACAATTCCAGTGGAAAAATGTTACCATCTGGTAATTGACTTGCAGACGGACTGTTGAATGAAGATATGGCCAACAGGTCTCATTCAACAGGTAGGAACTTAAGATTCTGGAAGAGACTTTTGTTCCATTGCCTGCAAATGGAGTTTTTGTATGAGATCAGAATCCAGATCAATGAAAAATGGCCTTGAAGCCTGAACCGTCGGGAATGGTTGACCCCAATGAAAGTTCCCATACTATGTGCCAAAGATTGTATAATACCTCTTAGAAGAACCATCCACCAACATGGTTGGTAATTTTTGTCAGCCAACAACACAATCTTAACAAGGTGAATTTTACTACAGTATATACTTGAGCTACATCTAAAGCAAAACGTTAGCCTTACGGTTTCACTGAGACTTGGGTCTTCGGACCTCCCAAATTCATACTCCGAGTGCTACTGAAGTTCTTTCTACAATTTTTCTGCACTTCCTGGAAAAAAAAAAAAAGAGAAGAAAATCTACTTTTAGCATAAACCAAGTTTTTTCATGTTTGAAAAATAAAAATAAGCCTTTAACCAAAATTTGGTGAATCTTGAGAAGGCAAAGAAGACTTACCAATACTTCACCATCAGAATTTGCAGAGCTAATGCTGCAGTCGTTAGACAGTCGAGGGGATACTGGCAAAGAATTAGGCAAAGAAATAGGCATAGTAGGATTTGCAAGACGACGGGACAAGAGGCGCAGGATTTGTTCAGGTTCCTTCTTACTAGTGATATCAGGTTTTGGAGATAAAACCTTGGGAGAATGGGCGTGAGGAGAGTCCAATGGAGAGAGAGTCTTTGGAGAAAATGAACAGGCTTTTCTATGTGGCTGTACTTTTGAATATCTTCCTGCAGCCTCTATTGGTTTCATGCTGTTTAGAGCTAGTAGTTTTTTATTTGTGACATCTGAGTCCATATCTACATTCCCATGATCATAATCAAAGTCGTCTTCATTCTCCTCAAGCAAGACCTCCTAACATCAACAACCAAGAAAAATGGTTCAATTCACAATCTATAAAGCCAAAAAATAGTGAAGGAAAACAAGAAAAGTGATGATTTGAAGGGTCCTCAGGTTTATGAGAACAGAGTGAGACTAATACTCACAGACCTCCAACATTATGTTGGCAACCAGCTTGGAAGATTTTTCCATTTTGTGCGTGGAATTTGAAGCTACGCTCGATCTGCTTGTCAAGACACCAACAAATAAGCTATGGAGCATCATCATCTTATAGAATCGGCTCGTTACATAATCGACATTAACAATTACATCTAAGTGAATTTCATCAAAAGAATAATTGATTGGAGAGTGTTTGGATGTGTCACAGATTGGAATCAATTTGTGAGCACATGTAGTGTGGAAATGAGAAATGACATTAGGTGGGAACTTCTTTCTTCTACCATTCCTGCTTTAAATCATCATCACTGACAATAGCTGTATTTACTTGAGAGTAGCATGTAAAGCAGGGAGTAGTATGTAAAACAGGGTATCTCTTGTTATGATCCATATTCATAGAAGAAACGGTTACCATCCATGGTGCCTAATAAATTTTAACTAAATGCAATTTGGTGCATATCCAAAAGGAACTAAGCAAACCTGCAGTTTTCAATTTCAACATCTTTATCTTTCAGAACTGGATTGAACCCAGCACTCTTAGGCAAGATTGGACCAAACTTAACATAATCAGGTACTGATCGGCTAACTTCATGTAGAGGTGTCATGGGCGGCTCTGCAATCGGCATCATTGGCATCCCCTTCTTGCTAACAGTTGAATCAAAGTTCATATAGTCCTTGTAGTACTTAGCATAGAGTCTGGTGTTCTCATCCAGTGATTCCCTATAAAGCGTCTCCAACTTCTGCAGCCTCTCAGCTTGATCAGGCCTCATGGAAAAAATCAAAGACTCATTGAAGAACTGATCAAAATCAGCTGTAAAGGAAAGATCAGCAGAATCAGGAATCACTTCAATTACAATTTTATGTCTTTCCTCCGAATACCACCCAACAATAGAGCTCATGTGAGGAAGAAAGAGAGCTTCCCATAATTCTGGCGCAAAATCAATCCTGGAGAAAAAAGGATCGATGATAAACATCTCGAGTACGTGAAGAACAGAGTTGTGGACATTGTTTCGGAGCTTCCAAAGGAAGGCAAGGTTGAGATGCGCCCAAGCAGATAGATAGAAATTGGGGACCCCTGCTGTTTTGTGGTGGGAGTCCAACATTGCGCAGACCTGTAACATCTTTTCTGCGTAGTCCAGGCGTGCAAGCTTGGTTTCCATGTTGGAGGTGCTGATGGCTTCTTCAAGGGCATCAATTCCCCAGTCCAAATTTGCCAAGACAGCTTGATCAGAATACTGGACTTCCGTATTTCTATCGCAGCTCCCATCTTCTGCTGCTAATCTTTCTGCACACTGTTCTTTCTGTTGAATCCTCTGTTCTTTGTCAATTAAACGATCTTGGGTGAAGCTTCCAATGGTTAAGGTTAGAAACCTAACAATGTCCTTACCATCCATTGCAAGCTTGTAGTGTCCAGCCATGTTCTCTGATAATCCTGATTCAAAATTGTTTTGACAGGATCTGAAGGAAATGCTTCCAGTTGGTTGCCAATCTCTTTTCTCCAACTTAGTATGAATAAGGTTTCAAATTTCACTAGGATATTAGTGACAGAAACTGGTTCCTGATAAGAGAATCAAATTACCTATAGTTAGAAAGGGAGAAGAAAAGGTTACTTTTTGGGTTACATGTCACAAAATTCTGCTTTCAAGAAACATGTTATATACTAAAAAATCTTTCCAAAACATGCATGGCTGTAATTTGGATGTCCGTGTACACCGATTTGGATCTTTGTACAGTGCAGGTAACTCATTTTATTTGTCAAACAGCTTTTGTGTGTTTGAATCACCAGAGTTAAACCTGTAAGTGGCTGTTCTTTTGTTCTTTTCCTATAACCATGTTAACCAAGTAATGAGGATCCAAACAGGGCCTTAAGAAGTGGGGGCGGCACGTAGCTTTTTCTGCACAAATATCTATCTACTTCTTACACATGAAAGGAAATGAATTGACATTTGGAGAAGCATAAGGGGACAGATCAATGATATTTCAACTAATGCTATTTCAGCTGTCCCCACTGCCCTAAACATTTAGAGCTTGTTTCATTTGTTTGATCATTTTCGAGATCCTACGAATTCTAAGCAAACTTCCATCAAAGGGGCTAAAATCAAAAGGAGTAAAGGTAAATGGTTACCCAACCATCACCCTAGAAATGGTTATCCAACCATTACCCTAGTAAATCAATCCTCGAAAAACGAGGGTTCGATCTACTTATATCTCCACCTTATTTCCTTCACTCTTCACCTCTCTAATCCTCCCTCATCTAGAACCCACTACTATGAATTCGTAGAAATTCAATACAAAGTAGAAGCAAACTGCTCCCTGGGGAGAATAATCGGGTTAGGTTTCAGAGTACATTCAAAAAGGCCTTAAAATTGATGATTTGGTCAAAGATCCTAACTCAAAACATCATTTTAACATAAATCCACTAATGAAATCAGAATAACAAACAGTAGAAACAACATTGGAAACTTTCCAGTTGCCAAACTAGATAAAAGTCAGCAATCTCATCTGTTTGAGCCTAATCATCATACAATACGCTTAAACCATCAGATACTACATCTCCGACTCTTCAGAACAAAAGAAACAAAGTATCCGACAATTCCAGACAGCAAACAAAATTATCAAAAAAAAAAAAAAAAAACAACAAACAGAATGTAAAGAAGAAGAAGAACTCACCGACAGAATCGAGAAATTGAGAATTCTTGGAATCAAATGAGGAAAATGTAAGAAGGAAGCTGAGATTCCTCAAAGAGAAGAGGAAGGAAGGAATCTAATGAAACGAGAGAAAGACGAATCCAAGACAAATCTGAAGCAATTCGATTAATCTGATGAGTGAAATCGTCATTGGAAACATATCTGAAGCAATTGGATCGATCTGTTGAGTGAAATCGTATACGTCTACGATTGCGAAGTAGAAATTGTCATGTGCCTTTGATTTTTTTCCTTCTTTGGACTGGATTGGATTGGGAATGGAGAGTGAAAAAAAAAGTGCCGGCTTTGGAGGTTTTGAAGAGTCGAATCTTTGAAAACGAGAGAGAGGAAGAGAGAAGAGAAAGCCGGCTTTGGCAGTTGGCGGGGTAGTAGTTGTTGTTGTCGTTCAGGCGATGATAGATGCAAACAGTAGACTAGACTGTAAACTGAAGCGGAAATGCGTTGATTCTCGTTTGAATATTACGAGGAAATTGGAAGGTGATTCGCGGGAGCACTTTAACTCCCGCACTATATATGTGGGGCTAGAATTAGTGGGGCCTACATTTAGGGGAAGTTCGTGAAAAAAAAACCCGTAGAGAGGATTCCCTTTTTATCCGGAGGTTTTGACCCGTAAAAAATCTAATTTGAAATATATTTTTTAAATTTCGATTCATAAATGAGTCTAGATTAGGAACTCAATTTTAAACTCTAGGTGATAAACGAGTTGGGTTGTGGATCCATGCATGTTTCAACCCGTAGACTTAGGACCAGGCTCATTTGCTTATTTCTTTCTTATTTCTTATATGTTTTGTTTGATTGTTCTATCAATTAGAATACATACAAAAACTGCATGTATTCTATTGTTCATTTTTCATGCAAATGTAGGATATAGATTATCCTGGCTACTGCTTAGTTGGATAGGCACAGGGTGTTTTTTTTTTAGATTTCTTGTAGAGGAAAAAAAAAAGTAGGATATGGGTCTTTAGTTTGCAAACTGTAACTCAAATTCAGCTTCAGTTAGACATTTTTATTTTTAATATCAAAGGTGGTAGACTTGATGCACTATTATAGGTTAAATGGTATCCCTATTTTAAGCAAAAAGAAAAGAAAAAGAGAATAGAGTTCGATACGATTTTGGAACCAAATCATGGACCTCTAATTGGAACCGATTCCGGGTCCTCTAATTGAAATCGTAGTTGCATGCACCCCTTCCCATTGGAATTCCAGAATCTTCATTAGCGTGGAAAGGTTGTTTTTTTTACGTGATTTCATAGTTGACACTTCATTCTAGAACCGTTCATTCTCTTCATAAGGCTAAGTGCAATTGGGGTGGGGTTGGTTTAAATTGCAGCCTTTGATTCCTCTGCGGTAATAGCAATGTTTCTTGTGCGGATCTTGAGGTGGGACACACCAAAAATCCAAACTTTATTGGTGCTGGTTGGAACTTAACTCCGTTTAAAGTTAGGGCCCAACCTCAAGTTGTTAATTTTTCTACTTCTATAAGGGCATACAAATCCACGAAAAAAAAATAGGGGATTAAGAGCTCAATTTTCTATGCATATTTTATCTGATTGTTTGGTGCAGCAGGTTTATCTGTGGAAAATTCATCTTTTCCTGACAATTTTTACTCACAAGAGAAATAACGTAGTCCAAGCCAATGTGATCCTTCTAAGTGAAAGTAAAAGCACAGCACAGGAAGACCCATGGGAGCCTCTTTGTTTCAAGTAATTAGATTGCATCTAATTTTTAAAATGGTAAAAATTGAAGAAACAAATGTGAATTCTAAAAAACGACCAAATTATCTCTCCATCAATGGAAAAATGAATCAAAGGGGGATGTAGGAAATGAGTACCCACCCACCCACCCACCAGGAAAGTAAGGGGTCCAATATACATCACTACTTTACGAAAAATTCTGAATTTGGCTTTTGCAGCAAAGTGATTTAGATGATCTTTAGTAAGAAAATGGCTTTAGACATATTCTAGACAAATCGGTTTAAATTTTTCTTTTTAACAAATCACTGTAATCAAACTCCAAAAAACGTGACGTTAGTGGATAATCAAAGCCCTTTTCATAACACAGAGAAATTAACACTGAGGGATAGCTCAGTTGGCGTAGGACCACGGTTTGCATCTTGAGGTTGTGGGTTCGAAATTGCGCTATCACACTGGGGCTATAGAGGAATTTTACCCGGCTTTCTCTTCTGGGCCCGTAGTTATTATTCTGGCCCAAAAAACATGGGAACAATAGGTTATAATAATAATAATAACACATAGAAATCCTCTACATAACATATTCACTCCAAAGCCCTCTATATTTGGTAGGGTAGTGAGCTCCACAAAGTCAGCCAATTATCTTATTGTTAAGTTGATTAGGTTGTGGAAGTTTATGGACATGAAAAAACGTCGCTAACGACAGTGATGTGGGGAGGGGGAAAATCCTAAACAAACAAAAATGGTAAGCCTTTTGTCATTAATGAAAATGATTGGGGGAGAACAAATCATAATTTTATTTTTTTTATATTGGAACAAATCCTAAGCCTTTTGTCTTTGTTGGGTAGTATGGGTGGGGTCCATCAAAGGTGTCTCAATCATAACCCTTTGAATCCTTCCCATTTTATACAAAGCAAAGACCGGTAAAAGAAGACAGGGTTATTTGCAAAAACCCAATACATTTTGGACTGTTTGTAAAACAGATTCCAACCTTCTGAAGAATATTACTTACCTATCGACCGGAGAGTGGAAAAGTTGCATATCTAGCTTTTCCGTTGTTGCTAGCCGCGTGGAAAGTCTGCATAATTTCTAACTTTTCCCGTTCAGGTCTGGGTTGCGTAATATAGGGTGCATATGAAAACGCATGGCTATCAATATATTACTAGCAAAACAAGATTATCATGGGCAATATAATTTATTATATAAAAAATATACATTAATTTATAATAAATTTTAAATATGATATTTCTTTGTACATATGGAGATTTAAGAAATTAATAAAAATAAATATTGAAATAATGAAGCAATATTTAATCCATCAAAATATAGATAAAAAAACCCCTAAATCCAACTTTCATTTAATAAAAATTAGAAATACACCAATAATATTCAAATAAGAGCATAACCCAACCACATTTCTAAATCTTACTAACTTGAAGGCAAATCTCACAAGTGGTGATTTTTCTAGGCACACCAGCTTTCTATACATGATTAGTTTACTAACATGCATGAGAAAGAGAACAAAATCAGCTATACCCGATTGGAGAGAAGAAAATGAATGGTCAAATGGGATGTAATATAGGGAAGAAAGTAGGGATGACAATGGGGCGGGTCGGGGGCGGAATTGGGTTGCTCCGTCCCCATCACCACCACCCCCCCCCCCCCCCTCCCCCCGCGAGATTCTGGGTATGTTATATACCCTGTCCCCGCCCCGATGACTACGAAGAAAAATATAAATTCATTTATTTTACATGGTATAAAGCACATGAATGATTCATCTATTTTACCTCCATGCCTTTAATAATATTAAAAAAAAAACCCTCAACCATGCTGACTTATTTGCCCAAAACTTAGGCCCCTCTCAAAACATCAGTCTTCCTAGAGACCATGACGTTTTTCCCAAAATAGAATAAAAAGATATCCCCGCATAATTATTTGATAAGTGTAGGGCACTGTTAGATTGTTTAAATTTTTTTAAAATTATCTAATATTAATATTATAAAGTTTTCTTTTTTTGAAATTTTACCTATTTAAAGTGAGATTTATTTTTATAAGATTTTCTCTAAGCCCTTGAAGGCCACTAACATACACTTGAAAATATCATATATAATTTTAGACATTCTTTATAAAAAAGACAATATCTCTCTAAAATATCATGAACTCCATCAAGACATGGTTTCACTTCATTTCTGGTATTGAACTCCACTCACTAATAAAGAGGTTGATTACATATAATTAAAATTAGTATAATTTATAGTGTTGTTAGTATGATTAGAATCATATTAAGTTACCAACTATAATTTACCTTGTTATTTCTAATCATATAAGTTATTATAAGCGTATAGCATGATATATCTTGTAATGTTATATCAAATTAGTCTAATTTATATTGTTATTAGTATGATTAGAATCATACCATATATAATTTACCTTGCTATCTCTAATCATATATGTTATTATAAGCTTAAGGCATGACCTATCATTCTATTATATTCGTTTTATTTAATATGATTTATCAGGTCGCAATTTAACATTATATATGATTAAAGTCAAATTAATAAGCTTAGGTAGATTTTTTAACAACTTTAATTTCATTAAATTTGAATTAGAGGGAATGGGATCATATTATATGCTTTTATAATGTCTAGGATTCATTCAAATACATGTTTAACTTTAAAAAAAGTCTTCAATCAATCTACTTAACCCTTAATAACAACCTAAAATCAATATATATATTTACACATAAATATGTTTATTTATTATAAAAGAAATCTAATATATATATATATATATTTTTAGAAGATTATTGATTTCGGGGCGGGGTAAGAAACAGACCCATCCTCGCCCCGCCCCGGATTCGGGGTATGTTTTTTTTGCCCCTGCCCTGTCCCCGCCCCGTCTAAGAGTCGGGGCAGGGAAAACCCAAGCGGGGCGGGGGCGGGCACTCCAGCTTGGAGTGGGGCGGGTTAAAAATGCCATCCCTAGAAGAAAGTAGTGGGGGGTAGTGGAAGACATGGATATAAAATACAAAGATTTAAAACCATTTAGTAATTGCCTTATCAATAGAGATTTTCTTTTTACCAATCAATAGAGATTTAAGACCATTCAGTATCTACGCAATTAATTAAACGGTAATGAAATGCATAGAGATTTAAAACAATTTATTAACTGCCTATTCAGTTAAATGGTAATCAAATGCCCAATTTCAATTGATTAATTGAAACCAGTTTCAAAAATTGAAAGTTGAGTAGTCAAAATCAATTGTGTGGTCAAAATCAATTGGCGATTAGAAATAGTACCTTTGGTTGCTCTTTGAGAGGAGAGGGCTCAGGGCTTAGGGCTCAGACAGACTCATATACTTGATATGGAAGGAATACGTAATGCAAGAGAGTTAAGGAAGACAGGGAGGAGTTTCAAAGAGAGGGAGGAGTTACCATTCTATTTGTGGGAGTTATGAACCTGGGAGGGTATTTTGAAAGTTAAGGAAGAGAGGTAGGGTATTATGAAAGTTGAGGGATATATTTTGACAATTAATTGTGACTTGAGGAGGGGAAACGTTTCTATTCATTAGGAGTTAGGAGTTATGAACATGGAGGGTATTGTCAATTAATTGTGGAGGGGAAACATTTCTCTTTATTATGAGTTATGAACGCAGGAGGGTATTGTGAAGGTCAAAGGAATAATCAGTCAAAAATCAATTGACACCAATTGTCTAATTTCTCAATAGGAAATAGTCCCTATCATATATAAGAATTTCTATTTAATTGTATAGTGGGCCCATTTGATGTGATCTCAAGATCCCGTTAACCCTTTGTATTGCAAATAGGGTTGCATACTTAACTGCCTATGTCCCCCAAAAGTATAAAAAAGAAAAAGGAAAAAAAAAGCCAACCGAAATTAAGCCGGCATGGGAAGGGTTAAAACTGAAACTTTTCCGCCGCTTGAATAGTGGAAAAGTTGCAAATGTGTCATTTCCGCTGTTGACAGTAGCGGAAAGGTTGCAGGACTAGCTTTTCCTCTGTCACAAGCAGCGGAAAACTAGCATGCAGCTCTTCCTCTCCTACAGGCGGAATGTCCTAATATTTTCTGATTTTTCCTCTCCACGTTTGTTTTGCCTGTGTGGTAGAAAGTGGGGCCATTTAATGTGATCTCAAGATCCCATTAGCCATTTAGGTAGGCGAGCGCATGCCGTGTCATTGTTTATTCTCCACGTGGCTGGTTTTATACAAACCGGGTCGTGGAGATCATTGTGGGTCCCACTTTCTTATGATCAAATTCGTTAAAATTGAACTCAATTCCTAGCATATTATCAGTTTTTACTTGTTTAGGATCTTATCCCACTATAAAATTGAACATCTGATTGATAGTGTAATTAATGCATGGAATTCATGATGCATAAGATTGTGCAAATAACATCATCATTCATGTGTTCTATCTTATCGTAGGATCAAATTCTAATGAAGTAATTTGAGGGTATGCTAGCAGAGGGGATTACTTTCGATCTTAATAGCTTGGATCATCAATATATGGGCGCCAAGGTGAGTTACACACATCCCACTCGTCGAAAGCACGTAAGAGGTCACATAGGGGATTTGAGCACTTTGTATAGCGGACACAGAATTTTTGCAGTGAAATTGGGTCAAAGTTAACTTGAACCTAACAGTGTTTTTTTCAAGAGGTAAAGTATAATCCTTTGTAAAGAATTTTTCAATTGTCAAGGTTTTACTTTAATCATAGAGTAGAAAAGTAAAGTCCTTACCGCCCTTTTTCTGATTGATGGTGGAACATCTGAGCCTTTTTTCGTTCCCGCTGGGCTTCCTGATCAAAAGTCAAGTGCACGCCTATCCAAATGGTTAATCGGACTTTGAGGTCACATTAGGGCTCATTTGGCATCATATAAAAATATTCATGCATTTCTATATACCAAATTCTAGGGACTAATTGAGTGGGTCCCACAGTAGAAATAAGTTAAATGTGTGGGGCTCACTAATTGATTTGCATCCATTAAGAAACTAGGACAACAGCCAATAGGCTTGCCTCCCTCCATCAGTGGAGCCCACTCTTAGAAAAAAGGGGTTAAGAGAACGCCATTGAGATTTCATCCGATACTAGAGTCCAATCTTGAAATATATTTAATAAGAACTGGTGCCCACCACTGGATCCATCCATTTAGGGAAAAAAAAAACTGAAAGGAAAGTAAAGAAGCAACAATTTGGATTTCATTCTTCGATAGGGCCTACAAAACATATTTAACATGGGACTCATTGATGATTGAAGATCTAAGGAAAAGAAAACAAACCGATTGTAAAAATTCGCTTATAATTTGGATAATGGTAAGAAATAAGAATCAAATTCAAACGTATAAAAATATCTTATGAGAGGTTTTAGTAGAGAAAGAGTAGCCCAAAGTAAGGTAGCACCCTAAAACAATGTGAGTTTTTTGTACATATTTCTTTGAAATGAGAGACTTTTTAGGAATGAGGTAGCACCCCTCACAGCCCACCTCCCCTTTTGATTTAATATATATAATATATAAAGCCACATAAAACAAGCAACGAACCCCTAACAAATGCATGTCAATCATTTATGCATGCATTGATGTCATCTTTATCAATCATAAAATACTGCAAGTGCATGGGTGTCTAGATGAGACAGTGACAAGAACGGATCGAACCCACAGGGAGCTAATTAAAAAAACTTTTAAATTAAGAAAACTAATTCATAACAATTTTTAGATATAAAAATAAGCAAGTAATTTAGAAATTCGAAATCTACCAATTAATGAAGGTGATTAGAGCATAGGAATCCAATAAGCATCCAACAATTATTTATCAACTAACCCTAACTTGTTCCAATTTTTACTTCAAATCAAAGACAAATCAATGTTTTTAATTTGTAAAATTTAACTTTTAAAATACCTTTATAATCATAAAAAAACTCAAAACTCAAGACTTCCTTCATCTCATAAAAGAATAAAAATAATTTAAGCACCACACATCAAAAGTAAGCATAAACCATCAAAAGATCTAAATCCTAAGCATGGCCTATCAAACCTAAGCATGAGTAGTCAAAAACTAATTTTTCTTTTTTGAAATAAAAATAGAGATTTGCCTAGGGCACAAAGACAAGCTTATTAATCATTAAGCACATAATCATGGAATACAAATTAGAATTACTAAACAAATAAAAAGACAATTACTTACCTTCATCCATAACTCAAATCAAGAAAATTAGCCCGCCATTGCAAAGAATGCTTCTTGATTTATCATTAAAAATTGCATCTTTACAACTTCTCCTTCACAAATTTTCTCCTTCAAAATAAATCATTGGACATGGCCTAAGGCTAATAAAAATAAACTAATGGAAAAGAAGAAAGGAAGAGAGAAAGAAAGGAATAGAAGAGAGGGCTATCCTGAGATGCTTGGTGGAGAATGACTTTATAGATGTTGATGCCTCCTTTTTAGCAAATAATCTCTTCTCTTTTAGGACTTGTTTCCTTATTGGTAAAGATTTTTTGCTTAGGACTCAAGTTAGGCTTCACACTTGGACAGAATTTGAATTGAAGGTGATTTTTTACTAAGTGTGGTCTTTTGGATTCTAAGTCTTCCCAAATTGAACTCCTCAAACATCTCTCAAGTTGCCAATTTTGAAAAGTTTTTGTAATTCCCGCATAGAATTATAACAGCCAAGTTCCGAAGGTCATCTCTCCCTCGATATAGCCCCGATTTATGAAATCTTGGACTCCACGGATATCTACTCGAAAAGATCTTTTCAACGGTATGTAGATTGCACTAATCTGACACTCAAGTTGAAAGTTCTGACCATTTCAATGTGCTGCCCCTGAAAAATCCGAGAATAATTGTGCAATTAAGGGAACTTCTATTTTTAGCATGCAATGGGGTGTGTGGGAACCATGTTGGACGTTCAAGATATGTTTGTACTCTTTATTTGCTTTCTTATTTGATTATTTTTCCAAATTTGGCATGCTTCCTCACTTGCAACTTTGACTAGTCAACTCTCTTTACAAAGTTTCCAATTTTCTCTTTCTTTCATGAAGGGCGTCCCGCCTTTGATCTCTCTTCAAGTTTTACCAATGCAGGTCCCACTCTTGATTTCTCCTACATAAATAAAATTAAATAATGTCAACAATAATCAAGTGTGAAGAATCTAGATTGACTATGCATGGGACCTTACATACCTACTTAATGCATTAAAAATATCTAACTTTCCAAATATAACACATAGTGTCAAAATTAGCAGGTATGCATTAGTGAAGTTAAAAAAAAACTAATTTTTGGGTGATGAATGAGATGAAAATCTCTAATTTCACAAAAGTCATGCAATGTAATGAATTTTGACCAAATTTGACTAAGATTCCAACTTTGATGCTCAAATGCATGAAATCATGAAATTAAGTGTAATTCTATACAATTAACCTAATTAAGTCCACAAATACATATAAAATGATGAATGCAAGCTATAATTTTGTGGACTTATCCTGAATCATTTTCATACTTCACGTCATTTGTTACACACCATTATCCATGTCAATCACTTTTTGCGCATGCATACATGTTTCCCAAAGAACGTGGAAACACATGGAAAATGAGCTTATTCCAGAAGCAGAACCTTTCAATCTTTGTTCGATTCTTGGTGACGGGAAAAACCAATGAGGAACGTACAGTCAGTCACGTGAAAGAGTTGCATTTGGAAACGTGAATTCCATGATTGTTTGTCGAAATCTCCACCGTGTGGCTTACTGATCACATACATTACTTCTATCATGGTATGGGACATAAAGAAAATGGACAATTATCGTACGGACGATCATTAACTTGACAATAGCCACAGAACAGCCCAAAAATACATATTTACCACAGAGCTATTCGATCCGTAAGATATCGCAAATTACAATATCCTAGAGATGTAGGATATTGCAGGTTGCGATATCCTAGGAATGTAGGATATCCTACAGTCAGAAGCGGGAAGACTTGAACTGTCCGTTTTTTTCTTTTTTTTTCCCTTGACTATGGAATCACCAAACCACCATCCAAACTGTTGGATAACTTTATGAGTGTAAGAACTAATATCGCGCCAATTTGAATCGTTGATCTATCACGGTTATCGAGAAATTTGCAAAAAAAAAGTGGCTTATAATTTGCAAAACAACGTGACTTTCTTGCAAATTTCTCGATAACCATGATAGATCAACGGTTCAAATTTGGCGCGATATTAGTTCTTATACTCATAAAGTTATCCAACGGTTTGGATGGTTGTTTGGCGGTCCCACAGTAATGGAAAAAAAATAAATACATGAACTGTTCAAGTGATTGTGGGATCCGTAGGATATCGCAAGCTGTGATATCCTACGGATCGAACAACTCTGTAGTAAATATATATTTTGGACTGTTTTGGAGCTATAATCAGGTCTATGATTATCCGTACGGTAATTGTCGCTAAAGAAAACAAAGGTACACAAACAAGGAACGTAAAGTCACTGTGAAAGTGCTACATTTGAAAAGGTGCATTAATCCATGCTTGTTGAAGTCTCGCTTGTGTGGCTCGCCTTACTCTATTATGCTGACCCTTGGGCACCAGGCTGGTTTGCCAAGTACATCTTCACCATCCATTTTCTTTCTGTTGGTGTAAGTTATGATGGGTGGGCCATAGGCCTAGTTTCAATTTGGCACGTGAGGAGCACGTCGGCAACTGTGGTGAGTCAATTGTTGAAGTAAATTAAGATCCTTGGTGCATTATATTTCTCTAATAAAGATCTCTTAAACTCCACAACTCATTGGGGAAAATTCACAATTTAGGGGTGTTCTTGTGTTTTTCCCAATTTTGCACTCAAATCAGATTGTGCTCAAATCGAATTGTGTCGAGACTAACTGTACTTTGTAGAGTTTGTTTGGCAATACTATATTAAATTACTATATATGCTGAGAAGTTGATGTATGAAACTTGTTTGGTAACATTATAAAAGTTTTGATCCAAAGAACGAAAGTAAGAGAAAATAGGATTTTTGATGTGGGACTCACCTTTTATTGTTTCAACACTATATATTAATATACATGGGACCCACTTGTAGGAACTATAATGTGGTACCACCTTTAAAAATTAGAACATGGGGCCCATATTCGTAGGATTTACAATGTGGTTCCACCTTTATAAGAATTAAAATGTGTGGCCTCCTTTTGTGAATGTGAATATGAGACCCATATTTAGAAATTACAACATAGTACACACCTTTAAAATTAGAATATGAGCCCCACATCTATAGGATTTACATGTTCGTCCACCTTTTGTGATCGTGACCATGTGACCCACATTTAGGAATTAAAAAGTGGAGCCATATTTTTTGTGATTGTGGACACAGGACCAACATTTAAAAATTACAACGTGATGCTCACCTTTAGAATTAGAAGGTGTTTGGGGGGGGGGGGGGGGGGGGGAGGTACATTCATAGGATTTACATTGTGGGCCCACCTTTATAGTAATTTTAATGTGGCGACTTCTTTTTTGTTGATTGCAAACATGGGAACCACCTTTAAAATTACAATGTGGTACCTATCTTTAGAAATTAGAGTATGAGGTCACATTCACAAAATACGCAATATAGGCACACATTCATAAGATTTACAATGTGACTCCACCTTTTGTGATTGTGACCATATAACCCAAGTTTAAGAATTATAAAGTGTGCTACCTTTTATGTGATCATAGACACATAACCCACATTTAGAAATTACAAGGCAACCTTTAGAAACTAGAACATGGGGTCCACATCCATATGATTTATAATGTGGTCCCACCATTATAAGAATGATAACATGGGCCCACCTTTTGTAATTGCGACCATATGACCCCACCTTTAGGATTTACAAAGTGGGGCCACTTTTTTTGAGATTGTGAACATCATGGGCTTACCCTTTGGGCCTGTTTGGATGTATGGTGAATTGAAGTATGGTGAGGTACAGCATCAAATTAAGATAGAATAAAATATAAGAAGTTATAATGGTGTTTTGTTTTCAGTTGTTTGGTATAGAATCTTTTGGACTTTTTATATAGAAAAATGGAGTTTTTTTTATCTTTTAGTGGAGAAAGGATGTTGCTTTTTTGACTTTTTTTGAAAAAGATGGAGGGAGTTTTGAAATTGTGTACTTTTGATATGACCTATTGTCTTTTCTTGTCTGGATAATGGAGGCTTTACCTCACCTCACTTTACTTCACCACACATCCAAGATAAGTGAGGGGATTTGGAGTCTTTAAATGACATTTTATAATTAAGAAGAGATAAGTAAGATACACTTGTGTATTTGTTTCTAAAAATAACAAATTATATTCCTTCCTACTTTCTTGAATGGGAAGTTTTGAGTTGATGGGTCATTTAAGAGTTTGGAAAGATCTCTTTACAAAAAAAAAAAAAAAAAAAAAAAAAAAAGTTTTTGAAAATATCTATGATAATGGCAACTCAAGTAGATAATGGGCCACCCAGGGATGGCAGGGAGGTTAGATCTGATGAGTGCCATCTACCAGATGGGTCGACCCACCCGATAGATATCTAACAATCTAAACTAACCGATAATGGGCCACCTAGG
The DNA here is from genome assembly GCA_038049695.1 of Cinnamomum chago. NCBI lineage: Eukaryota > Viridiplantae > Streptophyta > Magnoliopsida > Laurales > Lauraceae > Cinnamomum > Cinnamomum chago. The sequence continues at coordinate 17,119,626 of CP142453.1, forward strand.
GCATGGCAATTGGTCGTGCTAACTGTTTGCCTCACACAGATAGGGATGGGATTGGTAGCGGTTTTGATTGGTTGAGGAATGCGTTTGTTTCTATGTCATAGAGGGGAAACGTTGTGGATCCTTGCCATGCATACCAGTTGTTGGGGCCAACGAAAGGGCCCCCCATTGGTAATGGGACAGGGGGATCGAACACCCCACATATGAAGTTCCAAGTCAAGCCCCGACCTTCTTGATTCGTGGCCTACAAGTTTAGCAACTTTACATTAAAAATAAAATTTGACCCTCATCTAACAATCCAATCCATTTGGATCTGTGCAGGCCCATTGGATCGGTGGCCATCTAGGTGGGGGTTCTCTATGTGTGGTCCATTTAGATGGATCACAAGTGGGCCCCACTAGGTGGTGGACCTAGGTTAGATTTCCTTCATATTAAATAATAACTTAAAATAAATATTTAAATTCAGTATTAGTTGATCAAACGCCTTTAAATTGAGCACCTGAATAATCCATTGTGTAAATCATTTTATAGAATACTAATTAAAAAGAAATTGGATGACATTAACTGATGCAACTTCTTTAAGATCATCTGAATTGCTTTGAATTAGCATCATTATTTACATAACTTGAACCAAAAGTTATGTGATCGCTTTTTCTACTTTTTTTTTATCAAACTAAATTTAATGGATAGTTTTTTTGTTAGCTTATCCTAATTTACATATTCATTATCAATGGATTAATATATTTTTATATGTGTTTAAAAAATTCAATTGTTACCCAATATTCATCAATTGCACAGTCATCTTTGAGAGAATAGCTGTGCAGACATATCTCACCACTACAAGGTTTTTGTATTGGCTTCATCTTAACCTTTGCATGATTCTAATGAACTTGATTGATGAATGCTTTGAGGACTGGGTACGGAAGTTTTATTGCAACATATTTGATGTTACAAGCAGTGGTTTCAAGACCTATGTTCGGGGAAAGACACTGTCTGTGGATGCAAATAGGATTGCCACTTTAAATAGGTTAATGGTGAAAGATACAAGATGAGAGAGCAGTATATCAATAAAAAAAAACATATAAAATGTAAGAAGATGAACAAAATAATGCATTTCATGGAGGGATCTAAATCTTAATAAGTGATTTACGGTTTCCATCATAAGAAGCAAAGCAGAAAAAAAAGGTTTATCGATACTACATTTATGGGCTGTTTTGGACCATATACCGTTGTGATGAATAAAATGTAAAAAGTACGGATGAAAGAAGATGGAATGGTAATATCCTATGGGAACCCACAAGCCAAAACGGAGAAGATGGAAACGGAGTTCTCAGTTTTTGAAAACGGAGGTCTTCAGTTCGTAGTACAAAAATGAGTTATCTGATGGGATGAGAGTAGATAATGATGCGATATCCTACGAGACTAAGATATCAAACGGTGCGATATCCTAAGGGCGTGCGATATCCTAAGGTCCTGGGATATCGAATCCTGGGATATCTTACCGCCTTAGAATATCACAGGATAAATGGTAAAACTGTTTCATTTTGGGCTCCTTTGATGTACGATCTTCTATTAAGTAATTTGTAGTTTTCTATTTTGCTTGGATAAATGTACGGTTTTGAGCCGTCCGTACGGTAATTTTTCCAAAATAAAAACACACATGGTCTGTCCTTGTCCGGTGCGCAAATCGGAAAGAAAATAGATGTTTAATAGCCATATACGTATACACAGTAAATAGTGGGTGTATTTAGAACCACCCTTAATAAATAATTATAAACAAATGCAATGACGCTAATCTCATGCATGTCAATGTCAATCATTTATAAATGAAAATGACTGAAAACAAACAAACGTACAACACCCTAATAAATTTCCCATGAAACCTTTTTCGACAGGAAACGCATGGAAAACGAGCTATTCCAGAAGCAGAACCTTTTTATCTTTGCTGACTTGTAAAAAAAAAAAAAAAGAACGTACGTACAGCCATTCACGTGAAAGAGTTGCATTTGAAAACGTGAATTCCACGATTGTTTGCCTAAAAATCACAAACATTACCTCTGTCATGGTCCGGGCCTGGGCCCCCTGGAACGCGAAAAGTCCCTGTGAAAGTGCTACATTTGAAAAGGTGCGTTAATCCACGATTGCCAACTACATCTTAACTATCCATTTTCTTTCTGGTGGTGTAATTTTTGATGTGTGGGCCATAGGACTAGCTTCAATATGGCTCGTGAGGAGCATGTCGACAACTGTTGTTAGTCAATTGTGGATGTAAATTAATTAAGATCCTTTTTGCATTATAGTTCTCTAATAAAGCTCTCTGAAACTCCACTGGTCATTTGGAAGAATTCACAATTTAGGGGTGCCTGTTGGACATCATTCTTATGTTGTTCCCAATTTTGCACCATCAGATTGTGCTCAGATCAGGTTGTGTGGAGACTAATTGTACTTTACACAATTAGTTTGGCAATACTGTATGTAATAAATTACTATGCTGAGGATATAATGCATGGAATTTGTTTGGTAACATAATAAAAAGTTGAGCTGTATTTTTTGTGATTATGGACACAAGACCAACCTTTTAAAATTACAATGTGATGATCACCTTTAGAAATTAGAACGTGGGGGCACATTCATAGGATTTACAATGTGGGCCCACCTTTACAAGAATTATAATGTGGTGCCATCTTTTTTGTTGATTGCAAACACAGTATACCCACCTTTAAAATTACAACGTGGTACCTATTTTGAGAAATTAGAACATGAGGTCACGTTCACATGATACACAATGTAGGCCCACATTCATAAGATTTACAATGTGGCTCCACCTTTTGTGATTGTGACCATATGACCAACATTTAAGAATTATGAAGTGGTGCCACCTTTTATGTGATTATAGACACGCAACCCACATTTAGAAATTACAACGCAATGCCCACCTTTAGAAACTAGAACATGATATCCATACGATTAATAATGTAGTCCCACCATTATAACAATTATAATATGGGCCTACCTTTTGTAATTGTGACCATGTAACCCCACTTTCTTTGAGATTTACAGAGTGGCGCCACTTTCTTTGAGATTGTGAACATTGAGCCTCCCTTTAAGATAAGTGAGAGGATTTGAAGTATTTAAATGACATTCGGTAAATGACGAGAGATAAGTAAGAAACAATTGTGCATTTGTTACTTAAAAAAAAATAAAGTTTTTTCGTTCCAACTTTCTTCTAGATTCCTTCCAGTGAGATCAAGATTCTGAATAGTATACCAAACATGTTTTTCATAACCTCATCTCATGGGAACATCCGAATAACACGATGCCAAACACACCATTCGTTATAATCACAAACGATTCTAGTACATATATCCATTAATGAGACCCATCAATGAAATTCAAGTTGCTTAAGGCAAAACTTTGTGTATTTGTTAGAGAGTGTTTCAAAGAAGTTTGTATATTTAATAGCCTTTGATCATAGCCCCATTCTCCTGTCCCATAGGAAAGTCTATCTTTCAAAAATATTCCTTTCAGATTTGAAGAAAAATGGCTGTCACATGATACCTTTAGAGGAGTGGTAGAATCCAGCTGGGCCTCCCCCTTTAGTGGGACCCCACAATTCATTCTAGCTCAAAAGCACAAGAATCTCAAGCACAACCTCAAGGCCTGGATTAAAGAGGTCTTTGGTCATTTGAAATCCAAAATTGTGGAAGCAGAGCTTTTGGTCCTGGCAAAGCAAACAACCTTTGAAGCTCAACCCAGCGACACTCTTCTCCAAGATTTGAACCTGGCAAAATCAGCTCTCCATAACTGGCTTAATGCAGAAGCAATCCACTGGAAGCAGAGGGCCAAAATAAATTGGCGTCAGGATGGTGATAGGAACACCAAGTTCTTCCACCTTTCCGCGAAATCCAAGGGCATCCACAAAAGCATTGACATGATCTCTGTGGATGGTATTTTACTAGATGAAGAAGGGCAAATCAGAGCTCAAGCCTCCACTTTCTTCTCCAATCTCTTCCAGGCTACTTTGGTGACTCCGAATGAAGCTCTCTTTGATATGGAAGGCCCCACTGTTATAGATGAGCAATTTTTTTTTCTTATTGCTATTCCCTCTCCTTCAAAAATAAAAGAGGCAGTTTTCAAGCTCAAAAGGAGTAGCTCCCCTGGCCTAGATGGTTTTTCAAGGGCTTTTTTCACCAACTGCTGGCAGATTGTTGGAAATAAGGTGGTAGGGGCAGTCACTCATTTCTTCACCACATGTCACATCTTGAGAGAGACTAATGCTTTTTTCCTTTCCCTTATTTCCAATAATTCCTCCTCGGAAACCTTCTCATACTTCCGGCCTATAAGTCTTCTAAACTTTGTCAACAAAATTATCTGTAAGATCCTGGCTTCCAGACTCTCCTCTATTCTTCCCCTTCTCATCTCCAAGCATCAAGCTGCCTTTGTGAAAGGGAGGTCCATTCATCATTATGTGGCCCTAGCCCATGAGCTAATCCAAAAGTTCAATTCTAAATCCAGAGGAGGTTCAGTTTGTCTGAAGATGGATATTTCCAAGGCCTTTGATAAGCTGCAGTGGAGCTTCCTGTTCAGGGCTATAAAGTTCTTCAATTTCTCTCCGGCTTGGATTAACATGATAAAAGATCTGATCAGCTCCACCAAAGGATCTGTCCTGATAAATGGCAGTCCTTGTGGCTTCTTTAGCTCTTCTTGTGGCCTACGCCAGGGAGATCCGTTATCTCCCTACCTGTTTATCTTAGCTGAGGAGATCCTTAGTTTACAGCTTGAAGCTCTTCAAAAGGCAGGAGCTATTGAGCCAATTTCATCGGTTCCCTCCACCCCCTGCCATTTTCTATATGTTGATGATATTCTGATCTTCATCAAAGCCTATATTCCAGGCACTCTCATTTCAATCAGATCTTGGACTCCATCAGATCGAGGTTGGCTGGCTGGAAATCCAAATGCCTTTCCTTTGCAGGCAGATTAATTCTGGTCAAGCATGTGCTCTCAGCAATCCCCCTTCACATCTCCCTTGCTGTCCCTATTCCTAGCAAATCCTGTCTTCAGTTGGAGCGTCTGATGCGAAACTTTCTCTGATCAGCTAGTCCAGAGAAGTCTAGTTGCCAGGTGAACTAGGGTCAGGTTCGTTTGCCGAAAGCTGAAGGAGGCCTTGGTTTGCGCATAGTCAAGGACTTTAATGAGGCCTGTTTGTTGAAGCTTGGTTGGTCTGCTGTTTCCTCTTTCTCCATATGGGCTACTTGGTTTAGATCTAAATACCTGAGAAGCTCCTCTATCTGGTCCTCTCGCACCTCTAGAAGAGGATCCTGCATCTGGAAGAGGATTAGGCCCTTGGCTATCCATCTTCAGAGTGGCAGCTCGTGGATAATTGGTAATGGCCAATCTATCAGTACTTGGTTTGATAACTGGTGGGGAATGGAATCCATAGCTTCCAGATTTCCCCATCTTCACTTCTCAGATTCAGATTTGCTGGCAGACATCATGTAAAACAACTCTTGGAGAGTTCCTTGTCATCTTCCATCCGAGATCGATGACCTTCTTCTTCATTCAACAAGTCAAGCTGAGGTGCCCTGGTCTGGTCAGTCCTCCAGGGAGTCTCTTTAGGGGGCTCTCTCTCAAATTCTCTTTAGGGGGCTCAGCGGTCTCAGATTCTCTCCTTTGGAAAGGCAGTCCTCCAGGGAGTCTCTCTCTCAAAGAAGCCTGGAACTTACTTAGACCCAGTCAAGCTGAGGTGCCCTGGTCTGGTCTGGTCTGGAATAAGATGATGAACCCCAGGCTGGCCTGTTTCAGCTGGCGCCTCCTTCTAAGAAAAACTCCTACTGATCGCAGGGCTAAGCAAAGAGGTTGGGCTATGGCTTCCAGGTGCTGCCTCTGTCTCAGCCAAGAAGAAGATGACCTCCACCTCTTCTTCTTTTCCCCACTGGCTCGTCAGCTGTGATCATGGATCCTGAGTCTTGGAGTTCACTTCCCTTCCTTCCCTCTGTCAGTGCCAACTATTTGGTTCTCCCTTGCCTAAGGTGAAGATGTTCCTGGAACGAAAGTAGCAGCAGTTATCTTCTTCCAAGTTATCTCAACTCTCTGGTCTCTCCGGAATGATTCTAAGCACCGCAACTTGAAGCCTTCTCTGGCCAGAGCAAAGTTCTTTTGTATGGATCGATCGAGAGGTCAGTCAAGCTCTTTTCCAGGTTCCAGATCTTATTCTCACCCAATTCTACTTTCTATGGGGCAGATGATGTAATTTTGGCTTTTTCTTAGGCTCCTCTTTGTTTTCTTCTTTGTTTGGTTCTTTTTGTCTGTTCCTGTTTCTTTCCTCCTTTTTAATTCTTTTTGCCATTTAGGAAAAAAAAAAAAAAGTTTGTATATGAAAAATGATGAGTTTATCTTAGATTATTATTAGATTAGATTTTGGTTATATTAGGGAAATGTTATTATTTGATTTAATTTTCCTATTTAAGCTATTGTTATCATTTGATTTATTTTTTTTATAGTTTTTTTGTATATACCCCCTAAAGTTTGTGGGATTTGTACGTAAATAGGCCCCTGAGGTTTTAGTATTTGCAAAATGGGCCCTTGCATTTTCATTTTAATACCTTATGTGTCTCCAAAATCAATACAAACGTTAGGGGGGTATATACAAAAAGCTCTTTTTTTTTTTTTTTTTTTGTAAAGTGTTATCATTTGATTTGATTTCTATTTAGGGGGGTGATTGAGTTTTCTATTTACAGTGACTATATGAATCAAAGAACCAATTTACTGGCGTTAGCCCCACCTTCCGACGAATCACCTCTAAAGTATGACGTTTTACCTTGGTTATGTTTTAATGAGTGGACCTATTCCAGTTAGAGTGAAATCTGGTGTAGAGTGAATAGAAGGAAGCGTAATTATTTTAAGCAAATTAGATTAGAATTGGGAACCCAATGAGACTTTTTGGTGACTGCAAACGAAATGGTTTATCAACCTCATTCAACTAGAACTTTTGAATTGAACAAATTCGAAAGTCATGAATCAAATGAACAAATTCAAAAGTCATGAGTCAAATGAATCTACCCCATCAGATTTTAGGATCGTGTTAATTCTTGAATTAAGATTTGAGTACTTGAATGTGAATTGGAGATAACATGTTATTTAAAACTTCCTCTTTTTTTATGTGAAGAATGATCTATCTCTAGAGCTTGGTTTGATGCAGATTTCATGTTTTGAAACCAGATTGAACAAAAGGAAAAAAGTACTATAAACATTCTAACTCTACTATTTGACTCAATGGATTACAATCTATAATGTATTTATAATGGCTTGTAGCTCGAGTCCGGATGCAGTTGCTTAGGTCTTAACATAGTAAGATCTTGATCTAAATCTAATTTTTTTTTCAGTAGAGTCCTATTTAGAATTTCTTTTCAGAAGGTAAGCAAGGAATATAATTATAGGCAAGTTTTTGTAGCATCCATGGGGACTTTTCCTCCTCTGTGGGAAATTTTTTTTCCAATCCCTCCACACACGCACACCCCCTAAAAAATAAAAAAAGGAAATTTATTTTCCTTAGTTGCATCAACTATGCCTACTTCTCCTTGACTTTCTATAGAAACATAGTGTTGTGTTTGTTCTAGAGTAATTCGTTTGAACAGTGGCTCTAGCCCTTTTTAACAAGCTGTTAATATACTTAAATACTTATTTCCCAAAAAACAAAACAAAAAAAAGAAGTTATGCAGGAGATTGTGTTCATCACATTATTAATCATTTTCTCAATCTTACAATGATATCAACTCATGTTGAAGTTAAATTTGGTAATATATCATCCGGAAGGATGGAATTCATTTTTGCACGGTATCCAACCAATAGGTGGGCCCCACAGCGGAGTTCCACATGTCCCACCAGCAGGAAGAGTGTGGTAGACACTCATGGGTCCACTTACGACAACACAAACATTCCTAGGATCCTTAACTTGTGTGGTAGAATCTCTCTCAACGAGCATCTCATGGTAGAGTGTAACTTTAAAAAATCCATCACATGATACTACACTGGACATTGGTAAGAAGCCAACAAAGGAGCCTATAAAATGCCAGCCATGTTAAGCCCCCACCCACATCTTGCTTTAAGATATTCCATTTCTTCCCCATCGTTTCTGCTTTATCTCCTTCTTCCAAAGCTTAACAGTTATGTCTATTGTATTGAGCTCCAGCCTTTCAGATGCTCCAAACAAACACCATCCGAAAGGAAATAAAACTTCTGAGGTAGTTCGTAAATCAGTGAACTATGTTCCGGAGATATGGGGTGATCGCTTTGTTGCATCCTCTCCGGATAACTTGGTAAGAATGAATGAAGGCTGTTGCATGGCTAAATATTACATTATATATATATATATCGCTCTTGATTGAAGTGAAGTTTGAGCTTATTGTGAATTTATGGAGTCCAAGGGCGTCTAAATTGAATGGTGTGGATCGAGCCTCACATGAGTTAAGTGAAATCAATCTCATTGCGACTCCCATGCAAACCTTGGCATCTATCATTTCATAGAAATATATTTGGTCACCCATCCAAGCTAAACGATCCATTATGGTACATGGGCATCTAGCTAGTATTATAAGATCCTCTGAGGTTTTAACTCAAGAAAATTAGAGAGGTCCAAAGGGGGACCCACCTATAAAAAGTATAAAACAGGAATAAATGACTTCCTTTTGGATTAGCCCTGGACCTATTTATTAAGTATTCCCTACAACAATGGTCCACCGAATTCAAGTAAATTTGGGGTCCATTGACTGGCCTACTTAAACCAAACTGGTATAAGTTAGGTGAGAATTGTATAATCCTTGAGAAGAATTAGCCTAATAGCAAACATACCTATTTCCATATCCTAAAGAAAAGGTGTGTTTGATCTGCCTTCTTTTCTTTATATATCGGAGTCCATGACTTGTGGATGCAGAAACCTGATGCACAAACCCAACAAAGAGCTAATGAGTTGAAGGAAGAAGTGAGGAAAATGCTGAGGAATGTAGAGGATCATCTGCAAGAACTGAATATGATCGATGCTGTCCAACGTCTAGGAGTGGCCTACCACTTCGAAGAAGAGATTGCACAAGCTCTACTCCAGATGTACAAATCAGGGAGGGATTACGGTGATGATTTGCATGCAGTTGCTCTCCAATTTCGACTTTTAAGGCAAGAAGGTTACAATGTGTCACCCGGTATGTACTTTTTTCCTCCATTCTTTCCATGAGTTAGATCCTCAGGTATTTACAGCAGGAAGCTGTCTTTGAATTATTGGAATAGGACATGTGGAGAGTATCTGTCGCTTGGTGGCCTTATGAGAAATAAGAGAGCATTGAGTATTAGCAATCCGCAAAAAGATTTGTAATATATTAAATGTTGCTAGTTGTTTTTTCTAGAACTATAAATACATAGTTAAGTGAAAACTTGGATAGGTGGCAATATCTAATCCATTTTCTGGTGGCTTAGAATCAAGATTAGGGCTGCACAACCGGATATCCGGTCCGGCTTAAATGAGAGGACCGGACCGGTCCAAAACGGTCCGGTTTGGACCACTTAAGTGGTCCGGACCGGTTTCATTTGTTTTTTTTTCCCCCTAAGTTTTTATTTTATTTTTTCATTTTCAGCCCATTCCTACTTCTTTTTCTAGATGTAAGAAGCTAGATCTTTGATTTCACTAGGGTATTTGACTTAGAAATTTTATATACTTAAAGTTTTGTATTAAAATTTTTTTTTTTTTTTTTTTTATTAATCCGGTCCGGTCCGGTCCGGATCGGTTTTTAAAAGGACCGGACCGGACCGGACCGAATTTAACCGGTTTTTCAAATCCGGTCCGGACCGGACTGGATTTGTGCTGTAAAGACCACAAATTCGGTCCAGTCCGGTCCGGTTTTGCGGTCCGGTCCGGTTCTGTTCAGCCCTAATCAAGATCTTATGTCAAACACAACATCAAATGGATGGTAGATTTCATGAATAGCTAAATCTCAACAGGCTTATATATTTGGTGTACCAATATTAACAATATAAACTCTATCTAAAACAGTGAAAAGGGCTTATATATTTGGTGTAGCCAATATTAATCACAAACGCTTTTTGAAAAATGAGCCCGGATCTCTGTTTCGCCCAAACAGAGAATGCTGTTTGAGCCAATCCCCATGTGCACACGTACCTGTTGCAGGAAAGTTTAGAGGATCTGGGTCCATCTGGAAATTGACCTTTTCATGCATTTATAACTAGCAGTGACGGGACCTGACCCAGCACTGAGGCGACTAAAAGAGACCTTTTTGTACACTAACTAGCCCATGCGACTCACACAACGTAAATTTGGTGATTGGCTGAGAAATTTTTGGCAGTTCCATCTAACCTACCTAACTCACCTCCTTTCGACTAGCCTAGATAAACCTAATTGAGATGGGCCTACAATTTAGAGGGGCAGGTTTTGGGGAATCTTTTTGCTTGGCGCTAATATGAATGTCTGACCATCAATTTTTTGTGGGCCCATATTATTTTTTTGGCACCCTAGCCTAGGGGCCCTCGGACCTAAGAGAACTCACACAAGTGGGAAGAGGAAGTCCAAGACAAGTGTGGAGGAGAGCCCACACACATGAGCCCACAATAGTTAACTCATGAACATAGGCCACATAAAAAAGCACAGAAAAGACCACTTATAAACGGGTTAGACAGTTTAAGTTAGAGATGCCCGGCCCGCTAGGGAAATACCCTGGCACGGCCCGCCATGGGGCGGGCTGGAGCGGGCCGTGCCAGGTGGGCCAGCGGGCCTGGTTATTTTTATTTTATTTTATTTTATTTTATTTTTAGACTGTGAGAGAGAGAGAGAGTGAGGGAGGGAACTTGAAAAGCACAAGTCCTTGTTGAGTCAGAAGCATAGGAAAAATCATCCCACACTCATCAATTCTCACCAATATCATCTTTAAACTATATATAATTCTTTAGGGTCCATTTGTTGGGGAAGTTTCTAATTCTTTTGTTTGTTGAAAACTCCTAACAACAGTGATGCCTGTTTGTCCCTTGTTATTTTGGGTTTTTTTTGTTTGGATGGTGAGAACTCATAAAAACAGCCATATGTACATGTTGCTTTTAGCTTAGCTTATACAATTCTTCATATTTCAATTCTCAAAATGTTAGATTGTATTTGACCATATGTGAAACCAAGTGAAAACCACTCTTTGAGAAATTCATTAACCTCCCAACAAGAACTCTCAAAACTGGAGCATATTATAATTTATAATCTTTGACATGACCCAAGGACACAATTTTCCTTTATTGACTACTTTTCCAAGTAATATGATGGACATGCTGGACTCTAATTCAGGGCCGGTGACACTAATAAATATTCGAGGGTTAGAGACTTAGAGTAGTATAAATAACACTAATAAATTTAGAAAAAGAATAGGAGGGTTAGAGTATTATAGACTTTGTAAAATTGAAAAGGACACAAAATACCCCTTATATGATCGTTTTATGACTGTTTGGGGGGGGGGGGGGGGAATAAAATAGACAAATTTTTTAAAAAACGTCACTTTTGGGCGGGCCAGGCGGGCCTAGTGGGCCCATCCTGGCGGGCCACAGAGGGTAGCCCACGTGCCCAGCCTCCTCGGCCGTGCCGTTGACTAGCGAACCGGGCCGGCCCGGCCCTTTTGACATCTCTAGTTCAAGTCAAATTGACCCACGTCAGGTGTGATCGGGGGAACACCAGAGTCATCAGACTTAATATGAATTGTGCCTCAAACCGGACCCACGCTGTGCTTTACCTCGAATGAAGGTGCTTTGGAAAGGACCTCTATATTTATCTATCGACTTTTAAGCCAATTAAAAATGTCTTATTCAATTTATTATTTATGAAAGTTCAATTCACAGAGAATTTTTGGACAAACCATATAAGGTCCGAACTACGTTGGACTTAACATTCCACATATGTTGTCAGAATTTGGCCAGAAAATCTTCCAGTCTAGGTGATTTTAAGATTCCTAAATGAAAAAAAAAAAAAAAAACATTTTAACTTCCTCATCCATCGATCTTGAAGTCAGTGTATTTAGCTGTTGAATCAACTCAGATATGCTCTTTGCAGGTTGCATCGTCTGCTTTATTAATTAATCCATTTTACCTTCATTTCCAAACCAAAAAATATTGAGTTTCTTCTACATTGTGCCAATGTTAATTGTGAACTAGATGTATTCATGAAGTTTAAAGATGAAGAAGGTAAATTCAAGAGAACTCTAGCTGGTGACACAAGAAGTTTGCTTAGTTTATATGAAGCAGCACATATGGGAACTCATGGAGAAAACATATTAGATGAAGCCATTGCTTTTACAAGAGAGCATCTTAACTTGGCACTCCCTTGTCTGAACCCACCTTTTTCAACCCTGGTTGAGCTCTCACTAGAGCTACCTCTTCGTAAGCGCGTAGAAAGGTTACAGACAAGGTATTACATCTCTATCTACCAAGAAGACGAGGACCAAAGCAATATCCTACTAGAGTTTGCAAAGCGGGATTTCAATCTTTTGCAACTTTTGCATCAACAAGAGCTAAGAGAAGTCTCAATGTAAGTTTTATGAGCTTCACACATTAATCAAATAGAGAGATAAATTTCATGAGCTATGGAAAATTGATTAATTTGAATATCGAATTGAAAAATGATGAATCATTTTAGAGCTTTTTGTATATACCCCTCTAAGGTTTGTAATATTTGTAAATAGGCCTGCGAGGTTTTAGCATTTGTAAATAGGCCCCTGCCCTTTCTTTTTAATACATTTCATGTCCCCAAAATCAAAATTCTTAGCAAGAATGGGTAGCCACCATGAGATTTGTGTTGGATTTTTATATAAATGACAACTTTTCCCTTACCCATCCATTAAAAAATGAGTTTTATTATTTACGAAAGTACTATTATTTTATCTCAAGTTCCAATGGTTTCTCTCAATAACTTTCTCATGCACATGACCAGGGGTGGACCCAGGTACAAGGGCTTGGAGATTAAAGCTCCCACCCATATTTGATAAAAGCTTAAAATCTCCCCCCTCATCGCAAATTCTAAAAATTAATATGTTTTTTCTTTTAGATAGAGCCAAACACCACCCAACTCACAAATTTTAAAAATTAATTTTTTTCTACATTTACCTGTTCCCCCAATATTTTTTTTGCCACCGACAAATGAAGCATAATCATATATTTTGAAACTTTCATCAATCCAATAGTGGGCCACGAATGGATTGGATAATTCATAATTGGTTATAAGCACGTGTTGATTGTTGTCACGATCAATTTGGATTTAATGAAATTAGCCATGTATTGATAAAAAAAAATGAGTTTATATATGTTGGCCCACTAAGTGCAATTGTTAATGTTACATGACTTATTAAAAAAAATTTAGACTGAGCTTTTGAAATTATGCATATAATGATAAAAAAAGATGGACAAAAGTGTCATTTCACTCTAAAAGTCTATGGTGGTTGAAAGACTATTGATTTTGAGAGTACTAAATGTATTAAAATGAAAATACAGGGGCCTATTTGCAAATACTAAAACCTCAGAGGTCTATTTACAAATCCTACAAATCTTAGGGGGTATACACAAAAAGCTCGCCGTTTTATTACTTGTCATGGAAATTTTGATTTGGGTATGGAAGATATATGACATAGATATTTTTATTTTTCTTCTAAAGGTGGTGGAAGAGTTGGGATTTTGCTGCAAAGCTGCCATTCATCAGAGATAGAATTGTCGAGTGCTACTTTTGGATAGTAGGAGTGTATTTTGAACCACAATACTCTCGAGCCAGAAAGATGATGACTAAAATTATATCATTAACATCAATCATGGATGACATCTACGACGTGCATGGTACGCTAGAGGAACTTGAAACATACACAGACGCAATCCGAAGGTTTGTTATATTAAATCACTATATCCTTTTTGTGTTCCTTATAAAGTCTCAGATGTTTTTTTGGGTCCTAAAAGTACTACATTGATTAGATTAATTGACACATCCTACTTTGATATTTAGGTGGGATCGAAGCATCATCGATCAGTTTCCTGACTACATGAAGCTACATTTTTCCGCTCTCTTAGACACTGTTGAAAAATTTGAAGAAGAATTGGCTCTAGAAGGGAAATCATATCGTATACCCTACTTCAAACAAGCGGTACGTACATTAGACAATTTGTCATGAGTTATTGTTTCCTAACGCATTAGGATGAGCTAGCGAAATCATGTGCTCAAAAAGTGAAACATCGATGGTTGGAAGGACTCTTATATGAATGAAATTTTATGTAATAATAGAACGAGAAGAGAGAGTGATTTTGAATGGTTGAGATTCCAAATGTGAGCCCCACTTATGGATAGGCATAGTGATGGAGAGAATATATCACCCACCTTGGGAGTGAAACTTCCATTTGAACAGATATAAAATGATGGACGGGAGTAGGTTTCTACTTCTCTACTTTTCTTTCCTCATTGTTACAGATATTATCTACTCTAGGGTGAAATATAAAATATAGAATGTGAAACTGAATCTTTTTATTGGGTTAATCCAACATTCTAGAAAAGATTAATAAACCTTCCAAACAATCACTTGAAATTAGAATTTCAAAATTTCTTTTTCCATGTGTTCCACAGATGAGGCACATTATTAATCTATAAATCAAGGACGACCATAGGATGTTGGGGCTCTTCAACTTAAGAACTCAAGAAATTTCGACACTCATTTGAACCCTATTAAATCTTGAGCTTTGGTGTTAAGAAATTTTGTTCACTTTCCCATACTAGATATCAGGACCCTATTGTCTTCAAGATCTGAAATCAAATGAAGCTTAATTTTAAGACTTTCAATTCCCCACTTCCCCATTTGAATAATATGTGAGGAGGGCCCTAAAAGGTCGTCACTCATGATAATCGTCACTCTGTTAGATTGTATGTCCTAATCAATCCAGTGGATGAAGTGAATAATTAACTTAAATATTATTTTAATTGATTCATGATTTCATGCTTTATTCATGTGATTATTGGTAGTTTATTTTATGATTGTACATAACTAATACAAAATGATATGATGGTTCATGAGATGAACTAGAGCCCACATGTATATTAAATGTGATCCATGTATGTGGATGAGATTCACATACATGGGACATAGATCATAGTTTTTATGCTTAAATTATTTTCACAACAAGTGATGAGACTGGGTAGTTCATTTGAAAATGTTGCAGTACTTCAGTCACTATGAGATAGTGTGGTTTGTTTCAACCATCAGATTGTAAGACTTTGGATTCTTGTACTAGTACGATGGATGTACTAAAGGATCATGCGTTGCACTTTATGAAGATATATCTTTTGATTAAGGACTACTCTCATAATTACCAAGCAATAGGCTCTTAATCTTGAAAAGATTAATAGACTCAAGTTTCTACTATGCATTTACTTTGAGTTACCAATATTGAGTGAGACCAACTGTAGGTCAACACCTCGGTATCTTGATTACGTGGTAGTGGGGCTATGTGAACATATAATTTTCAAGATGGAATTTATCCTTTAAGAGAGAAATATCCCATTGTACCAATCAATATAATTTATCATTTGTAAGAGTGCACTTATCTCAATTAAGAGTTAATTCGATGATACTAATGATTACTGTAATTAATTGGGACACAAGAATAATAACATGTGGATTTAACTTGGTTGGATAGGTTTATTCCAATAGATCTATGGATATAGTAGATGGAGGAGCCTCTTTGTAGTTAGGGGTGTGCACTGACCGGATTGATGCGGATTGATGGATTTGGAATTCGTTAACAATCCGTGGCGGTTAAAAACCGATCTGTGGAGGACTGGGTCGAATCGGTTTAATCCTTTCAATCCGTTGAATCTAATGGTAAAGAAAGAGAACAAACACGTTGTAAAGAGTCTTAGCATACAAGCTAACAATCCACAAAAAAAAATACAAATTACAAGTATGTTTTTTTTTTTTTTTTTTTTGTCCCGGAAGCTACGCAATTGATCAATACAAATAGTTGTTTTTATCTACATTACAACCAAAAGAGATCCGGTCAACAGATAAAGCCAAACATGTTGTTAAATTCATAAAAATCACACTTTAACTATTGAAACCTTGAACTCTTACATTTTGACCCCGAAATTTTTTTGACCCCTAAATTTTTTCTTCTTATATATTTAGACCCCCTATGTTTTTTTTACTTATATTAATGTCAACGGATCGGATTGGATTGAATCCGCGGATTGAGTGTGAAATCCGTCACCGATCCGTTGCTAACAGATTACAAGATTTTCAATCTGTTATCAATCAATTTAACTTCGGTTCGGTTAAAAATTTGCGGATTGGATCTGATCGGATCAATTTTACGGATCGACTGATTTTTTTCCACCCCTACTTGCGGTAATTGGGAAGACTGAGGTCTTCTTCGAAATATTTCTATTTCTAGAGTACAATTGCTTTTATTTAATAGATTTGTTTGGAATTAACTGTGGGTCAGAGTTCAAATGAGATGAGGGATCTAGATCTTTAGTTGTAGTCAGATTCTAAGGAATCCCTAGTGATACCCACGCTAGTTTTAAGACGAGAGTGTTACTAATCGAATTGGAACTCTTAAGAAAGGAGAAGTAGGACACGTAGTAATGATAGAAGTAAGACTTCTAATTATGGACCAAGAGGAGGTGACTGGAGGTCTACCAAACCTATATATATATATATATATATATATATATATGAGGAAAGGGGGCTGGACGTCCCAAGCATTCCACATGCCCAAGGCGGACATCCTCCCCTCTCTTTCTCTCCTCCATCCTCTAGTTTCCTTCTAGAGTGCTTAGGGTTTTGTTCTAATTTGAGATCCTACCATTCTCTTTCAAGAAGTTCTCTAACAAGAGGGTTATAGCGTGGAAGAACACCAAGGCTAAAGAGATTTAATCTATAAAAAGGGTTTTCATGGAATCAAGTATTCAAGTTCTCGGTTTGAGCACAACCAAACTTCAAAGATATAGATCTACAACCTGTTTATTTTAATAGTTCTTTATGCTTATTTTTTTTCTTGATCTGTCTTCTTGATAGATCTTTGATCTTAACAAATGAGATTAATATTTTAGATCTTGTGATTGAGTTCTTAGCCTTTTGAGTGATTGATCCATACTTTAAGTGGATCAAAAGTTCTTGAAACCCATTTATAAGGCCCACCTACTCCCAACACACTCAACATCTCTGTCTTCCTTTTTGTTTTTTCTGGCTGAGCCATACAGTCTCCTGTTTTTCAGCTGGTTGTTTTGGGCCAATTTGTATTCTTTTGGGACCTTTTCTCTGCTCTCGTAGCTCCCTTCTTTCCTCGTTTCTTCAATTAGCCCTTAAGTAAGAAAAAAGAGACATTTTTAAACATGAGTATGTGCAGCTTTTTGCATGACTGAAATAGTTTGTTTCCTTCCTTTGTATGTGTAGTTCAAGGGACTCTCAAAAGGATACTTGACCGAAGCGCAATGGTCAAATTCAGGTCATGTCCCAACATTAGATGAGTACATGACCAATGCTTTAATGAGTAGTGGATACCCTATGCTTTCCGTGGCGTCATTTGTTGGTATGGGAGATGTTGCAACCAAGGAAGCCTTTGACTGGGCAGTAAGCATCCCTAAGCTCATTGAAGTTGCTGCTGCAAATGCCAGACTCAAGAATGACATCACATCAAACCAGGTCCATGTCTTTTTTAAACCATTATTCTAATGTACCCCACCATGTTAGTTAGTTTACATATGTGCTCAAGTAAAGGGGAAGTAAATATTACGTCATGGTGACGGTGATATAAAGTATTCATTGAAGTAAATTGAGAGACAGATAGTGTGTGGTAAAGTCTTTGTTTTTGGCATTGAGTTTACTTTACCACATTTCAACTAGTTTCAACAAGGTAAAGAAAATGTGACCTCCGTTGAAATTTTCAATATGAAAATCTCTAATTCTATTTTTTCATCCAAACATGATAAAAGGAGAATATTTGACAAGTAAGGTAACTGTACTTTTACTTTAACTTTAGCATTTGCTGAACAAAAATGCTGGTTTGCATTGTTCGAAAAGCGTCATTATTCTTCATTATCCTCACCTTTTGTTCATGAAATTAATGTGAAGCTTGAACAAGAGAGAGACCATGTGGCGACTACTATCCAGATCTACATGAATGAGAATGGCAGCACATACGAAGAGGCATGTGAAAAGTTTAGCAGGATGGCCGGGGATGCATGGAAAGATATAAACAAGGAATGCCTGAAGCCCCCTCTAGCTCCTATGCCTATCCTCATGCGAATTATAAATCTCACACGTACGAGTGAACTGATTTACCAACATAGAGATGGCTACACCAATCCCACATATGAGACCAAAGAACGTGTCTTGTCAGTCCTTGTTGATCCTATTCCAGTTTAAGAAACTATAAGTATGTGATTGTGGTGTATTTGTCTTATATTCCACCAGTATAAAATATGTGGAAGAAATGATAGATCTACCAACATATAATTCATAGTACAATAAACTGACGAGTGTTGATGATGAATAAATAAAATCGCAAATGCCTCTCTACACTGAATGTGTTGCCAATATCATCTTACCCTTACCTCGTCCATGGGTGGTCAACTAAATGTATTTTACTTGAAAAAAAGGGAGAAGAAGAAGTTTTTTTTATTTTTAATAGTTTGGAAGATTTAAAATAACATTTCCTATCTTTCTAAATTTGGTGAATGGAATTTTGATTAATTTCCCTTTTTCTCTTACTAGGAGAGTTCCATTGAAACTTGAAGTTCTTCAGAAAAATCCCTAATTATCCTTGATTACAAGATGGATTTCATCTACACCGGACAGACCAAAAATGGCCTTCATCAAAAGTGTTAGGTTGTATATAAAAAAAAAAAAGTTTCAGAAACATTACGTATACGCCGATGTATTGGTATCAGTTTTGTTTTGTCACTCTTTTGTCACTCTTTTACTAAAAATATATATAAAATAATTAGGAAAAAAATGTAAATGTTCCTTTTTTTAATTGACTTAGAGCTTTCAAATGGAATTAAAACACCTCGATAGAGCTAATGGGATCTGCTATGCTGCTATCTTCTTCTGTGCTGTCTACGCCATCTGGCTTCTTAGGAATGACTCAATCTTTAATGGGACTCGCCCTACTTACTCTAGGGTCTGGTGTTCCATCAAAGGCTGGCTTCATTTCTCCATCTCCCAGATTCAGAAGTGTTCTAACAACCATTTGCTTTGTCTTATTACGTATTTTTTTGGGAGGTCCATCCCCTTTGTAAATCCTTTGTAGGCCTTTATTTTTTCCCTAGTGTTCCCTTTGTTCTTTGGGATGTTTCTCTTGTGTCTTTTTGGGGTCAGATGTTTCTGACTTTCTTCTTAATCTAATTCTCTTTTGCCTTCAAAAAAAAAAAAAACTAAAAAAGAATAGAATGGCGTTCATTTTATGTTTGGGATTAATACATGGACAAACAGTCATGGCCATGGCCAAGACGACCTTCTATGTCTCTCATCTGTGGGGAGGACTGGTTTTGGTAAGATCCCAACGGCCAAGGAAAGCTTACCTATGAGAGAATCGCCACACGTGCCAATATGGTGCACTTGTGTGATACATGGTTTTAGAAGTTGGCCACAACCAAGTCATATGGAATTTCCTTGGGTCCTGTCCCAAAATTAAAATGTATTGCAACTTTACAATTTACCTACATTTGATTTGAAATCAAGTAAAGGAATATGATCAAAGATTTCAATATCATCATTATCAATAAAGCCGTGTCCCAACTAGATTGGAGTCGGCTACACGGATTTTGTTTCTCCAATCTCATTTCCATCACTGTTTTACTACATGTCCCAATCCAGGGTAAATGAGGAGGATTACGTTAGGTTGGTTAACAGCGAGCGTAAAATCTTATCACAATCCAAACAAAAATGAAGATTTCAATATATTTATACATCATAACACCATGAATTTTTTGTTGAAAGATTTTTTTTTTTTTGAAAGATTGATAATTTAATTGTTTTAGACAAAAAAAACTTATGTCGGAAACAAACCAATATATCATTGTAGAACAGTTGCATTGGTTGATACATGAATGTTTTGGCTTTGGCCCATATAGTGACCAAAACCATTTTTCAAACAACGGTGAGAATTCAGACCAATTATTGATAAATTACAGACTTTATTTTGACTTACTTTTAAGAGTTTAAATGCAGCTCTTACATGGGAACTATATAACACAAGCATGTAACTCCATCCTAAGGCCCACATAGAGATAATTCGGATCGTTTAAGAAGAATCTCATCTCTCTACCGATATATCCTCATGTATCAATTCACATGAAGTGGGTTCCATTAATGATTTAGCATCATGGCATAAACGGGATTAACATCACGTCCACAGCGATGCCACATGCAGTAGAACCTTGTTATGGTTTAATCATTGTGCTCAATCGCATAGCGGGATCCAGTACTCCTTTTGAACTGAAACTTATGGATATATTATTAGAGGGGATGAGATTCATCTTGAATAGTCTAAATTATCTCTATGTGGGCCCTAGAATGGAGTTCCAAGCATATATATGTTGCATGGTTCCCATTTAGTTGCTATAACAGATGATTTTGATGTGGGATGGAATGGGCTATTCTTACATAAAAGCCAACCAAATCTTAATTCCAAAGGATCAGAGATGATCAAGATATGACCCTCCTAAAAATAATGGTTAAAAAAAACTCAGGCTTTAGATAAAATGGTTCGCATGGTCCAAATGAGTGTAAAATTAGGGTAGGTGGTAATTCAGAAGGCTTTAGGATTGGGCATTTGATAAAACATGTGCGATCAAAGGTAGGCCCCATAGGGCTCTCGCCCATGAAAGTTCCCTATATATAAAGGCCTCGCTCATGAGAACTATCTACATCACATACATTATAGTATATGTATGGTTCATAATTATATAATGAGAATCCCTCTCCTCAGCTCATGTGCAGCATAAGGTCCGCTCAAGCGTGCCAACCGCACGTGTGGGCGATGAAAAGAGCCAAACGATTTTTACAACCCGCCCATTTATTGAAAGCCCGCCCATTTGGAGATGAGCCCGCCCATTTCATTTCATCCTCCATCACAACGATTCCCATTTCTGAAAACAGAGAACACCTCCCGTTGAAATGGAAGATCTCTACCTCCAGTTGCAGCTCCCATCTCAATCCTTTGAGGATCGTCTCCTCTGCACCATTCGTTTCAGAAGGAAAACAAAAAAACCCAAATCGATCCAACTAGATTTCGGAATGGGAAAGACAAACCCAGAGCTCGGTCATCTCTCTCGATTGGTTGTAAAGATCTCTTCGCCTGACGATCTGAAGCTTCCGAAATGGTCACCAAAGCTCGAAATGAGAAAATAGAAAAATCGGAAGAAACCCAATCTCTTCCTCGTCTCTTCGCTCAAATCAGAAGATGGAAAGAAAACCCAGAGCTCTGTCTCATCTCCTCCTCTCTCGCCTGGCCACATAGATCTCTTCACCGTCTCCACCCAATGGAAGTTAATGATTTTTTACATATTTATTTTGTGGGCCTTAAATAGAGTAATGGTTGCCATGCTAAAACTGTAGTTGAGTGGCCAATCTGAAGAGATATTTGGATGTAAAGGGTTAATTTCTTTTTCTTTTTTTCTTTTTTTTTGGCTGAAGGAAAGTCGAGGGGTGTTATTGGCCATGGCATGTTGTCATATATATTTGGTAAAGGGGTAATGTTGTTGCCCAGCGTAATTTGACTGTGATTTTGTGGGTTTGTATGGTTGGATTTTTTGGGTTTTGTATGTAGCTTTTATGTTTTGGCTTAAACATTTATTTACTAAGCAAAGTTATCATTGGGGACTTTTGATATGGACTAGCCATACAAGAGGGTTGGATTTTCATGAATTAATTCATTTGTACTACAAATTGTATCTTCATGAATGTAAGCCTCAATGGACTCCCATGTAAAGCACTCAGGTATGTTACACACATGGACTCTTTTGAATCACAGACATGCTATGGGTTTACTTTTCTTTATTACTATATCTTTTTTTTTTCAGTATGATTTTATCAAAGCTCTTTTGATTCAATAGTTATGTGTCTCTAAACATTTGATTTTATTTTCTATAAGTATCATTCCAAGTGCCAATATCTTCTCTAGAGTTACAAGCCATGGATAATCATTATTCCAACAAATTCAGCTTGGAGCAGTTGGTGCCATATCCTTGTTAGGACTTCAATAGTAGCCTCGAAGTAACTTTCATACATGCAGCTGCTAGTGACAACTCTGGAAGACTCATATCTGAGAGCTTGAAGAGAAACTCACCTCATATGGGGATGCAATATGCCTTAGAGCATTTTGAGGAGGAGGATTTTGTTGCCATTGTGGAGTACAACTTCGAAGATGTTGTGGAAGATGAATTGATGGATTTTTTTTCTTTCTTCTTTTTATATTGGGTCATTAGTTATTACCGATTATTGGCTAACTTGCAATTGTATTCACACTCTCTTCTTAATAAAATTGTTGATAAAGTATATTGTGGGCTTCATTTATGTGTTGTGGATGACTATGGATATGGGAAGAAATTAAGGGGTCACACTTGAAATACTATTTTTATTTTCAAATCTATAATTGAAGAATGGAAGAAGTCTTTAGGTCTTCTGTGCTTATCCAACTAAGAGCCTAGAACTTAATATGTGCACTTGAAACAATACCTGCAAGGAACAAATGTTCAATTGAAATTTCAATGATTGTTGAGTACCTGATTGAGAGTTGTGACTTGATCAACTGATATCAATGAGCAGTTATAGCCATTTGTATATCATAGGGCAGTTACAGTCTCTTGCCTCTCTAACAAATTAATTACAGAATAATAACATCCCATCACAGTGGGGGTGCCAAAATTAACAATACCAATTCCATTAGCAGAGAAGCTTTAATTCGATCAGCATATTAAATACATCAATCTGAACTTGAACATCACACATATCAACATGGTCATCAATGAATATGGCTTGAACAACCTGTATAAAAATTGAACAGCTTGATGGAAAATCCACACTAAACATAAACATCAAAGATTGGCCGAGATGGAATATCAACACTGGACCTTACATTTACATAACATTCAAATAAAAAACTATTATAGTTTGTTGCTCACAATCTGTTCCAATTCAAGTACAAGAACATGGCATACAACATCTCCAATAATACAATTTGAACTACAACATTCACAAAAAAAAAAAAAAAAAAAAACCTTCTCTGCAACAGTGCATCTGCAGTGTGACAGAGGCTTCACATACTGTGCCCTCTTTTCTACAACAATGCCTATGATCTCCATCGATATATGAATTTTGGATCCTTTGATTGTCTCTATTACTCATGCTGCAACTATTATTGTTGTTGCTACTTCTCTCATTCATCAAGAGAATAATACATTTGGCAAAGAGGGGAATTTCTCTGTTTCAACCCAAACCTCAATATACCCAACCATTGCTTCCATTTTTAATAAAACTCATAATCTTCCACCCTTAACATCAACCCTTAACAACAAAAAAATCCTAATTTGTCAGAGAGAGAAAGGAAAAGGAAAAACAACTTTGAGCACAAAAGGAGAGGGAATCGATTGGGTGAGGAAGAGGGACGAGATTGAGAGACCGAGAGTGGGAGGGTGTGGAAAAGGGATCGCTTTGTGAAGAGATCTATGTGACCAGGCGAGAGAGGAGGAGATGAGACAGAGCTCTGGGTTTTCTTTCCATCTTCTGATTTGAGCGAAGAGACGAGGAAGAGATTGGGTTTCTTCCGATTTTTCTATTTTCTCATTTCGAGCTTTGGTGACCGATTCGGAAGCTTCAGATCATCAGGCGAAGAGATCTTTACAACCAATCGACAGAGATGACCGAGCTCTGGGTTTGTCTTTCCCATTCCGAAATCTAGTTGGATCGATTTGGGTTTTTTTGTTTTCCTTCTGAAATGAATGGTGCAGAGGAGACGATCCTCAAAGGATTGAGATGGGAGCTGCAACTGGAGGTAGAGATCTTCCATTTCAACTGGAGGTCGTTCTCTGTTTTCAGAAATGGGAATCGTTGTGATGGAGGATGAAATGAAATGAGCGGGCTTATCTCCAAATGGGCGGGCTGTAAAAATCGTTTGGCTCTTTTCATCGCCCACACGTGCGGTTGGCACGCTTGAGCGGACCATATGCTGCACATGAGCTGAGGAGAGGGATTCTCATTATATAATTATGAACCATACATATACTATAATGTATGTGATGTAGATAGTTCTCATGAGCGAGGCCTTTATATATAGGGAACTTTCATGGGCGAGAGCCCTATGGGGCCTACCTTTGATCGCACATGTTTTATCAAATGCCCAATCCTAAAGCCTTCTGAATTACCATAAGGAATGAGGAATGTTCATATGCATCTATCCCTCACCATAAGGTGAGGGATGCTTCCATAAATGGGAGGTTTCAAGTACACCCTATGTACTTGAAATCCCTCTTTTGTATTTGAAACCCCTCATTTATGGAAGCATCCCTCACCTTATGGTGAGGGATGGATGCATATGAACATTCCCCATCATAATAAACACTAAATTTGGGGTGTAACATACAATTTCATGGTTATGTCAGCCAAGGCTGACTTTTAATGGTCTCAATTACTGCAATAGCATGTTAAACCCCAGCTTGAGTTTTTTGTTTTTTCCTTTTTATAAAAAAACCCCGGCTTGAGTTATATCTATGTTTCCACCGTGGGCATGCATCATGTGATTAGATAGTGGAGAAATTAGTCCAGAAACCTGACATGCAGTGGAACCATGGTGGTATTACTACAGTCCTTTGTTCTCATTTTTCAATTCAAACTGATCTTCTTTCTCTTTCTTAGTTCATACTACATTTTCAACTCAAAATGGTTGTTAGTAGAGTACTACTTTAATTCATCAAAATTGTAGATCGCTACATCTTACCCATATATATATATATATTTTGTAGATTTCTTCCGTTATAAAAAAAATGCTGTCCCTTCATTTCAAGAAAAAATGAAGTGGAGAAAAGTAGTCTACTGTTCATGTTTGTACCGCAACCACGTTTTTCCTGGTTGTTTGTTACCTTTACATCAAAATGACTGCCATCAAGAGTTAGTGATTTTTTACCCCAAAAAAAAAAGAATCAGTGATTGGTCTTGCATGATTTATACAAATAGCTTCCTCAAATCTGGTTGGACATGCCTCATTCAAAGAGACCAATGGGGAACATCTTTCTCAAGGACTCTTCGTGAGACTATTTGTTTACCTAATACATTTATTTTGAAGAGTGCCTTTTAACAATTACTTCTCTTTGACAACAAGTTTTTTTTTTTTTTTTGCTAATTACTTTTCTTTGACAACAAGGGTTACCTAGTTAGTTGGTAACCCCGTATATCATCAAGATGTGTTGGAAAAATGGCTAAGAGCTACACTAGTTTTTGTCAACTTTGAACCAAAAACTAAGTGGGACCCACTTATCCTTTTGGGTGGGAATACATGAGAATGTAATCTACTCCATGAGTAGATTATGGACATGTATTGAGTTGCTCTAATCCATTTAAGAGTGAATGAGAAATTGCCTCCTAAACACTACTACTTGAACATGTTAAACATGAAAACAAAAGGAAGTGGTGAACTTGCTTCCCACATTGCTTGGGAGAAAAACATTCATTGAGTATAAATATACTTACCTTGGTAGTATAAGATGAGCCGCAAGGGGCACCCCACTTTTGTGGGGGAGAGAGGACCTGATCAAGGTAGGGTCACCACCACACGCGCATCGCCCCGCACCGGGCCTGAGCCTGGGCTTCATGAGCAAGTTGGGCCTGGCTCGGCCCACTACCCATTTATAATTTTTTGGAGAATTTTTCTTTTTCAAATGGGGTGTGTCCCAAGAGGTGAACAGTCACTGTTCTAAGCAGATGCAACCCCACCATGAAGAGACATGTTACAAGCTATTTATATGCATCTTTTCCATGACTTTTGATCATTCAGTCACTATTGCTGCATTGCATTTTTCGAGTCATCATCTGTAGAGAGAGTCCTGTTACACTTTTGGTTCGCCTGTCATACAGTTTGTAGTGTTGCAATTGTTGTGAGCCCGATCATTGTATCCTGGGAGGCAATCGCTGTAGAAGCTCGTAAGCACCATTGCGGGGGAGAATTTGTCTTAAGGACATAGTGTTTTCACACTAGCCTTGATCAATCTTCTTCTGTGATTAATTACTTCAAGTAAGTAATATTTCCATTACATTCTGTAGTCCTGTTTCACTGCTGTGGGAACTGTATACTATATACTGAACTATTACTGTATGTACTCTCTATAACAATCTTAAGACAAACCTGAGTACACTCTGTTATCAGTTTTACTTCGGTATTTTTGGTTTCAGTCTTTCTCAATTTTGCTACTAGTTTCTTTATTTTCTATTTCTGAAACAAGTAACAGAACTTCATTCTGTTTTGTATATCTCTTTATGTTTGCCTCAGTATACAGTAACCAGTTACTGGTTACCATATATTCTAAGTTATTGTTTAAAGTACTGTTATTTTAATTCTGCAGTATATACTTTGTGTTTTATTAAGTCATTTCTGGTTTGTTAAAACAGACATGGGTATTGAGAAGAATACTCCAGTCACTACCCCTTACCCCTGTTATGGTGAACCATGGGGAGAAACCTGAAAAGTTCAATAGTACTGAGTTTAAGACATGGCAGCAGAAAATGTTGTTTTATCTCCTTACCTTGAACTTGGCTAAGTTCCTCCATGAAGAGTCTCTTGCTCTAATAGATGGCGAGACGGATAAGCAAGTAGTTGCTGCTGTAGAAGCCTGGAAGCATGCTGACTTCCTCTGTCGAAATTACATTCTCAATGGACTAGACAACACATTATATAATGTGTACTGTTCATTGAAGACTGCTAAGGAATTATGAGATTCACTTGATAAAAAGTACAAGACTGAAGATGCCGGAATGAAGAAATTCGTTGTTGGCAGATTTCTTGACTACAAGATGATCGATTCCAAAGCAGTTATCAATCAAGTTCAGGAACTTCAAGTAATTCTCCATGAAATTCATGCAGAAGGAATGTCTCTTAGTGAGTCTTTCCAAGTGGCAGCAATCATTGAAAAATTGCCACCACTTTGGAAGGATTTTAAGAACTACCTCAAACATAAACGAAAGGAGATGAAACTTGAAGACCTGATAGTAAGAGGGCTAGAACATCAAAAACGTTTGGTTCAGATTTTCTAACATTTCTATTGGAAGATGCGCCACAAAGCTTTAAAGAAGCAGTGTCTAGTCCCGATGCACCATATTGGAAAGAGGCCATAAACAGTGAAATTGAATCCATTTTGCAAAATCATACATGGGAACTAGTGGATCTTTCACAAGGTTGCAAAACTCTTGGATGTAAGTGGATATTCAAGAGAAAGATGAAAGCAGATGAATCAATCGATAAGTACAAGGCCAGGCTTGTTGTTAAAGGGTATAGACAAAAAGAAGGCTTGAACTATTTCGATACTTATTCACCAGTGACGAGAATAACATCCATTCAAATGTTAATAGCAATTGCTGCTATATACAATCTCGAGATACATCAAATGGATGTTAAGACAACTTTTCTCAATGGTGAATTAGACGATGAAATATATATGGAACAACCAGAAGGGTTTAATGTTCCAGGTCAAACTAAGAAAGTTTGTCGGCTTGTCAAATCTCTATATGGATTAAAACAAGCACCAAAGCAGTGGCATGAGAAATTTGACAGCTTGATGATGTCAAATGGGTTTAAGATCAATGAATGTGACAAATGTGTATATGTCAAGAACACTAACAATGGCTGTGTCATTATTTGTTTATATATTGATGATTTGCTCATTATGGGTAGTAATACTGATATCATTCAATCTACCAAGAGAATGTTAAACAATAAGTTTGACATGAAAGATTTAGGTGTTGCAGATGTCATACTAGGGATAAAAATCTCTAAAACATCAAATGGATTGATATTATCTCAATCACACTATATTGAGAAAATACTCAAAAAATATAATTAAGATAATAGCAATCCAGCAAGGACACCTATAGATATTAGTATTCATTTATCCAAGAATAATGGAAAAGGCATATTACAACGAGAATATGCACAAATAATTGGCAGCCTAATGTATGTGATGAATTGCACTCGTCCTAACATTGCATATGCTGTTAGTAAATTAAGTAGATACACAAGTAACCTTGGATCAGACCACTGGAAGGCCTTAGTTCGGGTTCTAAGATATTTTAAATACACCCAAAACTATGGTTTGCATTACTCTGAATATCCAGCTGTACTTGAGGGCTATTGTGATGCCAACTGAATATCAAATATTAAAGATTCAAAGTCCACAAGTGGATATCTATTTACACTTGGTGGTGCAGTGGTATCATGGAAATCTTCTAAACAAACATGCATTGTTAGATCCACTATGGAATCTGAGTTTATTGCATTGCATTGGATAAATCGGTTTAAAATTTTCTTTTTAACAAAGCACTGTAATCAAACTCCAAAAAACGTGACGTTAGTGGATAATCAAAGCCTTTTTCATAACGCATAGAAATTAACACTGAGGGGTAGCTCAGTTGGCGTAGGACCACGGTTTGCATCATGAGGTTGTGGGTTCGAAATTGCGCTATCACACTGGGGCTACAGAGGAATTTTACACGGCTTTCTCTTCTGGGCCCGTAGTTATTATTCTGGCCCAAAAGACATGGGAACCATGCGTTATAATAATAATAACAATAATAATAACACATAGAAATCCTCTACATTACATATTCACTCAAAAGCCCTCTATATTTGGTAGGGTAGTGAGCTCCACAAAGTCAGCCAATTATCTTATTGTTAAGTTGATTAGGTTGTGGAAGTTTATGGACATGAAAAAACGTTGCTAACGACAGTGATGGGGGGATGGGGAAAATCCTAAACAAACAAAAATGGTAAGCCTTTTGTCATTAATGAAAATGATTGGGGGAGAACAAATCATAATTTTATTTTTTTTATATTGGAACAAATCCTAAGCCTTTTGTCTTTGTTGTGTAGTATGGGTGGGGTCCATCAAAGGTGTCTCAATCATAACCCTTTGAATCCTTCCCATTTTATACAAAGCAAAGACCGGTAAAAGAGGAAAGGGTTATTTGCAAAAACCCAATACATTTTGGACTGTTTGTAAAACAGATTCCAACCTTCTGAAGAATATTACTTACCTATCGACCTGAGAGTTCATCCATGCTGGATCTAGATGGATCGTTGGAGATGGCTCCCTGGTTGATGTTTGGCATGACAGCTGGGCAGAGGACCATAGTCTGGCCTCTCTGTTCCCCTCCCTCTCTCTCCCTCTCAACCAGAGAATCAGCTCTCTCTACAATGCTGATAGCTGGCTGATCCCTGAAGATACCCCCCTGGACGCTGCTGAGCTCCTCAGTCTGAAGCTCCAGGACTTAGTCATCCATCAGAACTCAGCTGACTCCATTAGCTGGAAATCCCATCCTGGTAAAGACCTTCAGTTCAAAGAAGCCTGGGACCTCCTTCGTTTCAGAGAATTGAAAGTTCCTTGGGCGCCCCTTATCTGGAACTCAATGCTAGCTCCCAGAGTATCCTTCTTTGCTTGGAGGCTCATGCATTGCAAAACCCCCACTCAGGATTGGCTTCAGTCTGCTGGTTTCAGCCTTGCAAACCGTTGCTGTCTCTGCGGGACTAGCGTGGAATCTGTTCTTCACCTCTTCTTCCACTGCCACTTTGCTGCTGGGATTTGGTCTTGGATTCTCCAAGGTGCTGGTGTTACAGTCACTCTCCATCCCTCTCCCTCCTGGATCTGGCAACTCCTCTCAGCTAACTGCGACAAGCTGGCGACTCAGGGTGCTGCTGTGATCTTCCTCTCCACAATCTACTTCATTTGGAAATGCAAAAATGATCTCACTTTCAGGAACTCCAACGTCTCCCAGCAGAAGGCCAAAATCCTACTTGCTGAGCTCATTGCCTCTTCTCTCAGTAAGTTGGTCAAACCTTTCTCAGGCAGCACCATCCGGGAGTTCTTCAGGTTCCTAACCATTCCCCTTCCCAACTAGTCTGTTGGTTACTTTTAGTTTCTGGTTTTCTCTGCTGTTTGGTTTCTGGTCTCTGTTTTTGTTTATTTTTTTGTCTCTTCTTGGCTGTCTCCATGGGGGCTTTTAGCCTGTATTTTTCCTTTCTTTTGTAATCTTCTTGGCTGTCTCCCTGGGGGCTTTTAGCCTGTATTTTTCCTTCTTTCTCCTTTAATACAATTGCCTTTTAGCAAAAAAAAAAAAAAAATCGACCTGAGAGTGGAAAAGTTGCATATCTAGCTTTTCCGTTGTTGCTAGCCGCGTGGAAAGTCTGCATAATTTCTAACTTTTCCCGTTCAGGTCTGGGTTGCGTATAATATAGGGTGCATATGAAAATGCATGGCTATCAATATATTACTAGCAAAACAAGATTATCATGGGCAATATAATTTATTATATAAAAAATATACATTAATTTATAATAAATTTTAAATATGATATTTCTTTGTACATATGGAGAATTAAGAAATTAATAAAAATAAATATTGAAATAATGAAGCAATCTTTAATCCATCAAAATATAGATAAAAAAAAACCCTAAATCCAACTTTCATTTAATAAAAATTAGAAATACACCAATAATATTCAAATAAGAGCATAACCCAACCACATTTCTAAATCTTACTAACTTGAAGGCAAATCTCACAAGTGGTGTTTTGTTTTTAGGCACACCAGCTTTCTATACATGATTAGTTTACTAACATGCATGAGAAAGAGAACAAAATCAGTTATTGTAAGTCCATGGGGATCCGAACCCTAGAGGGGGGGTGAATAGGGTGAGCTTCTTTTATGACCAATTTTAACTAATTTTAACTTCTTAAAAACCAACTAGTCACAAGTGATGATTATCAAACAATATGCGGAAGCTAATATAAACAATCACCACAAAGCAAGCACCATTACACAAGGATTTATAGTGGTTCGGCCTCAATGCCTACATCCACTACCGGCTTGTGATCCAACACCCCACCGGATTTCCACTATTTATGCTTTTCAATAGGCTAAGCAATAACCTTTACAATATACTTTCCAAGGCTAAGCAATAACCTTTACATTGATGTTTTTCAAGGCTTAACATCAACCTATACATTATGCTTTTATAGGCTAAGCAATAACCTCTTCAACCACAAGGTTGGTTATCTCACTAAGATAGTGTCTATAAACACTTGATGGAGATACAAATTAAGCTCATTACAATGCCTCTTAAATAGGCGGATATGGAAGTGAAAATCTAATACACACTCACACTATGAATGCAAAGATGAAAACATATGAAGTGTGTGTGTGTGGTCCTCAATCATTTTGAAAATGAAAGTTCATAAATGTATGCGTAAGGCTTTTGAAAGTTTTAGCTCATAAAACATTTAAGATTGAGGATGTAATGCAATCACATGTTAAAAGTAACAACTTGTTAATGATATCAAAGTTACACAAGTTGTATGAAATGGATTAGCTCTAAACATGTGATGCATAGGGATGTCAATCAAATCACCAATGAAGCTCAAAACATAAAAATAGATTTGATTGAAAAGAGGGGACAAATCATATGTAATTATAAGGACAACTTGAAAATGATTTACCAATCAAAGTAAGGCAAGTTGTGAAGCATTAAAACAATAATACACATATGATTTGTAATGATGTTGAATCCAAAACATAAGATACATTTGAAGGAGATTTTCTTATGATGGAAAAACAACACCCAAAGATTCAACAAAGTATATGAATCATGTTACATCTTTCATTAACATGATCTACTTAGATTTACCAATAAAGTACTACTTTGATGAATCAATGGTGATGTATCCAAAACAATAGATCTATTCAAAATATAGAATATGCTAAGGATACAACATATCATATATTAACATGTTACAAAGATTTACCAATGATAAAACAAAACATGAAAACATATGATTTGTAAAGAGGTTGAGTCCAAAACATAAGATAGTTTTGAAAGTGATTTTCTTATGATGGAAAACAACAACCAAAGATTCAACCAAGTATATGGATCATGTTACATATGATTTCAAAGGTTTTTACATTAACATGATCTACTTAGATTTACCAAAGTTAAGTACTACTTGAATTGAATCATATGGTGTTGTATCCAAAACAATAAATCAACTCAAAACATAACACATGTTAAGGACACAACACAAACATAGTTTATCATGCTAGAAATGATTTACCAAAAATAAAACAAAGCATGAAAACATATGATTAAGGAAGGAAGAGCCTACTTGGTAGTTTAACTTCATTAATCCAAGCTTTAGCTTTCCTAATCATCCCCTTCATCCCTTGGTTCTTTTCCCTTTTGATATGCCTCAATACCTCTCAAGGAGGGGTTTAAAATTCCCAACTTTTGGCAAGGGAAAGAACTCATATTTATAGCAAAAAGTTGCCAACGGCTAGTCCTCGGTCGACCGGCAAAGAGGTCTCGGTCGACCGGGAAGGCACAACGGTCAGATTTCTGACCGTTGGAGGTTTCAGTTCAAAACTGCAGATTTTACCTCCAGTTGTCTCGGTCGACCGAGACCTGCCTCTCGGTTGACCGGCGACACTGCCGGGACAGCCTCCCTTTGACAAAAAATGCAACTTTTGCAAATTTCAAAGTTATTTCTTTGGGGGACCTTTTGGCAACTAAATCAAGCTAGGAAAACATGTTTTAAAGATTCTAATGGTTTTTAAAACATGACATAAAAAGCCTAAAAAGATTCAAAACTTTTAAAACAAAGGCTTGCTTGATTTCTTGAAAACTCTTTTCTAAAACAAATGCATCCAAGATAAAAAGACAAATCATGCATAAAACAAAACTTTTACAAATCTTAAAAACAATGCATGAATAAAACAAGATTACAAGATTTCTTTAAAACAATGCAAGTGTGTAAATCAAATGATGCTTGAATGATTAATGCATCCATCAAATTGCAATCTAGAAAATTCCTAACAGTTATACCCGATTGGAGAGAAGAAAATGAATGGTCAAATGGGATGTAATATAGGGAAGAAAGTAGGGATGGTAATGGGGCGGGTTGGGGGCCGAATTGGGTTGCCCCCCCATCCCCCCGCAATTCGGGGTATGTTATATACCCTGTCCCCATCCCGATGACTACGAAGAAAAATGTAAAGGCATTTATTTTACATGGTAAAAAGCACATGAATGATTCATCTATATTGTCTCCATGCCTTTAATAAAATAAAAATAAAATAAACCTTCAACCATGCTGACTTATTTGCCCAAAACTTAGGTCCCTCTCAAAACATCAGTCTTCCTAGAGACCATGACGTTTTTCCCAAAATAGAAGAAAAAGATATCACCGCATAAATATTTAATAAGTGTGAGGCACTGTTAGATTGTTTAAATTTTTTTAAAATTATCTAATACTAATATTATAAAATTTTCTTTTCCTGAAATTTTACCTATTTAAAGTGAGATTTATTTTTATAAGATTTTCTCTAAGCCCTTGAAAGCCACTAATATACACTTGAAAATATCATATATAATTTTAGACATTCTTTATAAAAAAGACAATATCACTCTAAAATATCATGAACTCCATCAAGACATGGTTTCACTTCATTTCTGGTATTGAACTCCACTCACTAATAAAGATGTTCAATATTACATACAATTACAATTAGTATAATTTATAGTGTTGTTAGTATGATTAGAATCATATTAAGTTACCAACTATAATTTACCTTGCTATTTCTAATCATATAAGTTATTATAAGCGTATAGCATGATATATCTTGTAATGTTATATCAAATTAGTCTAATTTATATTGTTATTAGTATGATTAGAATCATACCATATATAATTTACCTTGCTATCTCTAATTATATATGTTATTATAAGCTTACAGCACGATCTATCAATCTATTATATTCGTTTTATTTAATATGATTTATCATGTCGCAATTTAACATTATATATGATTAAAGTCAAATTAATAAGCTTAGATAGATTTTTTAACAACTTTAATTTCCTTAAATTTGAATTAGAAGGAATGGGATCATATTATATGCTTTTATAATGTCTAGGATTCATTCAATTACATGTTTAACTTTAAAAAAAGTCTTCAATCAATCTACTTAACCCTTAATAACAACATAAAATCAATATATACATTTACACATAAATATGTTTATTTATTATAAAAGAAATCTAACATATATATATTTTAGAAGATTATTAATTTCGAGGCGGGTTACGGGGCGGGGTAAGAAACAGACCCATCCCCGCCCCGCCTCGGATTCAGGGTATGTTTTTTTGCCCCTGCCCCTGCCCCGTCCCCGCCCCGTCTAAGAGTCGGGGCGGGGAAAACTCAGGCGGGGCGGGGCGGACACTCCGGCTTGGAGCGGGGAGAGTTAAAAATGCCATCCCTAGAAGAAAGTAGTGGGGGGTAGTGGAAGACATGGATATAAAATGCAGAGATTTAAAACCATTTAGTAATTGCCTTATCAATAGAGATTTTCTTTTTACCAATCAATAGAGATTTAAGACCATTCAGTACCTACGCAATTAATTAAACGGAAATGAAATGCATAGAGATTTAAAACAATTTATTAACTGCCTATTCAGTTAAATGGTAATCAAATGCCCAATTTCAATTGATTAATTGAAACCAGTTTCAAAAATTGAAAGTTGAGTAGTCAAAATCAATTATGTGGTCAAAATCAATTGGCGATTAAAAATAGTACCTTTGGTTGCTCTTTGAGAGGAGAGGGCTCAGGGCTCAGACAGACTTATATACTTGATATGGAAGGAATACGTAATGCAAGAGAGTTAAGGAAGACAGGGAGGAGTTTCAAAGAGAGGGAGGAGTTACCATTCTATTTGTGGGAGTTATGAACCTGGGAGGGTATTTTGAAAGTTAAGGAAGAGAGGTAGGCTATTGTGAACGTTGAGGGATATATTTTGACAATTAATTGTGACTTGAGGAGGGGAAACGTTTCTATTCATTAGGAGTTAGGAGTTATGAACATGGAGGGTATTGTCAATTAATTGTGGAGGGGAAACATTTCTCTTTATTATGAGTTATGAACGCAGGAGGGTATTGTGAAGGTCAAAGGAATAATCAGTCAAAAATCAATTGACACCAATTGTCTAATTTCTCAATTGGAAATAGTCCCTATCATATATAAGAATTTCTATTTAATTGTATAATGGGCCCATTTGATGTGATCTCAAGATCCCGTTAACCCTTTGTATTGCAAATAGGGTTGCATACTTAACTGCCTATGTCCCCCAAAAGTATAAAAAAGAAAAAGGGAAAAAAGAAAAGAAAAAGCCAACAGAAATTAAGCCGGCATGGGAAGGGTAAAAACTGAAACTTTTCCGCCGCTTGAATAGCGGAAAAGTTGCAAATGTGGCATTTCCGGTGTCCACAGTAGTGGAAAGGTTGCAGCACTAGCTTTTCCGCTGTGACAAGAAGCGGAAAACTAGTATGCAGCTCTTCCTCTCCTCCTAGAGGCGGAATGTCCTAATATTTTCTGATTTACCTCTCCACGTTTGTTTTGCCTGTGTGGTAGAAAGTGGGGCCATTTAATGTGATCTCAAGATCCCATTAGCCATTTAGGTAGGCGAGCGCATGCCGTGTCATTGTTTATTCTCCACTTGGCTGGTTTTATACAAACCGGGTTGTGGAGAACATCATGGGTCCCACTTTCTTATGATCAAATTCGTTAAAATTGAATTCAATTCCTAGCATATTATCAATTTTTACTTGAATAGGATCTTATCCCACTATAAAATTGAACATCTGATTGATAGTGTAATTAATGCATGGATTGTGCAAATAACATCATCATTCATGTGTTCTATCTTATGGTAGGATCAAATTCTAATGAAGTAATTTGAGGGTATGCTAGCAGAGGGGATTACTTTCGATCTTAATAGCTCGGATCATCAATATATGGGCGCCAAGGTGAGTTACACACATCCCACTCGTCGAAAGCACGTAAGAGGTCACATAGGGGATTTGAGCACTTTGAATAGCGGACTCAGAATTTTTGCAGTGAAATTGGGTCGAAGTTAACTTGAACCTAACAGTGTTTCTTTCAAGAGGTAAAGTATAATCCTTTGTAAAGAATTTTTCGATTGTCAAGGTTTTACTTTAATCATAGAGTAGAAAAGTAAAGTCCTTACCTCCCTTTTTCTGATTGATGGTGGAACATCTGTGCCTTTTTTCGTTCCCTCCGGGCTTCCTGATCAAAAGTCAAGTGCACGCCTATCCAAATGGCTAATTGGACTTTGAGGTCACATTAGGGCCCATTTGGCATCATTTAAAAATATTCATGCATTTCTATATACCAAATTCTAGGGACTAATTGAGTGGGTCCCACAGTAGAAATAAGTTAAATGTGTGGGGCCCACTAATTGATTTGCAACCATTAAGAAACCAGGACAACATCAAATAGGCTTGCCTCCCTCCATCAGTGGAGCCCACTCTTAGAAAAAAGGGGTTAAGAGAAGGCCATTGAGATTTCATCTGATACTGGAGTCCAATCTTGAAATATATTTAATAAGAACTGGTGCCCACCACTAGATCCATCCATTTAGGGAAAAAAAAACTGAAAGGAGAGTGAAGAAGCAACAATTTGGATTTCATTCTTCGATTGGGCTTACAAAACATATTTAACATGAGACTCATTGAGGATTGAAGATTTAAGGAAAAGAAAACTAACCGACTGTAAAAATTCGCTTATAATTTGGATAATGGCAAGAAATAGGACTCAAATTCAAACGTATAAAAATATCTTATGAGAGGTTTTAGTAGAGAAAGTGTAGCCCAAAGTAAGGTAGCACCTTAAAACAATGTGAGTTTTTTGTACATATTTCTTTGAAATGAGAAACTTTTTAGGAATGAGGTGGCACCCCTCACAGCCCACCTCCCCTTTTGATTTAATATATATAATATATAAAGCCACAGAAAACAAGCAACGAACCCCTAACAAATGCATGTCAATCATTTATACAAATTAGAATTACTAAACAAATAAAAAGACAATTACTTACCTTCATCCATAACTCTAATCAAGAAAATTCGCCCGCCATTGCAAAGAATGCTTCTTGATTTATCATTAAAAATTGCATCTTTACAACTTCTCCTTTACAAATTTTCTCCTTCAAAATAAATCATTGGACATGGCCCAAGGCTAATAAAAATAAACTAATGGAAAAGAAGAAAGGAAGAGAGAAAGAAAGGAATAGAAGAGAGGGCTGTCCTGAGATGCTTGGTGGAGAATGACTTTATAGATATTGATGCCTCCTTTTTAGCAAAGAATCTCTTCTCTTTTAGGACTTGTTTCCTTATTGGTAAAGAT
Source organism: Cinnamomum chago (assembly GCA_038049695.1). Lineage (NCBI taxonomy): Eukaryota > Viridiplantae > Streptophyta > Magnoliopsida > Laurales > Lauraceae > Cinnamomum > Cinnamomum chago. Next base: position 17,157,126 of record CP142453.1, read on the forward strand.
TTTTTGCTTAGGACTATAGTTAGGCTTCACAGTGGGAAAGAATTTGAATTGAAGAGGATTTGTTACTAAGTGTGGTCTCTTGGACTCCAAGTCTTGCCAAATTGAACTCCTCAAACATCTCTCAAGTTGCCAATTTTGAAAACTTTTTTTAATTCCCGCATAGAATTATAATAGCCAAGTTCCGAAGGTCACATCTCCCTCGATATAGCTCCGATTTATGAAATCTTGGGCTCCACGGATTTATACTCGAAAAGATCTTTCCAACGGTATGTAGATTACACTAATCTGACACTCAGGTTGAAAGTTATGACCATTTCAATGTGCTGCCCTTGAAAAATCCGAGAATAATTGTGCAATTAAGGGAACTTCTATTTTTGGCATGCAATGGGGTGTGTGGGACCCATGTTGGACATTCAAGATATGTTTGTACTCTTTATTTTTTTTCTTATTTGATTATTTTCCCAAATTTGGCATGCTTCCTCACTTGCAACTTTGACCAGTCAACTCTCCTTACAAAGTTTCCAATTTTCTCTTTCTTTCATGAAGGGCGTCCCGCCTTTGATCTCTCCTCAAGTTTCACCAGTGCAGGTACCACTCTTGATTTCTCCTACATAAATTAAATTAAATAATGTCAATAATAATCAAGTGTGAAGAATCTAGATTGACTATGCATGGGACCCTACATGCCTACTTAATCCATTAAAAATATCTAACTTTCCAAAAATAACACATAGTGTCAAAATTAGCAGGTATGCATCAGCTAGCGCCTACTTCTTAGGAAAACTCCTACTGATCGCAGGGCTAAGCAGAGAGGTTGGGCTATGGCTTCCAGGTCTGTCTCTGTCTCAGCCAAGAAAAAGATGACCTCCACCTCTTCTTCTTCTGCCCGCTGGCTCGTCAGCTGTGGTCATGGATCCTGAGTCTTGGAGTTCACTTCCCTTCCCTCCCTTTGTCAGTGCCAACTATTTGGTCCTCCCTTGCCCAAGGTGAAGATGCTCCTAGAAGGAAAGCAGTAGCAGTTATCTTCTTCCAAGTTATCTCAACTCTCTGGTTTCTCCGGAATGATTCTAAGAACCGCAACTTGAAGCCTTCTCTGGCTAGAGCAAAGTTCTTTTGTATGGATCGATTGAGAGGTCAGTCAAGCTCCTTTCCAAGTTCCAAATCTTATTCTCACCCAATTCTCCTTTCTATGGGGCGGATGATGTAATTTTGGCTTTTTCTTAGGCTCCTCTTTGTTTTCTTCTTTGTCTGGTTCTCTTTGTCTCTTCTTGTTTCTTTCCTCCTTCTCAATTCAATTTGCCATTTAACAAAAAAAAAAAAAAAGAAGTTTGTATATGAAAAAAGATGAGTTTATCTTAGATTATTATTAGATTAGATTTTGGTTATATTAGGGAAATGTTATTATTTGATTTAATTTTCCTATTTAAGCTATTGTTATCATTTGATTTGTTTTTTTATAGTTTTTTTGTATATACCCCCTAAAGTTTGTGGGATTTGTAAATAGGCCCCCGAGGTTTTAGTATTTGCAAAATGGGCCCTTGCATTTTCATTTTAATACCTTATGTGTCTCCAAAATCAATACAAACGTTAGGGGGGTATATACAAAAAGCTCTTTTTTTTTTTTTTTTTTGTAAAGTGTCATCATTTGATTTGATTTCTATTTAGGGGTGTGATTGAGTTTTCTATTTACAGTGACTATATGAATCAGAGAACCAATTTACTGGCGTTAGCCCCACCTTCCGACGAATCACCTCTAAAGTATGACGTTTTACCTTGGTTATGTTTTAATGAGTGGACCTATTCCAGTTAGAGTGAAATCTGGTGTAGAGTGAATAGAAGGAAGAGTAATTATTTTAAGCAAATTAGATTACAGTTGGGAACCCAATGAGACCTTTTGGTGACTGCAAACGAATTGGTTTATCAACCTCATTCAACTAGAGCTTTTGAATTGAACAAATTCGAAAGTCATGAATCAAATGAACAAATTCAAAAGTCATGAGTCAAATGAATCTACACCATCAGATTTTAGGATCGTGTTAATTCTTGAATTAAGATTTGAGAACTTGAATGTGAATTGGAGATAACATGTTATTTAAAACTTCCTCTTTTTTTTATGTGAAGAATGATCTATCTCTAGAGCTTGGTTTGATGCAGATTTCATGTTTTGAAACCAGATTGAACAAAAGGAAAAAAGTACTATAAACATTCTAACTCTACTCTTTGACTCAATGGATTACAATCTATAATGTATTTATAATGGCTTGTAGCTCGAGTCCGGATGCAGTTGCTTAGGTCTTAACATAGTAAGATCTTGATCTAAATCTAATTTTTTTTTCAGTAGAGTCCTATTTAGAATTTCTTTTCAGAATGTAAGCAAGGAATATAATTATAGGCAAGTTTTTGTAGCATCCATGGGGACTTTTCCTCCTCTGTGGGAAAAAAAAATCCCAATCCCATCACACACGGACACCCCCTAAAAAATAAAAAAAAGAAGTTTATTTTCCTTAGTTGCATCAACTATGCCTACTTCTCCTTGACTTTCTATAGAAACATAGTGTTGTGTTTGTTCTAGAGTAATTCGTTTGAACAGTGGCACTAGCCCTTTTTAACAAGCTGTTAATATACTTAAATACTTATTTCCCAAAAAACAAAAAAAAAAAGTAATGCATGAGATTGTGTTAATCACATTATTAATTATTTTCTCAATCTTACAATGATATCAACTCATGTTGAAGTTAAATTTGGTAATATATCATCCGGAAGGATGGAATTCATTTTTGCACGGTATCCAACCAATAGGTGGGCCCCACAGCGGAGTTCCACATGTCCCACCAGCAGGAAGAGTGTGGTAGACACTCAAGGGTCCAATTACGACAACACAAACATTCCTAGGATCCTTAACTTGTGTGGTAGAATCTCTCTCAATGAGCATCTCATGGTAGAGTGTGACTTTAAAAAATCCATCACATGATACTACACTGGACATTGGTAAGAAGTCAACAAAGGAGCCTATAAAATGCCAGCCATGTTAAGCCCCCACCCACAGCTTGCTTTAAGATATTCCATTTCTTCCCCATCGTTTCTGCTTTATCTCCTTCTTCCAAAGCTTAACAGTTATGTCTATTGTATTGAGCTCCAGCCTTTCAGATGCTCCAAACAAACACCATCCGAAAGGAAATAAAACTTCTGAGGTAGTTCGTAAATCAGTGAACTATGTTCCGGAGATATGGGGTGATCGCTTTGTTGCATCCTCTTTGGATAACTTGGTAAGAATGAATGAAGGTTGTTGCATGGCTAAATATTACATTATATATATATATATATCGCTCTTGATGGAAGTGAAGTTTGAGCTTATTGTGAATTTATGGAGTCCAAGGGCGTCTAAACTGAATGGTGTGGATCGAGCCTCAGGCCCTCACATGAGTTAAGTGAAATCAATCTCATTGCGACTCCCATGCAAACCTTGGCATCTATCATTTCATAGAAATATATTTGATCACCCATCCAAGCTAAACGATCCATTATGGTACATGGGCATCTAGCTAGTATTATAAGATCCTCTGAGGTTTTAACTCAAGACAAATTAGAGAGGTCCAAAGGGGGACCCACCTATAAAAAGTATAAAACATGAATAAATGACTTCCTTTTGGATTAGCCCGGCCTGGACCCATTTATTAAGTATTCCCTACAACAATGGTCCACTGAATTCAAGTAAATTTGGCGTCCATTGACTGGCCTACTTAAACGAAACTGGTATAAGTTAGGTGAGAATTGTATAATCCTTGAGAAGAATTAGCCTAATAGCAAACATACCTATTTCCATATCCTAAAGAAAAGGTGTGTTTGATCTGCCTTCTTTTCTTTATATATCGGAGTCCATGACTTGTCGATGCAGAAACCTGATGCACAAACCCAACAAAGAGCTAATGAGTTGAAGGAAGAAGTGAGGAAAATGCTGAGGAATGTAGAGGATCATCTGCAAGAACTGAATCTGATCGATGCTGTCCAACGTCTAGGAGTGGCCTACCACTTCGAAGAAGAGATTGCACAAGCTCTACTCTGGATGTACAAATCAGGGAGGGATTACGGTGATGATTTGCATGCAGTTGTTCTCAAATTTCGACTTTTAAGGCAAGAAGGTTACAATGTGTCACCCGGTATGTACTTTTTTCCTCCATTCTTTCCATGAGTTAGATCCTCAGGTATTTACAACAGGAAGCTGTCTTTGAATTATTGGAATAGGACAAGTGGAGAGTATCTGTCGCTTGGTGGCCTTATGAGATATAAGAGTGCATTGAGTATTAGCAATCCGCAAAAAGATTTGTAATATATTAAATGTTGCTAGTTGTTTTTTCTAGAACTATAAATACATAGTTAAGTGAAAACTTGGTTAGGTGGCAATATCTAATCCATTTTCTGGTGGCTTAGAATCAAGATCTTATGTCAAACACAACAACAAATGGATGGTAGATTTCATGAATAGCTAAATCTCAACGGGCTTATATATTTGGTGTACCAATATTAACAATATAAACTCTATCTAAAACAGTGAAAAGGGCTTATATATTTGGTGTAGCCAATATTAATCACAAACGCTTTTTGAAAAATGAGTCCGGATCCCTGTCCGTACCTGTTGCAGGAAAGTTTAGAGGATCTGGGTCCATCTGGAAATTGACCTTTTCATACATTTATAACTAGCAGTGACGGGACCTGACCCAGCACTGAGGCCACTAAAAGAGAACTTTTTGTACACTAACTAGCCCATGCGACTCACACAACGTAAATTTGGTGATTGGCTGAGAAATTTTAAGTAGTGCCATCTAACCTACCTAACTCACCTCCTTTCGACTAGCCTAGATAAACCTAATTTAGAGGAGCAGGTTTTGGGGAATCTTTTTGCTTGGCGCTAATATGAATGTCTGACCATCAATTTTTTGTGGGCCCATATTATTTTTTTTTGGCACCCAACCTAGGGGCCCTCAGACCTAAAAGAAAAGAGCTCACACATGTGGGAAGAGGAAGTCCAAGACAAGTGTGGAGGAGAGCCCACACACATGAGCCCACAATAGTTAACTCCTGAACATAGGCCACATAAAAAAGCACAGAAAAGACCACTTATAAACGGGTTAGACAGTTCAAGTCAAATTGACCCACGTCAGGTGTGATCGGGGGAACACCAGAGTCATCAGACTTAATATGAATCGTGCCTCAAACCTGACCCAGCCTGAGCATTACCTCGAGTGAAGGTGCTTTGGAAAGGACCTCTATATTTATCTATCGACTTTTAAGCCAATTAAAAATGTCTTATTCAATTTATTATTTATGAAAGTTCAATTCATAAAGAATTTTTGGACTAACCATATAAGGTCCGAGCTACCTTGGACTAAACATTCCACATATGTTGTCAGAATTTTGCCAGAAAATCTTCCAGTCTAGGTGATTTTAAGATTCCTAAATGAAAAAAAAAAAAACATTTTTAACTTCCTCATCCATCGATCTTGAAGTCAGTGTATTTAGCTGTTGAATCAACTCAGATATGCTCTTTGCAGGTTGCATCGTTTGCTTTATTAATTAATCCATTTCCAAACAAAAAAATATTGAGTTTCTTCTACATTGTGCCAATGTTAATTGTGAACCAGATGTATTCATGAAGTTTAAAGATGAAGAATGTAAATTCAAGAGAATTCTAGCCGGTGACACAAGAAGTTTGCTTAGTTTATTTGAAGCAGCACATATGGGAACTCATGGAGAAAACATATTAGATGAAGCCATTGCTTTTACAAGAGAGCATCTTAACTTGGCACTCCCTTGTCTGAACCCACCTTTTTCAACCCTGGTTGAACTCTCACTAGAGCTACCTCTTCGTAAGCGCGTTGAAAGGTTACAGACAAGGTATTACATCTCTATCTACCAAGAAGACGAGGACCGAAGCAATATCCTACTAGAGTTTGCAAAGCGAGATTTCAATCTTTTGCAACTTTCGCATCGACAAGAGCTAAGAGAAGTCTCAATGTAAGTTTTATGAGCTTCACACATTAATCAAATAGAGAGATAAATTTCATGAGCTATGGAAAATTGATTAATTTGAATATCTGTCACGACCCGGACCCGAGATCAGAGTCATTAGGGTTAACCCCCGGGTCGCGATGTTAATCATACTTACTCCCGTAGATCTGAAATAACCGAAGTTAAAACGAATCTACAAGGGATCTTGCATACGTACCTGTCAATGTACAGTGCGGAATATACAAATAATATACATTGACAACCATTAACAAAACAAATCATATACTTTACTATGAACAGTAAAGTTACTGTACATCATCGTAGCTTCCTACTATCAACCACTGCACATTTAAAATACAATGCATGGGATATCACTTTAATACTTACAATACCAAAATGAATATACAAACAGTTTCTAAAAAGTTTCCAAAAGATGCTGTGTTATCCTCTCTCATATCACGTCCATTCGGCTAGACCTCCTGGAGGTAGCGAATGGGCCGCCTCCGCTGTCGGGACGGTCTCGGAGGTGCTGGCACGGGCAACTGAGCCTGTAACATCATCAGTAATACCATGAACACGACGGTTCAACAAGGTATACATATATTTATAACATTTCATAATTCCTAACAATTCATTGTTTAACAGTGCTAAACAATTCATAATAAATACCATTAATCACAACAATATACTGGCAACTACACTAGCAGGGGTTTCAACTCCATTCTATTCATTTAATCTTCCAAAAGGAAGCATTTCATATTCATTTATGCATAATGTTCAATATTTATTAATGGCTTTTCAGTGTATGACTTGTTAGTCAATGACCTTTCGGTCCAGTGTGGTGAGATCTCCCAGTGTCTTGATCAGAGATCACTGGTGTCCCACGGAGCTCCGGACGCTCCCATTCTCATCTACTGCAGTAGGAATAGCATTTCATTTATCAAGTCATTCAGTTCATTGTTACTTTTCATTATGAGTTCGGAAACCACTAGGTAGTGCCAGACCTGTTAACAATTCCTATTAATAATTCTTATTAATCTCAACCTCATTCTACACCAATTCTCTAACCAATTCTTAAGTGAACGGGGATTATTCATGCATGTATTACTGTCGATGATATTACTTTTAGTGAAATTAATGCATTAGAATAACCCTAGTTATCACTTATGGAGGTTAGATAGCACTAATATGAGTCATACTTCCCACATGACTCATAAGCGATCTTAGTTATCGAAAAATCCAAAAGTCACTGGACTCGAATCTATGAATAATCGGGTCAATCTTTCTTAATTCCGGAAATTCGGCCATTAAAGTTACTTTCCGGACATTTTTCAGTGGGCCGGGTCAAACGGAGTTGTAAAGAATTAAAAAGGGTGAACAGTACTTTCGTCAGGCCATTTCGGGCCTGACCCAGTGTTCCCGGTCGACCGGGCCCTGTCAGGCCGGTCGACCGGCGACACTGCTGTAACAGAACTCGAGTTCTGTTACAGGCAGTGCGCAGTGAAGGGTTTTTAACCCTTTTTCTCCCTGATTTTTGCTGAACCTAATCACAATTAATTTATGACTGGAACAAGGAAATATAAGAGTAATAATCTACTTAACTTAATCATATTCATCTCAATCCATCACATAAATTACATAAACTACTCAAGGTCTTAAAATCCATAATTCATCCTTAATGGCTGAACCATCATTTCTTTTCCACTAAACTCAATCCAAACACTTCAATAAACATAAACATAAGTATAGCTTGCCTCAAAATGAAGTTCCAAGTCCTTGTTTAGCTTGGTTTGGAGATGAAATCCTCTCTTTGAGCTTGGAAATTCCAAGAAGATGCTCAAGAAGACAAAGAAGATGAAGTAGAGCAACTTCTCTTCAATTCAATCACTTCAATTCAACCTTAAGACGGAAGAAAGAGGGAGGAATAAATGAAGAAACGGATGTTGAATGGAGCCTAGGGTTTCTTCTGAATGATGAATGAATCAAATGACTTCATTTAGGTTATATAAGATAGGAATTTGCAATTAAGTCCAATACTTCCCATTAATTCCATTTCAAGTCAACTCAAGGCCCATTTGATTCATTTCTCGCCGAATCAATTCAAGTCTTTTATAACAGTTATCGTACTCGTCGAGATACACCTGCTGATATCAAGACTTTCCGTATTCGGTCAAATACGTACAATTCCGTATTGATACGCAATTCCTTCAATTGGCTCATTTGAGCTTCATTTTCACTCAAAATCACATTAGGCTCATCCGATTTCTTTCGGTGCTAACTCACCATTAAGTTAATTAAATCGGCTCACTTAATCTTAATCTTGATTAATTAGAGCTAATCGGGATTAGCTCGGGACGGAGCCTAACATTATCAAATTGAAAAATGATGAATCATTTTAGAGCTTTTTGTATATACCCCTCTAAGGTTTGTAATATTTGTAAATAGGTCTGCGAGGTTTTAGCATTTGTAAATAGGCCCCTGCCCTTTCTTTTTAATACATTTCATGTCCCCCAAAATCAAAATTCTTAACAAGAATGGGTAGCCACCATGAGATTTGTGTTGGATTTTTATATAAATGACAACTTTTCCCTTACCCATCCATTAAAAAATGAGTATTATTATTTACAAAAGTACTATTATTTTATCTCAAGTTCCAATGGTTTCTCTCAATAACTTTCTCATGCACATGACCAGGGGTGGACCCAGGTACAAGGGCTTGGAGATGAAAGCTCCCACCCATATTTGATAAAAGCTTAAAATCTCCCCCCTCCTCGCAAATTCTAAAAATTAATATGTTTTTTCTTTTAGATAGAGCCAAACACCACCCCACTCGCAAATTCTAAAAATTAATTTTTTTCTACATTTACCTGTTCCCCCAATATCTTTTTTGCCACCGACAAATGAAGCATAATCATATATTTTGAAACTTTTATCAATCCAATAGTGTGCCACGTATGGATTGGATAATTCATAATTGGTTATAAGCACATGTGTTGATTGTTGTCACGATCAATTTGGATTTAATGAAATTAGCCATGTATTGATAAAAAAAAAAGAGAGTTTATGTTGGCCCACTAAGTGTAATTGTTAATGTTACATGGCTTATTAAAAAAATTTAGACTGAGCTTTTGAAATTATGCATATAATGATAAAAAAAGATGGACAAAAGTGTCATTTCACTCTAAAAGCCTATGGTGGTTGAAAGACTATTGATTTTGAGAGTACTAAAGGTATTAAAATGAAAATACAGGGGCCTATTTGCAAATACTAAAACCTCAGAGGTCTATTTACAAATCCTACAAATCTTAGGGGGTATACACAAAAAGCTCGTCGTTTTATTACTTGTCATGGAAATTTTGATTTGGGTATGGAAGATATATGACATAGATATTTTTATTTTTCTTCTAAAGGTGGTGGAAGAGTTGGGATTTTGCTACAAAGCTGCCATTCATCAGAGATAGAATTGTCGAGTGCTACTTTTGGATAGTAGGAGTGTATTTTGAACCACAATACTCTCGAGCCAGAAAGATGATGACTAAAATTATATCATTAACATCAATCATGGATGACATCTACGACGTGCATGGTACGCTAGAGGAACTTGAACCATAGACAGATGCAATCCGAAGGTTTGTTATATTAAATCACTATCCTTTTTGTGTTCCTTATAAAGTCCCAGATGTTTTTTTGTGTCCTAAAAGTACTACATTGATGAGATTAATTGACACATCCTACCTTGATATTTAGGTGGGATCGAAGCATCATCGATCAGTTTCCTGACTACATGAAGCTACATTTTTCCGCTCTCTTAGACACTGTTGAAAAATTTGAAGAAGAATTGGCTCTAGAAGGGAAATCATATCGTATACCCTACTTCAAACAAGCGGTATGTACATTAGACAATTCGTCATGAGTTATTGTTTCCTAACGCATTAGGATGAGCTAGCGAAATCATGTGCTCAAAAAGTGAAACATCGATGGCTGGAACGACTCTTATGCGAATGAAATTTTATGAAATAATAGAACGAGAAGAGAGTGATTTTGAATGGTTGAGATTCCAAATGTGAGCCCCACTTATGGATAGGCATAGTGATCGAGAGAATATATCACCCACCTTGGGAGTGAAACTTCCATTTGAACAGATATAAAATGATGGACGGGAGTAGGTTTCTACTTCTCTACTTTTCTTTCCTCATTGTTACAGATATTTTCTACTCTAGGGTGAAATATAAAATATAGAATATGAAACTGAATCTTTTTATTGGGTTAATCCAACATTCTAGAAAAGATTAATAAACCTTCCAAACAATCACTTGAAATAAGAATTTCAAATTTTCTTTTTCCATATGTTCCACAGATGAGGCACAATATTAATCTATAAATCAAGGACGACCATAGGATGTTGGGGCTCATCAACTTAAGAACTCAAGAAATTTCGACACTCATTTGAACCCTATTAAATCTTGAGCTTTGGTGTTAAGAAATTTTGTTCACTTTCCCATATTAGATATCAGGACCCTATTTTCTTCAAGATCTGAAATCAAATGAAGCATAATCTTAAGACTTCCAATTCCCCACTTCCCCATTTGAATAATATGTGAGGAGGGCCCTTAAAGGTCGTCACTCATGATAATCGTCACTCTGTTAGATTGTATCATGTCCTCAATCCAGTGAATGAAGTGAATAAACTTAAATATTATTTTAATTGATTCATGATTTCATGCTTTATTCATGTGATTATTGGTAGTTTATTTTATGGTTCATCAGATGAACTAGAGCCCACAAGTATATTAAATGTGATCCATGTATGTGGATGAGATTCACATACAGGGGACATAGATCATAGTTTTTATGCTTAAATTATTTTCACAACATGTGATGAGACTAGGTATTTCATCTGAAAAGGTTGTAGTACTTCAATCACTATGAGATAGTGTGGTTTGTCTCAACCATCAGAGTGTAAGACTTTGGATTCTTGTACTAGTACGATGGATGTACTAAAGGATCATGTGTTGCACTTTATGCAGATATATCTTTTGATTAAGGACTACTCTCATAATTCCCAAGAAATAGGCTCTTAATCCTGCAAAGATTAATGGACTCAAGTTTCTACTATGCATTTACTTTGAGTTACCAATTTTGAGTGAGGCGAACTGTAGGTCAACACCTTGGTATCTTGATTACGTGGTAGTGGGGCTATGGGAACATATAATTTTCAAGATGGAATTTATCCTTTAAGAGAGAAATATCTCATTGTACCAATCAATAGAATTTATCATTTATAAGAGTGCACTTATCTCAATTAAGAGTTAATTCGATGATACTAATGATTACTGTAATTAATTGGGACACAAGAATAATAACATGTGGATTTAACTTGGTTGGATAGATTTATTCCAATAGATCCATGGATATAGTAGATGGAGGAGCCTCTTTGTAGTTAGGGGTGTACACTGACCGGATTTGTGCGGATTAGGCCAAATCCATCACCAATTCGTTACCTGCGGATTGATGGATTTGGAATCCGTCACCAATCCGTGGTGGTTCAAAACTGATCCGTGGAGGACTGGGTCGAATCGGTTTAATCCTTTCAATCCGTTGAATCTAATGGTAAAGAAAGAGATCAAACACATTATAAAGAATACAAATTACAAGTATGTTTTTTTTGTCCCGGAAGCTACGCAATTGATCAATACAAAGAGTTGTTTTTATCTACATTACAACCAAAAGAGATCCGGTCAACAGATAAAGCCAAACATGTTGTTAAATTCATAAAAATCACACTCTAACTATTGAAACCTTGAACTCTTACATTTTGACCCTGAAATTTTTTCTTCTTTTATATGTAGACCCCCTATGTTTTGTTTTTTACTTATATTAATGTCAACGGATAAGATTGGATTGAATCTGCGGATCAATTGAGTGTGAAATCCGTCACCGATCCGTTGCTAACAGATTACAAGATTTTCAATCTGTTATCAATCTATTTAACTTCGGTTCGGTTAAAAATTTGTAGATTGGATCAGATCGGATCAATTTTACGAATCGACTGGTTTTTTTTCCACCCCTACTTGCGGTAATTGGGAAGACTGAGGTCTTTTTCAAAATATTTCTATTTCTGGAGTACAATTGCATTTATTTAATAGATTTGTTTGGAATTAACTGTGGGTCAGAGTTCAAATGAGATGAGGGATTTAGATCTTTAGTTGGAGTCAGATTCTAAGGAATCCCTAGTGGTACCCATGCTAGCTCTAAGAAGAGAGTGTTACTAATCGAATTGGAACTCTTAAGGAAGGAGGAGTAGGACACATAATAATAATAGAAGTAAGACTTCTAATTATGGACCAAGAGGAGGTTACTGGAGGTCTACCAAACCTATATATATGAGGAAAGGGGGCTGGACGTCCAAAGCATTCCACACGCCCAAGGCGGACGTCCTCCCCTCTCTTTCTCTCCTCCCTCCTCTGGTTTCCTTCTAGAGTGCTTAGGGTTTTCTTCTAATTTGAGATCCCACCATTCTCTTTCAAAAAGTTCTCTAACAAGAGGGTTATAGCGTGGAAGAACACCAAGGCTAAAGAGATTTAATCTACAAAAAGGGTTTTCGTGGAATCAAGTATTCAAGTTCTCGGTTTGAGCACAACCAAACATCAAAGATATAGAACTACAACTTCTTTATTTTAATAGTTCTTTATGCTTATTTTTTTTCTTGATCTGTCTTCTTGATAGATCTTTGATCTTAACAAATGAGATTAAGGTTTTAGATCTTGTGATTGAGTTCTTGGCCTTTTGAGTAATTGATCCATACTTTAAGTGGATCAAAAGTTCTTGAAACCCATTTATAAGGCCCCCCTACTCCCAACACACTCAACATCTCTGTCTTCCTTTTTGTTTTTTCTGGTTGAGCCATACAGTCTCCTGTTTTTCAGCTGGTTGTTTTGGGCCCATTTGTATTCTTTTGGGACCTTTTCTCTGCTCTCGTAGCTCCCTCTTTCCTCGTTTCTTCAATTAGCCCTTAAGTAAGAAAAAGAGACATTTTTAAACATGACTATGTGCAGCTTTTTGCATGACTGAAATAGTTTGTTTCCTTCCTTTGTATGTGTAGTTCAATGGACTCTCAAAAGGCTACTTGACCGAAGTGCAATGGTCAAATTCAGGTCATGTCCAAACATTAGATGAGTACATGACCAATGCTTTAATGAGTAGTGGATACCCTATGCTTTCCGTGGCGTCATTTGTTGGTATGGGAGATGTTGCAACCAAGGAAGCCTTTGACTGGGCAGTAAGCATGCCTAAGCTCATTGAAGTTGCTGCTGCAAATGCCAGACTCAAGAATGACATCACATCAAACCAGGTCCATGTCTTTTTTAAACCATTATTCTAATGTACCCCACCATGTTAGTTAGTTTACATATGTGCTAAAGTAAAGGGGAAGTAAATATTACGTCATGGTAACGGTGATATAAAGTATTCATTGAAGTAAATTGAGAGAGATAGTGTGTAGTAAAGTCTTTGTTTTTGGCATTGAGTTTACTTTACCACATTTCAACTATTTTCAACAAGGTAAAGAAAATGAAAATGTGACCTCTGGTGAAATTTTCAATATGAAATTTTCTAATTCGACTTTTTCATCCAAACATGATAAAAGGAGAATATTTAACAAGTGAGGTTACTGTACTTTTACTTTAACTTTAGCATTTGCTGAACAAAAATGCGGGTTTGCATTGTTCGAAAAGCGTCATTATTCTTCATTATCCTCACCTTTTGTTCATGAAATTAATGTGAAGCTTGAACAAGAGAGAGACCATGTGGCGACTACTATCCAGATCTACATGAATGAGAATGGCAGCACATACGAAGAGGCATGTGAAAAGTTTAGCAGGATGGCCGGGGATGCATGGAAAGATATAAACAAGGAATGCCGAAGCCCCCTCCAACTCCTATGCCTATCCTCATGCGAATTGTAAGGGAATGTTTGTGTAGCCCATTTCCGCGGAAAAGGTTGTAGTTTTCTGCGGAAAATTTCTTTTTCATGTGTTTGGTGCGGCAGTTTTCCGCGGAAATACTTTTTCGCCACGTCAGCTTTTTCCTTCCTAACTATGGAAATAGACTTCCTATGGGGGGGGGGGGGGGGGGGGATGGGAAGTCCATTTCCACGGAAAACCGACCCCCCAATTTCCTCTCTCTCACCCTCACTCCACCCAACCACCCTCTTTCTTCCTCTTCTCCTCCCAACCCCACCCACCCCACACACATACCAACCCACCCACCCAAAAGTTTTCACTAAAAAATGGTTTTCACTAAAGAAATCCATAGTTGCACCAAACAACATTAGCACTAATTCATCGAGGAAAACCTTTTTGCACCGAACATAAAATTTTGACTTCCGCGGAAAAACTTTTCTAAAGAATTTGAAACCCATGGATTTTGCTGATGTGGCAATTTCCAATTTCCACGGAAATTACATGTATACAAACGTGCCCTAAATCTCACACGTACGAGTGAACTGATTTACCAACATAGAGATGGCTACACCAATCCCACGTATGAGACCAAAGAACGTGTCTTGTCAGTCCTTGTTAATCCTATTCCAGTTTAAGAAACTATAAGTATGTGATTGTGGTGTATTTGTATCATGTTCCACCAGTATAAAATATGTGGAAGAATTGATAGATGTACCAACATATAATTCATAGTTCAATAAACTGACGAGTGTTGATGATGAATAAATAAAATCGCAAATGCCTGTCTACACTAAATGTGTTGCCAATATCATCTTACCCTTACCTCGTCCATGGGTGGTCAACTAAATGTATTTTACTTGAAAAAACGAGAGAAGAAGTTTTTTTTTTTTTTTTAATAGTTTGGAAGATTTAAAATAACATTTCCTATCTTTCTAAATTTGGTGAATGGAATTTTGATTAATTTCCCTTTTTCTTTTGCTGGGAGAGTTCCATTGAAACTTGAAGTTCTTCAGAAAAATCCCTAATTATCCTTGATTACAAGATGGATTTCATCTACACTGGACAGACCAGAAATGGTCTTCATCAAAAGTGTTAGGTTGTATATAAAAAAAAAAAAAAAGTTTCAGAAACTTTACGTATACGCCAATGTGTTGGTATCAGTTTTGTTTTGTCACTCTTTTACTAAAAATATATATATAATAATTAGGAAAAAAATGTAAATGCTCCTTTTTTTAATTGATTTAGAGCTTTCAAATGTAATGAAAACACTGCGATAGAGCTGATGGGATCTGCTGCGCTGCTATCTTCTTCTATGCTGTCTACGCCATCTGGCTTCTTAGGAATGACTCAATCTTTAATGGGACTCGCCCTACTTACTCTAGGGTTTGGAGTTCCATCTAAGGCTGGCTTCATTTCTCCATCTCCCAGATTAAGAAGTGTTCTAACAACCATTTGCTTTGTCTTATTACGTATTTTTTTGGGAGGTCCATCCCCTTTGTAAATCCTTAGTAGGCCTTTATTTTTTCCCTAGTGTTCCCTTTGTTCTTTGGGATGTTTCTCTTGTGTCTTTTTGGGTCAGATGTTTCTGACTTTCTTCTTAATCTAATTCTCTTCTGCCTTCAAAAAAAAAAAAACTAAAAAAGAATAGAATGGCGTTCATTTTATGTTTGGGATTAATACATGGACAAACAGTCATGGCCATGGCCAAGACGACCTTCTATGTTTCTCATCTGTGGGGAGGACTGGTTTTGCTAAGAGCCCAGCGGCCGAGGAAACCTTACCTATGAGAGAATCGCCACACGTGCCAATATGGTGCACTTGTGTGATACATGGTTTTAGAACTTGGCCACAACCAAGTCATATGGAATTTCCTTGGTCCTGTCCCAAAATTAAAATGTATTGCAACTTTACAGTTTACCTACTTTTGATTTGAAATCAAGTAAAGGAATATGATAGAAGATTTCAATATCATCATTATCAATAAAGTCGTGTCCCAACTAGATTGGAGTCGGCTACACGGATTTTATTTCTCCAATCTCATTTCCATCATTGTTTTACTACAGGTCCCAATCCAGGGTAAATTAGGAGGATTACGTTAGGTTGGTTAACAGCGAGTGTAAAATCTTATCACAATCCAAACAAAAATGAAGATTTCAATATATTCATACATAATTACACGATGAATTTTTTGTTGAAAGATTTTTTTTTTTTTTTTTTGAAAGATTTATAATTTAATTGTTTTAGACAAAAAAAAATTATGTTGGAAACAAACCAATATATCATTGTAGAACAGATGCATTGGTTGATACATGAATGTTTTGGCTTTGGCCCTTATAGTGACCAAAACCATTTTTCAAACAATGGTGAGAATTCAGACCAATTATTGATAAATTACAGACTTTATTTTGACTTACTTTTAAGAGTTTAAATGCAGCTCTTGCGTGGGAACTATATAACACAAGCATGTAACTCCATCCTAAGGCCCACATAGAGATAATTCAGATCGTTTAAGAAGAATCTCATCTCTCTACTGATATATCCTCATGTATCAATTCACATGAAGTGGGTTTCATTCATGATTTAGCATCATGAAATAAACGGGATTAACATCACGTCCACACCGATGCCACATGCAGTAGAACCTTGTTATGGTTTAATCATTGTGCTCAATCGGATAGCGGGATCCCGCACTCCTTTAGAACTGAAACTTGTGGATATATTATTAGAGTGGATGAGATTTATCTTGAATGGTCTAAATTATCTCTATGTGGGCCCTAGAATGGAGTTCCAAGCATATATATGTTGCATGGTTCCCATTTAGTTGCTATAACAGATGATTTTGATGTGGGATGGAATGGGCTATTCTTACATAAAAGCCAACCAAATCTTAATTCCAAAGGATCATAGATGATCAAGATATGACCCTCCTAAAAATAATGGTTAAAAAAACTCGGGCTTTAGATAAAATGGTTCGCATAGTCCAAATGGGTGTAAAATTAGGGTAGGTGGTAATACAGAAGGCTTTAGGATTGGGCATTTGATAAAACAGGTGTGATCAAAGGTAGGCCCCATAGGGCTCTCGCCCATGAAAGTTCCCTATATATAAAGGCCTTTCTCATGAGAACTATCTACATCACATACATTATAGTATATGTATGGTTCATAATTATATCTATATCTATACTACTATTATAAAAGAGAGCAAGATGCACAACTTTTTACTTTTTTTCACTACACACTTGCCCAATCACATGCAAGATGTGGGCCCCACTTAAGATAATAATAATAATAAGATGATAAAAGATAAGAATTTGTGTGGGCCCCACTTAGATAATCATAATATAATCTATATATTATTATTACCCTTCTAAAAGAGAAGAACTTGGGCCCCACTTATATAATAATAATAAGATTATAAAAGAGAAGAACTTGTGTGGGCCCCACCTATATAATAATAATATAATCTATACATTATTATTATTATTATTATTACTATTTCTCTATCTCTATCTATATATTTATATCTATATCTATACATCTATACCCTTATATAAAAGAGAGTAAAGTATAATATTTTTCCACTACACACCTGCCCAATAAAATGCAAAATGTGGGCCCACTTAGTATTCTCTATCTCTCTATCTCTATCCTATCTATCTATCTATCTACTCTTATAAAAGAGAACAAAATGAAAATACTTTTCACTACACACCATGGCCCACTTATAATTTTCACTAAAGTGTAGTATTTTTTCACCACACATCTGTCCAATAAAATGCATGGTGTGGGCCCCACTTAGTATGATTATTTTTCACTACAAACCTGCCCAATCAAATGCAAGATGTGGGCCCCACTTAGTATTATTATAGATATATATATTCCCAATAAACTGCACGATGTGGGCCTCTCTTAGTATTATTATTTTTCAATATACACCTGCCCAACAAAATGCAAGAAAAGGAATCAAGTGTATTTTAATTACTACCTTTTTGGTGTTCAATACTTATAATTTTGTGGGCACTTTTAAATACTTCGCCCTCAACTTAAAAATCAGTTTAAAAGTAGCGACAAAAGGTATTAGCTAGCTTGCTACTTTTGTTATTGTTGCTGGTAGCTAATTGATGGTTGTGTTATAATTCAAATATCAAATTGACTACATACGAGATAATTAACATTCTCTTTTTTTTTACCTGAAACAATGCTAATTATGCAAATAGTTTCTATTTATTTATTTATTTATTTTGATTTTTATCAAACTTGAGTGGTATTTGTATTTGAAATTTGAGAGTTAAGAACATCAGAGAGCTCCGGGAGGTTTCCAGAAGATATGATTATTTTCTTGAGATAATTAGCGAAAGGTCCCTAGAATTGAATCTTTCCAGCCTCCAATCCAGGCAAATTCTTTTTAAGGGCTCTGGTCCAAGCAGTTAGACTGTTTGCAGCCAGAGGTCCCTGAATACAATTTGCATAACTAATTTTCCCTCTTTCAACTATTTAGGCAACCAGATTTGAATTTTAAAATTTCAAATCTTAGATTCCCCCTCCTCATTCCTAGGTAGACGTTGCAGAGAATGTGTTCGGTTTGGATACAAGTTTGTAGATGACCGAGAGCCGAACGTCTGGGATCGGTTTTGAAGGCTACACAGTATCGGAGACTCGTATCAGAAGGTTGATCGGAGAAGAAGAAAAGAGGCGAAGATCGATAGATCTGTTGGAGGGCCACGATTCTCTTGTCAAGAGAAAGAAGATCCTTGTGTTGTAGAGAAACAGTGAAGAAGGGGTGGCTCTGTTTGAGTCCTGTTGCAGCGTCCAAACGCAGAAAGAAGAAGGAAGAATCGCCTGGTGATCGCGGCCGTCCGTTGCCATCGCCTAGGAAGAAGAATCAGGACGTGCCATTGCCGGAGCTTTCTTCTGTCACAGAGAAAAGGTTGCAGAAGAAGAAGCAGACAGCGGTTTGGGATTTGTGTCTGGTTGGGCCCCACATCGCCGTGAACAGGCGTGAACAGAAAACAAATCGTCGAGGTCGCCGTTGCGCGTCGCTGGAGAAGGAAGTTCGCCACCGCTGCGGCCGCGCCTTTGCCGTGAAAGAAGAAGCAAACCGGGAGAGGTTTCTGGTTCTTGTTCTAGAACGTCGCAGAGAACGTGAAGAGGAAGCCCATGTTCTGTTGGGGAAGAAGACAACGATTTGGGCTGGGTTTGTTCTGGGTTGATCCAGGTTTGGTCAAGCCTAACCCATTTCAGAAGTCAAATTTATCCGAGTTCTGTATTTTTTGTCAAATTTATTTGAGTTTTGTACAAATCTATCTGAGTTTTTGGCAATTTTTCTAACTTCTGAAATAAATTTATCTGAGTTTTCGAAAAAATTTATCTGAGTTCTGTACAAATCTATTTGAGTTTTTGTCTATTTATCTGACTTCTAAAACAAATTTATCTGAGCTATCTATCTGAGTTTTTGGAAAAATTATTTTAGTTTTAAAAATAAATTTAACTGAGTTTTAGCAAAAACACTTTAGTTTTTGGCAAATTTTTTTGAAATTCAAAAAATTGAGTTATCTTAGTTTTGGCAAATGTATTTGCATTTTTTTAAATTTAATTGCGTTTTTTAACTTTATTTGAGTCCTTTGAAATTTATTTCAATTTTTTGAAATTGATTTTCATCTTTTGAAATTTATTTATATCTTTTAAAATTTATTTGGATCTTTTGAAATTTATTTGCGTCTTTTTAATTGATTTTCATCTTTTCAAATTTATTTATATTTTTTGAAACTTATTTGGATCTTTTGAGATTTATTTGCGTCTTTTTAAATCTCTCTGCCTTCTTTTGAAATTTATTGCGTTTTTTGAAATTATTGCATTTTTTGAATTTTATTTGCGTTCTTTCAAAGTTATTTCTATTTTTTGGATTTATTTGCGTTTTTTTATTTTATTTTCTTCTTTTGAAATTTATTTATATTTTTTGAAATTTCTTTGTATCTTTTGGAATTTATTTGGCTAATTTAATGGTAGTTGACCGTTATTAATGGCAGATGGGCAGAGTATGGGCAGTTACTCATGAGGATGCAGATGCTTCTGCAGAGGTTGTGGAAGGTATTGTTTTAATCTCAGAGGTAGAAGCTAAGGCCATATTTGACCCTGGCTCTACACATTCCTTTGTTTCTCATGATTTTGCTAGACATATCAATGAGGCTGCAGTGAGATTAGATGTTGCTTTAGTAGTGGGTACCCCAGTGGGCAAGCAGGTTCGTTGCCACCAATATTTTCCGAGTACCCGAGTTCAAATTGGGGATTTCATCTTACCTGCAGACCTGATTCTTTTAACGATGAAGGATTTCGATGTCATACTTGGTATGGATTGGCTAGCGACCTATAGAGCAGTGATGGACTGTTTTAATAAAACAATCAAGTTGTCATTGCATTCTGACACTATTGAATTTGTTGGTCGGAGGAAACCAATTCGGACATGCAGGATCTCGGCATTGAAAGCAGAACGATTGTTGAAATCTGAATGTGAAGGATATTTGGCGTTTATCACTGAGGATAAACAGTCAAAAGGGGTAGAGGATATTTCAGTGGTCTGTGAGTTCCCGGATGTTTTCCCGGATGAAATTCCAGGCTTACCTCCAGTCAGGGAGATAGACTTTTCGATTGAATTGGTGCCAGGGACAGCTGCGATTTCTAAAGCTCTATATAGAATGGCTCCAGCAGAACTCAGAGAGTTGAAAACTCAATTGCAGGATTTGTTGGACAAGGGGTTTGTGAGACCAAGTGTATCACCTTGGGGTGCGCCGGTCCTATTTGTGAAGAAAAAGGATGGCTCTATGAGGATGTGCATAGATTATCGACAACTCAATCAGGTCACAATCAAGAACAAATATCCTCTCCCAAGGATCGATGAATTATTTGATCAGCTTCAGGGAGCTGAATATTTCTTAAAGATAGACTTGAGATCGGGATATCATCAGCTCAGAGTTCGAGATTAGGACATTCAGAAGACAGCATTCAGGACCAGATATGGCCACTACGAGTTTTTGGTAATGCCATTTGGGCTAACCAATGCTCTGGGAGTATTTATGGTGTGAGGTCCCACCCTTGGTGGGCCCTCTAAAGGCTATTTTATAGACTAATTTATGCTAATCTATGTTAATTATTGGTTAATTATTGCTAATTACTACTAATCTTTGCTAATCTTTGCTAATCTTGGCTAATCTTGGCTAATTACCATTTAATTGGGCTAATTAGGAGTTGATAGAGAGATTAGTTAGATTTTCCTAAGTTAGTTAGATTAGCTTAGTGGGTTAGTGTTTTTAATTAGTTGAGGTGTTGTGTTAATCCTAGGCTATTAGAGTGGGGTAGGCCGAGTTAGTGAGTCTAATTAAGTAATTAAGGTTGGGTTAGTGCAAAAGGTGCCCTCTTCTAGAAGCTTCCTAACCAAAAGACCTAACCTACCCTAACCCTAACCCTAATCCCATGTAAACCCTAAGGCTAATCTAGTCATTAGTCACCCTCCCTTAAACCTATAAAACCATCTCTTATCCCAAGATAAACCCTAATCCCTAAGCTCAGCCCCCATCCCAAGAAAACTACCCCAGCCCAACTGTTTCTTCTCTCAATTCCTCCCCCTACGTTTGAGCTAAGAGTTTGCAACAGTCACTGTTGCTAGAATTTCCATCTTGAAGACTATTGCTGCAGCCGATTCACCATCTTCTTCCTTTCATATTTCATCTCCTCCAAGCCACTGAATCTGTTGCTGGAAATCCACCTGGGTGCTACTGTTCAGCTGGAACCTCATCTTGGAACTCCTCCTCTGTAGCAGCCACTACCCCACCTTCCTCTCTTCATCTCTCTGCAACTGTTACTCTGCTGGAACAACCTCTCAGTCACTGCTGTGCTTCTTCTTCCTATTCTTCTTCTTCACTGCTAAGTGTGGACTGAGGTGTTGGGAGCTACGACTGTGTTGGAATCCCTTGAAACCACTACTGCAGCTGCTGTGTCATCATCTTCTTCTTCTTCCTCTGCATTTCAGCTGGGAACGGGGTTCTCTTCTATTGATTTCTTTCTCTCTACAAATCATTTCTCAATCTCAAAGGCAAGTGCACTGAACTAATTTCATAGATCGTATGTGGGTTGATTCTTTGATTTGGTATTGCAGTCAGTCATTTGTGCTAGATTTTACCTTGAGCTTGGTGTTTATGTATGAGATTGAATGGACATTGATGGATGGGCATTGTGGTGCTTCTAAAATTCTTATTTGTTAATTTGATTAATGGTTTAAGGTTAGAAGCAATCTGATTTGAGTTAAGTTGCAGGAGTGACTGTTACAGTCACTGTAATGGAAACGGTGTGAATTTGGGCTTGTTTTTATTAGGTTGTGTTGAGATCAGTGGGCCCAGGTGGGCCCCCCTTGGAAATCCAGGCCGCACATCTCTTACCTGGGGCTTGGGCGACCCTAGTAGCATGGGCTGATCATGGCATAGATCTTGGTGGGCCAGCCACCGTTGTGCCTTGATATTCTTGTCGCTGAAACCACTTCTTTTGGGTTCTGTGTTTGACAGAACCTGACGAGTTTTTCTTGATGAAACAGAGAGAGATGAGTGAATGAAGAGTGGAATAGATAAGTAGGGAAGGAGAGTGATGACGTGGGAAGAGATGAAGATGGGGTAGGTGACCTGATGAGTTCCACCTGGCTTGAAATTAGAGAGTGGAGTGAGGGTAGGTGGCCTGATGAGATGAGGCCCACGTGGGTATAGAGGGTGAGAAGTGGAGATGGGTCAGTGGGCTTGGGTTCTGGTTGGGGGCTTTGGGCCCAGTGGGGCCCATTGATCCATTTACCCATTAATTTTTACTAATTAGCAAGAATCCCTTAGTTTTTAATATGTTCTATTAGCACCATAAATTTTCATAAATTAGAAATTTAGACCCTTTAATCTTTATTAGACCAAATCGGAGCTGGGCCCAGCGGGGCCCACTACTTCCATAACCCATTAGCTTTATTAATTAAACAAAACATTTAGTTTCTAATGTGTACTATGGGACCCATTGGTTTTAGAAAATTTAGAGAGTAGGACCCTTAGCCTTCGTGGAACCCCATTAGAATAAATTAACTTATTACCCTTAGATTAATATTTCCAGACCCTTTAGTCCTTAAATTAATTTAAATTAATCTGGACCTTTTAGTTTTACACTTTTATAAATATCCTTAGTTTATATAATTTGATTAAGCCCTTGGTATTTTTACGAACCGAATTCGTATAGTTTGTGTATGACTTGGATATTTCTATCAGACCCAGACCGCAGTGCAAAAGTTGAGATTTGGCCTGGGGTCTGTTGACTCAGGTACACCCGTGTACCAGATCGACCGGCTGGCCACCTGGTCAATCAGGTACACTGGAAATTCCAGAATCCAAACCAAGTCCCAACTTTGATTTCCAGTGGAGCAGACCGACCCAACTCTTGCCAGGTCGACCTGCCACACTGTGCACTCTAGGGTGTGAGTTTAGCATTGTTTTATAATTAATCGATTGTGGGACCCATTAACCATCCAAATGAACTCCCATCAATGTGCCAAGCACGAGTCAATGGTGCGGCTCAACCTTGACTCGTAGGGACCACCGATTAGGGTTTTGGTTATTAATCTAAGATGATATGACCTCTAAGAGTTGTCAATGGTGCCCGTACTTTTCCTAAGCACCAAACACATTATTATAGGGCATCAATGACTTCGTTTAGAGATCAAATTACCGGAGATGGACCTGAACCTAACGTGGCCCATTTACCTAGGATTGGACCGTTGGATTTCCCTGTTGATTCCTTCATTGAAGTTTTACTTCACTTATTCATATCCTGTCATTCTTAGATCTATAGATTAGCTGTTTACTGTTAATTAATCATAATTGGAAGACCTGAACCTAGGGTATCTAGAGGTGACCCGATGGTGTGATTTCGGAGATCATTGACCCGTGTCTGTGTCTGGGCGGGCCCTTATTGAGCCTAAGTGTGGAGATGTGAACCCTTTAGCTGGAAGAGGTAGTTCTTATTGGACTGTTAAACTGTTATGGATTGTAATGGAACTGTTATCAGTAATAGATGGATTAGTTGCCTCGTTTGGACGGTTTAGACCAGGCCATGTACTGATGGGCCTTGGTATGGATCCAACGAGTGGGCCTGGACCTTGAATGAGATCTAGAGACTGTATTGGGATGTGTAGACTTCTTAGAGATATTGTTAGGACCTTGTTCACGCAAGGCAAAGCCTAGACAGACACAGACCTTAGAGTTATTCTCGAGTCGGCATGAACATTCACTCGGTTGATTTAAGCTCAGCCTGTGGACTGATCATCCCCGGTAGGAGCTAGATGAGTGTTGTAGAGCTATCATGATGAGCTGTGTGGTTGAGACGGACGGTGTGATACCGTGCCGATCTGGAGTGTTGAGATGATGAGTTGATGAGTGAGATTCGGGATTAGTTATTCCCTGGTGAGATTCCCCGCCGCGACTGTGTTCAGTATGGGAGGGCCGCGGCATAATATCCCGCGGTATTCCAGCTTGTGTGAATGTGCCACCTAGTTGTAGTAGTTTAGTTGATTTCATTTATACTGATTCCTTATGATTATCATGCACACCTGCCTAGTTCATTTCCCCTTACTATCCATTTAATTTATGTACTTGTCTTTATTTCCTTTGATATATATGTTCTATGTTAGTAGTATGCTGTAACTTGCCAGATCGTTTAGATCTGATCCATTCATTGGTGCTTAGGCCTTGATCCCGAGATCCCAGACGATGCACTAGCTGTAGTGGAGGCACCCGTTGCAGGAGAGTACGCGTGGGACCCGGCCGACATGGATGTCGAGCCGGAGGGTGGAGACGATCTATATGGGTTTTGAGGGACACTCTTTTATTTTGGGTTTTGAGTGAAATTTTGTAGCAAGTTGGGTAGATTCAAATGTATAAGTTTTGATTAACAACTGATACTGTAACTAGACCTTTGTTCTGCTCACACTTTATATATCGATACCTATTGCTTCTGCATTGTTTAATTGTTATGCTTCCGCAATTTAAATGTTATTATTATATGGTTCAAAAAGTTTTAAATTGGACCTCACTGCGGCCTACGATCTTGGAAGTTCTCGGATTTTCCGGGAAGTAGCGCGCCAATTTCGGGTATTCGAACGAGTATATCGGTATCCGGAATTGGGGCGTTACATATGGCCTTGATGAATAAAAAATTTGCTCCATTTCTCGACCAGTTTATCGTTGTTTTTATAGATGACGTGTTAGTATATTCTCGGTCTCGAGAAAATCATGAGCAGCATTTGAGGTCAGCATTGCAGACTTTAAGAGAGCATCAACTCTATGCCAAGTTGAGTAAATGCGAATTTTGGCTTCAGCAAGTAATTTTCTTGGGTCACATCATCAGCAAGGAAGGTTTGGCGGTTGATCCAGGAAAGATTGAGGCAGTGGTTAAGTGGCAGAGACCCATGTCAGTAACAGAGATTCGTAGTTTCTTGGGTTTAACAAGTTACTACAGGAGATTTGTGAAAGGATTTTCATTCATTGCTGCTCCATTGACCAGATTAACACGAAAAGATGTACCGTTCGTGTGGACTGATGAATGTGGAGCAAGTTTTCAGGAGTTAAAGAATAGGTTGACTACGGCTCCAGTGCTCACATTGCCTTCGGAGAATGGTAAATTTGTTATTTACACGGATGCCTCGAAGGTTGGATTGGGATGTGTACTCATGCAGGATGGGAAGGTAGTGGCTTATGGCTCTAGACAATTGAAAGAGCATGAGAAAAAGTATGCTACACATGATTTGGAACTGGCCGCAGTAGTCATGGCTTTGAAGATGTGGCGTCACTATCTCTACGGTGAGAAATTTGAAATTCATTCAGACCATAGAAGTCTTCAATATTTGTTTACTCAGCCTGAATTAAACATGAGACAGACCCGGTGGATGGAATACATGAAGGATTTTGATTTTCCAATCAAATATCATCCCGGGAAAGCTAATGTAGTGGCTGATGCATTGAGTCGAAGGGCAGCAACTAATGCATGTATGCGAGCAGAATGGTCTTGGGCAGAAATTCTCCTTGATTTGGGAGTGTCTTTGCAATCAATTGACGACAAGGTTATGTTAGCTAACATGTTCGTCTTGGAACTAGAGATTTTGAGCAAGATCAAGAGCAAGCAAGCAGAGGATCCAGAGCTAGCTCGAGTGATTGAACAGATTGACAACAGACCGGATTTCAGGATAGTGGAGGGTGTGTTGTACTTTCAAGATCGGTTATGTGTGCCAAATATAGAAGAACTGAAGAATGAGATCATGACAGAAGCACATCACTCCCGCTATACTATTCATCCTGGTAGTACAAAGATGTACCAGAACCTGCGTAATCATTATTGGTGGAGTAATATGAAGAGGGATGTAGCAGGATTTACAGCAAGGCGCTTGGTGTGTCAACAAATAAAGGCAGAACGGAAGCAGCCCCCAGAACTTTTAAAACAGTTGGAAGTGCCCGACTAGAAATGGGAACACATAACGATGGATTTTATCTCTGGGTTGCCATCAATGCATAACAAAGATAGCATCTGGGTGATAGTTGACAGATTGACTAAGGTGGCACATTTCTTACCAATGAGCATGAAGACACCTCGGGATGAGTTAGCTCGAATGTACATGGAGAAGGTGGTCACAATTCATGGTGTTCCCCGATCGATTATATCAGACAGAGATCCTAGATTTTTGGGCAAATTCTGGACTGAACTTCAGGAAGCTTTGGGCACATCATTGAATTTTAGTACAGCGTATCATCCCCAGACCGATGGTCAAACTGAAAGGACTAATCAGACACCGGAAGATATGTTACGAGCTTGCGTCCTTGATTTTGGGAAGGACTTGCAGAAAAGTCTCCCATTATGCGAGTTTGCATATAATAATAGTTATCATTCCAGTATCGGCATGGCACCATTTGATGCGTTGTATGGACGTCGATGCAGGACCCCAATCTGTTGGGATGAGATAGGTGTCAGGAGTTTTCATGGTCCATCTATTGTTAGTGATACCAGTGAGAAGGTGAAGCAAATCCATGATCGGTTGAAAATTGCTAGAAGCCGACAGAAGAGTTATGCAGACTTGAAGAGGAGAGATCTTCAATTCGAGATTGGTGAACATGTGTTTCTAAAAGTTTCACCAACGCGAGGAACATTGAGGTTTGGGCAGAAAGGGAAGTTATCTCAGAGATATATCGGTCCATTTGAGATCTTGGAAAGAATTGGAGAAGTTGCTTACAGATTGGCCTTACCAGCAGCATTGTCAGCGGTACATAATGTTTTTCATGTCTCGATGTTAAAGAAGTATATCGCAGACCCATCTCATGTGTTGCAGTATGAGCCATTGGAATTGCAGCCAGATGTTACCTATGTTGAACGACCTTCTTGGATCATCGACACGAAGGAGCAAGTTCTCAGGACGCGAACAATACACTGGGTGAAAGTCCAGTGGGAGCACCATAGTCCTCGAGAAGCCACTTGGGAACTCCGGGACCAAGTGAAGAAGCTTTACCCGCACCTTCTTCCAGAGGTATGATTGCATTTGGAGGACCAAATGTCCTAAGGGGGTGGGGGAGAATGTAAGATCCGGCCCCGCCACTAATTATATTTATTATTAAAATATTAGTATTATATTAATTTAATGTATTTTAGTTATTTAAGTGGGTAGGATTAAGTGGGCCACACGTTAGATAGGATTCTTGGATCGATAAGTTGGGTTAATGGGTAGATGACCTGACCCGTAGTTTTGACCCAATGACTTAAGCCCAGAGGATATCTTCTTAACCTAATCCCTAATTTTAATAATCACACGATTTATCCTTCCCCACTTATCTCTCTGCAACTCCTCCCGTAAGCTCTTCGTCTTCTTCCTCTTTCAACTTCCCAATCCATTCAAGCTTTAGAATCCAGCCATCAGAATCAAGATCAAAGGATACCAGCATTCTTGGTTCAATTTTCTTATCTCAGGTAACCCTCTCCTCAAATCATTAGGAGTAGATCTGTACTCTTGGGTTATCTCCTTTTTCTTTCCAATGCTAGGTTTTGGGTAGGAATATCATAGATCTGATCACCTGGGTATCTCTTTCTCATCTCTTATATCAGATTGGTGATAGGGTTATTCTTGAGCGCTGTGGGAATCTCAGTTTGGGTATTGGTTAGGATCTGTTGCATTTTCCTCATACTCCAGTAAAAGGCAAGTACCTAATTATAAATTGTAAATTTAATGCTGTGTTCCTCTTTTGATTCATGTGTGGATGCATCTAGAAATCTCTTTTATGCCCTAAGGTTTGATGATGCCTTGTACCTATATGGCCACTGTCTTTTGATTTTAAATTTTTGGGTGTGAGTTACTTTGAAATTATTTTAATTATATTTAATCATGTTGTGAGAAGCACCACAGATCTAGTCCGGGCAATAATCCGTTCATGGCTGGACGATGTTGCTTGTGTTGGTGATATGGGCTTATGCTCTGTGGGACCCATTACCTAGTCATCCGGTTGCTGCAGGGGTGAATGAGGTTCTCTGTGTGTGGCTGGATCTGTACAGGTTTTGGAAGAAAATAAAAGTAGGGGGAAGACCTCTAGTTGCAGAACATGGAGACAAGTGTTTCCTTTCATATAATCTGGTGGGGGCCATTATCAATGTATGTTTGACATTAATAGTGTAGGGGCAGTTTGACCTTGACCTGTACATGAATTAAAAAGAAAACAAAAGGGCAGCAGGGGGAACACATGTGTAGAACGTTGAATAACTTTTGGGAGTGACCCAATCACCAATCCGGACCATGGATCTACTTGTGGACCCTATAGATGGCGGACCCGTGCGAGGTGGGCCCTGATTGGCCTACCATCCAGTAATTTGATCAGGTTAAAACATGAGTACTATTAATTATTTTATTTATATCTAATTAGTTGTGGGACCCAAGAGTGATTGGATATGGCTGGGCGATGTGTTTGTGAGGGTAATTTGGTGTTGTGATCTTTGGGGCCCACTGATCTAAGTAACCTTGGATGGGCAGGCGTGGAACCACACCGTTCTGGAAGGTGTGTTCTGGAGGGGATGGCTTGACCAGTGCATGTTTAAAAAGGATAATATAAGTGAGGAGAGTTTTGCTGTGACAGAACCTAGAGTAGGGTGGTTGTTTTTATATCACCTTGTCCCCATGTGTTTCTAAAATTAGAAAATGGCCTTGTTTGTTTTGTAAATCCAAATTAAATCCTTTGCCTATTTGAATGTGGAAAATGTTTTGAATGGGGTCCTCAAGTTTTCTAAAAATTGTAAACTAAGGTTATTTGTCATTATTTGCAAATTAATATTAAATGATATCTTTAGTTTTTAATGTGCTAAAATTATATTTTTTGTACTTTATTATTATTTCTTTGGACCAAGTAAATACCGTCCGGGCACACGGTATATTACTAACATAGGGTTTAGTACTTTATATGACATCGGGGAAATCCTAATGGATTCAAGTTCAACCCATCACTATTGGAAAACCCTTAATTGGGTCTATGCACCATTAATGGAAAAGGGATGCATTGATCTTATATTTATTAGAGATTTCTATGGTTATGGGGTACGAGACCTTATGTTTGACCTTAGGATCGATTCATATCTATGTCTTAACCTTCACATGCATATATATGTTGATTTAGGATATGTACTCCTTTAGATGCATACCCTATTGTTTATTATGGACTATAAAGTGTCTCGGAAAATTTTGTATGACGATTTGATTATGATATGGGATGTGGAATGGCCAGCACTTTATTTTGACTTAGGACTCTTGTGTCGGAGCTTTATCATTCAGGTCTATTATGCATATATGTTTATGTTTATGTGGGTCATTTATGGACGACTGCAGCTCGATATATGGACGGTTGATCACCGATGTGACCGGATCACTTATAATCCGCTTTGAATGTGAACAGGTTATCCTGATTTGTTTTTAATTCGATAGGTTTATGACCACCGACGTTATGGACGGGCTCTCCCGATTTATTTAGGGCTGACCACCCAAAACGGGGGCACTTGTCTTCGTGTGAATCATATTGCTCCTTTTGTTTTATTTGGATTAGGGTATACGTTCTTTCTTGTCATTATTACTGTCTTTCCTTCTATATGATCACCCTCGTCTATATTCTTCTCGTTGTTTTATTAAATTTCGAATTATGATTATGTACTTGCTGTTTACTTTGTAATATTTGGTGCATAGGTACCGAGCCCTACTTTACCTAGGAGACGGATGAGGATCAAGCGTTTCAAACGTTTGAGCCAACTGATGAACCCGAGTGGGATGCCGGAGACGGTTTCGGAGCCGTCTGAGCCTGCATGAGAGTGAACGTCATCTTAGCAATTCTTTAGATGAACTTTCTTAATGATAAACATTTCTTTAGTAATTGTTTTATTCTTTCTGCAACTTTAACATTTAATGTTTATTTGATTTTCGTGTTGGATCTTATTTATGATTATTGAATACCAATTGAATAAGCTTCCGTTGCATTTAATGAAATATATTTTGACTCACCACAGGTTGAAATTTTTTTTGTGGGTCCACTTTTTGGAAAAGCTTGTGTTGTATTAAACACAGGAAATTTGAATTTAATTTATTTTTCACGTTTTTCCCCAATTTGTATTTTGGGGGACGTGACAGTTGGTATCAGAGCCCAGCACGATTCTCGGATATTAAAAATTGATTGAAATAATAGGACGTGGTGAGGATTGCGAATTCCGTTAGACACACTTTACATGTTAACTGTAAAGCTTATAGAATTGTTTGTTAGCTTGTTTCATAGAATCTAAACCATCATTATTTGATTGTAGGTCATGGCAAAGCGTAATACCAGATCTCAGGATAGAGAACCTGGGAATGGATCGAATAATCCAAATGATCTTTCAACCAACTCTTGCAAGCTTTTGTGCAAGCCCAGACTACTCAAAATGAGCAGCAGAAAGCACGTGAGATCGAAAAGGCTGCAGAGAAACAGCGAGAAAGGGAAGAACGAGAAACTGATAAGTCGACCTGATAGATTAAATAAAGTAAATTTACATTTCTTAGTACACATTCATGATAAAATATCTTGAAATATGTGATTTATATCCTCAAAAAGTTATATAAATTCCATATCGATGGTCTTTTGAGATCTCATTTTTCTCACTATATCATTGTTTTATTGTTTTCAAATGTATATGAAAAAAGTATTTTCAGCTGTATTTGGACATTGCACGGGCCTTGCAATTTACAATCACTCATTTTCTGTTGCAAGTTGATTTTTAAATGTATTTCAGCTTCTACTAAAAATTTTAAAAGCTTTATTTTTTAAAAATTTTCTTAGTAAAACTGTGTGTTCGGTGCACGTACATTGCAGGTGTAGGGCTCCACTAGTAATATATAAATATCATAATAAACACTAAATTTGGGGTGTAACATACAATTTCATGGTTATGTCAGCCAAGACTGACTTTTAATGGTCTCAATTACTGCAATAGCATGTTAAACCCCAGCTTGAGTTTTTTGTTTTTTCCTTTTTATAAAAAAACCCCGGCTTGAGTTATACCTATGTTTCCACCGTGGGTATGCATCATGTGATTAGATAGTGGAGAAATTAGTCCAGAAACCTGACATGCAGTGGAACCATGGTGGTATTGCTACAGTCCTTTGTTCTCATTTTTCAATTCAAACTGATCTTCTTTCTCTTTCTTAGTTCATACTACATTTTCAACTCAAAATGGTTGTTAGTAGAGTACTACTTTAATTCATTGAAATTGTAGATCGCTACATCTTACCCATATATATATATATATATATATATATATATATATATATATATATATAGTAGATTTCTTCCGTTATAAAAAAAATGCTGTCCCTTTCATTTCAAGAAAAAATGAAGTGGAGAAAAGTAGTCTACTGTTCATGTTTGCACCGCAACCACGTTTTTCCTGGTTGTTTGTTACGTTTACATCAAAATGACTGCCATCAAGAATTAGTGATTTTTTACCCAAAAAAAAGAAAGAATCAGTGATTGGTCCTGGCATGATTTATACAAATAGCTTCCTCAAATCTGGTTGGATATGCCTCATTCAAAGAGACCAATGGGGATCATCTTTCTCAAGGACTCTTCGTGAGACTATTTGTTTACCTAATACATTTATTTTGAAGAGTCCCTGTTAACAATTACTTCTCTTTGACAACAAGTATTATTTTTTTTTGCTAATTACTTCTCTTTGACAACAAGGGTTACCTAGTTAGTTGGTAACCCAGTATATCATCTACATGTGTTGGAAAAATGACTAAGAGCTACACTAGTTTTTGTCAACTTTGAGCCAAAAACTAAGTGCGACCCGCTTATTCTTTTGGGTGGGAATACATGAGAATGTAATCTACTCCATGAGTAGATTATGGACATGTATTGAGTTGCTTTAATCCATTTAGGAGTGAATGAGAAATTGCCTCCTAAACACTACTATTTGAACATGTTAAACATGGAAACAAAAGGAAGTGGTGAACTTGCTTCCCACATTGCTTGCACTACAACAAACTGCACTTTTAGCGATGAAATTTTTCATCGCCAAAAGTAAAAAAAACGTCGGTAAAATTTTTACCGACGAAAATATTTTCGTCGGCCAGACGTCGGTAACAAATGGTAGACAAAACATTTTGCCAACGAAAATTGTTTTCGTCAGTAAAAAACTTCACAAATGGTCTAAATTATCTCTATGTGGGCCCTAGAATGGAGTTCCAAGCATATATATGTTGCATGGTTCCCATTTAGTTGCTACAACAGATGATTTTGATGTGGGATGGAATGGGCTATTCTTACATAAAAGCCAACCAAATCTTAATTCCAAAGGATCAGAGATGATCAAGATATGACCCTCCTAAAAATAATGGTTAAAAAAAACTCAGGCTTTAGATAAAATGGTTCGCATGGTCCAAATGAGTG
The DNA here is from genome assembly GCA_038049695.1 of Cinnamomum chago. Taxonomy (NCBI): domain Eukaryota; kingdom Viridiplantae; phylum Streptophyta; class Magnoliopsida; order Laurales; family Lauraceae; genus Cinnamomum; species Cinnamomum chago. The sequence goes on from CP142453.1 coordinate 17,190,088, forward strand.
TAAAATTAGGGTAGGTGGTAATTCAGAAGGCTTTAGGATTGGGCATTTGATAAAACAGGTGCGATCAAAGGTCGGCCCCATAGGGCTCTCACCCATGAAAGTTCCCTATATATAAAGGCCTCGCTCATGAGAACTATCTACATCACATACATTATAGTATATGTATGGTTCATAATTATATAATATATATATATATATATCATAATAAACACTAAATTTGGGGTGTAACATACAATTTCATGGTTATGTCAGCCAAGGCTGACTTTTAATGGTCTCAATTACTGCAATAGCATGTTAAACCCCAGCTTGAGTTTTTTGTTTTTTCCTTTTTATAAAAAAACCCCGGCTTGAGTTATACCTATGTTTCCACCGTGGGCATGCATCATGTGATTAGATAGTGCAGAAATTAGTCCAGAAACCTAACATGCAGTGGAACCATGGTGGTATTACTACAGTCCTTTGTTCTCATTTTTCAATTCAAACTGATCTGCTCTCTCTCTTTCTTAGGTCAGACTACATTTTCAACTCAAAATGGTTGTGAGTACTACTTTAATTTATCGAAATCGTATAGATCGCTACATCTTACCCATATATATATATATATATATATATATATATTGTAGATTTCTTCAGTTATAAAAAAAATGCTGTCCCTTTCATTTCAAGAAAAAATGAAGTGGAGAAAAGTAGTCTACTGTTCATGTTTGTACCGCAACCACGTTTTTCCTGGTTGTTTGTTAGCTTTACATCAAAATGACTGCCATCAAGAATTAGTGATTTTTTACCCAAAAAAAAAAGAATCAGTGATTGGTCTTGGCATGATTTATACAAATAGCTTCCTCAAATCTGGTTGGACATGCCTCATTCAAAGAGACCAATGGGGAACATCTTTCTCAAGGACTCCTCGTGAGACTATTTGTTTACCTAATACATTTATTTTGAAAAGTGCCTTTTAACAATTACATCTCTTTGACAACAAGTTCTTTTTTACTAATTACTTCTCTTTGACAACAAGGGTTACCTAGTTAGTTGGTAACCCCGTATATCATCAAGATGTGTTGGAAAAATGGCTAAGAGTTACACTAATTTTTGTCAACTTTGAGCTAAAAACTAAGTGGGACCCACTTATCCTTTTGGGTGGGAATACATGGGAATGTAATCTACTCCCTGAGTAGATTATAGACATGTATTGAGTTGCTCTAATCCATTTAGGAGTGAATGAGAAATTGCCTCCTAAACACTACTACTTGAACATGTTAAACATGAAAACAAAAGGAAGTGATGAACTTGCTTCCCACATTGCTTGGGAGCAAAACATTCATTGGTTATAAATATACTTATCTTGGTAGCATAAGATGAGCCCAAAGGAGCACCCCACTTTTGTGGGGGAGAGAGGACCTAGATCAAGGTAGGGTTACCACCACACGCGCGCACTACCCATTTATAATTTTTTGGAGAAATTTTATTTAATAAAATTTTCCTTTTTCAAATGGGGTGTGTCCCAAGAGGTGTGTTCCCTTTCGTATATGAAAAGGTATGTCCCTTGTCCCAAGAGGTGTGTCCAAAGAAGGTGTGCATTTGTTCATCTGAACAGTCACTGTTTTAAACAGATGCAACCCCACCATGAAGAGACCTGTTACAAGCTATTTATATGCATCTTTTCCATGACTTTTGATCATTCAGTCACTATTGCTGCATTGCATTTTTCGAGTCATCATCTGTAGAGAGAGTCCTGTTACACTTTTGGTTCGCCTGTCATACAGTTTGTAGTGTTGCAACTGTTGTGAGCCTGATCATTGTATCCTAGGAGGCAATCGCTGTAGAAGCTCGTAAGCACCTTTGCGGGGGAGAATTTGTCTTAAGGACATAGTGTTTTCACACTAGCCTTGATCAATCTTCTTCTGTGATTAATTACTTCAAGTAAGTAATATTTCCATTACATTCTGTAGTCCTGTTTCACTGCTGTGGGAACTGTATACTATATACTGAACTATTACTGTATGTACTCTCTATAACAATCTTAAGACAAACCTGAGTACACTCTGTTATCAGTTTTACTTCGGTATTTTTGGTTTCAGTCTTTCTCAATTTTGCTACTAGTTTCTTTATTTTCTATTTCTGAAACAAGTAACAGAACTTCATTTTGTTCTGTATATCTCTTTATGTTTGCCTCAGTATACAGTAACTAGTTACTGGTTACCATATATTCTAAGTTACTGTTTACAGTACTGTTATTTTAATTCTGCGGTATATACTCTGTGTTTATTAAGTCATTTCTGGTTTGTTAAAACAGACATGGGTATTGAGAAGAATACTCCAGTCACTACCCCTTACCCCTGTTATGGTGAGCCATGGGGAGAAACCTGAAAAGTTCAATAGTACTGAGTTCAAGACATGGCAGCAGAAAATGTTGTTTTATCTCACTACCCTGAACTTGGCTAGGTTCCTCCATGAAGAGTCTCCTGCTCTAATAGATGGCGAGACGGATAAGCAAGTAGTTGCTGCTGTAGAAGCCTGGAAGCATGCTGACTTCCTCTGTCGAAATTACATTCTCCATGGACTAGACAACACATTATATAATGTGTACTGTTCATTGAAGACTGCTAAGGAATTATGGGATTCACTTGATAAAAAGTACAAGACTGAAGATGCCGGAATGAAGAAATTCGTTGTTGGCAGATTTCTTGACTACAAGATGATCGATTCCAAAGCAGTTATCAATCAAGTTCAGGAACTTCAAGTAATTCTCCATGAAATTCATGCAGAAGGAATGTCTCTTAGTGAGTCTTTCCAAGTGGCAGCAATCATTGAAAAATTGCCACCACTTTGGAAGGATTTTAAGAACTACCTCAAGAATAAATGAAAGGAGATGAAACTTGAAGACCTGATAGTAAGAGGGCTAGAACATCAAAAACGTTTGGTTTAGATTTTCTAACATTTCTGTTGGAAGATGCGCCGCAAAGCTTTAAAGAAGCAGTGTCCAGTCCCAAGGCACCATATTGGAAGGAGGCCATAAACAGTGAAATTGAATCCATTTTGTAAAATCATACATGGGAACTAGTAGATCTTCCACAAGGTTGCAAAACTCTTGGATGTAAGTGGATATTCAAGACAAAGATGAAAGCAGATGGATCAATCGATAAGTACAAGGTCAGGCTTGTTGTTAAAGGGTACAGACAAAAAGAAGGCTTGAACTATTTTGATACTTATTCACCAGTGACGAGAATAACATCCATTCGAATGTTAATAGCAATTATTGCTATATACAATCTCGAGATACATCAAATGGATGTTAAGACAACTTTTCTCAATGGTAAATTAGATGATAGATAGATATGGAACAACCAGAAGGGTTTAATGTTCTAGGTTAAACTAAGAAAGTTTATTGGCTTGTCAAATCTCTATATAGATTAAAACAAGCACCAAAGCAGTGGCATGAGAAATTTGACAGCTTGATGATGTCAAATGGGTTTAAGATCAATGAATGTGACAAATGTGTATATGTCAAGAACACTAACAATGGCTGTGTCATTATTTGTTTATATGTTGATGATTTGCTCATTATGGGTAGTAATACTGTTGTCATTCAATCTACCAAGAGAATGTTAAACAATAAGTTTGACATGAAAGATTTAGGTGTTGCAGATGTCATACTCGGGATAAAAATCTCTAAAACATCAGATGGATTGATATTATCTCAATCACACTATATTGAGAAAATACTCAAAAAATCTAATCAAGATAATAGCAATCCAGCAATGACACCTATAGATATTAGTATTCATTTAACCAAGAATAATGGAAAAGACATATCACAACGAGAATATGCACAAATAATTGGCAGCCTAATGTATGTGATGAATTGCACTCATCCTGACATTGCATATGCTGTTAGTAAATTGAGTACATACACAAGTAACCCTGGATCAGACCACTGGAAGGCCTTAGTTCGGGTTCTAAGATATTTAAAATACACCCAAAACTATGATTTGCATTACTCTAAATATCCAGTTGTACTTGAGGGCTATTGTGATGCCAACTAGATATCAGATATTAAAGATTCAAAGTCCACAAGTGGATATCTATTTACACTTGGTGGTGCAGCGGTATCATTGAAATCTTCTAAACAAACATGTATTGTTAGATCCACTATGGAATCTGAGTTTATTGCATTGCATTGGATAAATCGGTTTAAAATTTTCTTTTTAACAAAGCACTGTAATCAAACTCCAAAAAACGTGACGTTAGTGGATAATCAAAGCCTTTTTCATAACACATAGAAACTAACACTGAGGGGTAGCTCAGTTGGCGTAGGACCACGGTTTGCATCCTGAGGTTGTGGGTTCGAAACTGCGCTATCACACGGGACTACAGAGGAATTTTACACGGCTTTCTCTTCTGGGCCCGTAGTTATTATTCTGGCTCAAAAGACATGGGAACCCTGCGTTATAATAATAATAATAACACATAGAAATCCTCTACATTACATATTCACTCCAAAGCCCTCTATATTTGGTAGGGTAGTGATCTCCACAAAGTCAGCCAATTATCTTATTGTTAAGTTGATTAGGTTGTGGAAGTTTATGGACATGAGAAAACGTCGCTAACGACAGTGATGTGGGGAGGGGGAAAATCCTAAACAAACAAAAGTGGTAAGCCTTTTGTCATTAATGAAAATGATTGGGGGAGAACAAATCATAATTTTATTTTATTTTTATATTGGAACAAATCCTAAGCTTTTTGTCTTTGTTGGGTAGTATGGGTGGGGTCCATCAAAGGTGTCTCAATCATAACCCTTTGAATTCTTCCCATTTTATACAAAGAAAAGACAGGTAAAAGAAGAAAGGGTTATTTGCAAAAACCCAATACAAGTTGGACTGTTTGTAAAAAAGATTCCAACCTTGTGAAGAATATTACTTACCCATCGACCTGAGAGTGGAAAAGTTGCATATCTAGCTTTTCCGTTGTTACTAGCCGCGTGGAAAGTCTGCATAATTTCTAACTTTTCCCCTTGCGTATAATATAGGGTGCATATGAAAATGCATGGCTATCAATATATTACTAGCAAAACAAGATTATCATGGGCAATATAATTTATTATATAAAAAATATACATTAATTTATATTAAATTTTAAATATGTTATTTCTTTGTACATATGGAGATTTAAGAAATTAATAAAAATAAATATTGAAATAATGAAGCAATCTTTAATCAATCAAAATATAGATAAAAAAAACCCTAAATCCAACTTTCATTTAATAAAAATTAGAAATACACCAATAATATTCCAATAAGAGCATAACCCAACCACATTTCTAAATTTTACTAATTACTTGAAGGCAAATCTCACAAGTGGTGATTTTTCTAGGCACACCAGCTTTCTATACATGATTAGTTTACTAACATGCATGAGAAAGAGAACAAAATCAGCTATACCCGATTGGAGAGAAGAAAATGAATGGTCAAATGGGATGTAATATAGGAAGAAAGTAGGGATGCATGGCAATGGGGCGGGTCGGGGGATGAATTGGGTTGCCCCGTCCCCGTCCCACCCCCCCTGCGATTCGGGGTATGTTATATACCCTGTCCCCGCCCCGATGACTACGAAGAAAAATATAAATTCATTTATTTTACATGGTAAGAAGCACATGAATGATTCATCTATTTTGCCTCCATGCCTTTAATAATATTAAAAAAAAACCCTCAACCATGCTGACTTATTTGCCCAAAACTTAGGCCCCTCTCAAAACATCAGTCTTCCTAGAGACCATGATGTTTTTCCCAAAATAGAATAAAAAGATATCCCCGCATAAATATTTGATAAGTGTGGGGCACTGTTAAATTGTTTAAAATTTTTAAAAATTATCTAATATTAATATTATAAAGTTTTCTTTTCTTGAAATTTTACCTATTTAAAGTGAGATTTATTCTTATAAGATTTTCTCTGAGCCCTTGAAGGCCACTAACATACACTTGAAAATATCATATATAATTTTAGACATTCTTTATAAAAAAAGACAATATCTCTCTAAAATATCATGAACTCCATCAAGACATGGTTTCACTTCATTTCTGGTATTGAACTCCACTCACTAATAAAGAGGTTGATTACATATAATTAAAATTAGTATAATTTATAGTGTTGTTAGTATGATTAGAATCATATTATGTTATTAACTATAATTTACCTTGATATTTCTAATCATATAAGTTATTATAAGCGTATAGCATGATATATCTTGTAATGTTTTATCAAATTAGTCTAATTTAAATTGTTATTAGTATGATTAGAATCATACCATATATAATTTACCTTGCTATCTCTAATCATATATGTTATTATAAGCTTAATGCATGATCTATCATTCTATTATATTCATTTTATTTAATATGATTTATTATGTTACAATTTAACATTATATATGATTAAAGTCAAATTAATAAGCTTAGATAGATTTTTTAACAACTTTAATTTCATTAAATTTGAATTAGAGGGAATGGGATCATATTATATGCTTTTATAATGTCTAGGATTCATTCAATTACATGTTTAACTTTAAAAAAAGTCTTCAATCAATCTACTTAACCCTTAATAACAACATAAAATCAATATATACATTTACACATAAATATGTTTATTTATTATAAAATAAATCTAATATATAAATATTTTAAAAGATTATTAATTTCGGGGCAGGTTACGGGGCGGGGTAAGAAACAAATCCATCCCCGCCCCGCCCCGCCCCGCCCCGGATTCGGGGTATGTTTTTTTGCCCCTGCCCCGTCCCCGCCCCGACTCGAAAACCCAGGCAGGGCGGGGCGGGCACTCCAGCTTGGAGCGGGGAGGGTTAAAAATGTCATCTCTAGAAGAAAGTAGTGGGGGTAGTGGAAGACATGAATATAAAATACAGAGATTTAAAACCATTTAGTAATTGCCTTATCAATAGAGATTTTCTTTTTACCAATCAATAGAGATTTTAGACCATTGAGTTCCTACACAATTAATTAAATGGTAATGAAATACATAGAGATTTAAAACAATTTATTAACTGCCTATTCAGTTAAATGGTAATCAAATGCCCAATTTCAATTGATTAATTGAAACCAGTTTCAAAAATTGAAAGTTGAGTAGTCAAAATCAATTGTGTGGTCAAAATCAATTGGCGATTAAAAATAGTACCTTTGGTTGCTCTTTGAGAGGAGAGGGCTCAGGGCTTAGGGCTAAGACAGACTCATATACTTGATATGGAAGGAATACGAAATGCAAGAGAGTTAAGGAAGACAGGGAGGAGTTTCAAAGAGAGGGAGGAGTTACCATTCTATTTGTGGGAGTTATGAACCTGGGAGGGTATTCTGAAAGTTAAGGAAGAGAGGTAGGGTATTATGAAAGTTGAGGGATATATTTTGACAATTAATTGTGACTTGAGGAGGGGAAACGTTTCTATTCATTAGGAGTTAGGAGTTCTGAAAATGGAGGGTATTGTCAATTAATTGTGGAGGGGAAACATTTCTCTTTATTATGAGTTATGAACGCAGGAGGGTATTGTGAAGGTCAAAGGAATAATCAATCAAAAATCAATTGACACCAATTGTCTAATTTCTCAATTGGAAATAGTCCCTATCATATATAAGAATTTCTATTTAATTGTATAGTGGGCCCATTTGATGTGATCTCAAGATCCCGTTGACTATTGCAAATAGGGTTGCATACTTAACTGCCTATGTCCCCCAAAAGTATAAAAAAGAAAAAGAAAAAAAAAAAAGCCAACCGAAATTAAGCCGGCATGGGAAGGGTAAACACTGAAACTTTTCCGCCGCTTGAATAGCGGAAAAGTTGCAAATGTGGCATTTCCGCTGTTCACAGTAGTGGAAAGGTTGCAAGCTTTTCCGCTGTCACAAGCAGCGGAAAACTAGCATGCAGCTCTTCCTCTTCTCCTGGAGGCGGAATGTCCTAATATTTTCTGATTTTTCCTCTCCACGTTTGTTTTGCCTGTGTGGTAGAAAGTGGGGCCATTTAATGTGATCTCAAGATCCCATTAGCCATTTAGGTAGGCGAGCGCATGCCGTGACATTGTTTATTCTCCACGTGGCTGGTTTTATACAAACCGGGTCGTGGAGATCATCGTGGGTCCCACTTTCTTATGATCAAATTCGTTAAAATTGAATTCAATTCCTAGCATATTATCAATTTTTACTTGAATAGGATCTTGTTCCACTATAAAATTGAACATCTGATTGATAGTGTAATTAATGCATGGAATTCATGATGCATAAGATTGTGCAAATAACATCATCATTCGTGTGTTCTATCTTATGGTAGGATCAAATTCTAATGAAGTAATTTGAGGGTATGCTAGCAGAGGGGATTACTTTCGATCTTAATAGCTCGGATCATCATTATATGGGCACCAAGGTGAGTTACATGCATCCCATTCGTCGAAAGCACGTAAGAGGTCACATAGGGGATTTGAGCACTTTGTATAGCGGACTCAGAATTTTTGCAGTGAAATTGGGTCAAAGTTAACTTGAACCTAACAGTGTTTCTTTCAAGAGGTAAAGTATAATCCTTTGTAAAGAATTTTTCGATTGTCAAGGTTTTACTTTAATCATAGAGTAGAAAAGTAAAGTCCTTACCGCCCTTTTTCTGATTGATGGTGGAACATCTGAGCCTTTTTTCGTTCCCTCCAGGCTTCCTGATCAAAAGTCAAGTGCACGCCTATCCAAATGGCTAATCGGACTTTGAGGTCACATTAGGGCCCATTTGGCATCATATAAAAATATTCATGCATTTCTATATACCAAATTCTAGGGACTAATTGAGTGGGTCCCATAGTAGAAATAAGTTAAATGTGTGGGGCCCACTAATTGATTTGCATCCACTAAGAAACCAGGACAACAGCAAAGAGGCTTGCCTCCTTCCATCAGTGGAGCCCACTCTTAGAAAAAAGGGGTTAAGAGAAGGCCATTGAGATTTCATCTGATACTGGAGTCCAATTTTGAAATATATTTAATTAGAACTGGTGCCCACCACTGGATCCATCCATTTAGGGAAAAAAAACTGAAAGGAGAGTAAAGAAGCAACAATTTGGATTTCATTCTTCGATAGGGCCTACAAAACATATTTAACATGGGACTCATTGATGATTGAAGATCTAAGGAAAAGAAAACAAACCAACTGTAAAAATTCGCTTATAATTTGGATAATGGCAAGAAATAGGACTCAAATTCAAACGTATAAAAATATCTTATGAGAGGTTTTAGTAGAGAAAGAGTAGCCCAAAGTAAGGTAGCACCTTAAAACATTGTGAGTTTTTTGTACATATTTCTTTGAAATGAGAGACTTTTTAGGAATGAGGTGGCACCCCTCATAGCCCACCTCCCCTTTTGATTTACTATATATAATATATAAAGCCACAGAAAACAAGCAACGAACCCCTAACAAATGCATGTCAATCATTTATGCATGCATTGATGTTATCTTTATCAATCATAAAATACCGCAAGTGCATGAGTGTCTAGATGAGACAGTGGCAAAAACGGATTGAACCCACAGGGAGCTAATTAAAGAAACTTTTAAATTAAGAAAACTAATTCACTAACAATAAATAAAAGTTTTGAGTTTTTAGATATAAAAATAAGCAACTAATTTAGAAATTCGAAATCTACCAATTAATGAAGGTGATTAGAGCATAGGAATCAAATAAGCATCCAACAATTATTTATCAAGTAACCCTAACTTGTTCCAATTTTTACTTCAAATCAAAGACAAATCAATGTTTTTAATTTGAAAATTTTAACTTTTAAAATAACTTTTTAATCATAAAAAAACTCAAAACTCAAGACTTCCTTCATCTCATAAAAGAATAAAAATAATTTAAGCACCACCTATCAAAAGTAAGCATAAACCATCACACACGCACACCCCCTAAAAAAGAAAAAAAGGAAGTTTATTTTCCTTAGTTGCATCAACTATGCCTACTTCTCCTTGACTTTCTATAGAAACATAGTGTTGTGTTTGTTCTAGAGTAATTCGTTTGAACAGTGGCTCTAGCCCTTTTTTCCAAGCTATTAATATACTTTAATACTTATTTCCCAAAAAATAAAACAAAAAAAAAAAAAAAAGTAATGCATGAGATTGTGTTCATCACATTATTAATCATTTTCTCAATCTTACAATGATATCAACTCATGTTGAAGTTAAATTTGGTAATATATCATCCGGAAGGATGGAATTCATTTTTGCACGGTATCCTACCAGTAGGTGGGCCCCACAGTGGAGTTCCACATATCCCACCAGCAGGAAGAGTGTGGTAGACACTCAAGGGTCCAATTACGACAACACAAACATTCCTAGGATGGTACTCTTTGAGTCTCAACCACCCATTGACATCCTTAACTTGTGAGGTAGAATCTCTCGCAACGAGCATCTCATGGTAGAGTGTAACTTTAAAAAATCCATCACATGATACTACACTGGACATTGGTAAGAAGCCAACAAAGGAGCCTATAAAATGCCAGCCATGTTAAGCCCCCACCCACAGCTTGCTTTAAGATATTCCATTTCTTCCCCATCGTTTCTGCTTTATCTCCTTCTTCCAAAGCTTAACAGTTATGTCTATTGTATTGAGCTCCAGCCTTTCAGATGCTCCAAACAAACACCATCCGAAAGGAAATAAAACTTCTGAGGTAGTTCGTAAATCAGTGAACTATGTTCCGGAGATATGGGGTGATCGCTTTGTTGCATCCTCTCCGGATAACTTGGTAAGAATGAATGAAGGCTGTTGCATGGCTAAATATTACATTATATATATATATATATATCGCTCTTGATGGAAGTGAAGTTTGAGCTTATTGTGAATTTATGGAGTCCAAGGGTGTCTAAACTGAATGGTGTGGATCGAGCCTCAGGCCCTCACATGAGTTAAGTGAAATCAATCTCATTGCGACTCCCATGCAAACCTTGGCATCTATCATTTCATAGAAATATATTTGATCACCCATCCAAGCTAAACGATCCATTATGGTACATGGGCATCTAGCTAGTATTATAAGATCCTCTGAGGTTTTAACTCAAGACAAATTAGAGAGGTCCAAAGGGGGACCCACCTATAAAAAGTATAAAACATGAATAAATGACTTCCTTTTGGATTAGCCCGGCCTGGACCCATTTATTAATTATTCCCTACAACAATGGTCCACTGAATTCAAGTAAATTTGGCGTCCATTGACTGGCCTACTTAAACGAAACTGGTATAAGTTAGGTGAGAATTGTATAATCCTTGAGAAGAATTAGCCTAATAGCAAACATACCTATTTTCATATCCTAAAGAAAAGGTGTGTTTGATCTGCCTTCTTTTCTTTATATATTGGAGTCCATGACTTGTCGATGCAGAAACCTGATGCACAAACCCAACAAAGAGCTAATGAGTTGAAGGAAGAAGTGAGGAAAATGCTGAGGAATGTAGAGGATCATCTGCAAGAACTGAATCTGATCGATGCTGTCCAACGTCTAGGAGTGGCCTACCACGTCGAAGAAGAGATTGCACAAGCTCTACTCCGGATGTACAAATCAGGGAGGGATTACGGTGATGATTTGCATGCAGTTGCTCTCCAGTTTCGACTTTTAAGGCAAGAAGGTTACAATGTGTCACCCGGTATGTACTTTTTTCCTCCATTCTTTCCATGAGTTAGATCCTCAGGTATTTACAACATGAAGCTGTCTTTGAATTATTGGAATAGGACATGTGGAGAATATCTGTCGCTTGGTGGCCTTATGATAAATAAGAGAGCTTTGAGTATTAGCAATCCGCAAAAAGATTTGTAATATATTAAATGTTGCTAGTTGTTTAATCTAGAACTATAAATACATAGTTAAGTGAAAACTTGGTTAGGTGGCAATATCTAATCCATTTTCTGGTGGCTTAGAATCAAGATCTTATGTCAAACATAACATCAAATGGATGGTAGATTTCATGAATAGCTAAATCTCAACGGGCTTATATATTTGGTGTTACCAATATTAACAATATAAACTCTATCTAAAACAGTGAAAAGGGCTTATATATTTGGTGTAGCCAATATTAATCACAAACGCTTTTTGAAAAATGAGTCCGGATCCCTCTTTCGCCCAAACAGAGAATGCTGTTTGAGCCAATCCCCATGTGCACACGCACCTGTTGCAGGAAAGTTTAGAGGATCTGGGTCCATCTGGAAATTGACCTTTTCATGCATTTATAACTAGCAGTGACGGGACCTGACCCAGCCCATGCGACTCACACAACGTCAATTTGGTGATTGGCTGAGAAATTTTACGTAATGCCATCTAACCTACCTAACTCACCTCCTTTCGACTAGCCTAGATAAACCTAATTTAGAGGAGCAGGTTTTGGGGAACCTTTTTGCTTGGCGCTAATATGAATGTCTGACCATCAATTTTTTGTGGGCCCATATTATTTTTTTTTTGGCACCCTAGCCTAGGGGCCCTCGGACCTAAGAGAGCTCACACACGTGGAAAGAGGAAGTCCAAGACAAGTGTGGAGGAGAGCCCACACACATGAGCCCACAATAGTTAACTCATGAACATAGGCCACATAAAAAAGCACAGAAAAGACCACTTATAAACGGGTTAGACAGTTCAAGTCAAATTGACCCACGTCAGGTGTGATCGGGGGAACACCAGAGTCATCAGACTTAATATGAATCGTGCCTCAAACCGGACCCACCCTGAGCTTTACCTCGAATGAAGGTGCTTTGGAAAGGACCTCTATATTTATCTATCGACTTTTAAGCCAATTAAAAATGTCTTATTCAATTTATTATTTATGAAAGTTCAATTCACAGAGAATTTTTGGACTAACCATATAAGGTCCGAACTTCCTTGGACTTAACATTCCACATATGTTGTCAGAATTTTGCCAGAAAATCTTCCAGTCTAGGTGATTTTAAGATTCCTAAATGTAAAAAAAAAAAAAAAAAAAAAAAAAAAACATTTTTAACTTCCTCATCCATCGATCTTGAAGTCAGTGTATTTAGCTGTTGAATCAACTCAGATATGCTCTTTGCAGGTTGCATCGTCTGCTTTATTAATTAATCCATTTTACCTTCATTTCCAAACCAAAAAATATTGAATTTCTTCTACATTGTGCCAATGTTAATTGTGAACCAGATGTATTCATGAAGTTTAGAGATGAAGAAGGTAAATTCAAGAGAACTCTAGCTGGTGACACAAGAAGTTTGCTTAGTTTATATGAAGCAGCACATATGGGAACTCATGGAGAAAACATATTAGATGAAGCCATTGCTTTTACAAGAGAGCATCTTAACTTGGCACTCCCTTGTCTGAACCCACCTTTTTCAACCCTGGTTGAGCTCTCACTAGAGCTACCTCTTCGTAAGCGCATAGAAAGGTTACAGACAAGATATTACATCTCTATCTACCAAGAAGACGAGGACCGAAGCAATATCCTACTAGAGTTTGCAAAGCGAGATTTCAATCTTTTGCAACTTTTGCATCGACAAGAGCTAAAAGAAGTCTCAATGTAAGTTTTATGAGCTTCACACATTAATCAAATAGAGAGATAAATTTCATGAGCTATGGAAAATTGATTAATTTGAATATCAAATTGAAAAATGATGAATCATTTTAGAGCCTTTTGTATATACCCCTCTAAGGTTTGTAATATTTGTAAATAGGCCTGCGAGGTTTTAGCATTTGTAAATAGGCCCCTGCCCTTTCTTTTTAATACATTTCATGTCCCCCAAAATCAAAATTCTTAACAAGAATGGGTAGCCACCATGAGATTTGTGTTAGATGTTTATATAAATGACAACTTTTCGCTTACCCATCCATTAAAAAATGAGTATTATTATTTACAAAAGTACTATTATTTTATCTCAAGTTCCAATGATTTCTCTCAATAACTTTCTCATGCACATGACCAGGGGTGGACCCAGGTACAAGGGCTTGGAGATGAAAGCTCCCACCCATATTTGATAAAAGCTTAAAATCTCCCCCCTCCTCGCAAATTCTAAAAATCAATATGTTTTTTCTTTTAGATAGAGCCAAACACCACCCAACTCGCAAATTCTAAAAATTAATTTTTTTCTACATTTACCTGTTCCCCCAATATTTTTTCTGTCACCGACAAATGAAGCATAATCATATATTTTGAAACTTTCATCAATCCAATAGTGGGCCACGTATGGATTGGATAATTCATACTTGGTTATAAGCACATGTGTTGATTGTTGTCACGATCAATTTGGATTTAATGAAATTAGCCATGTATTGATAAAAAAAAAATGAGTTTATGTTGGCCCACTAAGTGCAATTGTTAATGTTACATGGCTTATTAAAAAAAATTTAGACTAAGCTTTTGAAATTATGCATATAATGATAAAAAAAGATGGACAAAAGTGTCATTTCACTCTAAAAGCCTATGGTGGTTGAAAGACTATTGATTTTGAGAGTACTAACGATATTAAAATGAAAATTCAGGGGCCTATTTGCAAATACTAAAACCTCAAAGGTGTATTTACAAATCCTACAAATCTTAGGGGGTATACACAAAAAGCTCGTCGTTTTATTACTTGTTATGGAAATTTTGATTTGGGTATGGAAGATATATGACATAGATATTTTTATTTTTCTTCTAAAGGTGGTGGAAGAGTTGGGATTTTGCTTCAAAGCTGCCATTCATCAGAGATAGAATTGTCGAGTGCTACTTTTGGATAGTAGGAGTGTATTTTGAATCACAATACTCTCGAGCCAGAAAGTTGATGACTAAAATTATATCATTAACATCAATCATGGATGACATCTACGACGTGCATGGTACGCTAGAGGAACTTGAACCATACACAGATGCAATCCGAAGGTTTGTTATATTAAATCACTATCCTTTTTGTGTTCCTTATAAAGTCTCAGATGTTTTTTTGGGTCCTAAAAGTACTACATTGATGAGATTAATTGACACATCCTACCTTGATATTTAGGTGGGATCGAAGCATCATCGATCAGTTTCCTGACTTCATGAAGCTACATTTTTCCACTCTCTTAGACACTGTTGAAAAATTTGAAGAAGAATTGGCTCTAGAAGGGAAATCATATCGTATACCCTACTTCAAACAAGCGGTACGTACATTAGACAATTCGTCATGAGTTATTGTTTCCTAACGCATTAGGATGAGCTAGCGAAATCATGTGCTCAAAAAGTGAAACATCGATGGCTGGAACGACTCTTATACGAATGAAATTTTATGTAATAATAGAACAAGAAGAGAGAGTGATTTTGAATGGTTGAGATTCCAAATGTGAGCCCCACTTATGGATAGGCATAGTGATGGAGAGAATATATCACCCACCTTGGGAGTGAAACTTCCATTTGAACAGATATAAAATGATTGACGGGAGTAGGTTTCCACTTCTCTACTTTTCTTTCCTCATTGTTACAGATATTTTCTACTCTAGGGTGAAATATAAAATATAGAATATGAAACTGAATCTTTTTATTGGGTTAATCCAACATTCTAGAAAAGATTAATAAACCTTCCAAACAATCACTTGAAATAAGAATTTCAAATTTTCTTTTTCCATATGTTCCACAGATGAGGCACAATATTAATCTATAAATCAAGGACGACCATAGGATGTTGGGGCTCATCAACTTAAGAACTCAAGAAATTTCGACACTCATTTGAACCCTATTAAATCTTGAGCTTTGGTGTTAAGAAATTTTGTTCACTTTCCCATATTAGATATCAGGACCCTATTTTCTTCAAGATCTGAAATCAAATGAAGCTTAATTTTAAGACTTTCAATTCCCCACTCCCCATTTGAATAATATGTGAGGAGGGCCCTAAAAGGTCGTCACTCATGATAATCGTCACTCTGTTAGATTGTATGTCCTCAATCTAGTGGATGAAGTGAATAAACTTAAATATTATTTTAATTGATTCATGATTTCATGCTTTATTCATGTGATTATTGGTAGTTTATTTTATGATTATATATAACTAATACAAAATGACATGATGGTTCATGAGATGAACTATTGCCCACAAGTATATTAAATGTGATCCATGTATGTGGATGAGATTCACATACAGGGGACATAGATCATAGTTTTTATGCTTAAATTATTTTCACAACAAGTGATGAGACTGGGTATTTCATCTGAAAAGGTTGTAGTACTTCAATCACTATAAGATAGTGTGGTTTGTCTCGACCATCAGAGTGTAAGACTTTGGATTCTTGAACTAGTACGATGGATGTACTAAAGGATCATGCGTTGCACTTTATGCAAATATATCTTTTGATTAAGGACTACTCTCATAATTCCCAAGCAATAGGCTCTTAATCCTGAAAAGATTAATGGACTCAAGTTTCTACTATGCATTTACTTTGAGTTACCAATATTGAGTGAGGCCAACTGTAGGTCAATACCTCGATATCTTGATTACGTGGTAGTGGGGCTATGGGAACATATAATTTTCAAGATGGAATTTATCCTTTAAGAGAGAAATATCTCATTGTACCAATCAATAGAATTTATCATTTATAAGAGTACACTTATCTCAATTAAGAGTTAATTCGATGATACTAATGATTACTGTAATTAATTGGGACACAAGAATAATAACACGTGGATTTAACTTGGTTGGATAGACTTATTCCAATAGATCCATGGATATAGTAGATGGAGGAGCCTCTTTGTAGTTAGGGGTGTACACTGATCGGATTGGTGCAGATTAGGCCAAATCCATCACCAATCCGTTACCTGCGGATTGATGGATTTGGAATCCGTCACCAATCCGTGGCGGTTAAAAACTGATCCGTGGAGGACTGGGTCGAATCGGTTTAATCCTTTCAATCCATTGAATCTAATGGTAAAAAAAGAGATCAAACACGTTATAAAGAGTCTCAGCATATAAGCTAACAATCCACACAAAAATACAAATTACAAGTATGTTTTTTTTTTTTGTCCCGGAAGCTACGCAATTGATCAATACAAAGAGTTGTTTTTATCTACGTTACAACCAAAAGAGATCCGGTCAACAGATAGAGCTAAACATGTTGTTAAATTCAAAAAAATCACACTCTAACTATTGAAACCTTGAACTCTTAATTACATTTTGACCCCGAAATTTTTTCTTCTTTTATATTTAGACCCCCACTGTTTTTTTTACTTATATTAATGTCAACAGATCGGATTGGATTGAATCCGCGGATCGATTGAGTGTGAAATCCGTCACCGATCCGTTGCTAACAGATTATAAGATTTTCAATCTGTCATCAATCTATTTAACTTCGGTTCGGTTAAAAATTTGCGGATTTGATCCGATCGGATCAATTTTACGAATCGACTGATTTTTTTTCCACCCCTACTTGTAGTAATTGGGAAGACTGAGGTCTTCTTCGAAATATTTCTATTTATGGAGTAAAATTGCATTTATTTAATAAATTTGTTTGGAATTAACTGTGGGTCAGAGTTCAAATGAGATGAGGGATCTAGATCTTTAATTGGAGTCAGATTCTAAAGAATCCCTAGTGGTACCCATGCTAGCTCTAAGAAGAGAGTGTTACTAATCGAATTGGAACTCTTAAGGAAGGAGAAGTAGGACACGTGATAATAATAGAAGTAAGACTTCTAATTATGGACCAAGAGGAGGTGACTGGAGGTCTACCAAACCTATATATGAGGAAAGGGGGCTGGACGTCCCAAGCATTCCACAAGCCCAAGGCGGACGTCCTCCCCTCTCTTTCTCTCCTCCCTCCTCTGGTTTCCTTCTGGAGTGCTTAGGGTTTTCTTCTAATTTGAAATCCCACCATTCTCTTTCAAGAAGTTCTCTAACAAGAGGGTCATAGAGTGGAAGAACACCAAGGCTAAAGAGATTTAATCTACAAAAAGGGTTTTCGTGGAATCAAGTATTCAAGTTCTCGGTTTGAGCACAACCAAACTTCAAAGATATAGATCTACAACCTGTTTATTTTAATAGTTCTTTATGCTTTTTTTTTTTTTCTTGATCTGTCTTCTTGATAGATCTTTGATCTTAACAAATGAGATTAAGGTTTTAGATCTCGTGATTGAGTTCTTGGCCTTTTAAGTGATTGATCCATACTTTAAGTGGATCAAAAGTTCTTAAACCCCATTTATAAGGCCCACCTACTCCCAACACACTCAACATCTCTGTCTTCCTTTTTGTTTTTTTCTGGCTGAGCCATACAGTCTCCTGTTTTTCAGCTGGTTGTTTTGGGCCCATTAATATTTGTATTCTTTTGGGACCTTTTCTCTGCTCTCGTAGCTCCCTCTTTCCTCGTTTCTTCAATTAGCCCTTAAGTAAGAAAAACGAGACATTTTTAAACATGAGTATGTGCAGCTTTTTGCATGACTGAAATAGTTTGTTTCCTTCCTTTGTATGTGTAGTTCAATGGACTCTCAAAAGGCTACTTGACCGAAGTGCAATGGTCAAATTCAGGTCATGTCCCAACATTAGATGAGTACATGACCAATGCTTTAATGAGTAGTGGATACCCTATGCTTTCCGTGGCGTCATTTGTTGGCATGGGAGATGTTGCAACCAAGGAAGCCTTTGACTGGGCAGTAAGCATGCCTAAGCTCATTGAAGTTGCTGCTGCAAATGCCAGACTCAAGAATGACATCACATCAAACCAGGTCCATGTCTTTTTTAAACCATTATTCTAATGTACCCCACCATGTTAGTTAGTTTACATATGTGCTAAAGTAAAGGGGAAGTAAATATTACATCATAGTAACGGTGATATAAAGTATTCATTGAAGTAAATATTTTGAGAGATAGATAGTGTGTGGTAAAGTCTTTGTTTTTGGCATTGAGTTTACTTTACCACAATCAACTATTTTCAACAAGGTAAAGAAAATGTGACCTTGGTGAAATTTTCAATATGAAATTTTCTAATTTTACTTTTTCATCCAAACATGATAAAAAGGAGAATATTTGACAAGTGAGGTTACTGTACTTTTACTTTAACTTTAGCATTTGCTGAACAAAAATGTGGGTTTGCATTGTTCGAAAAGCGTCATTATTCTTCATTATCCTCACCTTTTGTTCATGAAATTAATGTGAAGCTTGAACGAGAGAGAGACCATGTGGCGACTACTATCCAGATCTACATGAATGAGAATGGCAGCACATACGAAGAGGCATGTAAAAAGGTTTGCAGGATGGCCGGGGATGCATGGAAAGATATAAACAAGGAATGCCTAAAGTCCCCTCCAGCTCCTATGCCTATCCTCATGCGAATTGTAAATCTCACACGTGCGGGTGAAATGATTTACCAACATAGAGATGGCTTCACCAATCCCACATATGAGACCAAAGAACATGTCTTGTCAGTCCTTGTTAATCCTATTCCAGTTTAAGAAACTATAAGTATGTGATTGTGGTGTATTTGTCTCATGTTCCACCAGTATAAAATATGTTGAAGAAATGATAGATGTACCAACATATAATTCATAGTACAATAAACTGACGAGTGTTGATGATGAATAAATAAAATCGCAAATGCCTCTCTACACTGAATGTGTTGTCATCTTACCCACCTTGTCCATGGGTGGTCAACTAAATGTATTTTACTTGAAAAAAAGGGTGAAGAAGAAGTTTTTTTATTTTTAATAGTTTGGAAGATTTAAAATAACATTTCCTATCTTTCTAAATTTGGTGAATGGAATTTTGATTAATTTCCCTTTTTCTCTTGCTAGGAGAGTTCCATTGAAACTTGAAGTTCTTCAGAAAAATCCCTAATTATCCTTGATTACAAGATTTCATCTACACTGGACAGACCAGAAATGGTCTTCATCAAAAGTGTTAGGTTGTATATAAAAAAAAAAAAAAGTTTCAGAAACTTTACGTATACGCCAATGTGTTGGTATCAGTTTTGTTTTGTCACTCTTTTACTAAAAATATATATATAATAATTAGGAAAAAAATGTAAATGTTCCTTTTTTTTAATTGATTTAGAGCTTTCAAATGTAATGAAAACACTGCGATAGAGCTGATGGGATATGCTGCGCTGCTATCTTCTTCTATGCTGTCTACGCCATCTGGCTTCTTAGGAATGACTCAATCTTTAATGGGACTCGCCCTACTTACTCTAGGGTTTGGAGTTCCATCAAAGGCTGGCTTCATTTCTCCATCTCCCAGATTAAGAAGTGTTCTAACAACCATTTGCTTTGTCTTATTACGTATTTTTTTGGGAGGTCCATCCCCTTTGTAAATCCTTAGTAGGCCTTTATTTTTTCCCTAGTGTTCCCTTTGTTCTTTGGGATGTTTCTCTTGTGTCTTTTTGGGGTCAGATGTTTCTGACTTTCTTCTTAATCTAATTCTCTTCTGCCTTCAAAAAAAAAAAAAAAAACTAAAAAAGAATAGAATGGCGTTCATTTTATGTTTTGGATTAATACATGGACAAACAGTCATGGCCATGGCCAAGACGACCTTCTATGTCTCTCATCTGTGGGGAGGACTGGTTTTGCTAAGATCCCAACGGCCGAGGAAAGCTTACCTATGAGAGAATCGCCACACGTGCCAATATGGTGCACTTGTGTGATACATGGTTTTAGAACTTGGCCACAACCAAGTCATATGGAATTTCCTTGGGTCCAGTCCCAAAATTAAAATGTATTGCAACTTAACAATTTACCTACATTTGATTTGAAATCAAGTAAAGGAATATGATAGAAGATTTCAATATCATCATTATCAATAAAGCCGTGTCCCAACTAGATTGGAGTCGGCTACATGGATTTTATTTCTCCAATCTCATTTCCACACTGTTTTACTACAGGTCCCAATCCAGGGTAAATGAGGAGGATTACGTTAGGTTGGTTAACAGCGAGTGTAAAATCTTATCACAATCCAAACAAAAATGAAGATTTCAATATATTTATACATAATAACACGATGAATTTTTTGTTGAAAGATTTTTTTTTTTTTAAAGATTGATAATTTAATTGTTTTAGCCACAAAAATTTATGTCGGAAACAAACCAATATATCATTGTAGAACAGATGCATTGGTTGATACATGAATGCTTTGGCTTTGGCCCATATAGTGACCAAAACCATTTTTCAAACAATGGTGAGAATTCAGACCAATTATTGATAAATTACAGGCTTTATTTTGACTTACTTTTAAGAGTTTAAATGCAGCTCTTACATGGGAACTATGTAACACAAGCATGTAACTCCATCATAAGGCTCACATAGAGATAATTCAGATCGTTTAAGAAGAATCTCATCTCTCTACCGATATATTCTCATGTATCAATTCACATGAAGTGGGTTCCATTGATGATTTAGCATCATGACATAAACGGGA
Organism: Cinnamomum chago; assembly: GCA_038049695.1. Classification (NCBI taxonomy): domain Eukaryota; kingdom Viridiplantae; phylum Streptophyta; class Magnoliopsida; order Laurales; family Lauraceae; genus Cinnamomum; species Cinnamomum chago. Next base: position 17,211,444 of record CP142453.1, read on the forward strand.
TTAACATCACGTCCACAGCGATGCCACATGCAGTAGAACCTTGTTATGGTTTAATCATTGTGCTCAATCGGATAGCGGATCCAGTACTCCTTTTGAACTGAAACTTGTGGATATATTATTAGAGTGGATGAGATTTATCTTGAATGGTCTAAATTATCTCTATATGAGCCCTAGAATGGAGTTCCAAGCGTATATATGTTGCATGGTTCCCATTTAGTTGCTACAACAGATGATTTTGATGTGGGATGGAATGGGCTATTCTTACATAAAAGCCAACCAAATCTTAATTCCAAAGGATCAGAGATGATCAAGATATGACCCTCCTAAAAATAATGGTTAAAAAAAACTCGGGCTTTAGATAAAATGGTTCGCATAGTCCAAATGGGTGTAAAATTAGGGTAGGTGGTAATTCAGAAGGCTTTAGGATTGGGCATTTGATAAAACAGGTGTGATCAAAGATAGGCCCCATAGGGCTCTCGCCCATGAAAGTTCCCTATATATAAAGGCCTCGCTCATGAGAACTATCTACATCACATACATTATAGTATATGTATGGTTCATAATTATATAATATATAAATATCATAATAAACACTAAATTTGGGGTGTAACATACAATTTCATGGTTATGTCAGCCAAGGCTGACTTTTAATGGTCTCAATTACTGCAATAGCATGTTAAACCCCAGCTTGAGTTTTTTGTTTTTTCCTTTTTATAAAAAACCCCGGCTTGAGTTATACCTATGTTTCCACCGTGGGTATGCATCATGTGATTAGATAGTGGAGAAATTAGTCCAGAAACCTGACATGCAGTGGAACCATGGTGGTATTGCTACAGTCCTTTGTTCTCATTTTTCAATTCAAACTGATCTTCTTTCTCTTTCTTAGTTCATACTACATTTTCAACTCAAAATGGTTGTTAGTAGAGTACTACTTTAATTCATTGAAATTGTAGATCGCTACATCTTACCCATATATATATATATATATATATATATATATATATATAGTAGATTTCTTCCGTTATAAAAAAAAGGGATTTTTACGAGAAAAGTGTTCCTGTATATGTATTTCCCGATTTTAAACAAATATACACAGAAAGACCGAAATTGGTGTTCGTATATGTTTTTTGGACACTTTTACCCCCACATGCATGGAACGACTTCTCCATGGTTATTATCCATTTCCCGCCAAACTCCTCCCGTCTATTCCCTTCTTTCTCCATCTCTGTCTCTGCTTGCATTCTCCCTCCCTTCTCTCCCTTCGCTCTCGGCTGCTGTCGTTTCCACTAGGTTGACTGCTCTCTTTTTCCCCCTTCTTCTCCGGCCTCGCCCTTCACCGCCAGACACATGCAATCAACGGCGAGGTTTCAAAGGGCAGCAACATCATATGAATAAGAGGAGTGCACAGACGATGCATTGGTGATGATCAGGTTATGTAATCTATCTTTTGTATGCCATCTCCTATTATTCTATCCAGCATCCCATCTCCATCTGCTCCCATTCGGTTGTCTAGTGGTGGAGAAAAATATAAGTGGGTGCAATGAAAAAGCCACCGAATGTCAAGTAGATGCATGCACAGAAAGCTAGTCTTGTGGGAGCTAATTGGGTTCCTTTGATTTTATTTTATTTTTCTAGTGTTTGGCAGCTGGCGATGCTCTGTCGTTGCCGTTGTCGGAGTTGACGGAGAAAATCTTCTATATGAAAGAGGGTTTTTCTAGGCAATAAAGGTGAGAACCTACAAGACATATCCATTGTGGGTTTATCAACAAATCTAGACTGCTGAGTTTTGTCAGTACTCTCTTTTGTTCTTGTTGCTCACAAAGTGTTTGAACAAATGTGTTATTGAGTTCTGTCAGTTAGTTCTATCTTGTTCTTGTTCCTTGTGTGTTCTGTTTTGAGCTAAAATCTGTGGGTGAGAATTATCTTGTTTTATGGCCATTCTTATTAGAACTCTACCCGCATTGAATGTTTCATTTGTTTATATTAAATGAAAAGCTTGATAACTGTATTGTGCAAAACTATAGTCTGCAGGCCCATATGGCTTTTTAGGATGTTTCATTAAGCGTGACGAGCCTTTCACACTGCAAGGGAAAAGAACTCTAAATTTAGTCTTGCAAACTTGATGCCTCAAATATCAAACCGAATCTGCCAAGTGTTCATTCAACCTGTATACATGGTACCCATTTTAGCGTAAGTCCCAGTTAAGTAATTTGTTGTTTGGGTCCTTGCCCTGCATATTAGTTGTTTGCGTGATTTTCTGTTCTTTCTCTGCATGGGCTTTAATCGAATTCGAAATACCCAATAGAAATATAGTCGTCCCCTGTTTTTTTGTCTCATTTCCCTGGTATTGACATCTCAATTGTAGGCACTCAATACGTTGTGTGTTTTGAAAACATCGGTGGTTAATATGCTAAAACCAGATGTCAAACTACTTAGCTTAGGCCAGTTTTTGTTTGCATTCAACTATGTGCTCATTACGCCTTGCCGATCATCAAGTAAGTTTGGTCAACCTTCGTGTAGCACTTGTGACACAGTAGTACAACCCGAAATGTCATTTGGAATGTCTCCCACTTATAATATCGTCTATACATATTCCGTCACGAAAATCGACGTCCCACTAAAAATATTTATTGGTTGATTTACCTATTTGGATATAGGCCTTGATTTGAACATCTTAACAGTTGATCTGGTAGTATCAATTTCCCATGTTTAGTTTGTTTAATACGACTGTATTGGGTCTGGAATGCATCCCTGCCTTTCTATGCGATAAATAATTTCGTCCTAATGTTATATACTAAGTTTCTCTGCACCGTTGATTGATATTAATTTTAGTTTGCATTGCTTTTCTTTATTTTGAAACCGATAAAGATATGGTTCATATTCCATACTAGTTTGTTGTTTTCTGTTAGGCTCCTTCTTGGAATGAGACTACGTACGAGAACGAGTAATTAAGACCCGAATAGGAATGTTTAAGTCAGACGAGTATATCATGATTGCTTTGTTGAGCTGCTAAAATGTTAGTGAATTCCTATGTGGTTCCATCGTAGCTTACTTGACAGATGCAGCAACAACCATAAGAAACTTCCTTGAAGTGGGCTATGGATTTTAGCCTTGTGGTCTACTATATAAGATATCGTCTCATCGATAAAATTAAGATAGATCTAGATAATGTAACCATATCCAATTCTTATAGATTTTTACATCCTTTAAAGTTTGGATACGAAGTGTTTGATAGATGTTGATTTCTATCTACAATGGATGGGAAGGGGTAAGAAGCCGTCAATTGTATCTATCGATCGAGCTTTATAGATTTGATTGGTGAGCAAACAAGGTCTAAGTCCGAATCCCATCCCCCCCCCCCCCCCCCCCCCCCCCCAAAAAAAATAAATAAATAAATAAATAAACAAACAAAAGAAAAAAAAAAAAAACAAAAACAGTCGTCTATATCAATTATTGGTTCCTCCCCTAATCCAGTGACATTCGTTTTTTATCAGCGAGTTAATATTGCCACCTATTGCCTAGTTAGTAATATGAGTATTCATGGTTTTGGGGTAACATATAAGTTACAAAAAGACGTCAAGAGTGCAGGATCAAACGAAAAAGAACAAAATACCAATAAATAATGATCGATGGTCCGATTGTCATGCTAAATGAAGTTGAAATGGAAACCCGTGTGAAGTTTGTCATTCTTTCCCATTGTTTATGCGGCTGATTCTACATTTATGGGAGCTTTCTTCCATGGTGCATAGAATTCGTGCATAACTTATAAATTACCGAAACAATATCGTCATTAGAAATTACCCAAACTAAAGTAAATTGGCTTAAACCGTGCTTCCCCCTCATCTTTTATACATCTCAATATAAAGCACCAGCATCTTTCCTTTTATAGACACCAAAATTGGATGACATAGATAGAAATTATGGTTACGATATCGTTATCAAATAATAATTTTCTTTGCAATTCTACACAGTTATATAAGATCTGACATGGAAATTAAGCTATTGGGGGGGTCTTGTTTGTGAATTAGAGACCATTGTTTTGTTTTTTTGGGTGATGAACTGACGAGTAGGGTCTGTAAAAATTTGAAAAAGGACGTTTGGGATTTTGTTACATGCTTATGAAAACTTGAAAGATGCATCTAACAAGATATATAGTACATTTAATGATGGGGATAAGAAATATAAAGTCCCTATGTTTGGTTTTCATGAATGTGTGGACGACTTAGCCGTACGATGCCTACTACCTATGGATAGGCTTGGTGATGGGCCTACTCTGGTAGTAGTCTATTGAGGAAGAGCAGCTACCAAGATGTTGCTATATAACCTGAAAATGAGCTGGTATGCCTTCGCACAGACTCATGCTGACTATCCTTGATGTTTTCATCCAACCGGATTGTAGTGTAGTTTCTGTTTGTTTTGCTGTTTCATGGAGCCTTTCATAAGATTGTGTTATGTTGTGGATTACTGTGGATTTTTCATAACTGTCTTGGGTCTTAATTCCCTTTCCGTTTAAATTTATATTTTTCTTATTTGGGCATTGCACTAAACAATTGTCATTATATTTTATGAGACGGATTTAACTACAGATGCACCAAAACACCCATTCCGGTGTTCGTATACGGAATCCACACACCTCCTCCTATCCCTGTTTGAACAGTCAGCGTTCTTGTCTCTATCACCCACCCTTGAATCCACCGAAACACCCATTCCGGTGTTTGTATACGGATTTCACACCACTCCTCCCATCCCTGTTCGAACGATCAGCGTTCTTGTCTCTATCACCCACCCTTGAATCCACCGTCGCCATATTCCATTTAGATGTTCATCTCCCGTTTGCTTCCCTCTTTTCCTCTCTATTTGCTTTCTTTCCCTCACTCCTCTCTCCTGCCCTCTCACTCTCTGCGTGCCTTCTCCCCTCCCTCCTCTCTCATTTTGTCTCGCCCGCCCTGCCCGACATGATTCGAGTCTGCTCTCTGCTTCCCTCTTCCTCTCCGTCTTCATCCAATCATTCAGTTTGGATCTATCATCTCTCACCGGCTACCATCGATGCTCCCTCCTCATGCATCCTTTAAAGAAAAATGGCCCCTACGATTTGCGTGGTTCCGCTTTCCAACTCAGGTGATAAATTGCTCAACCTATCTGTTTTTGCTTTATCATTATCATGGTAGTGGCCTTGATTGCGTTCTGTGGTTTTGTGTCTAATTTGGATTTCTAACAATCGATTTATGGCCTTGTGATCATCCAGGGCGAGATCTCCTGGATGCGGGCCTCGAGCTCGTCATACATACAGTTTCAGGTATGCATTAATTTTCCCCTGTTCTGTTTTTGAACATGATTGCACCTGGTTTGATTTATCTCCTTCCTTTTCTATGCGATTATAAGTTGTCCTTATTATAAGCTAAATACTGTAATAACATTTTGCCAGGCATTGCTGTTCTTTATTTTGAGGATTAATAGCATATGAAATTCAGTGGTAACCGATTTTTATGCGTGGTCTTGCTCTTTCTTTGGATGATGTTACGCATGAGAATATTTATTCCCAATTTTGAATGGAATGTTTTGAGATAGATGATTATAGTCTGCATTTTTTTTGTTAGTTAAAATGATAGTGAATCTCTGCAATCTCGTTGAGATTGATTGATTTATTTCACTACCTACTGATTTATTTTCACTACTTACACGACATGCGCACCAATGAGCATGGGAGATTTTAAAATGGGGTATGGACTTCGCCTTTGTGGTGTAATATATATTCCACAGTCCAACAGAGAAGGGAGCTGTATATACCCAATTCCAAAAACAACTAGTAGAGGAATTCTGTGTAAATGCATAATGACTCGTTGAATGAATGACAATGGGAATGAAAACGATGGTACTATGGATCGACCCTCCCAAAATCAATGAATCCGTGGTCCCTAAGCACTCTTTAGGGATCTCAAATTTGTTGGACACCAAGTTATTGTAAAGAAAATAAACAGTGCAATAGCGAATTAGTTTTCATAATAAAATTTATTTCCATCGAAACTACCAAAATTGTAGGAAACTGTGATTCCTTCACATAGCTGATCCACCTCATTTTGGAGTCCCCCCTCTTTTGCTGTACTCCACCGAATATATAAGTATAACCAAATTATAATATTTTTAGTCCCTCCTCTTTTGTTGTAGGCCACCGAATATGTAAGTATAACCAAATTTTCATGAGAAACAATTTTCGTTATCGGTAATTTCTCAATAATAAAAATCGAGTGACTCTGTGAGTCCTCCTCACTAACTATGTTTCTCAAATTATAGCCATCTCTATTACGTTGTCGGACACCCAATTGATATAAAAAAATAAAAAAATTCCTATATCGATTACGTTACCATAAGGGAAATTCGTATATATGGAAATTTCATACCCAAATGAAATCAAACGGTGATTCCTTCACATAGCTGATCCATCTCATTATGGATTCCATCCTCTTCTGTTATAGAATTCCAAAGATAGAAGTAGAACCAAACACTTTCATTGTCAAAAAATTTGCCATTTGGTAAATTCTCACTAATACAAATAAACTGTTTCCGTGTGTCCTCCTCACTATCTATGCATCTCAGATTAAAGCGATGTCGATATTACGTCGTTGGACACCAAATAGATATAAAGAAAATAAAAATTATTGTAACGATTTCGTTATCAAGAGAACAAAAAATTTCATAGAGATTGAATTACCTACCCAAGTTATATGAAATGGTGGTCCTTCACATAGCTAATCCACATCATTAAGGGGTCCCTCCTCTTCACTTCTAGGATGCGAAACCTAGAAGTATAACTTAAAATGGATATCCACAAAATTCGTTATGTGTTTGATTCTCAATAATCGAACTCAAGTGCGTCCGTGAGTCCTTCTCACTATCTACGTATCTTAGATCACAACCAGCAATATTACGTTGTTGGACACCAACTTGCAATGATAAAGAAATTTGAAAACTATTGTAGCGATTTCATGATCATACAATAAACAGAACTCTAGGGAAATTACTTACCCAAATTGCATGAAATGGTGATTCCTTCACCTAGCTGAACCACCACATTATCGAGTCCCTCTTCGTGCTGCTGTACCAAAGTGATGCCCCTTGTTCCCAATTCTGAATATCTCAATCCAGATTATCCACCTTACTGATTGGTTGTACCCCAAATTTAGATGCTGTACATTAAAATTTTTATAACGATATCGTTATGAAAGTTAGCTTTTTCCAATACATATAGCCCTCCGTCTCGTGAATATTTGATTCTGTAAAATGCCTGACTGTTGCTATGATATATATGTTGTTTAGATACGCGCTCTATCGCGTAAGGTGGATGTTGAATCCTCGTATATGCCCACGTCAGCACTGTTTTACAATTTAGACATATTCAATAGCTTTCGTTAAATGTTAGTTTTTATTGTTTTTGTTCTTTTCTTCCTTTTCAAGTTAACGGATTAAAACTCCTCTGTTTCAACTTCTGGTGCACCTATGCGCGATTCCGCGTTGCGCTTGCTGCTTTGATTGAGCTTTGTTGATGCGCAATTTAATATACCCAATTCATTTTGCACAATCATGGTTGGAACACACCTTTCCAATGTGTAGCCATAAGATAATTAAATGGCTAGTCGTTTCAGATTCAAGGCCATGTGCAAGCGGCAGGATGTCTGATCGTGATTTACTTGTCATATTCCATTCCGGTGGGCAATTAGTATGGGATAATGGAAGTCCAGTTTATAATGGAGGTAGCCCCAAGATGGCCTTCCTGAAAAGGTCCCTAACGTATTCAGAATTGGTCCATCAAATATGTGACATCTACATTAAGAACCTGCTTGGACACATCCCTGATATCCAATACCTTCATCAAAATGGTAAAGTATGCACTCTGGCTGCCATAAAAAACGACGACGATGTCGAGGTGATGTTAAGAGCATCTGCGGGTGATGGCAGTGCAGTTTACCTGTACATCCAGCCAAGCTCGGACCATGGAAACGATCATCAATGTAGTGAACAGAGGTATGGTTTGATAAAACACGTTTGAAACAATAACATTTGTACTTGGCATCCTGAGTTTTTTGTCCATGCAGGTTGGGATACAACAAAGCTGTTCATCAGATTAGTCCTTCTTCGGTTCTTGGTAAAAGGTCAATGCTAAATAGGGAAGTTGTAAATCAATCATAAAATACTACATACTTACATGCTAATTCTTCCATTGCATTCTTTTGTCATGTAGGGATGCAACCGGACACGCCCTCCCCCGTCAAGAATCCGACAGGAGCATTCATTTGGTCGAGGATGCGAATTGGGATAACACACTACCCTCTCCTAAGTTTGTCATTTCATACTTCATACTGCTTATTGATACATGATTTTAAAAGTTACCATATTTTCTGCCCCCACTTGTTGATATGGAGAAATACCTCATTATAGAGTATCCTTAGTGTTATGCTTTGTTTCTGACGATGAAGCTCATTGTTCATGCAGGGTTAACCCAACGAAGAAATTTTCATGCTTGGAATCAAATACTAGGTCGGCCGTAAAAGATTATAATCTGCAGCAGTCATATCCGTCTGTAGACCTCGGACTCGATTTTGAATTGCCTTTTACACAAGGATGCTACACATGCATAGGGGAAGAAAATCCATCGGCAGATATCGATGCTGGTCCGGATATCGACAGTGACAAACAGGATAATCTACTAGTGGTTGAAGAAGATCGATCCGCAGGGGAGGGGTCTCCAGCTACAGATCATCAGCAGGGTATTAGGATTGACCATGACAATCAAGATGAAGGTTTGCAAATGGACACACACAGTACCATGGAGGGAGGTTACACTGTAGGAGTCGAGGAAAGAACCCATGCAAACGGGATTGGGGAGTTGGGGATTGACGTTGACACTCTTGATTTTCTGCGCGTGGCCAGAGACATTTGTACAGAAGGTCATGCAGCCTTCGGACAAGGGTTCTCCCCTCATAATGAAGAGACACTGGATAACATACAGACACGAGCCCCATGCAATACTTTCCGAGAGACAACATCAAATGCCTCAGACGCTGGTAGAGTACCGTCAGACCGAATTGTAGTCGACACTGTTCAAAGGGAACCAGAACTGACCACTGCGGGTAATCTCGCAGACAGCATGCAAGCGGCTGAAGATTTGATGTCCACGCCACCTCATGAAGATACGCCGCACGCCATGTGGAATGGCAGGGTGTTTAGTAACCGTGACGCATTCAAAAGCACATTGGCCAAGTTTGCAATGTATACAAACTTCTGTTTGAAACCGCTAAGGACCAATAGATTTGAAGCGACGGCAAGGTGTAGCCATCCTACATGTCCTTGGCGCATCCATGCGTCTATTGTGGAAGCAGGGCCCCAGTTCCAAGTTAGGACCTACAACCCTGATCATAATTGTTCAGGACCAATGAACAAATTACAATATCCTCAGGCCACTTCAGCGTTGATTGCAGATTGGATCAAAGAAAGACTTAGAGTACACCAAGACTACAGGCCAAAGGAAATCATTTCGGACTTTCACCGTGAGTTTGGCGTACATATATCATACAGGAAGGCACATCTTGCAAAGGAAATTGCTATGAAGCACATTCGCGGATCATTTGAGGATTCATACAAGACCCTATCTGATTACCGTTTGGAGCTGAAACGCACAAACCCGGGCACAGTGGACAATTTGTGGACAGAAGATGATCACTCCTTTCAAAGATACTATGTTTGTTTTGGTGCATGTGCTCGATCTTTCAAATCATCAATTAGGCCACTAATCGCCCTAGATGGGACACACCTTCGGGGTAAATACCCGGGAGCTTTGCTCATTGCGGTCTGTCAGGATGGTGACCATGGGCTTTTTCCGCTCGCTTTTGCTATTGTGGAATCCGAGTGCTATGCGACTTGGTCATGGTTTCTAGCATGTCTAGATGAAACACTGGAACATGTTCGTGATCTTACTGTAGTTTCCGATCGAATGAAGGGGCTAGCATCCGCATTGATAGACGTACTTCCAACCGCAAAACATTGTTACTGCTGCCGTCACATTTCTCAAAATATCCAAGGGAAATTCAAACACGATGGAATCGTAATGAAGTTTTGGTGCGCCGCGCGTACAACTCGTGTATGTGAGTATGAAAACTATATGGAAGAAATCAGATCAATTGATGTGGGGGCCCATGATTATATTAACGCAATCGGCCGGCAGCATTGGGCAAACGCATTCATCGAGGGACAGCGTTATGACATGCTAACCACAAATATTGCAGAAAGCACAAATAGTCTGTTGAAGGATATTAGGGAGCTACCCATCACACAGCAAATAGAGTCGATACGGGCTAAGCTGATGGATTTCTATCAGAACCGGCGTGAAAAGTCGCTGAACATGAAGACAAGATTCACTCCATATGTAGATAAGATCATTACCCGCGAGGCGGAAGCCTCACGGAGACTCCAGTGTTGGCAAGCGGGGGAATACGAGTTTCAAGTTGTGTCACCGGAGTACACTGATGTTGTGCATCTTGATAAAAGGTCATGCACTTGCCGCAAATGGGACCTCCTAGGCATTCCTTGTTCGCATGGCCTTTGTGCTATTAATCTGAAGCGATACGATCCGTATGACTTCTGTGCGCATTGGTTTTCCAGTGACTGTTATCGAGCAACTTATAATGACGTCATCCATGCCACTCGCGATGGTAAGCAGTGGGATCCTAGAAGTGACACAATTGTCTTACCACCGATGGCTCGCAGACAGCCTGGAAGGCCGAAAAAATGTCGGATACGAACTGAGGACAGGATGAGGAGACAGGTTACATGCTCACATTGTAAGAAGCGTGGTCATAATAGACAGACATGTAGGGAGCCACCTACAAGGGGATGAATCAATCTTCTCTTAATTTTTTGATATGATATATCTACCAAGTGTATGCATGTATTTATATAAGTAGTCTGGCCTATTGTAAACGATCGTATATATATCGATGTATAGCTCCAAACCATTAGCCTATTTTGTATATGTTAATCTGTAAATTTTGAATGTATACTGGCCCCTTGCAGATGGGTCGTTTGTTATATATGTCAATCAATGAACACCGTCGTCTCTGCCCGTTTTTGTTTCAATTCTGTTCATTTGATCCACTTATTTATCTTTTATCGTCTTCCCTTTTATTTTTGTTGGGGTTTTGTTTTTTTTTTTTTTTTATTTATTTGTTCTCGATCTTGACATCCAAAGTGATGTTTGTTACCACATATAAATTCTCTTTTTTTGAGTACATGTATGGGTTATTTTGATCAAATCTGATATTGGTTTTGAAACGCGTCTACAAACCGGTGCCAGAATTCTGTGTAATCCAACGTGATATGTCCTGCATCGATCTCCCATGTAAGTCAATGTCGATCCTTTGCTTTATGTGTAATGAGTCATCCCAACCAGCAATCCCTGCCTGAAACTTGATAAGCGGATTGTGAACTGACTTCGAGAGTGAATATTATACTTGCAAATATGGAGCAACTGATAGATGCTCCAAGCTATCTTCACAGTGCCAGCATTCTTTCGATGACAGTCTGCCCTCTGTAATATTTCAAGTAAGAAGATTCATAATCTAAGTGGTAACATGAAAGCAGCATATGTCGATTTTATCTTATTACCATATTATTCGTGACAACCTATTTTTTGGTCTCTAGATATGAAAATTTGGAATGGCCTGACGGGCTGTAACTTATAATAAAACATGGTTTAGTTGCATGGATTGCAAATATCTAATGACCAAGCATACAAATGGCACCAGCAGATTGCGATCTGAATACACTGACCCTCTGTTATCGCGCAAGGTTTTATGCTGTTGGTTTTTTTTTTTTTTTTTTTTAAATACATTTTCAGGTGTGGGGTGTTGGGTAATGAGGTGATAAGGCGACATTTTCCATGACTAACAAATTGGTTTGGTTAAAATTGGTCAAAACCTATCACTTGACTTGTTGGTAATCCACAAGTCTGGATAACCCATTGATTAGGTCTCTCTAGGGCCCATCCTTATCAATTGGTCCTGCTGCTAATCCACTAATCTGGATTACTACGGATCACAAGCGCTCTGGTATTTGATCCTCGGTTATGTTTGTTTGGGACTTGTGTACTGTGTGTCTCAACCCATGCTGTGTTATTTAGTATCGGAATGAAATGGATATGATTTTAGTTCAATGTTGATTGAAGAATTTTCATGGTTTTAATGAACTTGATCTTGGCATTCTAGCCCTTGGTGACAGGGCAGTGTCTAATGACCATCATTAAATTCATCAAGATATCAATATATATATGAGATTAAATAAGATTTTCTTTCACTTTATCTCGAGTAGGAAAACCTCAAGTGCTGAATTATTAAAACATTGGTACATTGAATCATGGGTTATGAAGTGATTACTATGAGATATGAAGGTATTACTTCTTTGATCTACAATGATGCTATTGAAATGCATAAAAATATGAAGAAATTACTTCTTCGATCTTCTTGTGTATCCATTGTCATTAATCAAATTGCATTCGATGATACTATTCAATAATGTACGAAATTATCATAAAGTCACCATGAACAGACCACCTTGTCCATTCTTAGAGCCCACCAACTCTGTCTTAAAAAGTAAAAGTGTTCATTTGGCCAGAGAGAAGTCAGATATTTGGGTCACATGATTTCAGCTAGAGGGGTGGCGATTCATAATGAAAAAAACGTTGCCATGGTGGAATGGCCCAAGCCCACCACTCTTAAGGCAATGCGCGGACTTTTTGGGTCTCACGGGCTTTTATAGGAATTTTAAATCAACCACTGAGTTCTATCACTAAGGGTATTTCCTAGTGCTGCCAGGTCCCTGGTGGTAGGTTCACTGCTTGTAACATATGGGTTATGAGACAAATGTCTCCAGCTCCCATCTTCTCCTCCACGCCAACAACTAGGTGATGGCCAATTTTCTCTATTTAGGGGAATAAAATTATTCTCCCTAAAGTTTATAGGTCCGTGCCTATAAACCTTTATGAACACTTCTGAAAAGGTTGCTCCATGCAACTCTCTGAAATGGAAATACAAAAAATTCTCATGGTATCCGTGGAAAAATAGTCATTTGAGGTGTAAACTCATTTGAGGAGATTTAATGAGTGCTCTGTGAAAACATCGTATAAAGAGGAGTTCATTTTTTTAAAATATTCCTCCATAATGAAGTTTTCTAATCCTCTCTTGTCCATTATTGGGTGAGCTCCAATATGTACTTATTATCTACATTCATATTAAAACGATTGCCGAAATATATAACTTTAAATTGATTGACTAATAAACAGATGTGTAAAACATGAACTTGATTTCTTCCCGGTGAAGCGCGAAGCATTACACAACGGCAAACAGACAAAATAAGACATCGTTCTAACGGGCACATGACCCCGGTGAGTTTGCATAATCGTTCAAGTTCAAGAAAATGATGTCATTTAAGTCAACTGATGACGATCAAGTAAATATCCATTGTGAGCCTTTCGGCTGCACTTGGACAAAACACCAATTAACAGTAAATGTACTATCAGTCGCGGTGCAGACGTTCAAGGACTTGGGCAAAACTCTGACGCATCTCGTCGAACCCTTCATTCACTCGCATTTCCAGACGCGTGAGCCGCTGGTTCAACGCATGAACCGTCCCCTCATCTACGTGTTCATCACCTGATGTTCCTGCATCCGAATCAGCAGCTACGAACTGGCCTATCCCTGGATGATCTGCTCCAGAGGGTCCAGCTACATCTCCCTCGACATCGCCATCCAACTCAACACTTGGAATGTGTGACCTTGACTTATCAAGGGTGTTTCGATCAATCTTCTGCTTTGGAATTACAATGTCTTCATTCGATTCGGGCAGCTGACCCATGTCATGAAGTATCTTTGATACGATCCCAGGGAATGGAAGAGCAGTATTATGAGGTGCAGTCGGTGCCTTTGCCATTGCCCGAAACACCGCGAGAGGAATGTCAACTTTCCGTTGAGTCCCGATGCAATATAGGAGATACCCATCCTCCTTCGTGACTTTTTTGCTGACTTTGGGGCTGACATTGTGACGGATGAAGATATTGAGCAATCGATAATCTTCGCTAAGCTTGTTCTGTGATATGTCACCGCCAATCCAGGCAATAGGCCTGCCGGTGATTTTCTTGGCCACCATGTTGTAATTAATCTGACGGTTGCCCTCAATCGGGAAGTGTGCACCTGCAACGCGAGGAATTTCTAACACTTGACTTAGGGAATCAGGCGTAATCTCGAGCTCATGTCCACGAACATATGTCTTGAACAAGGTGTTTGACAATTCATGCATGTTAGAGTAGAACTCCCTAACCCAATTGACCACTATCTGGTAGCCAAGGTCATACAGTGTCCACCACTCTCTCTCGCGCATCCACACAGCAAAATCCATGCCATCCAGCTCATTGTACATGACAATTCTTTCCGGCACAACTGAACGATGCTGGAACTTGTGCATGTAGGCAGTCTGTCCATCCTCACTTAGAAACCGAGACTTATCGTAGGAAGGCCGGGAGCAAGTTCTTTTCTTCTTTGGAGCCATACGAAGTAGCAGAACCTGCAACAAGATATGTTTTAGAACTGGCACAAGTCATTGACATAAATCCTTTATTTCAAACATTGGTACAAGACAGTGAGGCTTCCCTCTACTGTGTGACATGAAATATAGAAGTGCAAATAACGAAAAGGAATGACAGTAATAAAGAAAGACATAAAGGTAAAGCAATCTTCAATTCCGTTGTCCTCGCAGCCTTGTATCATCTAATAAAGGTCAGATTTGTGGGTTTTTATTTTCCACTCAATTTTATTTAAAATCATTTCCTCTGCAACACCACTACTTCATCCAATCTGTACAACATTCCACCTGATATGGAAATCTTGCCATTGACTATCAGAAGGCCTTTTCTTCCAGCACCTGATGTAGTTAAAGTATATCTGAAATCTGAACCTTGATCCCATCTCAGGGGATATTGAAACATCTGATATTGAAACTGTCCATCTTCTTTTCCTCCTATCCTAATCTATTGTTTGCTTGGCCCAATAGAAAAATTCAAGAAAAACATTAACACTTAGGCACCACACCCACAAGAAGGTAGTGTATTCATAGAATGATCTCACTCGGACTGATTTTCATTTCTATATTCCAAACACCACATTCACAAGCTTATACTTATCTTGGCATAAAGGTTGTCACAATTGATCCCCTTAGTATTCTCTTTGACTTTTTCTAATTAGACTCCCAAATAAACTCAATAAAAATAAGTATGAACAAAGCAACGCCCTCAAATATAAAGAAAAAAGGATACAGTCATCTTGTGATTTGATCAGAAGGAACAGAGTCCAAAAAAAATACTCCAAACCCTCCCAAATCCCACTTGGAAATGAGTATAAAAGAAAAACCCACAGACCATTAAGCAATCATATTCTCTCTACTTACCGTGGTTTTTTGTTGTTTGTTTGGAACGATTTCTCATTCAGGTTACATACCAGTCCAAAAACAAAAACAAAAAAAACACAAACATTTTAACACATAATCTCAAATGAAAGGGATAAAAATCTGCATTATGGGTTGAAAACGTCCTTGAGGGATTAACAGGTGTGGGGAAGATTGTATTGATGGTTTAGTGAAAAATGGAAACAG
Source organism: Cinnamomum chago (assembly GCA_038049695.1). Taxonomy (NCBI): domain Eukaryota; kingdom Viridiplantae; phylum Streptophyta; class Magnoliopsida; order Laurales; family Lauraceae; genus Cinnamomum; species Cinnamomum chago. The sequence goes on from CP142453.1 coordinate 17,227,131, forward strand.
TGTACACAATTATGTTGGAACATATTGGAACAGACTTACCTTTGTAAATGGTCGATGGTGGCTCTGCAACTCTACTGGATGAAGAGGGGCGGCTGATCTATCCTAATCTTCTAGGGTTTGCTTGCAACTGTGAATGAGGGAGAGTCGAACTTACACGGCCTTTATCACTAGGGTGTCTGGGCTGGCTTCAAAGGCCCCTTCAATGCATTTAGATATTTGGGTTCGAATTATCGGGCCCAAAGGTTCGAACCTTCAGGCCCTCTGGCATTTGGCCCATGAATGTGAGATTTACAAGGTCCGAACCCATAATTAAAAGGATCGAACCCTCCGCCCCTCTGGAAAAAGGCCCAAGTTGGGCTTGTTGCAAGGGTTCGAACCCACTTCATGAGGGTTCGAACCCTTCTCCCCTCTGGAAAATGGCCCAAGTTGGGCTTGTTGCAAGGGTTCGAACCCACTTCATGAGGGTTCGAACCCTCCTCCCCTCTAGAAAATGGCCCAAGTTGGGTTTGTTGCAAGGGTTCGAACCCATTTCATGAGGGTTCGAACCCTCCTCCCCTCTGGAAAATGGCCCAAATTGGACATGTTGCCAGGGTTCGAACCCACTTCATGAGGGTTCGAACCCTCCGCCCCTCTGGAAAATGGCCCAAGTTGGGCTTGTTGCAAGGGTTCGAACCCACTTCATGAGGGTTCGAACCCTTCTCCCCTCTGGAAAATGGCCCAAGTTGGGCTTGTTGCAAGGGTTCGAACCCACTTCATGAGGGTTCGAACCCTCCTCCCCTCTGGAAAATGGCCCAAGTTGGGTTTGTTGTAAGGGTTCGAACCCATTTCATGAGGGTTCGAACCCTCCTCCCCTCTGGAAAATGGCCCAAATTGGACATGTTGCCAGGGTTCGAACCCACTTCATGAGGGTTCGAACCCTCCGCCCCTCTGGAAAATGGCCCAAGTTGGGCTTGTTGCAAGGGTTCGAACCCATTTCATGAGGGTTCGAACCCTCCGCCCCTCTGGAAAATGGCCCAAATTGGACATGTTGCCAGGGTTCGAACCCACTTCATGAGGGTTCGAACCCTTCTCCCCTCTGGAAAATGGCCCAAGTTGGACATGTTGCCAGGGTTCGAACCCTTCTCCCCTCTGGAAAATGGCCCAAGTTCTCCGACATGCGAGGGTTCGAACCCTTTAAATATGGGTTGGAATCACCTTGAATTCGGAAGTTTCCAAACCCTGTTACTGGAAGTTGGTCCAAAGAAGGTGAGGATAAAATGCAAGCTGGATGTGACGGAATTCTTACTTCATAATGCGAGGCCTCACACGAAGTTCTGGATGAGGGTTCGAACCTTGGCCCCATAAGTAAAATTGCTTGAACATTGCTTTGTAGAATGGTTCTATTGATCATAAAGTTGGGTTCGAACCTTCCACCACGACTGGAAAATGGACTGATTAGTGAATCATACAAGGGCTCGAACCACCTCACATCAAAATGGCTGGAGGAGTTTATAAATTCTAAGATCCATGAACACTTGAATTCAGAAGTTTGCAAACCTTGTTGCTGGAAGTTGGTCCAAAGAGGGTGAAAGGACAAAAATGCAATCTATCTGTGGAGGATTTCTTCATCCATAATGCGAGTCCTCATACGGAGCCCATCAAAACCAACCGATTTTTTATTTTTTTGTTTTGTTTTTGTATTGACGGACAAGGTAGGATCTGAATGTTGGCAGCTAGATAGACTGACTATTTAAATCAAGAGACAACTTACGAAAAAAATTACATTCATAGTAATTTTGAATGACGATTTCGTTACCTTTGGGACTCGCCTTTCAATTCTTAGAGCTGGTACAGATCAACAATGAGAGTGAATATGTATTCAGATCCAAATGCATAGATAAGGCCACGTGATTTTGCAAAATATGGTCAATTTAATTATATAACAAGAACGATATCGCTACCAATCTTCATAAAATTTCAGCTCAAATTTTAAAGCTCATACATAAAGCCTTCCATGAGTAAAAGAAGATATTTCAATGTATTGTACACAATTTCAGGTACCATTCCGCCAAGTGTATTTATAACGACAGATCATAGATCATACCATGTACATCTTATCTGAAGAGGATATCAAGGGATACAAATTCACATGTATTTTCAGGAAAATATTATTTACAGGAGCAGTAAGTATGACAATTCCAAAAAATTCATTAACTGTAATAAGAGGTTGACACAAGAAGATGAACTAATCCACTACTTCAAGTCAGAAATAAAGGTTATATAACCCATAAGAGGTTGACAAAAAGTATATTATTTTCATTCACATAAAAAGGTAGGAACCCATTATCGAGCAGTAACAGCTATTTCAATGTACATTTGATATTAGGCTTTTACAATTGAAGTACAAGATTTCAGCTAAACATGTCACAATCAGCGCCAAGGACTGAACAGGTAGATAACACTTTCGGTCGCCTTCTCTTCCATTGGGTCATATCCAAGTGTTCCTCTATGTAGCCTTCTTCGGAAATGAATGGGCTCGGCATCAGTGATTTCTCCGCATGAGGATGGAGATGTGTAAGTTTCGACCTTTTCCATGCATAACATTTTCGGTGACAGATGCAGTCTCCTCTCCTTTGGGGTATCGTAGAGCTTCAATCTCCGTTCAAAGTCAACCTGTTTCTGTAATAGAAACACACTTTTTATCATTTTAAGTTTTTTCAAACATGCACCCGGATTTATCTTCAGTGCCAGATTAATACAGTAGCAGCACCATCTCGTAGCTACCTACACACACAAGAAAATCCCAATACAGATTCAGCCCAAAAAAGGCATTAACTAAACAGCGAAAGTCAATCTGTTCGAACAGCCACCTTGTTTTAAGCCGACATAGATGCGAGGATAAAAAACTGGGATAAAAATATATACCGATTCCAAGATGTGTTATCAAAACGTAAGTAGTAAAACAGACAATTAATCGAGTGTACACCTTTTAGTTACAACCGAAGTTCTTGTCCTCCCATTTTTGACATGTTTTTAAGGGATGACAGTGACCCGGGATATATCATGAGATACACGGAAAGCATGTAGTTCATCGAGGGCCAAGACTGTTCCGATTTATAAATGCATGCATGACGATATCGTTACAATTTTTGATAGCGTTTCATTTTATATAGCTTCCCGGCAAGTATAATGGACATGACTCGTTGATGAGAAGGAAAACGATATCAGATATGATGATTGTAGAACAACGATATCGTTACATACAGCAGTACCATCTTCATAGGTTTTGGGTATCAACTAAGTCCGTCGCAGCCACGCGAAGTTGGTGATATCTAAATGTCTGGTCGCTATATAGAGAAAGGTTGTTATGGGCTGGAATTGGAATTAGACGTAATATAGTCTGAATGTCAAGACTGGTCATGAACAAAATCATAAGATTAATAACGAGTCACAAGTTTTAACATCAAGGAAACATATACAACCTGAACACGTGTCATTTTAAACTCTCATCCGGTTCAAGGAGTCTCATAGATTTGCAAATTCTATCCCTTCGGATTTTTCGAAACCCAGCGCGCATACTGGTCTGAGTATATGTCACTGACGATCTTCGCACGGTAGTAGAACATGTCACTCTGTTTGAACTCCATAGGCCTCCCAAGCGCTATGTGTTGTGCATACGCCATGACAAAGATTCCACAATCCACGCTGAAAAGCCAGAAACGACGATTCAGCCCATGCGCATTAGATGGGTCTTTCGTAAAGACATAAGCAACCATATAACAGTTAGGGAGTTATAACAGAAATGCACGAATCTGACCTGTTTGTCTGCATGGGACACTCCATTCGGTGTGTTGTCCAAATTGTGGGATCACTCCAACCGAATTGCATGAACCGATCGTTGATCCATGCAATCTGCATTTAAGAGTGTCATTATACTCAACGAAATGGGACTCGTACATTAAATTCAAACAAGAAAAAGCCCGGATGTGTATTCGATAACAACTTACATAGTTTTGAGCAAACTTGTAGTCTCCTTCACGCGACATGCTGTTATAATACTCCCACCTTTTTGCGTTGACAATTCCTACTAAAAGGAAGAAGTGGTGGTTGTTCCACACCGGAAAGAACAAATGGTCCTTGTCTGTCATGTTGTCAAACAAGGCTTGACTGAAGCAGTTTTCAATCAGCTTCTCACTTGTTTGACTATGCACATACCAATCCTATAGGATACATGGTTCAAGAAGTGTCAAATACAAATGAAATGGACAGCCAAATGCGACAATTTATGCAAATTATTTTCTCGCACTTACGGATAGAGCACATTCGAAGAAGTAGGACGATGGAGCGTTTGTCTTTAAGATCCCGAACCAATAATGCATGGTCTGAAACAATAGATTGGGACAAAGATGTGCGAGGGAACACGTGTCACAGTCAACAGAGAATTATAAATGTAATAACGTTCAATTATGTGGGGTAACCAGACACTAACCCAATTATCCATCCATGCTCCTCTTAGTAGCTCGGCCAGGTTTGTGGCAGTTACTGGGGTACACCATTCCTCTAACTTTGCCTTCCTGGTAGTAGTCAACAATAAAAGAAGATAATAAAAAAACTTGGATTCACACAATGCATGCTATGGATACATGGAAGTTGAAAACATGGGAATACCCTGCTATATTAGCAAATTCATTCCGGAATACTGTGAGGATCTCAAGTTCTTCCATCGTTAGCTTATATTTTGGATTCCTCACCCACGCTCCGATAGTGTAATCAGCCATCCATATCGGGGGCTTTGGCTCTCTATAGCGTGCTTTGACATTCATGATCATAGACGATATCTCGTGGAATGGGGACAGACCTATACCAAATTTAACCAATCCCGGAGATGTGGTACCAACACTTAATTGTGCAGTGTATGGACTGGAAATAAATGGAGCACTGGATGGTTTTGCATCGGTTGGGCCTCTGACTTTTATAGGCGACAGTGGACTATTATGGGATTGCACAATTCTAGGACTCCTTCGGGGTGATAGCAAGATCGAACTTGTGTCATAACTGGATTCGTTGGGCTTATCAGAATTTAGGCATTCAGATACATCGGAAGGTTTACTAGATCTTCCAGTTATGCGTATGGATCTCCTCAGAGGTTGACTGGCGCCCGGAATGTTGGGTTTGGATGTACCGGATGGGAAGCATTCCTGTTTGTCTTTACCTTTGCGTTTTTTGGACTTTTTGATGGGATCTTCTTTTGACTGAATGATTAGAGAAAGTTAGTAGAAAATACACAATGAATTGATTGAATGAAAGTGACAAGCAGAGCTAATATATACGGTACCTTCAGAGACGCATCACCCTTTCCAGCGACGGACGCATCAAATATATGGGACGTCTTAGAATCTGCCATAAATGCATCTCTAAACTGGACTACCTCTGATCTCATACCATCTATCAGTCTTGATAAATCAGCAGCCTTTCCTTCTAAATCTTTCGCGACGTCACATGTTGACAGGAGCCGCTCAGTAAATTTAAAGATCTAGAGTAGCAGATATGAACACAGTCAAATATTCGAATGAACTGAACATAAAGTTTATAATGTTGTGGGTGAGTGATTCGTTGATGAGAACCCAAATGAAATTACCTGGGATGAAACTGAAATCATGAAAGCTTGGGTATGTCCGGTAATAGGATGACCGATGCGTAACCGAGTGATGTTTCGGTACCATTTAAAGTACTCATCATTGTGTGGGCCTGCATCACCCTCTACTCCGTAGGTTATGTCATCCATTCTTTTATTCCAAACGCCAAAATAAACGGCACGTAATTTCTCGCGTCGATGTTCGCCAGTTGGGATAATTTCCGTTCGTGGAAATGGCTTTAGGAAACGGGGTGGCACGGTTTGCTGTAACCCAAACTGTTTCATTACTCTTTCCGGAGAGTGCCGCTCCACAATCCAGAAGCAAATCAACGCCGTGTTCGACCGGAAGAGGGGTACATCAGCATCGTCGATATAGTCCATAATATTTTCATAATCAGCGTATGGAAGCCAGTTGAACTGAAATAACAAAAAAAATTTGGATTGTCATGTAGAAATAAAACCGAAGAAAAGAAAATCTCGTCAAAAAATGAAGGGGCATCGTCACTCAAACAACACTCACATTTCAATATTTAGTTGTTTGATTTTTATTTAAGCATTCATACTTACAGCGTCTACTTCCATAATATCCAATTGTCGTCTGGCTTCCTCGACTTTTGTCTGGAAATGATGGAACCGCAATCTGTTGTACCACGTTAGGAGAAGAGGGAACTCTACATCCTTGGTCCAGTCACCTAGTCGACGAATCGGTCTCCCAATTGTCATGCGAGAATATGCCCAGACCTGGTTAAAATGCGAGTATTGATGTTTAAAAGTAGAAGATGTTAAAATGATGCTAAAATGACCACAATGAATGCATAAAAATGCAGGGTAAGATTTTACCTGCAACAGTTTTAGAGGACCAGTGATGGTCTTCACTACTTTTCCTTTCTTCTGGCAGGTGGATACCTTCGCAAGGCCCCTGTACAGATTTGCAAGGCATGCAGCTCCCCAAGACCGCTTCTCAAAATGACGGAATAATTCTAAAATATGTGCTGGAGCCTTAGTACCTGAGGAGGTCCAGAAAATCTGACCTGCAACGAGACAAAACAAGAAAGCACGTGTCCGCCTTACGTCCTGGTCCCTGGGTCTGCTCTTGGGCACCTGTCCAAAATTTTCCCTGAGCCATGTGAATTTAATCTGGACTCCATAGCAGTCCAAGTTCGCATCGGGCACCACCCCTAGCAGCTCTTCACAGACTTTCACCATGGTCAGGGGTTCAGAGAAGGTGCGGCCACTAACTGGGAGGCCATCAATGGGAAGGCCATAGATGTAGGCAACATCTTCTAAGGTTACAGTGGCCTCACCACAGTTTAGGTGGAACGTGTTAGTCTCTGGCCTCCACCTCTCAACCAGGCTAGTTATCAGGCCATGATCTAGTTCTATTTTTTTAATCTTTGCCAGTTGTTCTAGACCAGACTGGCGAATCAGATCCCACATTCGATCATTAATTTCCCAGCTATCATGATTGGGTGTTGGGATGCAGCGCAGTGGGCCTGATTCCTGCATTACAAGAATGACGCATGAATAGAAATATTTGTCATGGCATGAGCTTAAGATGTACGATGTAATAAGACTATCAAGGAATGGATTAATTCTCACCTGGCTGTTCCATACTCTTTCGGAGATATGTTTATCTTGTTCGTATAAAACAGATTTATCCATAGGACCTGGATGAAGAATGTCCATCTGTAAAAATTAGAAATCTGATAGTAAGCACACTAAACAAATCAATATTCGTGAGACAAAAGCAAAAGAGTATATACATGGGAATATATATGTCTGATTATATGTCTGAGTCGATACTCGAGTGTAATAGAGCAAAATATAGTTGGAAGGGGTTGGAGGAGGGAGGAGGAAGGAGAAGCAAGAGGACGAGGAAGAATACGAATAGATGAGTGAGTAGGGATGTAACCGCATAACTATGAAGAAGAAGAAACAATGCAACTAGTATGACCATTTGATAGCTTTTAAGTCCATTTTACTCTAGAATGAGTCTAATAGTCCTTTTCATATAAAGTCACCAAAATAGAATACTCAACCAGATGGAACAAAGAATAATAAAGGTTTCACGAAAATATAGTTGGTAACATCGTTTTACATGCAGATAGTTCGGCTTTGTGAATGGGATGGTAACGATTTCGTTACAATAATTTCTTTGTTACTATCTAACTTTGTTATTCATATAGTAGATAATGAGTCGCATTGTATTGAGATGCATAAACATTGATAACAATGAAAAGACATCAATTTATAATTATTTTTCCAAAGGAGCGTGATAACGATATCGTTATGCTGGCTGTTGGATTCATCATTGATTTTGCAAATCGGACAACATATTGGCAATAAGTCTGTAATGGCATGCATAAAAAATGTGTACGTGTAGGTAATTAATTGTCTAATTTAAAACAGAAAGTACTTTCATTCATAGAGAAGATTCACCTCCAGCTGGTTGAGATAAAATTTATCTACTCGCCAACCCACTTTGACGGATTCATGTGGAAATTCACCTGCTAAAACTTCAAGACCAGGGGGTCAAGGCAAATTCAAGCTTTGTGTGTTAAGTATGGGATGGTGCAATCTAAAGAGAAATAGCTATAAACAAAGCGATAAAATTAATTGATAACAAACTGCAGGCTTATATAGCCTGTTACATCGAGTTCAAATAAAAAACAACAACCCACGTTTGTAACACCCTAAAACGTGGTAACAGAATAAGAGGAAATCGTCAAAGCACAAACAACTAGTCACTAAAGAATAGGACTTATTAACAGACTGATTAACTAAAAGATATAACATCAGAATAATAAACTGCTAACATCTAACAGTCTATTATTCCCACCCTTAAACTATATGCAGAATGCATTTAGTTTATAGTAGGATCTTCGCACACGCCCAGCAAACTACGAAGCCTCAAAAACACCTCCAACCTGAGCGGATTCCTCGTAACGTCAGCTACCTGGTCTTGAGTATTACAATGAATCAAATAAATGACTCCATCCTTTACCAACTCACGAAGAAAATGAAACCTGATGTCAATGTGCTTGCTTGTGGCGTGAAGAAGAGGATTCTTCGAGAGTTTTGCAGCTGAACTGTTATCACACAGAATTGAAGTGCATTTCTCCTGCACATAACCAAGTTGCTCTAAAACTCTTCTTAACAAAACACACTGACAGGCGCATGAGGCAGCAGCGATATACTCGGCCTCAGTGGTGGATAGGCTAACTACAGGCTGCTTTTTGGATGACCATGACACCGCTCCAGAACTGAACATGAATACATACCCCAGTGTACAGTTGCGATCATCTACATATCCAGCAAAATAACTATCTGAATAGGGTGTGAGTTGCTTGCAGCCTCTTCTCATGTAGAAAATACCTATATTGGTTGTTCCCTTCAAATATGTATGGGTTATTTTTTTGCTCCCAACCAGTGCTGATCTGTAGGACAGGACATGAACCTGCTGCCAAGACTCACACCATACACCAAATCAGGTCTGGTTGCAGTTAAACCCTATCCAGTTTCATAATCTTGCATCCAAAGTGGAACTCGTCTTGCCCTCCCTTCAACTGGACCCGAGAAATTCTCATCATGTGACTCACTGGAAGGTGAACTAGTGCCACTTGAACCAGCTCCATTTAGACAATTTGAGTCATCTTCTTCGGTCTCGCTGACTTCTGCTCCAATTTCACCTTCATTCTCAGCTTCATTATCTTCTTCATCACTATCACCACACTGTAACACATCCCAAGCCATTTCTGCCCTGCTCATGTCCCAATTCCAGCCCTTGTTCTCCTCAGAAACAACATCACTACTAATAATTAGCTTCTTAGAGACCGGATCAAACAATCTGGATGCTTTTGTCAATTCCCAATTCCAGACTCATCGCTCGCTCCCAATAAAACACACTGGATGCTTTTGTCATCCAACATGATTCTTTTCTGGGCTGGTGCGTGCACCTGAGCCAAGCACCCAAAAAACGCTGAAATACTCTACTCTAGGCTTCATACCACTCCATGCTTCCTTTGGAGTTCTATTTTGCACAACTAAAGTAGGGCACCTGTTGAGGACATGCACAAACCATATCACAGCTTCTGGCGACAAAGAATTTGGAACATGCTTCTCAGTGAGCAAATGCAACGCACCAAATTCATCACAGTCCTATTCTTCCTCTCAGCGAGTCCATTTTGCTGAGGAGTATTGGCTGTGGTTACTTGTCTGGTTATGCCAATTGCCTGACAAAACTCCCAAAACTCATTTGAGGTGAACTCACCACCTCTGTCAGTCCTTAAACATTTAAGGTAGGCACCTGTTTCTTTTCCAACGTGAGACTTATAAATTCTAAACATGGTAAAAGCCTCTGTTTCATGCAAGAAGTAAATCCAAGTCTTACGACTAAAGACATCGATAAAACTCAAGAAATACCTCTTCTTGCTGTTTGATGTAGGCTTTATAGGTCCACACATATCAGCATGTACCAACTCGGGCTTCTGTGACGCCCATCTGCATACTTTTTTTTGGAATGGATTCCCTGTGCTGCTTTCCAACCGAAAGTGCCGTGCATTTTTTTGCAGGAGTTTTAAGAGAAGGCAAACCACTGACCATCCTCAAGCAATATTGAAGGGTTCTCAACCCTTTGAAGCTCAGGTGTCCGAATCTGCAGTGCCATAAATAACTCATTGTCTGTCACAGCTTGAAAACAAGTAGTAGCTTTAGGGTAAATCGATGCGAGCACAACAAACATACTGTTCGCGCTCATCTCTGACTGAATAATTAGACCCTTACTAGGATGAGAAACTTTGCACTCCCCATTTTGAATCAGAATTGCCACACCTTTTTCTTGAAGCTGCCCCATACTTAACAGGTTGTTTTTCAACTCAGGAATGTAGTAGACATCAGAAATTACCTGAGTGATTCCATTCACTTGCATTCGAACGTTTCCTTTCCCCACAATTGCCACCCTTGAGCTGTATGCTAGTTTCACAGTTTGCCTGAATTGAACATCCAAATCCGATAACCATTCTTTATTCCCACTGATGCTAATTACTACATCCTGAATCGAGGAACCATACCTCTTCTCTCTTAGCATGGTTATGCTCTACATAGGACATTAATAGCAGCTCTTCTCCTTCATCTAGTTTTGTCTAGTTGGCTCCATTCTCCCAACTGGGACACTCATACTAAAAGTGACATAATTTGTGACAATGAAAGCACTCGATAGTGGCCTTGTTGGAAGGTTGTTTGCAACGACCTCTTCCTCTTCCTCTGAACACCCATCGACCTCTTCCTCTGCTAGTGTTGTCTTCATGAGTGGCCTTGAGAGCCTGCTCCTCTCCTCGATGACCATTAATTCTTTCTTCATGGATCATCAAACTGCTCTGCAGCTCGTCGATGGTCAGTGTGTTCAAATCATTGGATTCTTCAATAGATCAAACCACATAATCAAATTTTGAAGTCATGGACCTCAAAGCTTTCTCATTGATGATGGTTTGGCTCGTTCTCTCACTATGAGCCTTCATTTTATTGGCTATAGTGAGAGTACGAGCAAATAAATTATCAACAGTCTCGCCCTCCTTCGTATGGAGAGTCTCAGAGTCCCTCCGAAGTGCTTGCAACTATGCCCTCTTCACCTTGGGAGAGCCTTGGTATTTCTGTTTCATGGAGTACCAAATACTGTTTGATGTGTCTCTGTCGAGTAGTCTCCATTATATTCCGATCTATAGCTTGAAAAATGTAATGCTTTACCTTTAAGCCCTTCCGCTTCTGCCCCTCGATCAATTTGCGTTGTGCTTCTGCCTCGTCCTCAATCGATTTGCGTTGTGCTTCGGTCGCCACCACTGTAGATGGCTCAGCCACTTGTGTCACCACCGCCGAAATCCCATTCTCTATGAGATCCCAATATTCCTTGGAACAGAGAAAGCTCTCCTTCAACGTCGCCCAGTGATCGTAATGTCCGTCAAAATTGGGAATGGCTGGCTGCACAAGACCACTGCTATTGCTAACTGTCATTCTGCTTGACTCCCTTACTCTGGAAGAAAAATGCGGTTTCTTTCCAGACACACACCCACAAGCAGGCCCCCTATGGTGGTGCTCTGATACCAATTGTAGAGGACACTCAGCATAAACTATAACACACAAGCTTGAATGAAAAGTACTTAATTCATTGATAACAAACTAAAGGCTTATATAGCCTTTTACAAAGAGATAAAATAAAAAAACAACAACCCACGTTTGCATCTCCCTGGAACGTGGTAACAGAATAAGAGGAAATCGTCAAAGCACAAACAACTAGCCCCTAAAGAATACGACTTACTAACAGACTGATTAACTAAAATAACAGGATCAGAATAATAAATTGTTAACCTCTAACAGTCTATCAATGCCTGCCAATGGAGTGCTTCCTCAACTGCCTCCCAATGGACTCCTTCCTCGACCACCTCTGTATTTGTACGATGATTTTGTTAGTTCTGGAGAGCACCCGGCCAACAGAATTATAATAGGTTCCAAATGTAAGAGGTTGGAAATAAGAGAGGTTGTCAACAGTTATAGAAACAGTGGTAGAACCAGAAAATGATTTGAAGAAACCACTTAGAGTTGCAACCTATTGGTCCAAGCAAGAGGCCCTTACTTCAAAATTGATTATCCAAATCTTAATTGCAACTATGTTTCTCCTTAGCTATCGGCCGTGTAAAAGATCAAAACAACTTAAGAGCAGTTTGTTTGGAGGAATTCTTTGCTGGAATTTTTACTGCTAGGGATTTCTCATAGCTGTTCCCAAAATCCCTATTTATTTGGTTTGTCAGTACTCGGGAATTTTTTTTTTTTGTCACAGAACTTTCCTAACTATTAGCGTTCAAAATAGGCAAACGCCTTTTGAGCATTTGCAAATGGGGACAGCTTTTGAAGAATTTGGATATCCCTCATCACAATAATTCTCAGATATCTTCTAACCAACAGGCCCTTACTATCATTGAGGTAATTCAAAAGAATGAACTCTTTCATTTGCAAGTAAAGCAAGTTACCTGCACTTAGTTCATCCAAATGGGCTCCGAGGAAACATGTAATTATCAATAAATCAGGCTCGTCAGATGCTACCAAAAAAAAAAAAAAAAAAACTATCATCTCAAAATCAAGGACTGAACTGGCCAAGGTCTATAAAAATTTTACCTAAGCAAACTATGATCAATTGTGTCATGCATAATATAGTCTCACATTCTTATAAAGTGGGGTGGAAACTCAAATGGTGAGGTCTACTCTACATTCCTTGTGTCTTATGTCAACGAGCACAAGTAAAAGGCTTTAAACGCCTCACCTATGTCCACATCAGTACACCACAACTTATCTCTCTTTCTCTCTCACACAGAGAAGCTTTTGAAGATGCCCCAGAGCTGGTTATAAAAATCGCGAGACAAAAAGCAGTGAGAAAAAAAATAAAGGACTGACTGTCCGTGGCTGTGGGTTTGGTATTGGTACTTGCAGGGTTGGCATGCGCTCTCCCCACCGGCCTCGTGATAGCTGCCTCTATATCCAGAGAAGCTCAACAGTTATAGAAACAGGAAATGATTTGAAGAGACCACTTAGAGTTGCAACCTCTTGGTCCAAGCAAGAGGATCGAAATGAGAGGTTTCTGCAAATGCCCAAACAGAATCCACTCTCTACTACAGCACGGTTCCAGCAGTCTTAGTAACCGAAAATGCAAAAGGAAAACAAGAAAAAAATCATGTGGAAGAGAGAAAAAGAGACAAACTCACCTTCAAAGAGATCTGAAATGGAAGATGACGCTGCAATAGTTGTGGGAGTTCCGCCGGAGGATCTGGCCGGAGTTTCTTAGGCAGCAGGAGACGATGTCGTGATTGAGGGGAGAAGAGTCAGAGAGGAAGAGCCAGGATGCACGATGAGGGAAGAAGAGTTGGAGAGAAAAAGGCGGGAGAATGAACAGGATGGGAGAAATCGTGGGATTGAGGTGAGATTAGGTTGATTTCGATGACGACGTCGTCCGCAGAAACGGGGGTAAAAGGGTCCAAAACCGTCTGTACGAACACCACAGTGGTCAAATACATGTATATATGTCTAAAATAGTTAAATACAAGTTTTATCACACTTTTCTCGTAAAAATCCCTAAAAAAAATACTGTCCCTTTCATTTCAAGAAAAAATGAAGTGGAGAAAAGTAGTCTACTGTTCATGTTTGCACCGCAACCACGTTTTTCCTGGTTGTTTGTTACCTTTACATCAAAATGACTGCCATCAAGAATTAGTGATTTTTTACCCAAAAAAAAAAAAGAATCAGTGATTGGTCTTGGCATGATTTATACAAATAGCTTCCTCAAATCTGGTTGGATATGCCTCATTCAAAGAGACCAATGGGGAACATCTTTCTCAAGGACTCTTCGTGAGACTATTTGTTTACCTAATACATTTATTTTGAAGAGTGCCTGTTAACAATTACTTCTCTTTGACAACAAGTTTTTTTTTTTTTTTGCTAATTACTTCTCTTTGACAACAAGGGTTACTTAGTTAGTTGGTAACCCCGTATATCATCTACATGTGTTGGAAAAATGACTAAGAGCTACACTGGTTTTTGTGAACTTTGAGCCAAAAACTAAGTAGGACCCGCTTATCCTTTTGGGTGGGAATACATGGGAATGTAATCTACTCCATGAGTAGATTATGGACATGTATTGAGTTGCTCTAATCCATTTAGGAGTGAATGAGAAATTGGCTCCTAAACACTACTACTTGAACATGTTAAACATGGAAACAAAAGAAAGTGGTGAACTTGCTTCCCACATTACTTGCACTACAACAAACTGCACTTTTAGCGATGAAATTTTTCATCGCCAAAAGTAAAAAAAAAGTCGGTAAAATTTTTACCGATGAAAATATTTTCGTCGGCCAGACGTCGGTAACAAATGGTATTTGCCGACGAAAATTGTTTTCGTCAGTAAAAAACTTCACAATTTACTGACGATTATTTGGACTTTACTAACGTTTTAAAAACGTCGGTAAAACTATTTTACATTTCTAAATATTTAATAAATACTTTTACCGATGTTTTTTTTTCTTCTGTAAAAAAATGAACAAAAAATAAAAAAAATAAAAAGACTTTTTCTACGTTTATTTTCGTCGGCAAAAGAAACGGAAAAATTTATAAAAAATAAAAAACTTTTACCTACGTTTATTTGCGTCGGCAAAAGAAAACGGAAAAATTTATAAAATATAAAAATACTTTTACCGACGTTATTTGTCGTCGGCAAAGGAAAACAGAAAAAATTAAAATAAATAAAAACACTTTTGCCGATTTTTAGTTTTCATCGGCAAAAGTAAACAAAATATATAAACGATTTACCGACGGTATTTTTCGTCGGCAAAAATTGAATTAAAAAATAAAAAAGTTTACCGACATTTATGTTTCGTCGTCAAAAGTAAACAAAAAATATAAAAACGATTTACCGATTTTTACCGACGGTTTTTTTTCGTCGGCAAAAATCAAATTAAAAATAAAAAAATTTTAACGACGAAATAAAACGTCGGTAAAAGTATTTTATTTTTTTTTTATAATTTTTTTTCCAATATAATTTTCTTTTTTCCTTTAAACCTTTGTATAATTTTCCATTTAAACCTTTGTATCAACACTTGGGTCAAACCTGTTCAATATAAAAATTGCATGCAAACAAAAGTGCATTTTTCATCAAATCATTCATCTCATTAAACAAATATTACAATCAATAATGATACAATCCCATATATATGTCCAATATACATATACAAATAAACTAAAAAAATAAAACACATTTAGCTAGTCTACAACCGACCCCAAAGCGTCCATCAATCTGCAATAACAAAAACAACATTAGAATCTTTTCAATGAATTAAAATATAAATGAAAGATAAACATGTATCTATTTAAATCTTTTTCTAAATGGTCTCTATGTTAAACAGGAACCAAGCTTCTGTTTTTTTTTTTTTTTTTTTTTCCAGAGACTGGGAGAGTGAGATGGGAAAACAAAAGCTTCCAAAAATTGACTACTTGATCAAGTGATTCACAAAACATCAGAAGTATGTTTAAGCATTCAGTGATTTTAGTACTTATTCCATGCATCTGAACAATTCCAGCACTGACAAGCTTTTGAATCTTGTGCATCACCTGAAGGTTCTTGAGATGATCCTGTCTGGAAGTCCATCAACACTCAAGGCCCAACCCCGTATCAATATTTTTATCTTTTAGGGGTTCTAGTGATCCATCATCCTTCTTGTTATACTGCATGAATAACAGATTGTAGAACTCTATAAACCTAGCATCATCTCCCAAATCCTGTGCATGCATTTCACATAAAATCAATACACATTAACATATTATAATTTACAAACAAGAGAAATGTTCTCCTCCGAACAACTATATATGTAGTCCAGCCCCGTTGGGCCCACCTTTTTTTCCACATACTCCATCATCCTCACTGATAAATAGATATTCAAGTGGGCCCCACGAGCTGGACTGCAAATGAGAAGTTTGCAGTCTGCTTATTGTAGAACATTGCCCCTTACAAAACAAAAGAATATAATGTATAACAACTTGACTTAAATAATACACAAAACATCCGAATGTCCCCACTCAGGATGGAAATCATAATATATCTCAGAGCATGGACCACATGGACCAGTCACCCCACTGGTCCAGAAGTTGTCATCCTCACCCATCCGCTTTATTTGCTGCACAGGAACACCCACCTGATGATAGAACCCTGTCAGTACAAATTATTACATAGGTTGTCACCAGAAAATCTGACCAAAAAATAAATAAATAAAATAAAATAAAACAAGAACTCAGCCAATAGCCTACACCCGTCATATGTGAGGTTGGCCTGCTCAGTAGACTAGCCTGATCTGGTACAAGCAATCCACAAGGTAGGCCCACCTGATGCATATTCTATGCAGCAAACATGCACATATTTACATGTGCAGAACCATGGAGACACTTGGCAAGGAAGGAGTCATGTTTAGCTTCAGTGACTCAGGGTCATGTATGTTCGATTTAAACAAGAGTGTGGTAACATACATTCACTAACTGCTATTTCATTAGGCACAATAATATTTCCAACCGGGATTTGGAGCTCTAGGGTTATGCCTTGAAAAATATGCTCTTAGTTTATAATAGAACAATGAATACAAAAGAATGAACAAGATACGCACTGAAAGCATTCTAAGACCACATGTTATGTCCATTATGGGTAAATTGTACAAGTCGGCCCACTTCAGGGAGCAGCAAAAACGTAACCCAGATTCCTATTGGAATAGAAGTGTTTGGAGATGTTAAGAAACTCGAATCATTTAGTACCATAGACATAAGACACCCTAAGCACTTGGTAACTTATGACTATATCCACAATTAACTTATAAATCATCATTTTCTTTGATTTAACCATGAGAGAGAGAGATAGATGATGGCATATGCTTGACTAAGCATTCTTAGAAATGTAAGTGATCATGCCCTTGATGTAAGGAAATTACTTTTAGGCCCATTACTTGGACCATAAGTCCTTTCCTTTTTAGAAGTGTGGTCATTATAGGAATTCCGTTTTCATAGGATATATGCTATTAATTACTCAAAAACGGTTTCCTAATGAGATATGTTCCATAATATTCTCTACCTTGATGGACGGTTGAGATTAAATCTAAAGTAAATCTAATTGGAAATTCGGTCCTCTCTCCACCTATAAATAAAGTCTTTTGTCCTTCACAAAGGCTACACACAAAACTCAACACATTAAGGTTTATAGGCAAAGAGAGAGAAACCGAAACCATCCACCCAGCATCTTCTTTGACGGATCTCAACAACAGCGCTAGACAGCAGGATCGGAAAGCTCTCTGCATCAGGATGTCTGGAGGTACTCTTCAACTTATTTAAGATTAAATCTTGCATGTGACTATCATGTTGTTCACGATCTTAGGGTTCATGTTAATAATGATATAACACTTGACAATCCAAATTGTTTGCCTAACCATGTTTTTGACTGACTCCAAGCTCCAATATTGAAGGAATGATATTCACCATTGGACTGACAAAACATGATTAAAACCCACAAAAATGATGATTTTTTACATCACAATATTTTATACAGTGAGGCTCACCTTTTAAAGACTCAAAATGTCCAAACACATGCACACCTGTTTTTCTATCACTGAATGATATTTCATTCCTACTGATTGTTCCTAACTGTTAGATTGGGCAAACATAGGTTAACCATGCTTTTAAATGTGTTAGTCCAATGGTTAACCTTACTCCAAATGAAGTTAAGTTGGGAGCTTTTCAGTTAATGGATTGCACAATGGGGATGAATCAAGTGGGGTTCCACAAACAATGGTGCACTTTTCAAAACTAACCCTGGTTTTTCTAGTCATCCATACATAAAATACATTGGTCCCCCAATAAATTAACTGTACCACACAACTTATTGTTCCAGCTGGGCATGGCCACTCAATGGGAGGGGGGGATGAGAAGACCTATGGGTAGAACGTGGAATATGGATAGCCCATCATGAACATCAACTTAACCACAATACTTCATGATTTATATGCTTAGAAAGGAAATACCCACACTCAGAAAGGGACATATAGCATGACATTGACACCGCATGCATAGATCACCACATACCAGAACCAACATAGCACTAACACATTTACATTGGGCACGTGAGATCTAAATCCATACCTGTCCAAGTACAGGGTCAGATAGAATATTCTGAATTTCTGGATCCTGCATTGCCTTTGCCCGCAAACAAGTTTTAAAACCTTTTCTCACAGAACACATGAAAGAAGGTATAGGCAAAAGACAAACACAGAGCACTGACCTGCCTTTCCTTTAGTTCATCTGGACTAATCTCACCCCTGTTAGCTTGTTAATCTGTTCAATGCATCCAAAAAATGGATTTCAAAAATAAAAGTCAGTTCCAGCTACTCCCATGATTTCAGTTCCAGCCAAAGGTAGTATTGCAATCCAGCAGTCTAAATAACTAATGCAGACTCCAGAACTGAATGTAAATCAAATGATGCAAAGTTCATTTGATATAACTTATACTAATTGAACCTTCACTCTACGTTGCATAGTATATTAATTAAATTTATCGTTAAATCAAGAGTTAGGATAACAACTCTTGGAGAGTTCCTTCTCATCTTCCATCCGAGATCTATGACCTTCATTCAACAAGTCATATCCCTTTGGGGGGCTCAGCGGTCTCAGATTCTCTCCTTTGGAAAGGCAGTCCTTCAGGGAGTCTCTCTCTCGAAGAAGCGTGGAACTTACTTAGACCCAGTCAAGCTGAGGTGCCCTGGTCTAGTCTGGTCTGGAATAAGATGATGAACCCCAGGCTGGCCTGCTTCGGCTGACACCTCCTTCTTAGGAAAACTCCTATTGATCGCAGGGCTAAGCAAAGAGGTTGGGCTATGGCTTCCAGGTGCTGCCTCTGTCATAGCCAAGAAGAAGATGACCTCCACCTCTTCTTCTGCCCGCTGGCTCGTCAGCTGTGGTCATGGATCCTGAGTCTTGGAGTTCACTTCCCTTCCCTCCCTCTGTCAGTGCCAACTATTTGGTCCTCCCTTGCCTAAGGTGAATATGTTCCTGGAACGAAAGCAGCAGCAGTTATCTTCTTCCAAGTTATCTCAACTCTCTGGTCTCTCTGGAATGATTCTAAGCACCGCAACTTGAAGCCTTCTCTGGCCAGAGCAAAGTTCTTTTGTATGGATCGATTGAGAGGTCAATCAAGCTCCTTTCCAGGTTCCAGATCTTATTCTCACCCAATTCTCCTTTCTATGGGGCAGATGATGTAATTTTGGCTTTTTCTTAGGCTCCTCTTTGTTTTCTTCTGTCTGGTTCTCTTTGTCTGTTCATGTTTCTTTCCTCCTTCTCAATTCAATTTGCCATTTAGCAAAAAAAAAAAAGAAGTTTGTATACGAAAAATGATGAGTTTATCTTAGATTATTATTAGATTTGATTTTGGTTATATTATGGAAATGTTATTATTTGATTTAATTTTCCTATTTAAGCTATTGTTATCATTTGTTTATTTTTTTATAGTTTTTTTGTATATACCCCCTAAAGTTTGTGGGATTTGTAAATAGGCCCCTGAGGTTTTAGTATTTGCAAAATAGGCCCCTACATTTTCATTTTAATACCTTATGTGTCTCCAAAATCAATACAAACGTTAGGGGGGTATATACAAAAGGCTCTTCTTTTTTTTTTTTGTAAAGTGTTATCATTTGATTTGATTTCTATTTAGGGGTGTGATTGAGTTTTCTATTTACAGTGACTATATGAATCAGAGAACCAATTTGCTAATGGCATTAGCCCCACCTTCCGACGAATCACCTCTAAAGTATGACGTTTTACCTTGGTTATGTTTTAATGAGTGGACCTATTCCAGTTAGAGTGAAATCTGGTGTAAAGTGAATAGAAGGAAGTGTAATTATTTTAAGCAAATTAGATTACAGTTGGGAACCCAAAGAGACTTTTTGGTGACTGCAAACGAGTTGGGGTTTATCAACCTCATTCAACTAGAACTTTTGAATTGAACAAATTCGAAAGTCATGAATCAAATGAACAAATTCAAAAGTCATGAGTTAAATGAATCTACCCCATCAGATTTTAGGATCGTGTTAATTCTTGAATTAAGATTTGAGAACTTGAACGTGAATTGGAGATAACATGTTATTTAAAACTTCCTCTTTTTTTATGTGAAGAATGATCTATCTCTAGAGCTTGGTTTGATGCAGATTTCATGTTTTGAAACCAGATTGAACAAAAGGAAAAAAGTACTATAAACATTCTAAGTTCTAACTCTACTCTTTGACTCAATGGATTAGAATCTATAATGTATTTATAATGGCTTGTAGCTCGAGTCCGGATGCAGTTGCTTAGGTCTTAACATAGTAAGACCTTGATCTAAATCTAATTTTTTTTCAGTAGAGTCCTATTTAGAATTTCTTTTCAGAAGGTAAGCAAGGAATATAATTATAGGCAAGTTTTTGTAGCATCCATGGGGACTTTTCCTCCTCTGTGGGAAAAAAAATTTCCAATCCCTCCACACATGCACACCCCCTAAAAAATAAAAAAAGGAAGTTTATTTTCCTTAGTTGCATCAACTATGCCTACTTCTCCTTGACTTTCTATAGAAACATAGTGCTGTGTTTGTTCTAGAGTAATTCGTTTGAACAGTGGCTCTAGCCCTTTTTTCCAAGCTGTTAATATACTTAAATACTTATTTCCCAAAAAACAAAACAAAAAAAAAAAAGTAATGCATGAGATTGTGTTAATCACATTATTAATCATTTTCTCAATCTTACAATGATATCAACTCATGTTGAAGTTAAATTTGGTAATATATCATCCGGAAGGATGGAATTCATTTTTGCACGGTATCCTACCAATAGGTGGGCCCCACAGTGGACTTCCACATATCCCACCAACAGGAAGAGTGTGGTAGACACTCAAGG
Source organism: Cinnamomum chago (assembly GCA_038049695.1). Lineage (NCBI taxonomy): Eukaryota > Viridiplantae > Streptophyta > Magnoliopsida > Laurales > Lauraceae > Cinnamomum > Cinnamomum chago. Next base: position 17,248,227 of record CP142453.1, read on the forward strand.
GTCCAATTACGACAACACAAACATTCCTTGTATGGTACTCTTTGATTCTCAACCACCCATTTAAATCCTTAACTTGTGTGGTAGAATCTCTCTCAACGAGCATCTCATGGTAGAGTGTAACTTTAAAAAATCCATCACATGATACTACACTGGACATTGGTAAGAAGCCAACAAAGGAGCCTATAAAATGTCAGCCATGTTAAGCCCCCACCCACAGCTTGCTTTAACATATTCCATTTCTTCCCCATCGTTTCTGCTTTATCTCCTTCTTCCAAAGCTTAGCAGTTATGTCTATTGTATTGAGCTCCAGCCTTTCAGATGCTCCAAACAAACACCATCCGGAAGGAAATAAAACTTCTGAGGTAGTTCGAAGATCAGTGAACTATGTTCCGGAGATATGGGGTGATCGCTTTGTTGCATCCTCTCCGGATAACTTGGTAAGAATGAATGAAGGCTGTTGCATGGCTAACTATTACATTATATATATATATATATATATATCGCTCTTGATTGAAGTGAAGTTTGAGCTTATTGTGAATTTATGGAGTCCAAGGGCGTATAAACTGAATGGTGTGGATCGAGCCTCACATGAGTTAAGTGAAATCAATCTCATTGCGACTCCCATGCAAACCTTGGCATCTATCATTTCATAGAAATATATTTGATCACCCATCCAAGCTAAACGATCCATTATGGTACATGGGCATCTAGCTAGTATTATAAGATCCTCTGAGGTTTTAACTCAAGACAAATTAGAGAGGTCCAAAGGGGGACCCACCTATAAAAAGTATAAAACAGGAATCTCATTTCTCTACCGATCGTTTAAGAAGACATTTGATTGGCTCACTCATGGATAGCTTCAATTTGATTGGTGGAGAGGTGAGTTGGATGGAATATTTTATAGGTAAAAAAGAATAATATACAATTGTTGGGATTTGAACCCATAAGCAATTCCATACCAACCCAAGATCTAACCAATAAACCAACCAATCCTTTGTATTAGAAAATGACTTCTTTTATTCATAAAATCTTCTCCTCTTATTTTGGAATTCTTCAACACTTTACAAAAGTTTCTTCACGTAACTTCTTTATTGAAATCTCTTTTTGATACCTTGGAACACTAGCTGGAAGGTTGGGGTAGTCGCGGAGTCCACCTACACAACATAAATTACATAAAAATGCGCCATAAATAATCAAATTTATACATGATAATCCGATAATCCGTTAATGTGATAGAAAGATAAAATCTCCATGTAAAACAAATGATATACATATGAGATGCCGATAAAATTCGAACTTGTGCGTGCCTAAATATTTACGGACTTGTTTAGACAAATATAGAACTTCTTAGGAAAGATCAAATGCCTGAGACCTGAAAGGGAAGGAGAAACAAAGGTCAGAGACCCTGGCTGCAGTCAGCCAAAGGCACTCCGATGCTTAAGTTAGTTCAACAACTAGACAAAGTATGAGTGAGTGAAGAAGAAGAGATAGCTTTGAATATGGGTGTGTATATGTGTATGCGCACATCTTCTGGATCAATCCTTTGCATATATATAGGTTGAGAGTTGACTTTTGGAGGTGGAGTCCCATCAGACCTTACGCTGGAGGCTTGGGGGTAGAGTCCCATCGGACCTTACCCTGATGTAGACGTAGCCGTCGGGTCTAGTTGACCTCTTCCCAAATTGGTTGACTTACTCAAGATTGATAAAAAAAAATCTTTAACTTATGATCACAAATTTTCTTAGAATCAACTAAATGAAACTTCGTTTGGAATAAAAAAAATGACAATGCAACATAGGCCTTAATATTAGATGGTTTCTTCCGCAAATCAATAGTTGGAATTACATTCCAATTAACCCTAATTTTTGTAATGGTCGTGCTAACTTAATATGTGCTTAAGAAGTTCTAATTTCTTGTAGATTATACAGATTCTTTTAAGTATGAAATACGGCAGGATTTTTCCTCCCGGGCCAACTCCTCTTCAAATTGTTTGACGGCATCTAAAAGTGCACAAAAATGCACTACTTTCTGAAAGTCCGGGATCCGAACCCTAGAGGGGGGGTTGAAAAGGGTGAGCTTCTAATTAGTGACCAATTATGCCAAATTCTAAACTTCTTTAAATCAATTAGTCACAAGTGATAATATGGAACTAAAGTGCGGAAGCTAACAAAAGCAATCATCACAAAGCAATCACCATAATACAATGATTATAGTGGTTTGGCGTCAATGCCTACATCCACTACCGGCTTATGATCCTACACCCTACCGGATTTCCACTATCTATGCTTTTCAATAAGCTAAGCAATAACATTTATAAGATAGTTTTCAAGGCTAAGTAATAACCTTACAATATGTTTTTCTTAGGCTAAGTAATAACCTTTACACTGTGCTTTTCAAGGCTAAGCAATAACCTCTTGGGTTTTATGGTTCACCCCTAACCATACACTTATGCTATTCTAAGGCTAAGCAATAACCTATGCAACCAAAATGTTTTCTCTGAGAAGTGTCTACACAACACTTAAAGAGATGCAAATTTTTTTTTCTAAATTAATGCAAATTGAATTAAGAAAGAGGGCAAAGAAAACAGCTAAAAAACAACCAAGTAGAAAAGAAAGACAACAAGAGAAAGAAACAACAACACACTAGTTCAACCCCTGAGGAGGCTGATTACAAAGAATAAATAAAGAGTTTGAAGAGCTGCTGGAGACGGAAGAAGACATAAAACTCAGAGAAATAGAGGCATCCTGTAAAAATAAATTAATCACAGATTGGAGGGAAGGCACCTTGGTTAGGCGGATATTAAAGCATATGGTTCTCTTCTCTAAAGAGACGCAATTTAAGCTCATATACAAAGCCTCTTAATTAGGCGGATATGAAAGTAAAAATCTAATTCACACACACAACACACTATATGAATGCAAAGATGAATGCTCAATGTGCATGTATGATGTCCTTAATCAATTTGAAAATGAAAGCTCATAAAAAACATTTATGATTGAGGTAAGAATGCGAATCACATATTAAAAGACAACTTGTAAAATACATATCATTGATTATCCCAAGGGAAACACACAAGATGTTTCCCCCAATCCCCCGTGCTCCTTCGGAAGCAGGGCAAGTCCGAATCCCTAACCCTAACCTCTCCCCTGCTCTCCTGTCCTCCTCCATCCCCTCCCTAACCCCTCCTTCTGCATCTTCTTCTGGTACTCCCCCAGCTCCCCCTTCTTTAGGGCCGATAATCCCTAATTTTCCCCCTAGCACGAGGCTTCCCCCAGTTCCTACAGAATCATCTCTTCCTTCATCTCTAGAGGATTCAAGTTTATTGCCGATTCCTTTCCCTCCTAAATGGGACACAGCACAGCTCCAGCTCCTGCACCAGCACTTGGAAAGCGTCCTGACTCACCAACAGGCACAATCCCCTCCTTCAGAAGACCTGCACCTCCCGAAGTCATATGCCAACTTTCTCTCTCCTTCAGCCATCTCAGCTCCACCAGCTATCCCTCCTCCTGCCTGGATTGATGGTAAGCTCACTCTAAGGATTCCTCATCAAATGGTAGCTAACAGTAAGGAATCCTTCTCTTTCTCAGCTATAGGGAAATTTGTTGGCCGGCGTCCTACCCTAGAAGGATTAGAACAATGGGTTCAAAAGTCTTGGAGACTCTCCAGGCCTTGTCTAATTTCCCTCACAGAGAGAGGCTTCTTCATCTTCATATTCAACACCCAGGAAGACAGGGACTGCTTAGTTAGCCAGAGTCCCCTGATTATGGAAAGGAAAAAGCTCCTTTTGCAGCCATGGTCCCCCAGACAGGAGGTTATCGATTGGCCATCGTTTGCCCCAGTTTGGATTCGGCTCAAAGGTATTCCTTACCACTGCTGGAGCAGTGATATTCTTCTATCCATAGCTGGGTCGATTGGCAAGCCTCTTCGCCTGGATGATATCACAGCCTCTCAGAAAATGCTTTCTTTTGCTAGAATTTTGGTCAATCTGGACGTTGCTAAATCCAACCTGACCTCTCTAATGGTGGACCTGGAAGGAGAAGGAGTTGTAGAGGTGGAAGTGCTTTATGAAAATATTCCTTGCTCAGAATGTTTTTCTACAGGCCATCTCTCCTCTAAATGTCCCTACACTTATAAGCCTCCCCTGCTTCCAACTCCTGCCCCAGCTTCTTTGCCCAAGACGAAATCCTCTGTTCCAGCCTCTGTGGAAGATAAATCCTTGGATACCCAGGAGCAAACTAAGGGCCTCTATCCCTTAGGCTCTGCCCCCCCCCCCCCCCTCCCATTATCCCCTCCTCTATGAGAGCCCTCGGTTCTGAGGCTACTGGTTCCACCCCTGATTCCCCCACCCCTGATTCCATTATGGAAATCCTGGAGGATAACCCTGCCCCTTCATTTATCAGTCCCAATCCCTTCTCTGCTCTTGAAAAATTTTCCCTAGCAGACCTTCCCCCGCCTATTTCCAATACCAAACTCCCAAAAGCTATACAGTTTCCCTCTGAGCCACCAGACCAAGACTTCCTTCCCCTTATAGAGGCCACTAAGGCTCCTACATTTACTTCCCTAGTCTCCCAGAACTCTGGGAATCCCCCCCCCCCCCCACTCCTGCAGAGCCAATTTCTATTGGGCATTCCCAGGCTGGTGCAGAGTTTATCCCCATCTCTTCTGTAGTAGTGGATCTTTCTTCCTTTAAGCCTAAAGGTAGGAAGAAGTCTAAGAACAGAGGCCTTATCTCCCATGGACCCAAAACAAGAAGTCATATTGGCACTCCTTCCCCCACTGCCTCCAATATTTAAAGCCCTTTTCCTGGAACTGTAGGGGTATTGGTAATTCCCCTACCCAAACAGTGTTGCTTCACTTTTTAGCCTCTCATTCTCCTACCATCCTCTTTCTTTCTGAACCTAAAATTCCATTAGGTTCTCCAATTTCCCTTGCGATCCAATCTCTTGGCTACAACTAGAACTTTAGTTCCCCTAATAACTCCCTCTGGTGCTTCTGCAAATCTAATCCCAATCTTAATTATTCTCTTCTTGATCTTTCTAACCAACACATATCCATCCAAGTTACAGATGTCCTCTCTTCCTCCTCCAGCCTGATCTCAGGTGTCTATGGTTCCACTGATTATAGACAAAGGAGGACTCTATGGGACTATTTGGTCAATGCTTCCTCAATAGCTCTCCCTTGGGCAGTTATAGGTGACTTCAATGCCATCCTCTTGGCTTCGGAGAAATTCAGTACCTCTCCCCCTTCTCAATCCTCAGTAAAAGAGTTCTCAGACATGGTGCTTGCTGCTGGCCTTAAAGATCTTGGGTTTAGAGGAAACAAATTCACTTGGGCCAATAACAGGCAAGGTCTTGCTTACGTTGCTGCAAGACTAGACCGTGCCTTGGCCAATAATGCTTGGCTTGGCCAATTTGCTGATCCTCTTATTTCCCACCTTCCAAGAATCTCTTCTGACCATAGCCCTCTTTTGTTGTCTCATAGATCCTCTCCTCCTATTAAGAATATCCCCTTTAAGTTTGAAGAGATGTGGCTTTCCCATGATTCCTTCCTCCCTCTAGTTAAGGACAGTTGGGCCATTCCTTGTAGTGGTTCCCCGCAGTTCATTCTTGCCCAAAAGCTCAAAACTCTTAAGAACAAGTTGAAGACTTGGAACTTTGAGGTTTTTGGACAACTCAAGCAGAATATAGCTAATGCTGAGAAGCAGGTCTTGGAAGCCCAATCTTCCTACGATTCCAACCCTACAGAATCTCTTCTAAAGGATCTTAATTACAGCAAGTCCTCCCTTCACAATTGGCTTAAAGCTGAATCAGTCCATTGGAAGCAAAAATCCAAAATAAGATGGTTAAAAGAAGGGGACAGAAACACAAAATTCTTCCACTTGTCTGCTAAATCCAGGAGCTCCATAAACAGGATTGATAGGATTACAGTCAATGGGACCATCATTGAAGATGTGGAACAAATCAGGAATGAAGCCTGCTCTTTATATTCCAACCTGTTGCAGTCTAATCCCTCTGTCTTAGATGATTCTCTCTTTAATCGTCCAGGTCCAACTGTCTCAGAGGAGCAGAACTCTATCTTAGTAGCCATCCCCTCTTCAGCTGAGATTAAAGAAGTTGTCTTTAACCTAAAGAGATCCAGCTCCCCTGGGCCTGATGGATTTTCAGGGGTCTTCTTCACTCACTGCTGGGAGATTGTAGGACCTCAAGTCATTAAAGCAATTTCTCATTTCTTTAGTAAAGGGAGACTTCTTAGAGCTTCCAATGCCTTCTTTCTTACTCTTATTCCAAAAAAGCTTTCCCCAACCTCTTTCTCTGATTTTAGACCCATTAGCCTCCTTAATTTTTCCTATAAAATTATCTCTAAAATCTTGGCTTCCAGGCTTTCCAAAATCCTCCCCTTCCTTATCTCCAATCACCAGTCTGCCTTTGTTAAAGGTAAAACAATTCATCATCATGTTGCCCTTGCCCATGACCTTTTTCAAAGCCTAAAATCTTCTACTAGAGGAGGGTTGTCTGCATGAAACTGGACATCTCTAAGGCCTTTGATAAGCTGCAATGGAACTTTTTATTCAAAGCTCTTCAACATTTCAACTTCTCCTCCAAGTGGATCAATTTGATAAGGGAGCTTGTCTGCACATGTAGAGGTTCAGTTCTGATTAACAAAAGCCCCAGTGGTTTCTTCAGTACCTCCTATGGGCTGCGCCAAGGAGACCCGCTCTCTCCTTACCTCTTCATTCTTGCAGAAGAGATTCTCAGCCGGAAAATTGAAGAACTTAGGTTCGAGGGAGCCATTCTTCCTATCTCTCAGGTGCCCTCTACTCCCTGCCATTTAATTTATGCAGATGATATTCTGGTTTTCATAAAAGGTTATAAAAAGGGGCTCAGGCGGCTGCAAGAACTCCTCCATCTGTATCAAGACTCGTCAGGCCAATGTTTTAATCTCCAGAAAAGTCACCTATATCTGGGAAAATGTAGTACCAGGACAGCCAACATGATTTCCAGCACATTGCAGATTAACACAGCCCCTCTCCCTGCAGTTTATCTTGGAGTGCCCTTATTCTTAGGCAGTGCTAGGCATACTCTTTTCAGCCAAATGCTGGATTCTATCAGCTCTAGGCTGGCGGCCTGGAAGATGAAATGCCTCTCATTTGCAGCTAAGCTGATCCTTGTTAAACATGTGTTAGCCTCCATCCCTCTCCACATATCTCTTGTCCTTCCCCTTCCCACCAAAACTTGCTTGCAAATAGAGAGAATTATGAGGAACTTCCTATGGTCAGCTTCCCCTGATAAAATCAAAGCCAACCTGGTCAAATGGGATCTAGTTTGTCTTCCAAAAGTTGAGGGAGGATTAGGCCTGCGTCGGGTCAAAGATTTTAATGAAGCTTGCCTTAGATTTCTGGCGTGGTCCGCCATCAACACCATTTCACTGTGGGCAACCTGGTTTAGAGGCAGATATCTTAGGAACCCCTTGTTCTGGAACAAGAGAACTCACTGTGGTGGATCATGTATTTGGAAAAAAATCAGTACTCATCTCTCTTCTCTCTAGAAGGACAGCAAATGGCAAATTGGTAATGGTAAATCTATTAACCTCTGGTATGATACCTGGATCGACAGTAAACCTATAGCCTCTCTGTTCCCTTCTTTTCTCTTCTCTGCTAATGACCTGGTAGCAGACATCATAGAGGATAATATGTGGAGCATTCCCCCCCAGCTGCCATCCCAGCTCAAGGAGTATCTCATGCAGTCCACTAGTCACATTTCCATTCCCCCTAAGCAAAGCAACGTTCCAGACTCCCTCATATGGACTAGGAGCTCCTCAGGAGCTTTCTCCATTAAGGTTGCCTGGAACTCAATCAGGACTGCTGCTGCTGAAGTCCCATGGCATAAACTGATCTGGAACAATCTCATCCACCCCAGAATTGCTTGCATGAGCTGGCGCCTTTTCCATAGAAGAACCCCGACGGACAGCTGGGCTAAATCAAAAGGGTGCAGCTTGGCTTCCAGATGCTTCAATTGTTTTAATGCTGAAGAAAATGAACCTCACCTGTTCTTCTCTTACAATATGGCATCAGCCTTTTGGCACTGGCTGCTCACGAGTTGTGGGGTCCCTCTTTCTTCTTCTCTCTCAGCTTCTTCTATTTGGTTAGCAATTTACTCTACTGGAGATACTCAAGGAAGGAACTGTGCTGCAGCTATCTTCTTCCATGCTATCTCAATCCTATGGTCTCTTCGGAACAACTCCAAACACAACTCCATAACTCCCTCCCTGGAGAGAGCAAAGGTGATCTTCAAGGACAGCATAAAAGGCTTGGTCTCTACTGGCAAAGTGTTGCATCCCCATCCCATCTTGGCTGCTATGAGAATTCTCACTTAGCATTTCTTCCTCTGTATTCTTTAGAGCTTGATCCAGGTTTCTTCTTTCTTTGTTTTGTTTTAATGGCTTTCCTCTTCTCTCTGTCTTTTTCTGAGTTCTCTTGTAAGCCTTTCTGCTATTTTGGGGGCCTTGCCCTTTCTTCTTAATACAATTTTACCTTTTAGCAAAAAAAACTTGTAAAATACATATCTATCTAGTCTAAGCAAGTTGTGAAATTTTGAGAACAAAACATGTGATGCATGAGGTCTTCAATTAAATTAACAATGTTGCTCAATCTATGTATGCTAAAAGCATTTGAAAGTGTAAAACACAAAAAGATATTTGATTGAAGTGAAAATCCTAATGACATATTCTCTAAATAACCAACTTGTAAAGATATGGTTCAAGAAATGCTAGTTGTATTAAATTCCAAATCTAAAATATGTGATGCATGAGCATAGTTGTTTACAAAACAAATTAGCTTGCCTATGTGTTCATGGAAGGAAAACAACTAGCTAGAGATCCAACTAATTAAGGTGGCCGGTGTCGAGTTTTTGGTTAATTCGAACTTGGAGATATGCTTTGATTTGGTGATTTAGGGCGTAGGGCTTGGATTAGGATTTGCAAATTTCGGGTTTGAACTTATGATTTGGACATTAAGGGTTCAAATTTAGATAAAGAGGGATAATGATTATACTAAATCTAAGGTGGGAGGGAGATTGCTTTATTTAGAGTTATTTGGTGAGAGAAAGAGAGTAACCACGAGAGGACCAACAATGAGAAGCTCGATCGGTGTGAAGAGGATCTCGGACTCTCAATAGAAAGAAGATATTAAGAGAGAACGACGCAAAAGGATGTGGTACTCTCAGCGAGTAGATGTCAAAAGAGAAGAAGAATGTTTTCAATAAGGTTTTGCGACGTCGGGCGATAACAAGGTTTAGACATGGGGCGAATGTTTATTAGAAATATGTGGGACAGTTCCAGGCCAATTCAAATTTTTAGCATTTTCAAGATTGGCCTGGGGCATCATATGTAGGTATGCCCCTGCCTCTTGATTTCAAAGAAAACTGAGTTTTCCTGTTGGAAATACCATTATATATGTGCGCACGCGTGTTGAGTTCATGAATTTGCACAATTACGCATCATATTAAGATGAATTAGATATTTAATTGGGTGAATTGCATCATTATTCATCTAATTTCATCATTTCATGCATTTTCACGTAGGAGCCTGAATTTTCATACTTTTCGTACATTTTCTGCATTAACTTAGATTGTTTTGCAAATTTTCTTCGAAGAGTCCCAGTTGGAGTAGAACTCTGTCCGGATGGGTCCCGCTTCATTATGGGCTCTTCACTATTTAATGTGTTAAATTAGAATGTGCAAAAAATGAGAATTCCAGACCTCTGTCACGGAGCCCACTTTCAAGCACACATTGTCATCCTAGGCCCTGCGTTGCTGAATTGAAGTAAATTGAAGAATTCACCACTTGGACCCCCCACACACAAGCCATATGCAAATCAATCAAAGGAGGGGTCCACTCATCATGTCACTTGAAGAATCCTAACTACAGTAGAAGACTTCTCATAGGGCCCACTATTCAAATAGATGAAATGTCTCACATGGCAGGGTCCACATGAGTGGTTGCAAATTTAAAATTATTAATGGATAATTCAAAGAGTATCATTCTAATTGGAACAAAAGAAGAAGAGTTTGAATCATCCACATCTGATGTCCTTTCAAAAAAGAAAGTTGTGCAGAGATAGAATCCATTGCAAATCAAATTTTAAAAGTTAATCTCGGTTTTCTCAGGACAACTAATCTTCAAATGGCCATAACTTTCAATCCGACCGTCGGATTGATGAAATTCACCTACCGTTTGAAAGCTTATTCAGAGTAGATACTCGTGGAGCCCAAGAATGTGCAAATTAGAGCTATATTGACAAAGTTATGGGTCCGGAGATTTTCATGTTTATTTTTAGACGGGATTGCAATTAAATCCACACCGTTGATAATCAATTGCTGCACATCCCTTGTGGGACCCCATTTGAAGATTAGCCAAGCCACGCAGAGGTTTCCAGAAGCTTCCACCTCATTCAAATTCAAAAGAGGATAAGAGATATACCTTATCAATAAAGAAAAATCAAATCTGCAGAGAAGGTGTCCAGATTCAATGTATCTGATAGATAACCGGAGAAATAAAAGGAACCAGAAAGTAGCATACGGGAGAAACTCCCTCCCCTTGGACGTGCATGATCACTCTCTCCTCTTTTGCTTCTTTCTCTAATTAATATAATTTAATTTTTACTTTTGGGTATTCTAGAGCCCTGTTCCAGAAATTAGGATTTTTAGAAAAGAGATTTCTGAGAAATCATTATACAAGGAGATGCTATCAATGAAATTACTTATGGAGTTCTTTTCAATGGCTAGCTAGATTTCTGGATTGGAGCATACAGATGAAGCTAAGTAGATCTTTGATTTAATTTATGTTATTTTTCTATTACTTTCTTGTCTCTTTTAAATGCATGCTCTATTAGAATAATAGATCTGTCTTCATGCCTTAGGCAGCCTCTGTTTTGATTTCTAATGAAAATAGTTTGATGATTTATACTTATTTTGATAGATTATGCTTAGGGCTGAGATCCTTTGATAGTTTATGTTTAATTTGATGAGTCATGCTTATGATTTTTCATTCTTTTATGAGGAGAAGGAGATCTTGGGTTGTGACCTTATTTTTTTTATTAAAAATTGATTTTTGCGAAAGACAAATCCTCCGGATCTGAAACATTGATTTGTTTCTGATCTGAGTTATTTTGAGACAAATAGTAGAATAATTGCATGGATGGATTAATTATCTTGCTTAGTGGATTCTGGATGCTCTGATCTGTTTTAAATAATTGATTGATTTGTGTTTATGCATTTTTCTAGTTTTTTTTCTTAGATCTCAATTACTTATTAATCTCTGATTTTAAAAAATCATATTTTAAATTTTAACTTAGTAGTGCTCCTTGTGGGATTCGACCTGTACTTGCCAGTGTCTCAAAAGGACAACTGTGCACTTGCAGTATTAAAAGATTGAATTTAAATTCACATCAGCGCGTGTATTAAAGCAATAGAGAGCCCTGCTTTAGAGTGTGCCGGCACTCTCAATTTTTTTGGTTTCTCGGTGTGCCATGTCAGCATTTCAATAAAATGATACATGGCATCAAAAATAATTTAAATGATGGCTATTTGGGTATTTTAATGAAATCCCATCCCCATTACACAGTTTCCTCCCTTAAATCTCATTCCATCCCTTAAATCTCTCTAACACTCACACTGTCCCTTTTCTTACCTAAATGATCTCGCAAAGTTCCTATAATCTCCATCTAGGTTTCCATCATTTATTAATCTATATGTATCGTCCTCTCTATAATCTCTTATCTCTACCATCATCCTCTCCTAAAATCTTGTAACTTATCAACTTAACCTATAATCTCTCATCTCTACCATCATCCTCTCCTAAGATCAATTTAATTTTGAATGAGGAACCTAATCGAACCCATCCTACATTCTCTCATTAAATCTTATATAGCTTCTCATCAAACCAGAAGTTACTAAAATCTCTCACACGGGTATCACACATCAATTATAGTCATTACCCTTTTTCTTCTCTCCATTCAGGATGAGCATCACACCTCTATCATTCCTCAAGTCCTAACCACAACACAAAGACATCTCTTCCGGCAAAACATTTTGAGGAAATTCTCATTAATTTATAGGTACACCTCTCTCTCTCTCTCTCTCTCTCTCTCTCTCTCTCCTCTCTCTCTCTCTCTCTCTCTCTGTCTCTCTCTCTCTCTCTCTCATGGTCTTTTTTTATAAATTATTCTACTCTTTTTTATCCTTTGGGATATAATTTTGTTAACATTATCTTGTTAATCTCATAATTAATCTAATTGGAAACTTTTCTATCTTTGCATTATGTTTTTTTTTTTAATATCTTTGTTATTTCCTTATTCTTTGGGATATATATAATTTTTTTTAAATCACGAAATTAATCCACTTGAAAAAATAAATTTTTAATGAAAAAATGGTCTATGAGATACCATCATAGAAAATGATTAAGAATTGGAATGAGGGTTAAATCACCTCGGTATCAAATTGTGGGGCAAGCATGGAGAAACAAGATAATACTTCTGATAAACAAGTCGTGCACATATTTCTAATTTTTAAAGGCAATTCCATATTTCTATCTCTGGCGTGCATATCTTGAGATAGAGTGGGGGGCATTGTATCCTGGGAACAAATTTTCATTCAATCCACCTATATATGAGAAATTAATGTCTTTTAAGAAAGCATCTTCATTGATGTCCCTTGCTGAATTTATCTTGCTTTCTTAATTTTTCATCACTTTCACATTCTTTCAAGCACCCATCTCCAACCCTTTTATAATTGCTTACATACAATTTATATGGGGTGTTTTTATGATAACCGGATAGGGGTCTTCATCACTTACAAATTGTGCCGTAATGTTTAAAATTAATAAAAAGAAAATACATCTAAAATCCCCTCGTACGCTAACACACTCTTGATTAAGTCGTGTTGACACCTTAGTTTCACACACATGCTCTGGATCAATCTGTGGATCCTTAAGTTAAAGTATCACTGCTTAACCAGTAGCCAAAAAAAGAAAAAGCTTGCAGGGGTTTTAATGCTATTGATTCTTCTTATAGCTTTAAAAGAGATTATAAGATCCAAAATCCTGGCCTAATCAAATTAAGGAACTCTTAACTCAAATTCTCTTTCCGGCCCAAAGGTTGGTACACCCTCCGTTATCAAAAAAAAAAAAAAAAAAATGTCTTCCTGCTGCCATATTTGCTGAGAGAGAGTAACAGGTAAAGGTCTATGGTTGAGGAAATGTCATCTAAAACTTAGGCTATTGCGCAGCTCAATAAAACTCAAAAAGCTCAACTCAACTTGGCAAGGTCTTCCTGACAGTGTTCATGGCCTGAGTTGGGCCGGATTGGATCTGATTTTAGAAAACAGGCCGGTACTCTGCCCAAGCTGGCACCAGCAGTAAGTGCCTGGCCCGAGCTCGGCCCATCTCAAACATGTCAGTCCAAGTCCCACCCATTTAGTCAACCGGGCTGGGCCAAGCTTTGTTTTTACTTGTCCTGCCTTTCTATCACTTGTTTTGGCAAAATCAGTCACCAATCTACAAGTAGCTCGTACTTATTCAAGCCAGGTCAGGCCGGTTCAAGCTTTTATCACTAAATCCTAGCTCAGCCCATATATAAATGGGCACAAAATTTAGATCTAGGCCCAGCCCGAGTGCTAAAAACCATTGCCCGAATTCGGCCCAGGCCGACCCAGGGCTGGTGCAATTGGGAGTGCAATCGAGCTTTTTGGGAGGCTTACTTGGGCCTACCATTCGTGGGTCGGAACTTTCAACAATTCCACTTGTGATTGGCATTTGTAGGCTTATAGAATGTTTTACGTTCTCGAATATCCAGCTCCTAAAATGCTTAGGGTAGTTGAACATTTATGAATCCAATTATGGGACAACTTGTGGAATTCTAAGATATTCTCTTAACAAACAAGCCTCTAGTATAATGTTAAATCAAAGGCTAAGATAGCCTGATCAAGGGAGACCTTTCCGTTCCCCGACCACAAGTGATAGGCTTGAACCTAGGTGGGCCCCCACTAGCTGCACTGCAATAAACAATATGTAGCTAGAGTTGCAAAATGGGATGGTTCCGGATCGGAACCATAGTGGACCCGGACCATTTTAAAATAACGGTTTCGGTTCCGGATCCGGTTTTGAATCGAAAGATGTTTTGTTGGTTCCAAACCTAATTTCGATAAGAAAACTTGGATCCGGTTCAGGAATTTGATCCACTTAGAGGACTCGAATCTAGTTCCAAAATCGATTCTATTTTCTCTTTATTCTTCATTTTTTTCCTAAAATAAGTATATCATTCAACTTATAATAGTACATCAAGTTTACAACATCCAATATCATACATAAGAATGCCCAAAAGGAGTTGGTTTTAAAGTACAAATTGCAATATCAAAGACTCATATGCTAAGCCTCATGTCCACGGGTCGGAACCTATATAGACCCAGAACCAGACTCGTTTCTCAATCGGAACCTAGGTTTCGAACCCTGATCCGTTTATGAATCAGATCCTAAAATAAGTTCCAGACCCGATTTTTTGCAAGTCGGAACTTCCGGGTAATCGGATACTCGTTTGCAACCCTATGTGCAGTCTTAAATGCGCTTTGACCTTTTGAAGTCCTTCATAACTATTTCTGATTTTTATGGAGTCAGCTAAACTAATCTGGTAATCCCAATAAAATACCATGACATATTATACGATTCTATAAAATTAATCACTGTCCCCAAATCTTTTTTTTTTTTTTTTCCTGAATTGGAATCCCAAGCCAAAGGGGCTAGGCTGGGACGCGAGAGAGCCCAAACACATGAGAAGAGGAAGCTCACATAATATAAAGGAGATCAACCCTCTAAATATGAAAAGAAGAGTCCACAAAAGTGGGTATAGTGGCATGCCGAAAATCTATTCGTAGGCACTTAAATGAGATGCGGGGTTGTAAATCGACTATTGTCAACTCTTGTCCTCAATACAGTTGCTTTCTTGAAGGAGCATTTTTATCCAATACGCAGAAATTCCATCTAGCTTTTTGTAAAGCGGCGATAGATGGAATATTTTTTTTTTATGCATTGCATGGTCAAGCTCCTCCATGCCTTCCACTTTCTGTGGTGTTAAATGGGTGGAGCCGTGAGCATCCTCAAGTGATTGAATACTCATTCAATTTCCAAATGAATGGAATCTTGCCAATGGACCCCTACTGTCTTTTTAATTTCCTCCATTTAGGAAGTCCTTTTCTGTCTTAACAGGAGAAAAGTTGAAAAATATGATTGTATCACCATATTTAAAAAGATAATATCACCATGTTTTCAAAATATTGTAAGAATTGATATTGATAAAAGAAAATGCAATAAAGTCATGACCAATTGGAAACACTCGTAAAATATTGTTTTTAGCAGCAACTTATAACTAACGACTTTCAAAATAACCCCTGCAGTTTATTCTAATTTGACATGAAGCTCTCTATGTTTTTTACTTTTACTTCTTTTTTTTTTACTATTATTATTATTATTATTATTTGTAAGAAAGCTCTCTAGCATTTGAAATTCCTGACAATAGGGGTTGCTCGGTTGACTTTTGAGTCCGGGTTCTCTGTGGCAGCTATTGCAATTTGCACGTGAACCTCTAACACATGACTTCAACTCCATTTTGGTTTCTACATGGTAGTAATCTGGATCGTTTAAGATAAATGTCATCCCCTCTGGTGATTTATCCTTAAATTTTAGTTTTAAAGGAAGCGGGTCCCACCATATAATTGAGCACGTGATGGAACCCACTTTTATTGAACTAAAATATGCAAGATATCGCTAGATGGGATTAGATTTATCTTAAACAGTCCAATTTAATTTTAGGTTGAGCCCACGATGAAGCTTCAAGCACGTGTTATATATACGATTTCCTTCTAGTAGAAGTAATAGGGAATCTGAACGCAAGACTTTTTGAAGATGAGAATTTTGCGGGACCCATTTTGTGCCAAGTGTTGGCTCTTACAATAAGATCATTATAAATATTATCAATATACCACACTCAAATGTAGTATTAGAATAAAGAGCGAAATATTGGAAAAGGTATCATATCACTTTATAGAGATTATTTGTTTATTTATTTTAATTAAAGTTAGTTTGGTTTTCATGATATATTTAAAATAAGTTCCTAGGAAGACTCAAGTTTAGAAATATCAATCTCTTGAGAACCATATTTATTCCAACACACCAACAAATAAAGGAGTCTCAAAACCCGGAATCTCTATTGCAACTATTACATGTTTTTCATGTTAACGCTTCTATAATAATAAATGGGACTGTCCAAAATGAATGTATATTCTCTAAAGATATATTCTCGAATTTTAGTTCAATAGGAGTGGGTCTTATGTAAGGTTGAACACATGAATCATGCGCTGATGTGGCATCACTACTTATATGAGGCTAACTATGATTTTGTTGAACGGCTGGGCATAGTCCTACTGAACTCAGATTTGAGGACATCTACATGAATGAAATTTAGTATGGACGGTTTGGATTACCATTACGTGGGCCCTAGAGACAAAGAGAAGTGTGTAACGGAAAAGAGAAGCCGGAGAATAAATAAATCACTAGAAAAGAAAATGGGTATAAGCTACATTCGCACGATTTCTAACCCTAGTCAAATCCAACTAACCCCAAACCCTGACCGTAGTTAATCCATCCACCCAAATCAACGGCCACGATCCACCCAACCCTCCTATATAACAGACCCCAGCCCAAGCCCAAACCCAAACTTAATCCATTCTATCTAGTAGAAGAAAATGACGACGAACCCTAGGGTCTACTTCGACATCACGATCGGCGGAGCTCCGGCCGGGAGGATCGTGATGGAGCTATACGCCGACACGACGCCTCTCACGGCAGAGAACTTCCGGGCCCTTTGCACGGGCGAGAAGGGGAAGGGCCGCCGCGGCAAGTCGCTCCACTACAAGGGCTCCACCTTCCACCGAGTCATCCCCGGCTTCATGTGCCAGGGCGGTGACTTCACCGCCGGAAACGGCACAGGCGGAGAGTCGATTTACGGCGCCAAGTTCCAGGACGAGAACTTTGTGAAGAAGCACACGGGCCCTGGAATCCTGTCGATGGCGAACTCCGGGCCGAACACGAACGGGTCTCAGTTCTTCATCTGCACGGCGAAGACGCAGTGGCTGGACGGGAAGCACGTGGTGTTTGGGAAGGTGGTGGATGGGATGGACGTAGTGAGGGCGGTCGAGAAGGTGGGGTCGCGGTCTGGCGTTCCGTCCAAGCCCGTCGTCATCTCCAATTGCGATCAGCTGCAGTAGAAAATCCAAAATGAAGTAAGGGTATGAAGAAAAGGAGAATAATGGTCACTATGGTTTTGATTTAGATGGATGCATGCATGCAAGAGTTATTATATAGATGATACGTTATAACTTATAAACATAACATATATGTGTAATTAATTAAGGAAAAAAAAAAGAGTTTGTATTTGGGAGTTTGTAATTATGCATGTGGGGTGTTTCATTTTTTTATTTTTTTGGTTTTTTAAAAGAAAATTTTTGGAGTTGGAAGGCAGCAAATTGTGTTTTTCTTTGTGGGGTCCGATCCTCAGTGGGGGCCGATGATATAACCATTAAAGGGGTCTAAATTATCATTATATGGGCATCACAAATAACATAAAAGAATATAGAGGTGGTTTGATATATAGGAGTTCCAATCCATTTTGCAATTTGGGGCTCAAAGGTGGTATAAAATTTGTGAATATCATGGCTAAAAATCTTTTTGGAAGACTCAATTTCTGACATGTTTAAATATGTGGTCATCGGGAGGAAGGGATAAGATCATAAGATGGCGAGCAGTCCTTTTAGAAATGCAATGTCACCGAAAGAAATTGCATTCTTCCAACCTTTGGAAAAAGTAATTTAAAAAGCATATTCTTTAGGGGGGCATTTGCCAGTTTGATGGCTCACCATTGCTTTTAGGGACGTCAAACGGGCCTGCCTGGCCGGCACAGCCCGCTCTAGCCTCTGCCTGCCTGTGCCCACAAGCAGGGCTGGCATGGCCCACCCCAACTAGTGGGCTGGGCCGGGACAGTGGGCTTGGTGGGCCTGCTCTTTTTTTTT
Organism: Cinnamomum chago; assembly: GCA_038049695.1. NCBI lineage: Eukaryota > Viridiplantae > Streptophyta > Magnoliopsida > Laurales > Lauraceae > Cinnamomum > Cinnamomum chago. The sequence continues at coordinate 17,266,337 of CP142453.1, forward strand.
CCTTTTTTTTTCAGTATTAAAAAAAATAGAACACAAATACACAATTACGGAAAATGAGAAAGATATTTAAGTGGTTCGGTCAAACTCGACCTACTCGAGAAGAGAGAACCATTTGGATCTTAACTTCTTGAAGGTTTCTAAATAGGATTACCTTCAAAACCTTACAATCTTTTTAGAAAATATAAAAAAAAAAATGAAAAACTTATAAATTTATAAATTTAAAAATTACAATGAAGGAAAAAGTAAAAAATCAGATGTGTAGTCCACTAATATATTTTGCTGGATCATAATCTTTCATTGATGTCAACTATTGCTTCCTCTTATCTGTCAAATACTAATCTCGTAGGTAAACACAACACTCCACCGTTTCTTCAGTCAAATTGGTTCTTTTGTCATCCACCACACGTCCACCTGCACTAAAAGCATGTTCTGATACTACAGAAGACATTAGAATAGTCAATAGATCACGAGCCATGGCGGCCAACACCAGATAAACGCTTTCTTGTTGCTTCCACCAAGCTAAAAGGTCAAAACTAGATGCATCCTGCACCCGTATTACACCAACGTCAAGATACGATGATAACTCCATCACAGTGTTATTTGAACTTCAGCTGAATGCCATGCCCGTAGACAGGAAAGAATACCACACATCCCACTCACCAACACCTGTTTGCTGGACTTCTGAATGACCCATACTAAGCCCAGTTGTACCCATTTGCTCACAATAAAATTGAAAAAGTACTTGTAAATTTGCCTTAATATTTGAAAAAATATTTAAATCTATATAATTCATATTTTTATTTATTCCATCAATAAAAAACTGTACACCACTTAATTTTAATTTAGGATCAAATACGGCAGTTAAAGAAAATATCATTGAAGCCTCTTTCCAATATTTATTAAATTTTTCTTTCATGTTTTTAATAGTGCTACTCAGTAAAAAAAAGATCTCTATATCTACCGAATTATAAAGTAATTTTAAAAAGCTTCATTAGATGTGGGATGATATATCTCAGAAAAAAATAATGTTGAAGTATAAAAAGCTTCTAATAAATCTCTTATGGGCACAGAACTCCCAATGTTCATCACTAATCATCAAATGTTGTGCATGAAAAGTACAAAATTCATTCAAAACGGTTCTCCAGTCAAGTGCCTTGTTTAACAAATCATACATAGAATTTCATCTATGTTCTACCTCCTTGGGCATTTTAATTGTTGATACGTCTTGCCTCACACATATTTGGGCATACAATTGTCTTCTTTGTGCGGAGGTGAAAATAAATCTAGTAATGTCTTTAATAACATTTGTGTAACTTACAATATGCTTTAAACCAACCTTTGCAATGAGATTTAAGATGTGATATACACATCTATTTTGAAAGATAGAGTTATCTATCAAAGTTGCAAGTGGCATTTGCATTCTCATTAATTCAATAGCCATTGTATTATTACTCGCATTATCTAAAGTTATAGATAAAAAAATTTCTTTAATATTATATTCATCTAGTTTTTCCAAAATAAATGTACTTATTCTAATGTCATTGTGTGGTCATTCGAAACTGCTAAAACTAATTATACGTTTATTAATAATCCATTTTGAATCTAGGTTATGTGCAGTAATATAAAGAAAACTATCACCCCCTTTAGATGTCCACATATATGTGGTTATGGCTATTCTACCAGGAATTTCTGTAAGGTAATTTTTTATATTTGTTTTCTCTTCCTGCCAGAGTCTAATAACATCATTTCTGGCTGTATTTCTTGAAATACTGTGAAATTGTGGTTGACAGTATTTCTGGACCCATTCTTCAAAAAACTCATTTTCAACAAAACAAAATGGTAATTCGGATAACACAATCATTTTAACAAGATTTTGTCTACAACTTTGTGCATTAAAAGAAAAAAGACTCAAACTGTTGCCACTACTACCACCACCAGTACTAGAAATTTGGGTCTGTGATCCAAGCCTTCCTGTCCCTACATCCGCCGGCTTATGTAAGGCTACACATTTTTGCATGTCTTTTCAAATGGCCGGTCCCCATTTTTGACTGGGCACCATAAATCTTACTACAAAATTTGGATTTTGCCTTTTCAACTATTTTTCCATTTTCAATAACCTCAAACCTTGTAAATATATCACAAACTGCTGAAGTTCTATTCCTCTTAGTTGGTTTACAGGAACTCTAAGGAAAGGGGGTGGTAAATCACCTACTTCATCTTGTAATTCAATAAAATTTTCTTCTTCCCCCCCTAAATAAACTGAAGAAGATTCTATGGGAAGTCTTCTAGCCATATTTTAAAAAATAAAATTTATAAATAATAACAGTAATAGGCTCTAATAGCCTTCTTTTGTGATAATTAATATAAGAAATGAGAGAAAATGCGAGTTAATATAATATATTAATATAAACTTATATATATGAAATCTCAAATTTAAATAATATAAATACCTCTAAATCTTTGAAAGCCCATTTATTCTTGTCTCTTGAAGACTTGATCTTTGGCCCTCCAAAAACTTCTTAGAGAGAGTGAAAGAGTTGAATGCTTTGAAAGAGAGCTAGAAAATGTATAAAGAGAATGAGAGAGTTGTGTAAATTGGTGAGGAATGAGAATGGGAGGGTTAGGGTATTTATAGACTTTGTAAAATGACAAATGACACAAAATACCCCATATATGACCATTTTATGGCTGTTTGGGAGGGGGGTGTAAAATGGACTTTTAAAAAAAAAAAAGGGGGGTGATATGGACGTTGGCCAGGCCTAGTGAGCTGGCTGGCTGGCAGGTGGGGCGGGCTGCCTAGCGGCCTGGTGGGCCCTGGCCACCGGGCCCAGCCTCCTCAACCCAGCATGGCCCATCTCACGGACCATGAAGCGCCACAGCCCGTTGACTGCCAGCCCGGCCCATTTGACATCCCTAATTGCTTAGGCCAAAGAGGATATGGACGATCGTGGCAATAAAATTAGATTTCAAGCTAGATCAAAATGGAAAAATAGAATTCATTTAGCCGATCCCAACATAATTGCGATATGATGATGCTTTAGCGTCACATTTATGTGGACGTTTTAATGCAAAAACAATGAGGTGCATCTTCTTTTTCGCTAGGAAAAGAAGAAAATTGATGGTCGAGAAAACCTTTTATGGACAAACATGCCATAGAAGTTCATGGAGAAGAAATGAAGAATCGGGCATTTAAGAACCTGATAATATCGGCTAATATATATTTGGTTTCATTGTTATAATATAGGAAAAAAGTTGTTCGGATTACATTCTTTTATATGATAATGAGTAAAAATAAAGACCAGTAAATTTACATTTTCTTGTCCTTTAGAAAATATATCACCTTGGGTTTTATTGCTTTTTCATAATTAAAGTATCCCAATAATGATAAGATAATTTATTTCTGGCGATACAACGAATTTATTGTGGTAATATTGTGATAATATATTTTAAAGCAATGTTATAATATTATTGCAATAAATTCAAGATGTCAGATGATTGCTACAGTGCATAAACTAAATGCCAATGGAGATGGCAATAACATGTTGGGCGATCAAAGGAGCATTGATGCATGCATTGCCACTGGGCAAATCAAAGATGGGCCACCAAAATTTAATTCTTAGTAGGGTTAGCTAGAGCCAATTTAACTCCAAGGGGTAGCTTAGTTGGTCTACGACTACGGTTTGCACTACCATACTGGAGCTACAAGAGAGTATACATGGCTTCCCTCTGGGCCTGGAGGGATTAATCAAACCAAAAAAGTTGAAAACCCTCCGATTTATATATATATATATATATATAGAGAGAGAGAGAGAGAGAGAAAGACACTAGAGCCAAGAGAGGTGCTGAGGAATTCCAAATTTTCAATTTCTTTTGTTCTCGACGGTATTGACCTATCGACTTAGGCAACGGGTTGGGTTAAATGAGACCTTGTTTGATTATTGCAATTTTTCACCCACCTTAACCTCTTCATTGTTTGCCTATACGCCCCTGTATCGAAACATCCAAAATATAGGAGAAACTTAGAGCCAGACTACTTGGCCCGAATTTGGGGACCGGGTGCTGGCCCGGTCCCCAAATTCGGGCCAAACAGACTTTTTGAGAAACTTACGACCCCCAACTTTGCAAGATGATGAAGATGCACATGAACGGCAGAGAACTACATAGAAAGATTTTTATTCTATCAAAGTTATGCTAGCTTGTACTACCCTACAGTATTTTCGACGGGGGACTAAGGACTGAATCCGGATTTGGGTCCTACATTTCTTTTGGGAGGTAAAGTTCTACATTGCTCATGTGAGTGTCCGAAGATTAGGCTATACGTGTGGACTGCTCCTTATCTAATATAACACGTTTTGGGCATGCCAATGGGGCCCAAAAATAAAGCCTTGCGGATACCCCTTTAGGGCCCAAAGGGGACAGGTTGGCCGGTACTAATTTACATGAACCCAAGTCTTCCTTTTCGTAGTTTGGCTGTGATCTCCCAATTCTGTGAGCGTGATCAGTCAAAGTTCGGTTTCAACAAAGTGCTTGGCTACCATCAGGTTAGCGCAGAATTTTCATTCAAGCTCTTGACTGGTAATTGGTGTTTAATCCTTTGCCTTCGTCAAACAGCCAAGATATAATGAGTGAACTTTGTCTTGTGTGCTTGGACTGTCACCAACAATTCACATGATCTCCTGTGATTATAGTAGTATCTGATCTGGTCCTGTGTAAGGGTGATTTTGTTTCTCTGCTTCTTTGATAACTTGAGCCTTCTTTCATCCCTCTTTTCCTAAAGCATCTTTGTAAAGATTTTAGTTGGCTAATTCATAGGTGATTGGACAAAACTGGGTTTCTTAAATCATGTATTGAGTTTAGGAAAGGATTGCAAGAGTTTCAAATAGAAAGTTTTCCAAAGAGTCCGGATTCTGCTAATTTGAAATGGTCGCTCGAGCGACCCTTCAATCGCTCGAGTGGACCAAACAAAAGCTTGTTCGCTCGACCCATCAATATGTGCGCTCGACCCATTCAGGTTCTGGAATGAAGTTTTGAAGACAGTAAGAGGTTCGCTAGACGATCGCTCGAGCGAACCTCTCACAGAGAGTTGTTCGCTCGACCGCATTTTCTCATTCGCTCGACCCATCAAGCAATGCGCTGAACGTCTGTTTCCAAAGAGCAGTTCGCTCGAGCGAACCCCAATGTCCGCTCAAGCGAACCTAGGAAATCTAATTTTGGACGAACTTCTCTTACTAATTTCATTGAAGGAAGTCACCTGTTTGAAAAAGCCTTGGATACACGAAATATCTCATATATATATAGGCTTTCCATCTCTCCTCTCCTTAATACTCTGAATGTGAAGAAATCCATGAGTGAGAGAGTTTGAGAGATCCATTGTTCTGCCCCAAGGCTGCCAATACTGCTACTATGCTAATGATTCAAGTCTTGGTCTGATTCCATTGCTTTTCTTGAAGACTCCTTTGTCTCAAGCACGGTGAAGATTCGTGACGAGCAGTCAATAAGATCTGAGGCAGTCCTTAGGTTAAGTCAACAACTGGGAAGGGTTGTAAGTGTCTTGTAATCTTCAAGTTTTATATAGTGTTTGGTTGTCTGTTAGCCTAGACGGTAAGGCCCGTGGTTTTTTTCCCGAATAGGGTTTTCCACGTATAAATCTGTGTGTCCTTCTCTCTCTTGTGGTTTGATTGCTTAATCTGGATTAGGGTTAATAACTAGTTTAATCACGTTTTACTTGATATACGTCTGAGATCGTTTTATTGGGACCTATGCCTGTGTTAAGGCGCAAGTTTGAGAATTTTCAATTGGTATCAGAACGGGTTACACTAATTTACTGTGTGATCAATTTACAAATCTCTCATGGATATCATTAGAGAAGGAACTTCTACCAACAAGCCCCCCCCTTCTAGATGGATCAAATTATTCATATTGGAAAGGAAGAATGATAGCCTTCTTTAAGGCCATCGATGACCAGGTCTGGGATATTGTGGTTGATGGATATACTGAACCCACAATGGTTGTTGAAGGACAAACCAAACCAAAACCCAAAGAACAATGGTCCGCTGATTAAAACGCCAAATCAAACTGCAATAATAAGGTCATTCATGCAATTTACAATGGAGTTACTCAAACTGAGTTTCATAGGATTTCTGCTTGCACCACTACAAACTCAAACTGAGTTTCGTAGGATTTGCTTCAAACTGTTCATGAAAGAACATAAATTGTTAGGCAAACAAAACTCCAGAATCTGACAATGGCTTTTGAAACGATTCGCATGAAAGAATCTGAATCTTTTGATGATTTTAACACAAAATTGTCTAAAATTGTCAATTCAAGCCATACCTTGGGAGAGCCGGTTCCTCCATCTAAGGTTGTTAAAAAGATTTTGAGGTCACTCCCTGAAAGGTTTCGTCCAAAAGTCATTGCCATTGAGGAGCACCAGGATCTTAACTCAATATCTGTTGAAGAACTAGTTAGAAATTTACAGACATTTGAGGCAAATCGCTGCCCCGCAAAAAAAGGGTAAGGACATTGCACTGATGTCCTCTAAGTCAGTCGAGGATCCTGAATTAAGTGATCCAGGCAGTGATACAGATGATGAAAAGTCTGAAGCATATCTTGCACGAAAATTGAAGAAAATCTGGAAGAATAGGAAGACCTTCAACAAGAAAGAAACATCAAACCCGAAGGCACCTTTTAAGGGCAAATTCGCACCCAAAACTAAATAGAACAAAACAAAGGGTACAAATAAGAAAATTAAATGCTTGAGTGTCAAGGATATGGACACACAACTGCTAAGTGTGTCAATCGCAGGGAGAAGAATAAAAGCAAAGCACTGAATGTTGCCTGGGAAGAAGATTCAGATGAGGATGGATCTGAACCGGAATCACCTTCGAGTGAGTCAGGAAAGTATGTTGCTTTTGTTGCTTTGTCTAATGTTTCATCTGCGCAGGAATCTAAATCCGAAGATGATTTAGAACTTAATGACATCTCTGATGAAGAGCTGGAGGGTGACGAAAACTATCATAAGTTGCTGCAAGAATCCCTCCGAATGTTTAAAATCGGTGAAAAGAGGGCTTTAAAATTGAAAGTCATGGAAGAAAAGAACTTGTCTCTGCAGACTAGTTGACAGACTCTCAGTCAAAGGTAAGACAATTGGAAGAACAACGGCAATTTTATCTAACAAATTGATTCTTGCAGGTGAAGAAAATGCTCAGCTCCAACAGCAAAATCTAAAGGCTAAATCTGAATTGGAGAATCTGCGAAAAGAGTTGAATGTCTGCAAATCTGAAAGAGATAATTCTGCTGGAAAGTTAAGAATGGTGCTGATAGAGTTAGAATCGGCTAAAGCTTCAATCAACAGGATGAACACTGGATCTGTAAAGCTGAATCAAATCCTGGAAAGCGAATTACCTCCAACATCGAAAATTGGTCTTGGATACGTACATGGCCCCTCCACATCTAAAGACAAAGGTAAGATTGTTTTTGTTCAAGGACAAACCATGATATCTTTGCCTTCTGTCTATTCTAATACCGCATACTCAAAAAATCACAAGTCAAATTATGTGTCTAGGTCAAAGTTTGTTCACGTATGTCACTTTTGTGGGATTACTGGACACATAAGACCACATTCCAACAAATTGCGAAATTTCAATAGAAATCAGCGTAAAAGGTCAAAAATGTCTTCTTCACAGATTTGGACCAAACCAGTCTGGGTCCAAAAACCTGATCTGCGTTGTAATGTGGTTCTTATGGCACTAAGTGCTACTGACTCAGATGTGTGGTATTTACATAGTGGATGTTCGAGACACATGACATGAAACAAAACCTAGTTTACCTCTCTTGAATATTATAATGGTGGTTCTGTTTGATTCGGTGATGGAGGTAAGGCTAAAGTTGTTGGAAAAGGTATAGTATCTATACCAGGTATGTAACATTTGAAGGATGTATATTTGGTTGATGGTTTGAAAACAAATCTCTTAAGCATAAGTCAACTGTGTGATAATCATTATGAAGTGCATTTTTCTGCAAAAGATTGCACAATTGTGGATAAAAAGGGGAATATGGTGATTCATGGTTTGAGGAATTCAGGAAATTGTTATGTAGTCTCTTCCGACAAAGATATGACTTGCAATTCTGCAATCATAAGTGACATTGAACTATGGCACCAAAGACTAGGCCATGTAAATTACAAGGATCTTGAAAAATTATCAACACATGAGTTGGTTCGTGGGCTCCCTAAACTCAAAACGGCCCCAAATAATGTTTGTGGTTCCTGCCAACTTGGTAAACAAATAAAAGCACCACACAAAAATGTTGACTCTCTTACCACTAAGAAACCATTAGAGCTACTTCATATGGATATGATGGGACCCACAAAGGTTGAAAGCATTGGTGGTAAAAAAATATATATTTTTTACTGTTGATGATTTCTCTAGATTAACATGGGTACGCTTCTTACGTGAAAAATCAGAAACTTTTATTGTGTTTAATGACTTGTGGTCTCTTCTTATTACAGATAAAGGTCAAGAATTTGGAGGAGTTTCCAGAATAAGATCAGATCATGGCACCGAATTTCAAAATTCAGATTTCTCTACCTTTTGCACTACACATGGAATTAAGCATGAGTTTTCTGCACCCAAAACACCACAGCAGAATGGGGTTATGGAACGAAAAAATCGGGTGGTCCAAGATATGGCACGAGTGATGTTACATAGCAAAAACATCCCTCAAAGGTTTTGGGCTAAGGCTGTCAATACGGTAGTGTATGTGATCAATCGTGTTTATCTCCGCCCAGGAACTAAGACGACCCCATATGAATTATGGACTGGAGTAAAGCCAAACATAAAATATTTTCGAACTTTTGGCAGCAAGTGTTATTTCCTTCGTGATAGAGAACACTTGACAAAATTTGACTCCAAGAGTGACGAAGGAATCCTCCTCGGTTACTCATCGACAAGTAAAGCTTATCGAGTTTTTCATCTGAAGAATTCTACTGTCATGGAGTCCATTAATGTTGTTGTTGATGATGCAGGAACTTCTGATTATTTCTCTGATGATGATGTGGGACTAACTTTTTCCCCATCCCTTGCACATATTGAAAACTTGATTGAAAGTCATGTTGAACCCGATTCAGATAAGAAACACGGTAGATCTAAATCTGCTGAACTGGAAAGTCCAAGCAAAAACACTTTTAAAAGCAATGTTCCAGACATCATTAGGCATTTTGAAGAGAAGAGTGCATCTCCTCTACCTGTTCATCCTCGATCGCAAAGAGGTCAAGTCATCAAGGATCTTCCTCTCGATACTGTTATTAGTGAGGTCTCAGCTCCAATGAAAACACGAAAACAGGTACACGATGAGGTAAGTCATGTGTATTATGTTTCTACTCTTGAACCGAAAAATGTTAAAGCTGCTCTTGATGATGATTCTTGGATTAATGCTATGCATGAAGAATTAGCTCAATTTGAAAGAAACTGTGTTTGGGAGCTTGTTCTTAGACCTACTAACTTAAATGTCATCGGTACAAAATGGATCTTCAAAAATAAAACCGATGAATCTGGTCAGGTTATTAGGAACAAAGCTCGTCTAGTAGCTCAGGGTTGTACCCAGGTTGAAGGAATAGACTTTTATGAAACTTTTGCCCCTATTGCTAGACTTGAATTGGTAAGATTGTTACTTGTTATTGCTTGCTTCCTGAATATAAAACTGTTTCAAATGGATGTGAAGAGTGCTTTCCTTAATGGGTTTTTTAATGAGGTAGTGTATGTTGAACAGCCGAAAGGATTCGAAGACCCTCATTCTCCTGATCATGTTTATAAATTGAAAAAGGCACTGTATGGTTTGAAACAAGCACCGAGAGCATGGTATGAAAGATTAACAGTTTTTCTCATTGAGCATGGATTTAATAGAGGAAGCGTTGATAAAACATTGTTAATCAAACAAGACAAGGGCAACATTGTCATTGCACAAGTCTATGTTGATGATATCATCTTTGGATCTACATCTGAATTGTTGGCTGGAAAGTTTGCTGGAAAAATGGTCAGTGAATTCGAAATGAGCATGGTTGGTGAACTTTCTTTCTTTTTGGGACATCAAATCAAACAAACTTCGTCTGGTATTTTTATTTCTCAACCAAAATATGCTAGAGAGTTACTGAAGAAATTTGGAATGCAATCTTCGAAGCATGCAAGGACACCAATGAGTACAACCGCCAAAATCAGTCTTGATGTTAGTGGACAGGACTCTGATGAGAAAACCTATAGAAGCATGATAGGCAGTCTTCTTTATCTCACTCCAGATATTGCTTATAGTGTTGGAGTTTGTGCACAATTTCAATCCAAACCAAAGCTATCACATGTTCAAGCTGTGAAACGTAATTTGAAATACATCTGTAGGACTGCGGAATTTGGAATTTGGATGTCAAAAGATACCAACATGACTGTGGTTGGATACTCTGATGCTGATTGGGCTGGATGCGTTGATGATCGAAAAAGTACTTCGACTGGATGCTTTTTTGTTGGAAATAATCTCATGGCTTGGCATACTAAAAAGCAGATCTCGACCTCTCTGTCGACTGCTGAGGCTGAATACATCGCTGCTGGCAGTTGTTGCACACAACTTCTATGGATGAAACAAATGCTACAAGATTATGGAATTAAGCAAGAATCTATGACTGTTTTCTGTGACAATCAAAGCGCAATCGATATTTACAAGAATCCAGTCCAACACTCACGCACCAAGCATATAGATATTAGGCATCATTTTATTCGTGATCTGGTAGAGGAATGAACAATCTCACTTCATCATATTCCAACCAACGCTCAACTTGCAGATATCTCTACCAATCCTTTGGATACGACCCGGTTTGAATTTTTGCGTAAATCGTGAGGGATTTCTCTTATTCGCTACACTCCATGATTTTTATTCGTTTAAGCGCACATTCACATTATATCATGATATTCTTTTTACTGCACGAATTTATTCTCTCACTTCTATCTCCTTTGTTAAAGTCTGAGAGATGTTGTAGCAATAAGGTTAAATCGAAGGAAGAGGGCTACCTACGAATATGTGTGAAAGCTTCCACTTGTCTGGTAATTTTCATTTAGAGAAGGCTACCATGTTCCTTAGTGTGAAAGTCACCCATGAAGGTTTAGCCTATCCCCGTTTTTATTAAAAAAATAAAAAAAAAAGGGAGTTTACTCTACTGAGTTCTCTTAACCAAAAAAAAAAGAAAAAAGGGGGAAACTCATTCACTCAACTGTTTTATTGATGGGTGTGCTCCCTATGCTAGAAATAGTTCATCTTGTGGAGATTTCAGAGGAGTAGAGCTCACATATATTTTTTTTTGTCATACTGTTCATCTCATCACTATGTGCTTAAGCTTGTGAAAATTTCTACAGTGGCATCTTTTCACTGTTTATGGAGAGATTTGACCTAAGTTGAAACGTTGAAGTATTTTTGTCGCGCTACATTCAAAGAGTTGGAATCCTTGGCAGTTCACTCGAGCGAACTTGACTGGTCGCTCGAGCGAACCCCAACGCTCTGTGGCGTTTCTACTCATTGGCCAGGCGGTATCATTCTCCATGGACATCTAACTGCTGAATATCGGTTTCTCAACCGTTTTGTGTGCCACAATTTGGAGCCGCGTGGTCATACCTCTGATGTGGCCCAAAAGAATGGGTATTTACTATATTGTATCGGCACGGGAAAACGAGTCAACATTCCGTTGGTATACTTACATGTTCTTGTCCGTACATTAACAGCCAAAAGGAATTCGTTGTTACCGTTTTGAGTATTCATCACTGAGTTCCTTGCATTCAAGGAGATTCCAGTCCGTCAGAATGAACCGTTCGTGAAAGTCAAAAATCCCATCAACTCACGCACCATTGCTCAATCCTCTGCTCATATTCCTCCTGCACACCGCGCTGATGAAGGAAATCAAGAGGAAGATGTTGGTGAAGCACAAGGATAGGGGGAGCAACCAGGGTTGCATGAGCGATTTGATCAACTTGCTCATCAAGTTCAGAATCTGTCTACCAGAGTTGATCTGGGCTTCGCTCAAGTCAATGCGGCTCTTGCGGACCTTTTGGCAAGGATGGGACAGGGCCCACAGTGAATTTCCATACTGCTGATACTTTTATCTCTTTTGTTGCTTACTATTTGATGTTTTTAATTCTGCTTGCTGGTTGGTTGCTTTTGGACTATCATTCACACTTTCTGTTTTTTGTATCATTTGTCAATATTTGCTACTTTGACCCTTATGCTGCTTATGGTTTCTTTTCCTCTTGGTTCTCCTTGCCAATTTATGAACTAAAGGGGGGAGTGTTATTTTCTATGATATGATACCATTCACTTGATCTTTACGTGAAAGTTTACCTCACTACTTCATAGTTTTTCTCTTCTGATTGGTCTTGATTCTAGGTTAAGCTGTAATGATGGGTAGTAGATTTTCATGTAATAGGGGTTTTGTCCATGAATTGCCAAAAGGGGAGATTGTAAAGATTTTAGTTGGCTAATTCATAGGTGATTGGACAAAACTGGGTTTCTTAAATCATGTATTGAGTTTAGGAAAGGACTGCAAGAGTTTCAAATAGAAAGTTTTCCAAAGAGTCCGGATTCTGCTGATTTGAAATGGTCGCTCGAGCGACCCTTCATTCGCTCGAGCAGACCAAACAGAAGCTTGTTCGCTCGACCCATCAATCCGTGCGCTCGACCCATCCAGGTTCTGGAATGAAGTTTTGAAGACAGTAAGAGGTTCGCTAGACGATCGCTCGAGCGAACCTCTCACAGAGAGTTGTTCGTTCGGCCGCATTTTCCCATTCGCTCGACCCATCAAGCAATGCACTGAACGTCTGTTTCCAGAGAGCAGTTCACTCGAGCGAACCCCAATGTCCGCTGGAGCGAACCTAGAAATTCTAATTTTGGACAAACTTCTCTTACTAATTTCATTGAAGGAAGTCACATGTTTGAAGAAGCCTTGGATACACGAAATATCTCATATATATATATAGGCTTTCCATCTCTCCTCTCCTTAATACTCTGAATGTGAAGAAATCCATGAGTGAGAAAGTTTGAGAGATCCATTGTTCTGTCCCAAGGCTGTCAATACTGTTGCTATGCTGATGATTCAAGTCTTGGTCTGATTCCATTGCTTTTCTTGAAGACTCCTTTATTTCAAGCACGGTGAAGATTCGTGACGAAAAGTCAACAAGATCTGAGGCAGTCCTTAGGTTGAGTTTATCTAGTGCTTGGTTGTCTGCTGACCTAGACGGTAAGATCCGTGGTTTTTTTCCCGAATAGGGTTTTCCACATATAAATCCGTGCGTCCTTCTCTCTCTTGTGGTTTGATTACTTAATCTGGATTAGGGTTAATCACTAGTTTAATCACGTTTTACTTGATATACGTCTGAGATCGTTTTATTGGGACCTCTGCCTGTGTTAAGGCAAGTTTGAGAATTTTCAATCTTATATCCATATATGAGGAATGTGGTTTTGAGAAAAAAGTATTCTATTGGGCAACAACACTACCCTTCACCGCCTCAATCACATGCCACCAAATCTCACACGTCACCCTATTCCAGAAACTTCATTTAAACCAACCATCTCTCGAGCAACCGACTAATGTAAGGTAGGAAGAGAGGAAACGTCTCTCTTTTCACCATCACAAGCATGTCATCACCCTTGTTTCTAAAGCCTATAAATACATATGATACCTGCCTCATCTGTTGTGTGTGGGTGAGATGTGAGAATCTACGGGAGTGGAGTAAGGTTAACTGGTTAAGTGATAGTGTGATGTGTGAAGTGTAGTACTCATGTGTTCAAATGGTTGCCTGTGCTGCATGTGTGAGTTAAGTTGACATGTGTTGCAGTGTGTAAGTTCTATCAGCTGGTTTAGTTGAGCCGTGGGTGAATTATGCAGTAAGTGCATCATGTATTATATCAGAAATGCTTTTTGTATCAATTGTATTAGTTGAAATCAAATGCTATGTTTTTTTAAATAGTTGTGAGTGTTGCAGTGAGTTTTGTGTTGTACGGAGCACAACCAATTTCTACAAGTGGTATTAGAGCGAGGCTATGTCAAGGATCATCTGCTCATTGTGAGCAGCAGCTAGTGGAAATGCGACGCTGTGAAGCCGATTGGTCTAGGACCAAGCTTCTTGGTGGTAGAGATCAAAGAATAATCTCACTAAGCACGATGGCAAATCTCGCAAATGCGACTAAAGGGCTTGAAAAGCGCAACAACCACAACTACGACCTTTGGTGAATATGTATGGAGTCGCATCTCCAAGGACAAGATTTATGGGAGGTTGTTGGCAGCAACGAAATTGTCCCACTTGCACAGAGAATGCCGAGGCCATGCATATCAAATTAAGCCGGAAACGCTTGTCTTTGGGATACATACGATGGCTCAAAAGAAGATGTTGCAGCACATTCAGGAGGCCGACACTCTAAAAACAGCATAGCTAGCGCTCGCTATCAACATTGTTCTCCTGGACGAGTGATGCTCGACTTTGATGTTTAGAGAACGAGCATGGATGCATCATCTTGCTATGAGAGAGAGAATACGACTCCATGCATTTTCATCCAAAGTCGTAGTTGTGGTTGTTGAGCTTTTCAAAACCTCTGGTGGGGTGGGGTGGGGTGGGGTGGAGGGAGGGAGGGAAAGGGAGGAGGGGGAGGCGTAGTTTAGGAAAAAAAAAAAAAAAGGAGGTGTGGAGAGATAAATGTACGGTGCCAATAGAAGCCCTCGATAGCAAATCCGTGTTGAAGTTTTACCCTAACATCTGGCTGTGAGATAGTGCTAGATCATAGGACATGGCACAATTTTTCTTTTATTTGTAACTTTTTAACCCCTTCAATTAATTATACTATAGGAAATTTTAAATCTCAACTATTGGCTGGCATATGTCAAGTCTTTCTAAAATAATGTGTATATATGCATGTATAATACTCTAATAGAAAAGGGGGGACTCTATTTGCACCGCGGTTTTGTCTCTCCACATACCATAAAAAAAAAATTCAAAATTCCTAAACTACCCTTCCCTATTCCACCCCCTCCTCCCTCTCCATCCACCCTCTTCCTCCCCAGCGAGGAGGGAGGATAACCGGCGACCAGCCAGGAGGGGCTGCCGTTTGTTGCAGCCCGATCTCTCTCCCCGCCGGCAACTGGAAGGTGGAGGAAGAGAGGAAGAGGTGGGGAGGGAAGGAGAGAGAAGAAATAGGAGAGAATGAGAGGGAGAGGGGGGAGGGAGGAAGAAAGAGGGAAGGGTGGGAGGGGAGGCCGGCTGGCCAGCAGCTGCCGGCCGTTCTCCCTCCCAACCGGTGGGGGAGGAAGGGGGTGGAGGGGTAAGGGAGGGGTAGTTTAAGATTTTTCTTTTTTTTGTGGTGTGGACAGATATAACCGCGATAGAACTCCCCATAGAAGAAATAACACGTGATCAATCCAAATAAGGGTTATCATTGGTAGACTCATGGGGAGAGAGAGAGGCCCAATTGACAATAATTAGTCCTAACAAACCTACATAAAATCGTTTTTACATCATCAAATAAAAAGAGGTGAGGTGCATAATTAGCCCCTTCGAAGCTACATAGAAACATTTTTACATCATCAAAATATAAAGAGGTGATCAAGTGCATTCTTCTTCTTACCCCTGCTTCCTTCTCCAAAGAAAGGTCCTCTTAATCTTCTTCCAAAGCCTAGGCACAACCCCACCACCACTACCCTTACTCTCAACACCCCTCCCGACCACCCTCCCAAACCCAACTCTCTTTGGTGTCGTCTTGCTCTTCCCACTCTCCTTATACAAATGCTCCATGCACCGACGTCGATACGCATACAAAGGCGACGCCAAGTACCCCAGATAAGGAGACGCTCGTTCCGGCGCATGCAAAGCCTTACTCAGCTGCTGAGTCACCGTTTTCAACTCGTATGAATCGTAGAGCGTGCTGCTGCCACCATTCCAAGGACTCGATCTCAACATGGTCATGGTCGGGGTCGGGGTCGGGGTCGGGGTCCGGGCATGGACCTGAAGATGGGTTTTGGTGGGACCCACTGATGGACTCTGCTGATTGATGGCCCGCTTGAGATTCTGATTGATGGCCCTGATTTCGTATGAGTCACAGAGGGTGCTGTTGCTGTCGGTGGGCCCTGTCCAAGTGCAAGATCGGGAGATGATGGGAATGGATTGTTTGGGCCTATCTTCTTCCATTTTGCAGAGAGATGGAAATGGAGCTAAGGAGTGGGACGATTTTTCAAGTGTGTTTTCATGGGTTCCTTGGATTCATCAATGCAAATGGGCCCATCTTTTTGGCATAGGAATCAACGGATTGGGTATGTGATTACAAGAAAGGAACGTGGGTTTTTACGTTAGCTGCAGATGAGTCGACCATGTGAGATATATATAACTACTAGCAACAAACGCCGGCCCCAAAATAAAGAAATAGTAAATTATTATAATAATTAAAACTATAAAAAAAGAATCTACTATTATTATTTTTAAGAATTTTTAAAAGAAAATAAAGTGGAAAAAGATATTAAGATTTTACGGTAAAAAAAAGAAATTATCGTGAAAAAGAATAATGAGAATCTTGTAATATTGCACCTATAAAATCTTTGTAAATTAAAAATATGCATGGGTTGAAAGTCCCTATTAAAAAAGAGAAAAGTCTGGATGGAAGCAAAAAGAAAAAATGATACCATTCAAAGAAGGGAAAAAAATGAGAAAAAAAAAAAAACAAATGCGTCCATTTTCCTATCAATACCTGGCTAGAGCTTAGTCTGTTAGGTACATCATGTAGAGTGTGAGTGTGGCTAAGATGAGTCCCACACCAATGCCCCAAAACACTATCCACTCGTTTTGAGCTTACTTACCATTAGAACACACTTGCTTAAACCTGCAAATCAAATCCACACCCAACCAAACACCTAAGAGAGAGAGAGACGTGTAGAATCCTTTTATTCTACATCAATGTCCTATATTTATTTAATATATAAAAAAAATAGATCCAAGTTAAAAAGGTCCCTTGCATGGGATCTATATCTGGTGCAAGACAACAATAGAGAGAGCAATTTAATTGCTTTCATCAATGTTGAGGCTCTGGATTTTACATGAATGATGAAGCATAAGAACTAACCTCATTGCAAGCATGTGCAATAAGTTTTATAATTTAGAAGTCCATTAAATTAATGGCCTGTTGTAGGAATATCAATGGGCCAGTTTCCGAACTGGCCCAATTCTACTATCAATAGGGATTGAATGGCCTGAGTTCAGGTGTATATTAGGTCCTAGATATACTAAGTTTGAGCCCCTTAAAGGCCAGGGTCGGAGTAAGGTTTGAGTTCGAGTGCACATAGGATCATCCCAGCCCAAACCACACAATAAAAAAGTGCTAGAAATATATGACAACTCTTTGAACTTTGAAGGTCTCAGTTCAACAAAGGCTCAAGTCCATTTAACATTTGAGTCAAACTGATAAGTTCTATGAGGTGGTCCCACTAAGATGGTATATGGGTTAGATTTATTAAATTCCCTAAAACTTTTGTAGAGTAACACATAAGTGAAAGAGATTGATATTTTTTAATCATAAGATATACATAGTGGGCCCCCTTAGAAGGATCTTTTATGTTATTTTTGCAAGATTAACTTTAATTTTAGGGGATATTGATTAAGAGAATTTAAAAGATAGAAGATGTGGATAGATATTTTTGAAGAAAAAATAGTGAAATGTGATGCCATAGCTCCTTAAATCACTCTAAGTTTTTTATGTACATTTATTTAAAAGGAGAACTCCTTCAATGCTGACGTGGCACCCCTCACAGCCCACGTCCCCATTTACTTTAATATATATAATTAGGAAAATTATCATCATGGGAAAATGTCAGGATATTTTAAATTTTTCTTTTAATATTATTGGGAAAATGTTATGATAACTATAGATAAATATAAAGGAAAATATTCAAGTGATAACTTATTATATGAGAACTTTTTTATGGGGCCCAATTAGCAATCCATCCAAACTTAACAACCAATAGCGAACTCCCTGATATTCACTAATCCCAAGGATTGGCACATATCCGAATGGATTGAACCGTTGGATCGAAGGTTTAGTATTATTTGAATATAAAGCCCTTCAACTTGTGGGTCACAGATGAAGGGATTTGGGGCATCAGTTTGGGGTCAAACTTGATATTTAGGGTGGTCTCACATAGATATTTTCATCCCCCCAGTCCCATCCCCAAATGAGGCCCACAATTGGGCCTCACAAAAAAGTTCTCACATAATATGTGAGAACACTTCCCACCTGAATATTACCCAAATATAAATTGCTGTTAGAAAACTATTTGACATATTTAATTTTTTTTTTTTGTTTGTATTTCAATATTATCACTATTATATGGGGATATTTTCGATTTTAATGATATCTTGAACTACAACATCAGTGATCAGTCTATATGAATATCATGACACTCTTATGATATTTCAATTATTGCGACTTTTTTAGTGGTTCTATTTTGATGAATATGTGAAGACATTTTTAATTGGTGTTTCCATTAACATATTGTTGGGGAAATCATTGAAAAAACATTAGTCTTAAATACTATAGATATAAAAATAAAATATACATATAGAGTATTGTTGAAATATTGATTATAATAAATATGCATAGATGATTTTCTCCCTTGCTCTACAGATCATTTGGATCGGTGAAGCCAGAGAAAGTCTTGCCTTCGGGGATGGTCCGAATTCACATAAAAATCCTAATTTTCCCTGAGGAAATGCCACCATATTAATAGAGAATCAATGTTTTCATATAAAATTCCAATAATATTTTGATATTTTTAACAACTATATGGTCATTTGAGACTTTCTATGTGGCATTTATGATTTTCATGTTTCTTCACTAGAATCCTGAATCTCAACCATCCGAGAAGTCCTTTATATCCTTTGAGATTCTCAAACTCCCCACCCCTCCACCCCTTGGCATTTACAGATACCCCAGCCAAGTGGATGCTTACCCCATTGAATTTGAAAGACATAAAATTTTCGTTACAAGGAAGATAATAAACATGGACCAGCACAATAATACACCCTCCAAATATGCCAAGTCCACTTGGAAGCCAGCAGAGGCCTAAAGATATTTGGCATTATCAAACATTAAGCAACCTCTATTAAAAACAATTTAACTTTAACTGCAAGAGCTTGCAATGCACTACCAAAAATGACGAGTCCGAAAAAGCTTGCAAGTGAGGCAAGTGCACACTAAAATAAAACATAAAAAAACATTTATACTCACTTTCAGTATAGCTTGCCATTCTCAAAGAATGTACCAAATCATGAGTTGGGTTCATCATCAGGTGACTGTCATTGAGCATCGTCACAAATGCTGACCACATTATCAATATTTCACATTTCCCCAGGCAAGAGTATCATTCAAAACAATATGCTAGCTTCTAAAATATTGCAAGGTGTCAGGCTTGAGCCAAGCTCGAGAACAGCCAAACCAGTCGAGCTTGTGAGGCCCACTTGGGTCCACTTATGATCAATGTTATCCCCTCACTAAGCACCATCCCATCAACTCACACTAACCCCATTGATTGTTGAAAAATAACTGCTCAAAAATGTCAATTTCTAGAGCTGCATAAAAGAGTGAGAAACTTCCCTAGGGAAAGTACTTCATCTCTGTTTAGATCCATTTTATGAAAAGAAAATATGATTCTCCTCGAAAATACTTCTTTTTAAAATATCTTGGAAAAAATAATTTTATCCTTATTGGAGTGGAGAAAACACAATTTTCTATACTGAACTATTTTTTGTCTTTTTTTCGAAATAATTAAGGTTCTATAATAATTTTGTCCAACATAGCTTTCACCCTTTGAATCCAAAGACAACGATAGCGAAAAGCGATGATTCCAAGTCACTGCTGAAGAAAAGTGAGGATTCTCTATTTATCATTCCCTCCCATCAAAATGGACAATCCGAACTTCAATAGCCATCATCATCCATTAACAATAAATTTTTGAGCAAAACTTGGACAACAATGGATACCTCATCCCAACTTGCCATGATTAGGTTCAAATACACCTTAAGTAGACCACACCTTACTACGGCACATCAGATAACACACCCTCAAATTTCTTAAAATTAAATAAGAGAAATGGAACCTCAATACACCATAAATGTAGGAAAGTTTGATGCTAATTAAGAAATTCAGTTGGCAGGGGGTCCAAGATCCAAACTCCAATCTTTGTTCAATCAATCCTTCATAAAACCGGCCTGTTCCACACCACAATACTAAAACAAATTTCCAAGTTCCTTTCAAGTTTTTGGAAATCAGTAAGGATTTTTGTTCACTATCAAATAATGAAATATTATCTAACATGCTTGAATTGATTCAAACTTAAGCAAACACTTTATTTAGATCTCAAAAGGAAACAAAGTTCTCATCCAGCAGCATGTAGTCAGAAAAAGAAAAGAACAAACATAACACTCATAAGCTAATCAAAGTCGCCAAATCCAAAGTCACCGACTAATAAGAGCACACCTTCAAGAGTCGGTGCGTGATTTAACAACGAAATTTTGGCGACTGATGGGGTTCATTACAACTGGTGGTCCAGCAGTTCGAGGCCATGCCTGAAACTTCTTATCGGTTTCTTCCCACCATTCTTTAGAAGCCACAGTTTTTGGGGTGGTTCCTGTGAGATTCAATGTATACATTGTGAGATAGCTGTAAAGCAACTGTCAAATAAGCTATGGCAAAGGGTAAGCTGAATTGTCTTTACTAACCTCCAAATATCTTCTTGTCAGCAATCAAGTAGTCCATTGAATATGCAACAACAGTAGCGGCCACCATAGATCCGATTATGTACTTGGTTGCCATGATGGTCGAACTGAACAAACTATAAATTGCCAACCTAATTAAGACTCAAAAACACAACTCAAAAGTAACCACGATCTGCACAACAACTCAGTAATTTCAGAAAGGAACAGGTAGCAATCTGTGTTTTAGTCCAGCCATTTTGACGCACTTAAAATCATCCTTGTTGCCTAATTGCACATATTTTTCTTGACAGAGGCATTAAAATTCGTTTTTCCTTAGGTCTTACTCTCTAAATAGTGCAGTTAGAGGAAAAAGAACGTCAACAATGAAATGCACATCCAGTGGTATTTATAAACATGAATATCTATTGCAGCACATTCAGGAGTCAACAGATAGTGTTACATTATGACGGACTCCCAACAAGCAACTAAGAATGTCCACGTGGAAGTAGCAAGTAGTACTATCCATTCACCAAATAGTACTTGTTGGTTTCTCTTTTACCTTTAAAAGTAAAATAAAATAAAGTCAAAAGGCAACTAGAAATATGAAAGTAACAAATGATAACAAGCCAGCGATTTGGTCCACTACTATCAGCTGATTTTTCAAACCATGGATTTGAGAGCCAAACTTGATGCTTGTGTGTCAGCTTAGTTATCCACGCTTGTTTAAAATGTCTTTTGAGATCTTCTATAAACTACATTCTGTTCTCTAAGATTTGAAAGCTGATAGCCACTGATGGGAACAGCAACAAACTTTTCAGGGTGTGCCGGTAATCATGTAAAAAGCTATTATGATTTATGAGATGCCAAGCCACTAAAAGAACATTACTAAGTTAGAAACAAAAGAACCATGGTTCCAAAGTCCAATGAAGCATTTAGGGATTTTGAGACTAATTATATCAAATAATGGTTCCATAGTGCATAATAGACAAGATTTCATTGTGATCTTTATTCTTTATATAATATCGCTGGACTGCAGAAAAGCATTATTATTTTCTTTGAGAAATAGGAAGGGTTCGCCTTATCTCAATGCATGTATGTTTTGTGGTCTTGGAAACTCTCTTTTAATAACAGATACTTTTCAAAAATAAAAAATAAAAAAATGAGAGATAATAAAATTTATAACTAAGAGATGCATGATACAGGACAGCAATAAATTTTGTCGACTTAAGCACATGCTTAGGCATGCATTCTCTGAGGATAAAGTGGAAAAATCTGATTTATCATTGCCACTGTTATTTCTATACTACGTATTTCTTTCATTCACTAAGCTGTTGCACTAACTCCATCTAGGTCTATGTGAGATCTCTCTTTACAGCTAACCAGGATGCATCACCACATCATCAATAGAAGTCTTGAGCAGCAGCATTAGCATTTTAAGGAAGCAGATTATGAAGTATATAGGCTATAGTGTTAATGAATCCTAAGGTTTGCTGAAATAATACTAGCTTATCCACTTGTTGAGTAGAACCAAAGGAAAACAATGATCACTGGTTAAGCATATAATATACTCAGTTCATCCAATACATTTCAAGTACTATGATCTATGCCATGCAAGACAACTTAAAAGATTCTAAGAAGAAAGGCACTAGACCTTCTCTGTCTCACATACAATTGAGTAGGAAAAAAAAAAAAAAGAAATCGCCAAGGTTGATGAAATAGCATAAATAGAACAAAATAACTACAAAATGTACAAACATCACAACGCTAGAGGCTAAAGAATTGCCAAGACCATAGCAGAGATTTTTCAGCAATTATTATTTCGGCTCAAGAATCCACTGCCTTGGTCCAAATTGGAAAACAGAACATTCACCAACACAACAAACAAATCTCACTAAAGATAAGTGCAGACCTTAGTCTCCTTACACCTCAATCACATGCAGAATGTAAATAGGCTGGGGGGAACATAACACATGATGTGAAAGGCATACTGGATGAACTCATCAGTATGGAATCCATGCAGCTGAACTTCAAATTGGATGGATCTAAGAGACAGGCAACGGCTTAAATATCCCATTGCTCAAAACATGTCAGTTTTTTATGTATTTATACCATAAAATATTTGTGTACCACAAATGCAGCCCCCAAACCAATCAAGTTTAAATCTAATATGAACAACAACCATTACATAATGTGTCTTATTCAAATATACACACCAATATGCATATGTCTAGAAGAAACCATATTAATGAGGTCAGGTGTATCGAGCCTAACCAAATAAGGAGATAGTTGAGGCTTGCAAACAACTTGGTCGATTTATGAAAGCGTCATGAAAGTTCTGCCAATAAAAACCCAATTATCTGTTTGGATGATGAAGAGCCTTAAAAGTGATGCATAGGAGACTTCAAAATCATAAGAAAATTCCAATATTTGTTTGGGTAATGAAGAAGCCTTAAGGTGAAGCAGAGGCGGCCTTGAAATCATACTTACGGCTTCTTCATGAGATACTCCATGGATTCACACCATGAAGGGGATCGCGTCACACCATTCAAAAAATAAAGAGAAAACAAACAAAAAGTAACATTACAACATTATTTATGGTTGCATCAAGAACACTGTATATAAAGACTAGAGTGTTCACCGTGTATATTTAATAGTGATTATTACAAAACAGGTCAACCACTTTCACAACATTTTATTTGGAAACAATTACTGGGAACCCTTTAAAGACTCTTTATAAATGAAACTCAAATTAGGAATTTGACACTTGAACTCTTTATTTGACTCAAATATGACATTAAGTTTGCATTTTATCATAGTCATGCTGACTATAATAGACGACTCCCAAAAATAGCAACATGCAACTAGTTGACACCCTTTTTTTTTTTTTGATAACCTAGCTTACAACTTGTGAAAGGCACAAAACCCAAATGATTGTGCAGACAGATGGTGGGCACACACTACGTAATGGGCCCTCGTTTCGGGTTCTTCCAATGTTCATGTCTATATCATAAAGGTAAATATATCTCCTCCCGCAATAAGCTATTAGATGATGAATCGGATCAAACGGGTGTGGAGAAAAGGCGGCTACGTGTCCAAATGACGTCTCAAATAACATTATCAATTGGAAGATCATGGGCGGGCTTTTATCTTTTCCAAGTCCATTGTTGAAAGGATCTTCATCAAAAGTTGGGTTCTATCAATCAGGGCAATATTTGGAGACACCCCATCCATGTTGTAATACACCAATCAATGATCTCAATAGCCACACATGAGCAGATGGGACTGACTCTATCCAGATGCATCAGCATCAAGACACTTTAATTATCTCATGTAATCTATGATGCACAGATTCGGCATGGATATAACAAGGACACGTCATAGACACGGTAGGGACACGGATTTTACACATAACAAATGAAGCATCAGATACGATACGACACGATACGTTGCCCATTTGAAAGTATCCATGTATCATAGGATGTAATATAGGGATGAAGACAAATTGCTAATAACATTTTTAACAGCTACAATGGAATTAGATCATAGGGTGTGGTTAAGTGTAAAGCAATATAGCATCCAATTTGAATATTGCAGCAGAAACAATGTTTATCTTCACTGCTGTGCGTTTTGAAGCATGAAAGGTGGAAAACTTAATCCGCTACTCCCGCCCAAGAAGTTTCATCAATTTTCCTCAATTTTTTGGGGAAAGCAGAGAGAGGGACCCAGGAAGTAGAAACTCATTTCTATCATTATCATATAAGATGTAGAAACCCATTTCAATCGAGAGAGATTTTTGGCGCACCAAACAATAGAAAATGGAAAAGGTAAGAGAATGGAATCTTCAGTTTCATCTTATGCAGAAACTGAAATCAACATGAAAAGAAAACTGGGCGCACAAACATGACCGTTTAGGGTTATGGTTAGCGTTAGGGCATCTTCTTCCCTATCACAGATAGTGTTACAGTTAGAGTATTGGCAATTATCAGAGGGAGAGAGAGATGAGAGATGATTACCTTCGTTTATGGAAGATCGAACGGGCAGCTGAGGGTTCGAGAAGGAGCGCCAGAAGATGGACTTTTCTGAGTCTCTGTGGAACTGCTGCTTTTATCTACTCAAAAAGTCTACTTGGACAAACTGGTTGACCAAAATTCTGGCCAAAAAATTTGTCCATGTAGCATTACTCTTATCTACTTGGCCCAAAGATACAAGTCAAGTCGTGCCATGGGCCGTGCTAGGCCGACCCTCGCTTATGAGTGCACAACATGACATGGCATGGCTCACCCCATTCACTGTTGGGCAGTCCAACCAGCAGGCGAAGACACGACCTGTTTTACACCCCAGGTCGAGGTGAAAATTGTAAAAGCTTCAACTCAAGAACTTGCATATAGCAAAAAAGAAGAATAGAATACATAGTTCTAAATTCGGGGCACATGTGTGTGTATTGGGTTTGGATAGAAAGGAAAAATTGTGTAATATCCTATCATTGTGTAATATCCTATGATATGCATGCTATCATATGCCTTAAGTTGGCAACCATTTTCATATCGGTTGAACTGCTGAAATTAAAATTTACCATGATATGCAGTCCCGCAACTATTACACACTTGCAGTAATCCCTTGCAGTAGGTCTCCGAAACTCCACCAAAAATGGTCTATAACGAGACAATCCAAACCATCCAAATGATTGTTATCCCCTCCAATAGTATATTTTCAAATAACAGTTTAAGGAAGGCAATATTTTTGCATTGTTAATTTATTTATTTTTTTAATTTCTTCAATGGTTACGGATTGAATTTGAATTTGCATTTTGATTTAGATAAAAAATTTGAAGAAAATAGAATTGGAGGGCCACCAAGAAAGACAGAGTGATATTAGTGGATTTTCAAATTAGAAAGTCTTTGCGAGCTGTATAAAATTTTTGCATACAACAGTGCTAAGTTTCCGCATCCAAAAGTATTTATATATGCTACCTCTCCTGCTGATCCTCATCTTATTTTTTGTCGCTGCGATTAATCTCTTGCTTCTCCTGTACGCTTTCTTATACTGTTCTCTTTCTCTCCTTGGCCTAATCCTCATCATCTTTTCTTTTCTTTTTCTTCCTATTCTTCTTCATGCTCTATCTCATTCTCCTCACCTAATTCAAATTCCTTAAAAATGTAGTTTTCCTGAAATCTGATCTAAATGTCTCTAGAAAGCATCTTGAGAGAGACAACCACATTCTCTTCTGAAAAACATCAGTATGTATCAATCATAAACAACATCCAAATACCATCTATATCCAAACAAGGTTCTACCACATAGTATATTATAGATAATAATAATACCCATATCTCAAGAAAAAGGAAAAGAAATACCAAACAAATTAGATGAAATCTGCATAAAATGGCAAAAAAAAAAAAAGCTAATTCGTTGACAACAACTAATCATAGGAAGTCGATTAAAGCATGGGTCCACCATTGGAGAATAAAAGAGAAAAAAGAAGTTGTAAGAAGTTGTCGATGTGCTCGACCAACTTGATTATGTCATCAACTAAGTTGATGATATTCTCAATTTGGGTATTTTCGTCAAAATATATGTGAATAATTCTGTCATCATTTCAATATTTTCTTCATTAAAATGTTTA
Source organism: Cinnamomum chago (assembly GCA_038049695.1). Classification (NCBI taxonomy): domain Eukaryota; kingdom Viridiplantae; phylum Streptophyta; class Magnoliopsida; order Laurales; family Lauraceae; genus Cinnamomum; species Cinnamomum chago. The sequence continues at coordinate 17,292,713 of CP142453.1, forward strand.
ATTGTATTTTAAGCTTAATTATTTCATGAAAATTTCTTTTTAGAAAGTATAAAATCTTTCTCTCATTTTCATAAAAAAGAGTACATGAAAATTTGGATGTTTCAAAAAAGCACATAAAATTTTCAATCAAGTCCTCTCCATAAAATTATTTGAGTGATGACAAAATACCCTTTCATTATAACACTTATTTTTTTTTTTTCTTGAGCTCTTTCCTCTCCAAAACTGACCGTTTTGATTTTGGTGATCATAATCATTCAATAAAGCTAGTTTTTTTAGTCATTTGGAATCTTTTTTTCAACCATCCATGCATAAGGGTAGTTGAAGCTAGCCTCACTAGGACATTTGGGTATAATTTCTTTTTATTTATTTATTAAGGAAAAACCTAAGAAATGACAAATGGGTATTTTTGTCATTTCTCAAAAAATATTATGGAGAGAATTGATTGCAAGTATTGTAGAAAATTTCTATACTTTATTTAAATATTTAAATCTTCATTTATTTTTTTGAAATTGAACCAAAAGTTTTATCCCTCTTTTGAAAACCCTCTTTTTTCTTTTGTGGGATTGAATTGAAGCGTGGATAAAAAAGGAGGGTTAAAGTAGGTTGCCAACTGTGTAAGATTTTGTCAAAACCCAAGATAAAATATATAATTTATTTTTTATTATAAATTTCAAAATAAAAAATTATAATATTTCATATGACCTAATCCGTGGATTGATAGGGTCAGATTTAACCCCACCCATAACAGAACACTAGGGGATTCGGATCCTCTATTTGATCCAAACTGGAAAGCCCTCTTTAGACCAATCTAAGGGTGTCACATGGACATCTCAACTCCTAAAAATTAATCCCATCTCCCAAAAAAGAAAAAAAATTCTTATGGCACCCCCTGAAATAGGATTACCCTGTTTGATCCGTCTGCAAGACTAGGCGTTCCTAAACCTCTCAAAACGTCCTTTCTTTTACAGTGGGCCGCTGCCAGCGCCAGCTCTTTCCCTCTCTCAATTTTGTACTTCATTCGTCCCTCGGTTACTATATGTATTTGCCTAGCTGGAAATGTCAGCCTGTGCGCTATTGTGCTACATACTACATTAGCTACTGCCCATTCTCTGCTGTCATATGTCATACAGATCCTCACTCCAACTAAAATGACCTCAATTTTCAACTAATATTTCTAATGTGCCCAAGCTCGTCCCAATCTTCTAGTTGCAACACTATTATGTTAGCAAGGGGAAGAATGGGTCCTTTGGTGGATAAACTCTCCATTAGCTCAGTGTGGTAGTGTAGTTTTGAACATACAATTTTCACGTGCAATCTGTGGTCCTAACTCGGTTTGTAGGTCAAATGGTAAGCGATATGGGTGTATGAGTTCGAATCCTCAATGTATATATAAAAAAAATTTGGTTGAAGAATGGGTTAGCGATAGTTGGTATAACCTTTGTTGCGTACATGTTGAAGGATTTTTTTTTTTTAAGTTGAACCCACATTTGACCCATTTCTAAAATTGTCTGATAATCTCAATTTGCATTCAGTGTTGAGCAATTGGACTTGACCCGCAATACAAACATTCAATGTGTGTTGTCCATTTAACCTAATCTGACCCAACCCAACGTATAGAATTACTGCACAAGCCCAATTAACTTCAGTCTTCCAGTATGTATTAGCTAAAAAGAAACCTCAAAGTACAAAGTTGTTAAATCCACCTATCTATCTAAATCTGTACATATCTATAGGTTAACTTTAATTCAGCCCATTTAAATTGGTCTTGCAGTCAATTTTAAACTGGCCCATTTTAAGACGGGTTAAATTTATCTCAACCCACGACGAACCCATCTTAGATGCAAGTTAAATATGGGTAGAGTCAAATTTCCACACCCCTAACTATAAAGGCCCACCTCTGAATCTTGGATAGCTCAAAATCTTACCTCCTTATATTAACATTTCATAACTTGTTATCACTTAAGATCAATTGACTCCAAGCGGTAGCTCAGTTGACATATGACCACAATTTGCATCATGAGATTGTAGGTTTGAAACTGCACTACCACACTAGGACTACAAGGGAGTTTACCTGACTTCCCTCTGGGCCTGGAGGTATTGGTCCAACGAAAGAGTTGGAAACCCTCCGATAGAAAAAAAAAAAAAAAAAACAATCACATAAGATCAGTTACATGTAAAAGACTTGATTACATTAAAATAGAGAACATTTAAGAGTCAAACTCCTGTCAAATTGATCAAGTGTAAGCATGATTAAATAGAAATTTAGAAAAAAAAAAGCAATTGAAAATCATATGATCAATCTAAGTGTAAGATCATGGTGGGACACTTAATTACCATGTAAATCTGAGAAGTGGGCCACACCACAGATACTAATGTTGGTGGCATCTTCGTTATTTCAACCTAAAACGAAGCCTTGAAAAGATATACTACGCGCTTTCCTTTTCCTTTTCCACGGAAGCGACAACCCGTTCTCAACGCCCGGGAGAAAAAACGGAAACTTTCAGCTCCCGACAGCTCCAGGAACACAAGCAAATCACTAGCAATCCGCGTTTTCGCGAGAATTTCTAGGGTTTCCTTTTCCTCGTTTTTCTCTCGCTCTCTCTCGTTTTCTTCAATCGCTCTCTCTTCTTTTAAAAAAGAGAAAATCGTTTCTTGCGTGGAGCGAGGGAAATCGGACATTGCCATTCGAATTTATTGGCGGGAATTCAGAACTGATTCGATTTGTCTCTTTTCTTCGAAGATTTGAATTTATCCAATCAATATCTTAGAAGAAGAAGAGATTGATTTGAATTTCTCCAATCAATATCTTAGAAGAAGAAGAACTGAATAAGAGATTTCGATGGTGACGAAGACGAAAGGGATGGAGAAGGTTGGAGTTTCGGATAACATGAGGGGTTTTATCCTCGCAGTTCTATCGAGCGCCTTCATCGGCGCCAGCTTCATACTCAAGAAGAAGGGGCTAAAACGCGCTGGAGCAGCCGGTACTCGTGCTGGTAAGGAAATTCCACGATCTGAAGGAATTATTGAAGATTTTGTTCTCTATCTTTTGTTGGGTTTCTTTTGTTTGTTTATGTTCATTTTTGTTTCTTTGATGTTGGATCTAATGTGTTCGTTTGATCTGTATTGATGTTGGGAATGATCTTCATGGTTGATTCCTGTATTCGTGACTGGGTATTGGTTTTGAGCTAATTTGGGTGATTTAAAGCGCGAGATGGTGTCGATTCAAATGGATTATGATCCACTTTAGCGCTTTAGGTTATGTTTGACCTGTGATTAATATTGCATTTTTTCATTTTTTTTCTTGTGTACTATTTTTAGTTGGTGGGGTACCAAATGCTTAGGCAGATTGCAGGATTTTGCTGTGAATGGGGTACAAGTCTTTGTAATGTTTTTGAAAGTCTCATTGGGATGGGTTTAATGTGGATGCAGAAGACCAATGACGAATGTCTATTTACTATTTAGGCAGTCATGATCTAGAAAAGTAAAGTGCCTTTAATCTTAGAATGCATTAATCTGAGGAGTGAACTACTTTATATAGATCTCACTTTCTCTTCTTCACATCCTAATGGGATTAGAAATCCTAGTATCAATCACTTCAACTAGGCAGCTAAAACTAACAATCACATTGCTACAATAGCTCTTGTCTTAGTTTACATGGACACATTTCCTAGGGGCATTTTGACATCGAAGGGGAATTGTTTACACATATTGTTGTGGATGTTAATGATCCTAAATCATATCAAGAGGCGATGAAATGGTCAAATTCGAAGCAATGGAACGTCGTGATGAGTGATTAGAATAGTTCTATAAGAAAAGACAAGGTAAAGGATCTTCTGATTTTTCCTCTTAACTTTTCGGTGACAGGGACAAGTAGTAGTATGGTATCCAAAACCAATTCTTATTCAACAAAATGGATAATGGGACCTACAAGTAGTATTAGTCTGGTGGCGAACAGTATGAGATTGATTATCAATGTTACATGAGATTTTTCAGTAAGAAGATGAAGCGGAAGTTGTTTGATATTTTATGCATTTTATCCATTGGATTCCATAATTTATCCAATAAGGATTGTAATTGCGGTAATGATGATAAAGATAGGCTCGAGCCAACTTAGTTAAGATTATGGTTTGTGGTTTGTTATCTTAATGTTACTATGGGTGTTAAGTTACATAATGGACTTGGCAAGTAGGATATGCTAAACTTGTGCCCTAGTAAATATTGGTGATGTATTGAGTATCCATACAAGTGTTGTATCGGTCCGGCATGGATACATGGGGCATATAGATGTATCTGGGCATCACAGCTCAAACCCATTGCCACCCCTACTTAAAGGAGACGAATTGCTACATGCTACTCTTCAAGTGCTACATGCTACTCTTCAAGTGGAGCCATGCTGTGGACCAGGACTTATTGCAACATCCAGATTATTAGAACTAAACAAGTCCCCACACTTCCCATCTTAATTTTTAGCTCAAATCAGGGTTTCATCTGAGCTATCTACAATTACCTTATTCATAGTTATGGTTATTGATGTGGGTTTAGGGTTTTGGCACTACCATTGTGGACTCTGATACTCAGATACCGAAGGGACTCTCCATGAATGACAAGAAGTTTGCACATAAAAATGAATTATTGGATACAATAAAGCATGGATATGTCATCTGTTTTGGAGTATCTGGGATAGCATAATGCTCTCTGATGATGGTGGTGGTGGTATCTTAGGTTGTGGACATGGTGGTTTAATGTGGTATTTAGTTAAAGTAATTAGAACTCATTCAAAATCTGGACCTTCTAGCTGTTCTCTGTTTTTGTTTTTCAATCAGCTGTTTTGCAGATAATTTACTTACCAATTTATGTTTTATCGTTGTGTTTTGTTTTTCTTCATGCTCTAGGAGTTGGCGGGTACGCTTACCTGTTAGAGCCACTTTGGTGGGCAGGAATGGTGACAAGTAAGCTCGTATTCTATGCACATGTTTCTTTAAAAAAAAAAAAAAACCATGTCACATATCTTACCCTCCGTTTGGGAAGGGGGGAGGGGAGGAGAGGGGAGGGAAAATTTGAGGGGGAAGGAAAATGAAGTTCCCTCCTCTTGTTTGGGAAGTAAATAAGTAGGGGGAAGAAAAGTGAAAAAGTATAATTTTATTTGTTTGTGAGGTACAGAGACAAAGACCATTTTATCCTTGCTTTTGAAAAAAATTCAATTAGAGTAAAAGGGAAGTTAAGTCATTTCCATCACTTTCCCCTCATTTCCCCTCATTTCCCCCCCTGTTTTGGGGGGGAAATTTTTGGGGGAAAACACTTCATTTTTCCCTCCATTTCCCCCTCCCCCATTTTCCCTCCCCCCTTCCCAAACACCCTCCAAAATCATTTTCCCTCCATTTTCCCCCCATTTTTTTCCTCCCCCTCATTTCCCCCCCTTCCCAAACAAAGGGTTAATGTAGATGTGACAGTTATATGGGTAACTAATTATGGGGTGCAAAGCTTCTTGGTAAACAGTGATTTTTGGAGAAGTTGCAAACTTTGTGGCGTATGTCTTTGCTCCTGCTGTTTTGGTAACTCCCCTTGGTGCTTTGAGTATAATTGTCAGGTACTTTAAAAGAGATTTTTGTTTTTTGGTTAGAGCTTTCTGCTTTGTTCCTTCTGAATATAGAGGGGACTTAATAGCAGTGGACTGACATGTTTGATGAATCTGAAACAGTGCTGTTTTAGCACATTTCATGCTGAATGAACGACTTCAGAAAATGGGAGTTTTGGGGTGTGTGTCCTGCATAGTGGGTTCTGTGGTAATTGTAATCCACGCACCTCAGGAGCGAACTCCAAGTTCTGTTGAAGAAATTTGGAATCTGGCAACTCAGCCTGGTATTTTCTAAGCGATCCGAACTTGATATTTGTAATTATAAATTTAAAAGTTTTACATTTTATCATGCATGATGTCATTTAATGTGTAGTTATTGAGGGGTTATAGTTTTTCTTTTCTGATGTTGTGTTTGTCTACAGCATTTCTGTTTTATGCAGCAGCTACCATATCAGTTGTATTAGCTTTGATTCTGCACTTTGAACCTCGTTATGGACAAACAAACATATTGGTGTATTTGGGTGTCTGTTCTTTAATGGGCTCACTGACGGTAACATTTTTTTTTACTTAATTAATGGTAATGTTATTCTTTTGGGGCTTAGAAAACCTTGTATTGTTCAGTTGCCTACTACTCCCGGTTCTACAATAATTTATCTTGTTGCCTGCAGGTTGTTAGCATAAAAGCCATTGGAATTGCTATAAAGTTGACAATAGAGGGAATAAGTCAGGTAGCTTATCCTCAGACATGGATATTTGTTACAGCTGCAGTTGTCTGTGTCATCACTCAATTGAATTACCTCAACAAGGTCAGTATTTTTATTTTGTTGAAAGCATACTTAGCTTAACTTATGATTGATGTTCTATCCAGAAATCAAAATGCTTTTATTTTATTTTAGATCGGTCCATTACCTTAGAGCCCCATTCTTCCTTCAGCAATTGAATCTGAGGGTAGTAAGAGAACTAGAGACCACATCTGATGCAGTCTCAGAAGCTGGAATTATATCTATTACATTGACCTTTCAAGGGTTCATATAACAATTACTTTGTCAGAGATGTGTCATATTGCTTTGTACATGCTTTAGAGCTTTGTGGATTTTCATCTGTTTTACTTTAAGATCAAATTTGTTTTAGATGTTTTATCCCGTTGATGTCAAATTTGAATTTTTTTTTTTCTGCTTCAGTGCTTTCTTCACAACTTATGGGCATGAATCGTGATAACATTAGACTCACTAAGAGTCAAAATAGTCTATTATTTTTATCTTTATCTATCATTCTGTCAGCTCATATCCATTCAAGTTATTTGCTGGTGCCTGCTAGTGTATTATGTGCAGGAATGTGCAATGTCAGTGAAACCTTCAATTAACAATGTAAATTCTTCTAGAGGACTATTGTTTGATAATCAACAATCAGGAGGGTGTAGAGAAGTTATCTAGCCTTTTGATTCAAATTTTGAAGCGACACAGAATGCAAACAATGCAGTCTGGAATGCTGGTACAAAATTGCTATCTGGAGAGATTGGGAAAATGTTGAACATAGGAAACAAAGTGGGGTGATGGAAGTGGGGATTGGCTTTTGGTGTGCTTTGTGATCGGGGCATACCGACAATATTGAAGAGAATTTTACGGACAGAATTAGACCATCTATGACCTATGGAGCAAAATGTTGGTCAATCAAGAAGCAACACTTCTCCAAAATGAGCGGAGTAGAGATTACTGATTAGAATATTAAGATGGATGTGTGGTAAAACTAGGAAAGATAGAATCATAAATGATTACTTTTGGGAGCAATTAGTAGGGGTGTTCATGGGCCGGGCTGAGCAATATCCAGGCCCGGCCCAGATTTTAAAGCCCGACGCGGGCTATAAGTACCTGGCCCGAGTCCAGCCCACCTAGAATAAGTTAAGCTCGAGCCTAAGTGTTTTATATTTACAAAGAAAAGGTGAAATATTTACTGATCCAACTTGTAGATCACTTGATTAGGATGTTTGTTTGTGTGTTAGAGAATGTGTGTTCAATTCCTCCCTTCCACAAAATATATTATTTTTTACTTAAACAGTGCCTCTCACTCGGGCTGGGCCGGGCCGGGCCAGGCTTCAATCTTTCTACCACTTAATCCAAGCCCAGACCATACATTTAATGGGCCCAAAGTTTATATACAGGCCTAGCCCGAGTACTATAAGCTAAGGTCGAGCCTGGCCCAAGCTGGGCTGGGCCCTGGTCACGCTTGGTCTGGCCCAATCCATGAGCACCCCTAGCATTTAGGGGTAGCATCAATATGTGATAAGTTTTTATATGTAGACATTACGCCTTGGCCATGAGCCTGTTTGTGTTGGGGCCCAAACCTGGATCCTATTCTGTCCTTGTTTGGCTTGGCCTGGGTCGGGATCTTGGCTTGGCTTCATTGAGTTCTTACCTGTATCTAATTCTTGGTTTGTTTGGTCATATGGCTTGGGTAGGACTCAGCTGCGATGGCTATGGATCTCTTTGGACCTGCATCACATTGCTTTATTTAGTAGTTTCATCATGCAACTTTCTTTAGAAGTTACTCTGAGGGTTGTCTTATAACTGTTGCAGGCATTGGATACCTTCAACACAGCAATTGTGTCTCCAATTTACTATGTAATGTTTACTACACTAACGATAGTTGCAAGTGCTATAATTTTTAAGGTAAATATCTCTTTGCTTTCATCACTCGACAGCAATTAATGACCTTGCATCTAATGTCTTTCTAATACCTATACTTCATGGCTACAGGATTGGTCTGGCCAAAGCGTGAGTAGTATTGCTTCAGAGCTGTGTGGGTTAGTCACTGTTCTTTCTGGAACAATCATATTGCATTCCACAAGAGAACAAGAAGCAGCTCCACCGGCAGGTACGTGACAAATACTGGTGCTGAATCACTGATAAAGAGTAGTGGATTTTAAGTGATATCTTTATGTGATTAATACTCTTTGAAAGTACTGTTTTTTTTAATAATAAAAAAAAACAGATTATTTGACGTCAGATCGGTGAACCTTAAAAAAAAGAAAAGATCTTGATGCAGGTACACCTTTGTTTTCCGCCCTCAGAAATCTGCAGGGCCTTGAAATGATGATAGCTTACCATGGATTACAAGGTTTCCTTGACTTCACTGCTAATGAGGCTGCTTTTAACTAGGGTTGCAAATGGGTCTGGTCTGGGCCAGAACCTTGTAGGAACTGGATCCAGAGGTGTCTTCTGAAGTGTGGATTCGGTTCTGGATCCAATTCTAGCCACATGGTTCCGGATCCGGCAAGAGGAACTAGGATCGGTTCTGAACCCAGTTCCAACTCTACTTTCAATTTCTTTTCTTTTTTCATGTTTCTTCATTGCATTGACAAAGCATATAGCTGAAACATTGATTATTTGTGTTTGTATGAGTTGTAAAAAATGAAGAATACCTCTACTTTAACAGTAAAAGGACTCTGCCATGATCAGTGGGAGTGCCTGGGCTCTTCTGAGTTGTGTCGGTTCTGAGTATGATGATGATTAAGCAGGGGAAGGGTAGGGAAGCTGTGGAATTTAGGGATAATGATGATGAAGAAAAGGAAGATCAAAGGTTGCAGCGAAGCTGAGGATGGGCTATGGCTTGTGGGGATGATGATGAGGAACAGGAAGATGGGTGTGTGGAGAGAGTTCTTTGTGGATGAGCTATGGCTTGGGAGGGAGGGAGGGAGGGAGGGAGGGAGGGAGGGGGTGGGGGGGGGGGGGGGGGGGGGGGGGGGGGGGGGGGGGGGGGGGTGGTCCAGATCCATATCCAATTAATAATCGGAACTTAAATCAGGTTCTAGATACCCTTTTTTGGGGATGGGACACCCCAGATGATCGGATATCTGTTCGCATCCCTACTTGTAACTACAACACCATCAGCATGCATGAGCAGGATCCCCTTTATGGGGGATGGGAAACCCCAGATAATTGGATATCTGTTTGCATCCCTACTTGTAACTACAGCACCATCAGCATGCATGAGCAATTGAGCACTTCCTTGAAATCATGGGACATCTTTCTACTAATGTATTATTTGCAAACTTAGAAATAGGCTATGCGGTTTAGAGATTCTTATTTTGTTATCATCTTGAGAATTAACCTGGAAGCGTTTAGCTTAAGAAGTGTATCTTTAAGAAAGTAATCCTAAGATACTAGAAATATCTATATCTATTAATGGTTGATTAGACAAAGTATGTGATGAGTGAGATATATCCAAATTGTCATTTTCCCTGCACCTGTGCCCTGCTTTGCCGATGCTCTTGAGATGATGTTATTGACACAATCCAGGAATTAAAGATATTCTGGTTGCCCTCTGCAGTCTATGAGAGAGCCCAACGGATCCGACTCTAAAAATATGCTTTTAGTGTGCAGAAAATGAAGCAATCTCCAATAATGCAGCATAATATTGCAGTTCGGATACAGTCTGTTGCAACTTGGCAGCACAGGAAAACCGAAAAAAGAACCCTGATCCTTCTATTATATTCAGAGAACTGCAGTCTAAACAAATACCTAATCATGCATGAATAGGAGCATCCAAGCTGAAAAGCTCCAAGAGGATATTTAATAATACTCATTAGTCATAACATATGAATATGCCCCTGTTACATTCAATCCCTGTTACGTTCAACCGACTGTGATATAGATCTGAATCCCTTTGTTCAACAAAAAGAAATAAGTAAATAAATCCAATCATCTAAGCTTTAGTGTCAGTGGTTTAATCTGACCATTTTTGTGGTTACTACTATGAGTAGGACTCACTTAAAGCAAAGTAAACAAACAAGAAAATGATGCTATGCTAGTTTAGTCAAATGAACATGCTCCTTAGTCTTAGGCTTTAATAAGTTTGGTCCTAAGTGGGCTTGTCTTGGCTGGTCTTCAAGAGCTTGGACTTGGCCAGAATAGGGATGGGAACGAGATGGGAGGGGTTCAGGTTTAGACCGACCCGAACCTGACTCGCATACCCTGACCTGAACCTGTTGTGGGTTTGTTTTTTGCAATACCAAACCTGACCATTTTTTCGTCGGGTATGGTTCCGTCAAAATTTTATTTTAAAATAAATACTTGAATATGTGACTGATAGTCATAGAGAGTTCTCGGTACCTCTTGTGCTGCAGCAACATTGTATAAAAACCTTGCAAAATAACATATATAGTATATAATTGGGGTTGAATGGGTCAAGCGCATCCAATACCCGAACCTTACTCGGGTCTAAGTCTGAGAATCTATACCCGCTCCAAGCCTGACAGACTTGCAATCCAACCCACCCCTAATTGGAGAAGGACGGGGTGGGTCACCTGTTTTAAACCAACCCATTGTCATCCCTAGGGTAGAAGTTTGTTCTGGGGTTGTTCTGGGTCTTATACGGTAGGGGCTTTAATTGGCCAAACTGCATCAAGTATGCTTGTGGCCTTAGCTTTTGGCCTTCCTGTTTTTGAATGAAGTTGCTGAACAGATCTGTGAATACTGTTGCATTCAGGCGTGCCTGTGTAGAGGCAAATCTTTAGTTGCACTAAAGCTTAACCTACTAAGTTTTAGCAGTTTTTACCGATAAAAAAAAGGTTTTAGCAGTTTTTTTTTTTTTTGGAAAGTTCTCTTAGAGATTAGGCCTGAGAATCCAGACTACTGACACTTAATATGATAAGCTGACACTATTTGATTTGGTATTTTGGTTTACTTTGGACTTTGATGGCCAATCCATGATCCTTTTCTTAATATAATTTTTATAATGATACTCATGAATGGTCCTTTCAAAGTGCACAAGGTCCCAATGTTTTTTTTTTTTTAAATTGTGGAGGCCTTAATTTCCACCTAGAATTGAAGATGGTAATCCTTGCTTTAGGTTGTGCGTACCTGTGAGGACCTACTGTCCTTATCTTTCTCAGCAAAATGCGGCCTTCATGTTTTACCATGTTCATGTTTTGTTATCCTGAGCTTATAGTTGGCTATGGATACATGTTTGCAGGATCTATATCATGGTATATCTGTTCAGGAAGTGGTGAATCACTAAAAAGCATTGAGGATGACCATTTCATCACCTTGAATGGCTCAGAGTATATTCAGTAGTCCTAAAAATCAGATCCCCAGGGAACATAGTGCAGTTATGGGCTCACACAGTCAGGAGGGGCATTTTAGATGCGCATCTAATGTGGTCAGAGATTAATGGAGCTCCATCTTATACATTTTCCAGGCGTAGTCTGATGGAGCTGGATCTCGTCGAGTATAAATGTGCAGTATTCTTTTTATTTGATTGTTATCATGATCAGGATTACTGCTGAAGTGAGGATTAGAGAATATTTATCAAATTGTGACAACGTCGTCATGCTACGGTTGTTCTGTACAAATATCCTTAAATATGTAAAATTTCATGTTAAATTGAATGATGTTTTAGGATTTATTATATCTGTGAAATCATAGCATTGTGTTGCATTTGAGTTGGTTATCTGAGGGGCTTCTTGAAGTCTATGCAGTAGTAGGACATCTCCTTCTAGACACTTGTAGTGAAAGAACTAAAGAGATTTGTTCAATTGAGGCTTTTAAGTTAAAGTGACGTTGTGGCCATAATTATTTACTTTATGTTATGATTGTTACATTAAGTTTTCCATTTTCATATTATTACTGGATATCACAACATTGCTGTTGGGGCATTTGGATGTGAAGAAAACAGGCAGAGACAACTATTCTCGGTGGAAATATGAATTATAGACAGTTTCCACTGCCTTCTGTCCTCATCCAGAGCAGGTGGAGAAAACCAGCGAATACTGTCTGCAGTACAAATTTTGAACAGAAGAAGGTTTGCCCCGACCATTTTTACCACGTTTTCTCATCCAAACTGACAGAATATCATGGTTCATGCATAACTCAAAGAAACCTACTGTGCATGCTTGGCATTTTCTTTGTGGTTTTACATAGTGAAGGGGACAGCTTGCTATTTTATAGAAATGGAGCCATGGTTGGATAATACATGCAAGAGGTTGGTCAATTTCCACAGGAAAAAAAAAATCTTCTCCCTGGAAATAATTCAAGAGTGTGAGCAAAAATTGGTAGCTGTATATTGCCAACCTTCGACTCTTCGATCATGGCTCCTTTTCTAGGAAATTATTTGGAAAATGCCAAACCTGTGCCGAATCTTGTGATATTGATTTTCCTATTTTATTTTATCACATTTAAGTTTTATACCATTTCAATTGAAACTGCTTTGTACTACTAACTTGTCAGGAACGGTTTGTCATGTTTCTAAAGAAAGTTGATGTGGTGTGTTACATCAAGGAACATTTTCTGAGATGCTCACAAGTCACACCACACTGAAAGCAAACAAGATAGGTATTGTCATCTTATTCTTTCACCACAAAGTTAAGCAGTTCATGTCATACAAATGGGCTTTCTTGCAGCCCACGCGACCCCATTGAGAGTCCTTCCAAAACTGTATTGCCTCTTACTGTGTCCTACCCTTTTGTAATTCTTGGTCCACCCCTTGCCAGATAACTCATTCTTTATAATTTTTTAAAGCGTTTCAATTTCTCAGGGTATTGTTAATGTTGTTGGAGGGCATATATTATTACTGTGGTATTTTTAAAATAATTGTAATGGGTATTCGGAAAAAAATATTGCGACAAGACAATCCTCTAATAGCTCAATGGCGAAACATCTCCCTCCCTATAAAAACGAGTAGAGGATCAATTTGTAGCTTTGCATGTGAGGGTGCCCACCAGTAGATAAGTTTTCTTTATAAAATTCTAAAAGTCATCAATTTTTTTCTGAATTATTCTCAGTTTTTCTTTTTCTCTGATTCTCCACTTCATCTTGGCCAAAAGACCGATAAAGGTGTCTGTCTCTGATTCTCCACTTTATTCCTCCCATGGTTATGATACTTTGCATCTTCCTTTTGGTGTCACATTTTTGCTCCAATTATTTTTGTTCTTTCTCATGTGTATACAAGTATTACAAGCTTTTCTAGGCGATTGCAAGTCTAATTTCCCGAACTTTCATGTGTATGACATCTCTATCTAAATCCAAACCATCCAAATTGTGGGCCACCCAACGTATCATATAACCTACAATCAAGCTTCAATGATAATAATCCATACCTGGAAATCAAATAAATAATGTACAGCGATGGATCTAATAAACACAACGTTAGTCGATAGTACGAATTTGGCAACCCATGAACTTGATCATGGGCTATGCTTGTTTACAGTGAGACTCACAATCTGAATGGTTTAGATCATGGTTTTACACTTTCTTCTCTTATTTAAAATGATGGGTTTGGATAGTATATTTCCATTCTTTATTATTAACCCCTCACCTCTTTATGATCCTTCTGCCAAGCACCTATGCTCGTACACACACTACACGTTGTCCTTAACAAATCATTTATAGTATTTATATATATGAAAGCGACCGTTTTGAATTGAGAAATCAGTCTCGATTTGTTCAATTGATTTTGACCACCACAATGTTTGTCAATGACTATTGGTTCTACCTTTTTAATTCATCCAGGCAATAATGAATGCAAAATGAAACGGCTTCATGATGCCTATGATGCCTACTGGTATTTATATATCTATTTAAATTAATTAGGTGGAGCCCACTCTTTTAAGTTATTCAAGATCATAAGAATTGTGCGATCCAAATGGCTCCATGAATGCAAATAAAAACTTTTGATCCAGATGGCCATAACGAATGCAAACCGGAATTGCTCCGTGGTACCCGTTGTTAATTATATAGCCATTTAAATTAATGACTTGGGACGTACTCTTTTAACTTATCAAGGACATAATAGTTATGGGTTTTTCTCCATGATACTTGCTTTTAATTAATTGTACCTGCTCCATGATACAACGATTAGACATTCAATATCAACCAGTCATCCAAAGCCCCCTTAATCCATATTCCAAATCTCCATTCTCATATTTGTATTTAACTTCCAAGTTTATAATCAAACAAAAACATGGATAATTTCAACCACATGAGCTTCTTCAACCACATGCATTAAAATCTCTTGCGGCAACAAAGTCCACCCTCTCCAATGTTTCCTCCCTCCGATGTTTCTCTTTGGGTACTATTCCAATACAACCATCGTTTATCTCTTTCCTTTTTAATTTATATAACTTGCCGTGTCTTGATTACAGATTTTACCACTAACTCTGATTAATCAATTAAAGAAGAAGGCAACCGGCTTTATCTCGGTATGTGAAAAACGCGCATAGAATGTCGAATCTACATAGCATTCAATATGTTTTTTTTTTTTTTCCCCGTAAGGCCCCATTTTGGGTTATTCAAATGTATAACCGTGAGAAAAAAGCAGAACAATTAGGCTTTTCAATAAGGCAATGTAAATTTTAACTCTTCCTTTTTGGGCTAAGCATAGTTCCAGTTGAGAGAGCTTATTTTTCATAGGCTCGAGATTGACAAAAAAAATAAGATAAGTTAGAAACCGAATCCATTGACAATAGCAATAGTTAGAGAAATTATGGTGATAGGTAGTCCTCTTGTTTTAACCGGATGTATTTCTCATTAATTTCTTTACCAATATGTTTTCTTCTGTATCTTTTGGATCGTTCAATTTGTTGATTCTATTTTCTTTTTTTTTATTATTATGTTGCCTTTTCTGATCTTATATTGTTTTGTGATTATAAATCATTATTAATCAAATTTATTTTTCATTTTTTTACAAAGCATAATCATAATTGGTGAAACTATATAATCATTAGAAAGGACAACAAGGGAAGATTGAGATTCTATCGAGTTTTGTTTGGCATTAACCTCTTATAGATTTGTCATCTTTTCTATTTTTTCTTTTTCTTTTTTTGAACTTTTGATCACCTTTTCTTTTAAATGTGCAGATAATTTGTTCTTATGCAGAAAAAAGCATGGTAAACAAAAACTCTTAATCGATGTCCGACAAGAGAGTGTAGTAAATGTTAAAGAGGTAAAGTACAAAGATAATTTGGACCCTATACTTTGACTTTACATGGTCCATATATCTTTTCATTTTTCAAAGGATATATTGCCTAATTAAAGAAATAGTACAGAAGATAACCTGACCCAAATACAAGAAATAAAAGCAGAAGTCATTGGATATGTAGAACTATTGCCTTTTGATAAATAAAAATCTTAACTTCAATTATCAAGTTTATAATTAAATTTTGTAATTAATATTAAAGAAAAGTTCTCATTCTAAATCTAAATTTCTAGCTATTGCAAAATTGATCACTAAAATAGAAACTAATATATAGAATTTTTAAATAATTGCTATAGAATAATTTTAAAAACATTGTATTTATTGTTTAAGTCAATAATTATCTTAGATTTTTTTTTTTCAAAATACAGCCTGGGCAGCATGGGTTCAATGTGTTCTTATCAAGTTTCATATTAATTTTTTCTTTTTACCCAATGAATTCTCTTTATTAAATTTATTCTGATTTTTAGTTAAGTTTGCCACAAAGTTTAAATGATCTTAGTTTATTTTCCTAACCAATCAAAGGGGGTCACAATTTGATGTAAGAATTTATTAATATTTTTAGAGCTCAGGCTTAGTACGGGCCTTTGTTACTAGGAATGAATGATGACACAAATTGAGACTAGAAAGTTTATTTCAAGATAATCTCTAACTTTAGAGAATCCACACTCTTTTTATTTTCCACTAAAGTTGTTTCTCTTGCCTTTCAAATCAGACTCACATTCTCAAGAAGAGTTTGCTTTTGAGAACTCCCACAAAACCATTCAAATAGTAAAACTTTGTGGAAGCATACTGGAAAAGGGATTCTAACGAAATCTAAAAGTCAAATGCTTATTTGTTAAGAAAGGAAGGCACTACAAATCAAAAGTTTTGGTTTGGACACCAAGTAACACAATTTACTTTAGAAAAATATAAAAGAGTACTTTAGAAAAATGGTATGGCCGACGTACCAAAGAGTCACACATCAATTCAAACAGTAAGAAAATCTTTAACTCCCACTTAGATAAAGAACAAAGACTTGAACTGTGATGAGAATAGCAATAATCTAAAATTAACATATCCGATCTTGTTCGGTCAAAATCCAAATAGTTAAAAAAGATAAAAATGGAAGATCCCAAGGACAATGCAAATGCTTGGACTGTTGCAACAAAGCTACTTGTGGTGGCTTTATTCTCCTCTTAAATTATTGAAGTTACCCCACGCAACAGCAGATATCAAGGTGTAGCTTTGCCTCCACGCCACCATTGGTTTAAAACAGAGGAAGCCAAGATTGGTTTATGTCAGCATTTGAACAAGATCCTCTGATATCTAAGTATCAGATTCACTGGATGTTACAGCTGGTGGCTTGGAGGACCTTTAACCTTGTTATGGCAGTTGCTGGGCCCACAAGGGTCCAAGTGGGGGGGTAGGTCGGATCACATGTTGGCTCATCTGAACTTTGGCTAGGATTGTAGCAAGATGAACCAGAATGTAGCTGAACACAACCTGACCCAAATTGTAAAATTCCTACCCATGCATGTTTTGGGCGAAGGTGGGGTTGACTAGGGTTAGGATGGATAACTAGGGTTTTTAGTTGGTATGTTTTCATAGGATACAAAATTTAAGGAGAGTGTATATAATTTTTTTTTTTTTTTTTTTTTTGCTGTCGGAGGGTTCTCAACCTTTTGAGCTGGACTAATCTCTCCAAGCTTAGAGGGAAGCCCGTTAAACTCCCATTTAGCCCCAGTGCGGTAGTGTCATTTCGAACTTATAATCTATGAGTGCAAATCGTGGTCCTAAACTAACTGAACTACCCATTGGAGTTGGAGAGTGTATATATATATCTTCTCCCAGTTGTCCGATGCACACTGGGCGAAAGGTGCTCGCCCTACTGTGGGGCCCACTGTTGGCCCATCTGAGTGGACCACACAAAGGGAACTCCCTTGATTTGCACTAGCCCCACGCGTTTGGCACCCATCCAAAATGGATTGAACTCTCATATCAATTGTGCATTCTATTTGGATGATGAAAATTTGGGGCCATTGATCAAGGGCCCCACGTGATCATCCAAGCCTAGGTCACCATATACAACACATTTGGGAGGGAGGGGGACGGCCCAAAATCCTCTTTTTTTCATTTGCTAGGTTCACATATTAATTAGGAGGGGAAAGTCCACATGGACCGAATGGGGGACCGAATTCGGCTGAGATCCAATGGTCTTCACGGGGGACCGGGCCCGAATTCGGTCCCCCATTCGGTCCAAGTAGCACGGCTGAATTAGAAGTGATACTACCAAACCTAAAGACCGATTCATCATCCCTTGCATGTGTCTGATATCGGTCATGATTTAATTCTACAGCAAACAAGCTAAAAATGAATAGCATTATACAGTTGTATTCTCAGATTAATGAATTCGGATTCTCTGTCACACCTTTTAAACGGAACATTATAACACTTTTTTGAAAACTCCATTGCGAGGCTCGAAAGGCCCACATGAGAATTATCCGATCTGTTTAAGATGAATTTTATCCCTTCTGCTAACACCTTTGCGTTTTAATTCAATTAGAGTGGATCACATCATGATAAAAATGTAATTAGGTATCTTGAAAGTTGAAACCCATTCTCCTTGGAGAAAAGATGTATGTCTTCGGTGTGAATGAGATTCAACTTGAAGGGTCTAAATTACTTTTATGATAAAATCAAGGATGGAGTTTCAAAAAAAAGTGATCCAAAAGTTGAGTGTAAGGTTGGAAAACTCGTGACTTAAACTTGATTCATCCAATGCATAAAAATTGACTCGGATAGAGTTAACATGGAGACTCGGGATAATCATGTTTTTTATTTTTTATAATAATTTTAAAAATATTTCAAAATAAATCATTACTTATAAAATATAAAAATACATGAATTCATCATAACCAATTCAAATTAATAAATTTATATGTGCAAGAAAAGTATAATAATAAGGAAAATAAAAGAAAAAAATATTTCACATTACATAACTTATTAGTCCACATATTGAATATAAACGATCCAATGTAAGTTTCAAATTACATTCAACCATCATTTTTCTAAGTTACCGACTTCAAACCTCATTCATAATTACATATAAATAGGCCTTAATTGTTTAAAATTAGAATTACCTATTAAATGATTTGAAATGTAAACAATTTACTAAAATAAGATGATTGGGCCAAATCTCTTATATTTTTGACTCGGTGTTTAGAATTAAGTGTCAAACTCAAAGAGTTTTCCATCCATGTAAGTGTAATAGGCTAATAGCACCATCAGAGGATTCGGATTCCACAGTAACTCCCTCGTGTTTCCTGACTCCCTCTTGTTTCCTGACTCTGCCTTGTAATAACAACTCTCATCAACCAACTTTCCATAAACAAAAAAAAAAAACAGCTTTCCATAGAAAAACCCTTCCCTACCCGCTCCTATAAATACTCGTTTTCCCACCAGCACTCAGAACCAAAACACTGAGAAGAGATCAGAGAGAGCAAAAGAAGGAAAAAAGAGCGAGAGAGACATGGCGGCTGCAGTTTCTTCGGTCTGGTCGAAACCCGGAGCTTGGGCTTTGGATTCTGAAGAGCAAGAATCCATGGAATCGCTTCCCTCCCATCCCCAACCAAACACAAACACGGATTCCTTGGAATTCCCCACCCTCTCCCTCTCCCACGCTTCTTCAAGTACCAAACCCTCCAAAAAGAAGAAACCCCAGAAAACCCTTTCCCTCTCCGAGTTCACCACCGGCAAAGCCGTCTCCCACGGCGCAGCTAAGGTCGCGCCGCCCAAGGGCCTCACCACCGACGAGCTCATCGTCCTCCCAACCGGACCCCGCTCCCGCCCCGCTGACGACCCCCTCCGCCCCGCCTCCTCCCGCTTCGGCGGTGGCCGGGTCTCCTACGGGGAAGATTCCGGTGCTGGATCCCGTTGGGGCTCTTCTTCTTCTTCTCCTCGGGTTTCCGACAACGATGCTCGGCGGAGTCGGGAGCCGTTGGGGCCTTCCCGTGCTGATGAGATCGATGACTGGGGCGCTGCCAAGAAATCAATTGCGCCGGCGCCAAGGTTTGAGCGGAAGGAGAAAGGGGGTTTCTTTGATTCGCAGTCTAGGGCGGATGAATCGGAGAGATGGGTGTCGAATAAGAGCTATGCACCGGTGGAGAGCCGGAGAATTGGTGGGGGATTTGAGAGTAATAGGGATAAGAAGGGAGGATTTGAAGCCAATGGCGGAGCGGGTTCGGACCCGTGGGGGAAGAAGAAGGGAGAAGGGAGCGGGAGCGGGAGGCCGCGGCTTGCGTTGCAGCCGCGCTCGGTGCCGGTGGTGAGCAACGGCGAGCAGCAGCCACAACAGCAGCCTGGGTCGGTGACGAAGAGCAAGGGTTCGAACCCGTTTGGAGAGGCGCGGCCAAGGGAAGCGGTGTTGGCGGATAAGGGGCAGGATTGGAAGAAGTTTGACGAGAAGCTTGAGTCGATGAAGATCAAGGAGAGTGAGGGGCCATCCTTTGGGAAGAAGAGTTTTGGGACAGGGAATGGGCCTGAGGAACGGACGGAGAAGAGCTGGAGGAAGACGGCGGATTCGATTGATGCTACTCCTAGGTCTGTTGCTTTCTCTTCTATTTCCTTGATTTCATGAGTTGTTCTTATTATTCTTCTTCATTTGAATGGTTTTTTTTTCAGTTGCATGTGAATTGAATTTTTGCTTTGAATGCTTTTTGGATGAAGGTGTTGTGCGCTTTGATGTCTTCTTATGGTTCTCTTTTTTGGAAATGTTATGGGGTTTGTGAATGGTTTGCGTGATCTGTTTCTGTTAATTGATGTTGTCTATAGATGGTTAAGTGTGTTAGATTAAGTCTGTATAACGTTATTTTCTTGATCAACTAAACTTGCACAGTTGCACTTCATATGTTTTATCTTATTATCTGCTAATTGCCACACTATTTCACTTTAACTCTGCTTTCTGAAGTCTCAACTTAACATTTACTTGATTTCTTGTTCAACTTATTAAAGTACATCATCATTATGAACAACATATATCACAAGACATCATCCTGGATATCTGCCGTAAATTTGTTCACAAGGCAAATTTATAAGACTCAAAGTGGACCCTTGGTACTAACCAACTCCAACATGGAACTCAGATGTGGCTATGCACATAGTTCTCATCTTTGTTAACCGCCTGTCATCCACGTCTTATACTATCTCTATATACCCATTTTGTGGATGCTTTTTCCTTTTCCTTTCTATTTACTAAAAAAGTGTCTCAACATTGTACTATGTGTGATTTTTTTTTTCCTGGGGGTTTGGGTTGTGTACAATTTAGGACAAAAAGCACTAACTTTTTAGTGGTCTAATTTTTGTTTAATTCTGGAGTTTAAATTGGTGAACTGAGTTCAAATGCGAGACGAATTTTGGGTTAATTCCTGGGGTTTGGGTTGGGAACAATTTAGGACAAAAGGCACCAACTTTTTAGTGGTCTAACTTTGGGTTAATTCTGGAGTTTAAATTGGTGAACTGAGTTCAAATGCAAGATGAATTGAAATGATTGTTGGATAAAAGTCCAGGTTTGATACACGAAATAAAAAGTCAGCAGATCTTGCGGCTTTAGTACCAAAATTGATGAAGGAAGCAATCACACCTTTGTCTTCTTATGTATGAAGAATATTCATGACTTCACACCATCTAGGAGGGGATGACTTCACACAGTCTCCAATGTGGGAGAAACCCATTATTTTACCAAAATTAGTATAAATATTTTGTTGGTTGTCCAGACATGTATAAAAGAAGCTTTACGGTATCAATTACTAGTAGGTCCCTTGTACAGCCATAACAACCAAGCTGCCAACTTGGATTCTTCCCCAGCTGCAGTATACCATAAAAGGATTCTTTTGGAACCTTGTGACCTATGATGCCCAGATACGGCTAGGATACGCCATAGACACGGTAGAGACACGGATTTAATACATAAAAAGTGAAGTATCGGATATGATACGACACGATACGTTGCTCATTTCGAAGTATCCGTGCATCATCTCTTGTGACAACTGGACTCTTGGCTCTTAAAAAAAAATTTAGAAAGAAAAAAATTCTTAGACATTCTAGGATTTTCATTTAAGAAAAAATCCTGATAATCTTCCATATAGGAGCACCTAACTGATAGGATTTTGAGGTGTAAACCCTTACTAATAGGATATCTCACCGATCAAAGAAAAAAAGAGGATATCTCTACAGTTTAGGGGTACAGTTTAGGGGGAAGAAAATAATGGTTCTAAGCTCATGACCAATTGACTCTTGACTGTTTAAAAAGAAAAAGTTTAAACTAATAGGATTTTGATGGCCAGACTTTATCTCATAGGAGATCTACATTTTAGGAAAGAAAACAACAATCTGGACTGGAATATGTGGGTTGCACAAGCAAGATGGAGTTGATATTGGGTTGTGGGCCTCCTTTAGCTCTTCTAAGGCTTTCAGGCATGCATCACAGAATTTGACATGGTGGCAGCAATCAAATCTCATCAGTGCAAAACTTTTGCTAATGAAGCTTTACTGCATGTTTCAAGCCCGGATAAGGAAGTTAAGTTAGGTAGATTGACAGTCAGCATAAAACTTTTGTCATAGCCCTCGCAACATATTTGGGACAAGGCTTTAATGATGGTGGTGGTGGTGGAGATTGTGATAACAATTGAGGGCTGAAGGGAGAGGTTGTGTGGCATCATAGTGGCCCTCCTTTTTTTTTGGGAGAAGTTGTTGGGTCCAACATGAAAATGTGAGGTTTTTTATTGTACAGTTTTTCCGATCAAATGGAAAATGGGAGAAGGTGGAATTTTAAGGCTGTCACATGGTAAGAAAATTTCTTTCCATGAGAAATCTAATCTAAAAGGGATAGGGTGACTAAGACCGACACCTTTCTAAAATGGAGACGGTTTTGAATCTATTGAAAAAGGAAATATGGCTAGACGAGAGAAGTTTGATGAGACGGAGATCCAAAAGCAGTTTTTGCACGGAAGTGAGATCAGAATTTGGGGCCAAATGGATTCAGTATCACTTCTAATCAAGATGGTTGGAGCCCATCAAGGGACTATATTCTAGATTTCTAGTTTTCACATTCTATGGAAGAGCTAAAATTAACATAGGTTTAAAGCTGCATTCATCATAATAATTCTGAAGGAGGAGACGATGAAAACATGAAACTTTAGGCCCATTTGCTTGGTATAGTCTATTGAAAACAAATTTTTTTTTTTTATTTTTTTTATTTTGACATCTGACAATGTCTGAAAGTATGTTGGGGATCATGAACAGTTTATCCATTTGAAGAAGCCTTCATGCGTGTAAGTAACATAAATCATGGTTGAGGTACTTGTGGTGGGCAAATATATTCGAGTTGAAAAGGAGAAAATCCCAGGGCTTGTTTGTAAGGTTGTTTTGGGGCGATAACTGTTGATGGATTGATGCCCAGTGAAAGATGGTTGATGGGTAGGTACTGCCACCTGTACCTAGGACAAAAGAGCTAAATGTGGATGGAAGTTCCAAGGAAGAACCATCACCATCAAGAATTGGATGTTCATAAAAGATGAAAATATACAAATACAGATGCTGGTTTAGCAGTAGGACCAATAGAGATCAGGGATTTGAGTAAAAGGGAAATGTGGGTAATAATGGAAGGCCTGTGACTTTAGAAATTTCCTTTTTGATGGCAAGAAAGGAAGCTCAAGACTTCAGAAATTTCTACGGGGTCTTGAATTTAATTTAAAATAACTAGGGATCTTGAACGCATAGGAGCCCTGAGACTCTGATTTAATTCGCAGGCTATTGGCCCAATTTTTTTTACCTTGGTAGTCATACCAAGAAAGAGGAAATGCAATTCCAAATATGCCCTTTTTGTGCAATATCGAACTATATGTGTCCTTTGAAAAACACAAAGCTTACATATCAAGAATCTGTGGCCCCGATTCTTGTGGATTGCCTCCAATGATGCATCCTGATTACAAGATCCGAGTGGTGAGATGGACCTTGTGGTGCCATGGTGTGACCAGTTGAAGGTGTTGTGCCATTCTTCTGTTGGGGCCTTCTTGACCCATTGTGGTTGGAACCTCACCATGGAAAGTGTATTTGCAGGTAAAATCATGTTGACTTTTCCTTTAGCAGTAGAACAATCCATCAATAGCAAACTGATTGTGGAAGACTGGAAGATTGGTCTGGAGCTGAAGAATGAGCAAAAGATTGTTGAAAGAGAGGAGATTGCTAGAAATGTGCAGAGTTTGATAAGACTTAAAAGGGAATAAAGGCAAAAGGCTGAGAAGAGGGGAGCCAGAGAAGTTCAAGAGGCCTGTAAAAGAGCAATTGAGACGGGCGGATTATCTTATACCAACCTGCATAGGTTCTTAAGAGGCTGTTCTTAAGAAGCATCATATTGAGTTTTCCAACACTGAAATTGGATAGTTGTCGTGGTTTGTTTACTACTGTTTTTTAGGAGGTAAGAGTCTCATCTAGTGTGTGTCTAGTAAGATCAATGGTCTTGATATTGAGCAATACCGAGGACATTTGCATTTAAATGTGTGTTGATAGACAGGCTTTGATTTTACCGAGGAGATGCAATATCGTATAAATAGGGCATATTTGAAATTGCATTTTCTCTTTCTTGGTACGACGGCCAAGATGGTAAAAATTTTTGGGTCAACACCCTGCCAATTAAATCAGACTGTTAGGCCTTCTGTAGGTCAAAATCCGAAAAACCTCTGTGGTTTCATAGGCAAGGGGTTTCTGTATAGTATAAGCTACTGCAGAGGTTTGCATTTTTTTTTAATAGGAATCAAGAAACAAATTACAAACAGAAATGGTGCAAAATGGAAGTGTCTTGTTCTGATGTGTGCAGACGGAAGTCAATAAGACTGAATATTCTTCAAAAAAATTGGGGTCTTAATTAACTTTTGAGAAATGAGTTGTATGTTTGGAAGGTTTAGACTTAATATTGTAAGAGCTCAAATGCTCTAATCAAAATTTGATTGTTTCCAGAGGTGCTCTACTAGTCTCTTACATTCAAGCATGCACAGGAAATTTCATGTTCTTTAATTTGTCTATTCAGCAGTTTAGTTCTTTGATTCTTACTGCAAGGATATATAATCTTACAAACCAACCTTCACTCAAAGTTGTAATTTGGAAATTATACATTGAACGAGTGATGCATTACGGGGGTCCAAAAGAGGCCATGTGGGCCCAGCCATCCAACCCCGCCCTCTGGGTGCAGCCCACAGGCCCAAATTGGCTGAGAAGCTAGCTGGGCCCATCATATGGGCCCAGGGCCTCTTTTGGACTTCCGTACTGCATCAACGAGCTACTTTATAACTTTCCGTTTGGATGATGTGGCCTGTGATTTAAGTACTTCTGACTATTTTGACTTCATTTTGGTTGAGTGTGTTCAGTTTTGAGGAGTAAGATCTAAGTTAAGAGGAGCACATTGGGAATGATTGAGGATAAGTAGCCAAAATTCTCCTTGGTAATGACCATCTTTGATAGTTAAGGAATTAAGGTTACAAGTGCTAGGAGGGGGCTTGGGCCCCTGGCATTGTGATTGATGGCCACATGCTTTAGTCAAATGAGCCTCCTATGACTGGTTGATGATCCATCATTGATATCCTTTCTGCCTTTCATCAATGTTATTTTTACATTTCAATCTATTTCTTCTAGTTAAATCGGAAGGAATAGAATTTTTTTTTACTCTACAGTGTTCAGGAGTTCAGATACTCAAATAACGTGTGTTTTTTCTTTCTCGATATTATCTCCTTTAAATGATTAGTGCACTATTATAATCACTTTCAAATCATCTGTTCTGTTTCTGCCATGAAGTTGTGACCTGTTGTTTGATTGCAGATCTGAGAAAGTTGACAATTCAGAGGCCCAAAACTGAAGTCTGGAAGCCGCTACAAAAATGTGATAGAACAGCATGCCTTGGAAGAGCTTTCTGCAGAAGTATCGGATTAGATTTGTTATGATTTTCATTTTTCCTTTCAATTTTGCACTTCTCCCACAGGTCAGCTGTGGAATGTAAGACTGAGACAGTTTTGGTAGCTCAATTGTGGTGTTTACTTAATGAGACTGACTGTATGGACCACATTACATTTGTGTGATTTACTGTCCTGCTTATTTCGTGGAATTTGGATTTTGTGAGATGGTGGGTTTTGGCTGTTATTTTATTTTAGTAAATGTTAGGAGATATGTGGAAGAGAAATATTTGTTTGTTAATGGTATTTGTTTGAAACATAATGGGTAGTTTGTGATCTTCCTTGGTGGGTTTTGGCTGCTATTTTATTTTAGTAAACGTTAGGAGACAGATGTGGAAGAGAATTGTTTGTTTGTTAAATGGTATTTGTGTGAAACATAATGTGCCTAGTTAAATTTTGGGTTTAGAGACCATTTCTAGAAAGCTGGGTTTCAATTTCCATCTTCTAATCGACAAAGTTCTGTGATCAGTTTAGAGCCCATTTCTGGTGTACATTGAAATTAGGATTCCAACCACCAGCAACACAAATATTGTCCATGAGGGCATTTGGAATATAGTCTGTTCAGTTTGATTTTGGTTTCTTTACCCCGACTGGCTAACCCTTCCTGCTTAAAATTCTGACCTACAATAAAATAAATGAGAATTTGAGAGCTTAAGAGTAGTGTTCTGTTGATCTAAACATTCTCTCTGTTGCGTGCGCGCGGGGCTGTGTCTTGGGTCCAGCCCCCTTGGCTGAGGTATAAAAAATAAAAAAAAAACACATTCTCTGGTGGGTAGTCAACAAGGAGCTCTTCGTTTCTTATGATTCAAGAGAAAATGGGGTATGTGGGTTGCTCTTGTTGACTTAACATGGGGAAATGGAGGCACTTGAATCCATCCTTTCTAGTAGTACAAATGAATCTATGTATGATGCAGATTGCTAGAATCATGTGAAACATGCATGCATAGATTGAGACCTCCTGGGCCTTGGTGTTGCCATAAGATTTTGAGTTTTTTCTATAAGATTTTGAGTTTTTTCTGCTCAGAAAGCAAATGTGAAGAAATTGACTGATGGAAACATCTTCATTTCTAAATTTTTGTGGACCTTGTGGCTACTTTTGAGATCCATTTCTAATACACACTCAGGTCCTAGCAGCAGCTTCTGCCTTGTTTGTGGTGCAGATAACCACTAGCAGGCTAGGGTGTTTATGTGCTGAGTTGAAAGGTCGTAGACCCATTGCGGTAGTTATATTTGAACTGCTTACATGAAGGCTGAAGGCTACAGAGTACCAATTGAAGGCTTTTGATCCTCTTAACCATTTTTGGATCAAGAGACGATCGCCCCTTCACACTGGATGGGTGCACTGGGTTAGTTTCAAACATTGCGACAAATTCATGATGCATCTGTGTCGCGACTGGTATGACTGTCTTAGTGGTCTCATGTTTCTGGGATATGAGGAACTTGCTGCAGCTTAGCTACTCCAGATATATTTGAGTTCATCAATCACAAAAGGGTTTTAGATTAATCCCTAGAATATGATGAAACAAGGGCAAAGATATTATGCTGGCGCAGTTCTACTTCAAACTTTTGCCAGAAATCAGTAATTGTTGCATCCAAAACCATTACCTAACGGGTGTCTCAAGTCAAACCTGTTGAATGAAATGAAAGATACTTTTTTGTTTCTCAGTGGGGCATTGAAATTTCCAACTAAGGAGGTGGGGATATGAAGGGTGGAAAAATGTTCAGCACTGTAAATTTTTACTGTGTTATTACCTTTTCAACCTGAATGAGAGCCGTTGGAATGAGTCAGTGTGGGGCAGTTTTGGCCGATAGTAAAAATGGCTTCTGAGAGAATGTTTCTTGTTCCATGTAACCGATTTTTCCTTATTCCATGCATCACCTTTTGTGGTTTTCATTTTTGAGGTAGAAAGTATTATTTACAATTTTGCAGATGGCGAATCTAGACCAAGAGGTAGAAGATCATTTTCTGTGGTCTTAATCGACAAAGCATGTAACTGTAGTTGATCTTTTTTGCACTATCAACAGAAAACTGAAATCCATAGTCCTGTTTAGAATGCCTCAGAAACTGTTGCACCAACATGCTCTTAGTGCCCCCTTAAATGGGGTCATGTTCTCAAAGGTTTAGGGCAGAGGGGCTTATGGGCTGTGTATCCAAGCCCAGTTTGTTATTTACTGGGATTAAGAGAGGGTCTGGTTCCAATCCATAAGCCTTAAACCGAGGCCTAAGCTGGCCCATTTGCAATATATATGTGTGTGCGCCTGCGCGCATTAGTGCAATGCACGAGTCAGTTTGTACTGGCCTTTAAGCATAAAATGGCACAGAACCAGCACATTTTACATCATAGGTTCCAAAACACAACCCGAATCCTGCCCAACTGGGCTGGGTTCATATAGCATTCAAGCTGGCATGGCCCTTGAAGACCTGTATGACTATTAGGGCCTGTCTGGATTCATGTGCGACACACCAGTTACATATGCGCTGTGAATGATCTGTAATGTTTGCGCCTGCCTCTCTCTCTCTCTCTCTCTCTCTCTCTCTCTCTCTCTCTCTCTCTCTCTCTCTCTCTCTCAGTGGCATTGCATTTTATTTCTGCAGAAACTTTAATTATGGTGGAAATGAAACTTCATTTCTATGTGTTTTTGGTGTTGGTGGAATAGAAAATCTCAGTTTATGATTTTACTTTAGAGGAATTCCTGGATGGATTCTCTTTTGTACTTGATCATCCAAAAATTCCACCAAAAAGTAAAGAGGTTGGAATTTTAAAATTCTGAATAGGGCATTTGAGACCTTTTAGGTGCCCGAGATTTTAAAATTCTTGAAAAGAAATATGGCATTTGCAAATAGGGACAAGCCATCACGTCATGTACAAAAAAACCCAACACCTCAAATTCTTGTAGAAATGCTAGTAAAGAAATGGGTTAGGATTTTAAGAAGATTTAGTCTCATATATATATATATATATATATATATATATGCTGTGATATATTCAGCTGACGCAGGGGACTCGGCAGTTCTTTTCAATAAAAACCTTTTGAGATTGCTGTTTCTTTTTTCACTTTGAAAGAAGTTGAAAAGGCTCTTCATTTCTTTGTATGTGAGTTGCCCTTATTGAATGGATACTGGCAAATGGAGGCACTTGATTTCATGCTTTTTAGTGGTAATATAAATGACTGTGTATGATGCAGAATGCTACAAAGAATTTTAAGAGACACTAGTACTAAAATAAAATCACCTCCCTTTATCAAGGGAAAGGGTCCCAATTTATAAAAAAAGAAAACATAAGAAGAAATTTAAAATTCAAATGTCTTTTCTAGGCCTGTTTAGTTACAAGCATTTGAGGATATGTTGTTCAAAGCGACTACATTTCTATCAGGAATTCCCAACCTATATGCTCTCAACCAAATAGAGCATTAATATCTCCATCTTCTTTAAACCAATCTCTATCAACATAACAAATATGCTTAGACTAATGTGAAAAATGAGGCAAACCTTCTAGGCCTTGAGGGTCCACATTTTTATCATCTTAGATCAAAGTTTAGAAATGAATGATGAGACCTTTAGAGACTTCTATATATCATCTTCCCTGATTGGTGGTCCAAGGAAGCTCCCTCGTACTTCACACGGTCAGAGTTGGGTTTTTGGGGTTGGACATAAAGCTTTTGTAGTAATCTTTACTCATGTGTGGTCACATGACTTGTATTTTCTCTTGCCCTCATTTGGGACCATAGACTTGCATGTTCTCTGACGTAACGCAGATGTTTATGGAAATGAGTGTACTATGGTTTGTAAACTTGGAACAAATCAAGTTGTTTTATATATCCCCATGTGCACCAAGTTTTTGGTCATAGTGAATGCTTATTTTATACCATTGTTTGGTTCAGAATCCTAAATGTGAACTAGAATTAATGCTGTCAATGGGTATATGATTCAATTGACTACCCCAAGTCTTTGATTGGATTAGTATCCGATACTGAAGTTATTTTTAGATCCAGGAGACACTTGAATTTTTTATTCAAAATTTCAGATCCAAACATGTTTGACTAACTTTGCTATTGACCTACCAGTGGCTATCAAATAATAACTTGTTTTTTCTTAGAAAATGAATAATATATGTCATTACCCTTATAAATCAAATGCTAGGAAAATTAGATAATGATTATATTGGTTATATATTATGCTTTCTTAGGATCTGTTTTACTAAGGTGTGTAATCATTTTCTATGAAAGTGAACACCATTTGATGGGGTATTTGTAGATCTTCTTCGCCTTTAATTATTCGATCTAACCCGAATGATTGGAAACGGTAATTAGAATCTGTAAGAATTCAATATCTAGAAAACAAGTGGACTCAAAGGATCTGAGTGTTTCAGGTCAAAATCCAGATTCATGAGTGTTTCAACTTGAGGATCCAAAAGCAGAAGCAAATATGGTTGTGTATTGATTATTGAAAAGATAGAAGTTTTAAAGGTCTGTAGCTTGGATCATAAGGTCCTTTTGAATGCTTATAGAGCTTAAATCATCAAGGGATGTCGATGTTACACTCAAATACCAAGTCTCAGTTCTCATCCAGAATCTATATCTGTGATCCTCTCCATTTTATAGTTGATTTTGGATCTATATCCAACACACCATGCCCTTCTTGGATCTAGATCCGGAGACAGATCCATATGGAACTTACACCATTGTTTCGTTCTCGACCGATCCATTTACATCCCTAAATAAAACTTCATTATTGTCGCCTTCTATATTTTATTTTTGTTGTTCTTATTTCATCAAAACACTCAAAATAAAAAAGATTTGAAATGAAAAGACTTGAAAATTTTTCTTGCTTTAACAATTTTGCAAAATGTTAAAAACCAGCTAAAAAAATTGAAATACTATTCTAGGATTGATGTATGGATAAATATGTAAAGGCTTTGGGTTTTCTATGTATTCAAAACCGTGTTCTTAAATCATGCAACAGACAGTCGTCAATATAGAAGGAGATTGATTAACAATGATAAGATGTGTACATCCAAAAAAAAAAAAGAAGAGATCATTAGCTATGGGAAAACAGGAAAAAGGAAGACAGATGGGAAAACAGGAAGCATTGGAGAAGAATCTGAACTTTGGTTCTTAGCCCTGCCCCTGGATCCAAGTCATTGAAATAGACAATGAAGCTAAACACCATCAATAATCGCCTAGGATGGGATTGCTGGCAATGTCCAGTCAATTTAATTTTCTGTAAAAGTGAACAATATTTTCAATGGAACATAGAAAGCTGTTTTTTTTTTTTTTTTGTTTTTTTTTTAAATCAATTTGGCACAGTCAATGTTCAATGCAAATGAATGAAAGCATGTGGGGCCATAGGCATATGGTCTAGCACACCTCACACCAAACTGCTGTTGGGAGTTCCACTTGTTCATGTTTGTTGTAGGTTTGGTTTTTTAAGAGCTCAGGTTCTAAGTTTCTAGACAAAGGGGTGGCCATGTGTGAAAAAATGCAGGGAAGATGGATGCAATTTTACAAAGACGAAGGGGGTATTCAAAATACAAAATTGGGGTCTGGCTCCCCTTGTTCTCAAGACTTTAGTTATTTACACATTTAGATTGCAGTTTTCTTGTGATTAATTGACTCCATAATCTAGTTGTGGACCAATGATTGTGAAATTCACAACAAATTTCCAAGGTGGGATTATACCTCTAATCCACTGGATCCCAACAATAAAGCCTCACCTTGGATGCAACTTGGTTCAAAAAAATAAAAAAACCTTAAATAACCAATGAGGAAAGTGAACAAATGAGGGGTCAAAACAATAGTTACACTCAGCAGCGGACCTAGGATTTTTATTTGGGTAGTGCGAACAATAGACAAGTTCAAAAGTTAGATAAAAAAAAAAGAATGTTATTTAAGAAAATTTTCGAACCTCACGGGCACGGTCGCACCCGCATGGCTACATATAGGTCCGCCCCTGGACTAATACTCATGCAATATGATGACTTTTTCTTTAAGGAATTTAGATTTTTAATAGGCAGGCTCCATTTAAAAGCCTCGTCAAAGTTCAAAGCTAATAGGATGCAGGCCCATGTAGCCATCTCATTGCCAAATCAATATATTATAACAACAAACTGAAGTCTTTGAGAATTGCAAGTAAAACAAGTTCATGTCACTACCATCTTACCTATGATTAAAAATAAAAAAATTAAAAACCCTTTAACTATTCCTTTTGACACTTCAAGTAGGGGAAATCCCTTTGGGCTTTTCCTCTAGAAATACCAAGTACAGAATTTACAATAAAGGCCAAAGGGTCTATAGTCTGCTAAAATATTTCCAGGTCAACTTACTCGTACAAAAAGTCTTCGTAGGAACCTGCCTTGTAATGAAGGATGAGTACCAAACAATGGTTCTTCTCCCATAAGATTGCTGACTACTTTTTGTTCTAAGCCATTCATTTGACTTCCAACATGGTGGTTGGGTTTATCAGCAACTCAAGACCCATACATGCCCACCGACTCAGGGTAATTCAGCATGTGCTGTTGAGCCCACTTTTCATCATGGCTCAATGGGAACATTTACATCGCCTGTATTGATGATATTTACTGTTGGATTGAACCATGGAAATTGTGTAGAAATTAATAAAGCATCGTGTTGTGATTCAATCTAACAGTAAATATCACCTCCATAAAAGTGATGATTGAACCCATCAGTTGGGTTGCAAATGCGATTATTCAAGTTTTGTGTTGACTCTTCTTACTTTTAGGCTCTGTTTCTTTAGTGGAATTTTTGCCAGTAATTCACCATGTCCAGGAATTCATTTCTGGACATGATGTTACAGGTTGTCCAATGAAATTTATAAATTTCATGTTTCTTTACTAGTATTTTTGGATTCCAACTACATGAAAGATCTCTTTTTAACATTTGGAAATTCAGGAATTTCACTTCCTTTATATTTTGGTGGAATTCCTGGATGCTTAAGCCCAAAGGAGCATCAAGGAATTCCACCTTGTTTGAGATTCCGGAATTCCTGAAATTTGAGTAAAGAAATTGGCCCTTAGGTTGAGATTGGGTTGATCGTTGACATTTCTAATCTAATGATTAAATAGGGCTATACTGTTGGGATGTCCCACTCACATCCCACATTGCCTAAGTAATAGGTTTCACGTGTTTTAATCTAATACATATATGAGCCTTTCACTTATCAGCTTAAGCTTTTGAGTTGGTTGGTATATGGTTTCCTACATTAGATGATAATCCATTAAACGAAGCCGAACCCATACTTACTAGTCTGTGGTGGTTAACCTTAAACTTCCTGGTTGGATTTGGTTTGAACAATATATTAGTTGGTTTTAGGTTTTAGCCTTTACATGTTACTCAAGCTCAACCAAATTAACCCGATCCCACACATTGCTACTTCTAATAGAGAAACTCATTGTTTTCCACTTGATCCAAATCATAAACCCCTTATAGACAGATTTGACCCAATTGCATATACCAATGAGCAATGGTACAGGTACACGAGTATATTTAAACAGAACTTCTTGAACAAAATCATTTTTTCATTCAAGATACATTATAAAGTATATCCAACTTGCAATAGTAAACAATAATTAACAAAAAAGATTAAGTCAAAGCTCTGCTATGAATACATCATGAGATAATGTTGTGTGAAGTGAGTATGTGGTATTTATTGAGCTGCCAGATTGTGTGTTAGGTTTTGAGAACTACTTGATCAAATGGACAGAGAAACAGCATGATAGAGTCAAGCCAAACATGTTCTGAGTCTTTCTTTTCTTTTCTTTTTATCACCACATCCTATAAAAATAAAAATATTCTCATCACATCAAACGGTTGGATCACTTCCACACAATAAGGTGATATGAGTGATATTCCTTGACATGTTTATGGAAGTAAAAGAGTCCATACTGTAATTCATTCTAGAGCATGGTTTTAAAACACTAGTGTTAAAAGCCATAATAGTAGATGCCAATTTCGAATGGTTTAAAATTCTATTTTTACCATGGTTATGTTGAGGTTGACGTCCACCCTCGCTCCCGAACAGTTATAATTGTGGTCGACACCTCGCCCTCACCATAAAACTGTTGTTGTGCCGTTTTCCATCACCAATGAGTTTTGAGATAAGTGGTAGCTCAATAGAGTGTAAGATCCTCCATGTTATTTTACAGTTTGTTGTCTTATTTACTTATGAAACACTTTAAAACCAATTTCAAATGAAGATTCACAATACTTTTAAAATTCTTCAAATAATTTTAATTTGCTTCCTTTCAATTTAGAAAGTAAAAAACAATTCAAAATACGAGTCCAACCAATTTATTGGCTGATAAAAAAAATGGTGTTGGATGATATAATGTCTGAAACCATGTCTTAAAACCATGTTCAAGTGTGAATATGATCTATATATGAATGACATTGAATATCATCAATATACTTAAGTGATGTGCTTATCACTTCCCACTGGAGGAGAACAAGGACAGCAATTTGCCACCTTTAGTTACTGTTCCATCATATAGATTTGACTTGACCATGTCCTATTTATGATAAAGGTCCTCCGATTGTGCTCATCTACATCAATGTCTTGGCCTTAGTTACAATTCAACACATTGAGGCCTATTTAACCTTAGCTAGGCATATGGAATTATGGATACCGATGATCTTATGCTCACATTTAAATTCTGTTGACTGTAGCCAAAATCTATCTATTGTGGCTGACCTTTTGCTTTATCTAACTCGCTCTTGAATCTTAGGATTTTCTATTGTAGGCCATGGACCAAGTTCCACCCCAATCATTATTTTTTAACTATATGATCATGTTATTGTTTTTACACAAAATCAATTCAACAGTATATACCACTTTGATTTATCTTATCAGGCAAAAACGAAGCCCGTAAATTAGTTGCAATCAATAGCACCAAATCACTCAACATAAACAACCTTAGATTCAACTCAAATTAATCAGAATCAACACCTTTGGCTTTAATCCGGCAGTGGGGTAGGGTTTTATGTACTACTGTTCGCCAAACCCCCATTCTTTCTCGATCTAACTCAGTCATATTACATCATTCTCAATGAAAAGTAGCAACCAAAATCTCAATTCAATCCGAGTTAGTTTGCCATAAAGTTCAATTGACGAACCTTTTTAAAATGAGATGATATATCGATGCAAATTCTTATTTATGCATAGATAAATACATATATTTTGGAGATGACAATGACTTGCAAATTTGAAACAGTTATATCAAAAGCCCACTTAGGTCAATCAAATCAATTCATCCCCAATCTTAAAGGGTAGCTCAGTTGGCCTATAACTATTGTTTGTTCGAAATTGTAATACTACACTGGGGCTATAAGGAAGTTTATCAGGCTTTCCACCAGAGGCGGATCTGGTATGAATCCACTGGGGGCTTTAAGTTTCAATTATAATTTTGGTGGGGCCTACTAATTTTTTCCATAAGGCCCCCAGTGAATTTTTTGGGCCCCCAATGAATTTTTGTAGCCCAATATTAACTTTAGGTATTCCATATTCTTGTCCTCCCTAATTTTGATTGTTTTAATCACTTTCTTGTAGCATCACCGCGTTCTCAGTCTCTTACAAGAGCTAATACCAAGGAAAATTAACAGCAGTCAACGCTGAAAACAGTTAAGATAAATTAGTATGCAGAGGCGGAGGTAGTTCCCAGCCCCCCAGTGACTTTTTGGGAAAAAAAAATTATGTATACTAAGTTAGGCCCAAATCAATTAGGCCCCCAGTGACATTGAACCAGGTCCCCCAATGAAAACTCGTAGAGAACAATTGTGATAAATAAATATGTCTTGTTTTATTGCTTGAAATTATTATATTATATTTGTTCCATATAAAAGGTTTGGGGTAAATCTGCACACTATTTGTCTTTGCTAGGCATGATTTGCAATGCAGTGAAAATCTACAAACTATCTGTCTTTGAATGCACATTTCTGTATATTAGTTACTGATAGTGTATGTAAAAAGTCCACTACTTTTTTTGTGTATTGTTTTTTCTCAAGCATGAAGAAAAAATCATTTGCAATCATATAAATAACAAAAAAAAAAAATTCCGAGGGACCCCCTACTACTTAATCGTGCCCCTAGTGATTTTGAATCCTGGATCCGCCACTGCTTTCCACTGAGCCTAGATCCCTCCCTCATACTACTATACTGAGACTACATGCGAGTTTATCCGGCTTCCACCCCCACCCCCACCCCCACCCCCACAAAAAAAAAAATCATGTTTCATGTGGAATGATTTTCCAATGATTACATAGATGGTTTTTGTGGAAATACAAAACAGAAGAAGGGGTTAATCTGCAAAACAAGAGAAAAAGACCAAACGGCGGGCGGACCTCTTCTGCTTCCTGCTTCTCGTTCACACCCCGTCAACGGAAAAAAAAAAAAAACCTCACAAATCAAACTCCTCGTCTTAGCCCCCTCCTGCCATCCGCTAAAATAAGCCGTACGCGCATTTCTCCTCCCCCTACCTTAACTTACGCCTTCTCTCTTCTTCTCTTTCTCATCTTTCTCTTCATCCAAGCTGTTCTAATTCCTAATTCTGCTGCTTTTGTATCTCTTGAAGATCTCAAATTCTAGGGTTTTTTTTTTACTTGTGATTTGCGCAATGGGAACGATTTGTTCCAAGGGTTTGAAGGGGGAGCAGGAGAATTTGGGGATTCGGACTAAGGATCCGAGAAACTCCTCTGCTAAGCTCATGACCATGAACAGCATCGGTAAGCAGGTGGAGGGTATGGATTTCGCGCCTGTTTTCGAGGAAGTTCGGGAGAAATATGATTCTGGTGAGCTTAAGATGTCGAAATCGGGTGAATTGAAGGCGCCCACGCCTGCCCGGACTGGAGCTGGCAGGGTAAGTTTCTTGTGATAGCAGTCAGTAGCTCTGTTTCTTTTGTTAGATTGTATTGCTGATGAATTGTATATGATGTGTTCGATAAAAAAAAGTCTGCTTTTTTTTTTTTTTTTCTTTTATGAAATGTTATGGCTTTTTTGTAAAGAGAAGTGATTTTGAATGAATTGGCAACTTTATGATGATGTAAAAGATGATTCTTTAAAGTTTGGAATCTATATTTTGGAATACTGGGTGGGACTTAGATTTAAAATCGTAGTTCTTCTGATTGGGTTGTGTATTGATTTGGTGCACGAGAAAAGATCACGTGAAAAGAGGTGCTTGGTATCTTCTTATATTCTATCACACCCCCCACCTTTCCACTACAAGATTTTAAAAGGATTTCTCTTAAAAAGGTAAAAGAATTCTCCAAATTTGCTAGATGCTCAAGGTGTTTTACAGAGTAATCTTCATATGCATATCGCAAAAGTGGGCTCATTTTATTTTACTTTTTTTTTTTGTTAGGATAAAGAGCCTTAGCTATGAATGGACTACTAAGAAAAATTTACTGTGATATGGCAATGAGTTTGGAGAGCTTTTTTTTCAGAAAATAATGGCTGGTCACACAACCTCATTAACTTTTTCCTTAACCATTTATTTACTTTGCCCCAAAAGTCCACCAATCCATTGGTTTGCCTACACTTTGTGCAGTGGCTAAGGAAATCAAATCCTCTCATTAGAAGGGTGGGAGCGTAGGTTTCAGCTCTTGTGGGTGAAGGGAGTTTTCAGTCATGTGCATTCACTATAGTTGAGGATCCCAGTGCCAATAGGACAGCTATCAAAAAAGGAAGAAAAAAGATAATAGTTTTTTAGGATAGGTCAAGTGGGTGTGATTTCTATACATATGTAACATAGGACCTTCTGGGCGATTAGCTTAGATATCGTAAATGCTTGCAAAGTGATCAAAATTTAGTCATTGGTGTAGAATGTAACAATAATATGGAATACCTTCTGAAAACACTTGCATGTAAGACCATAATCTTTTTTTTTTTTTTTTGAAAATGTAAGACCATAATCTTGCCCATTAAAAAAGAAGAGTAATATGATATACAAAGAGAAACATTGTAGCGTGAGATGCAAAAGTTGTTTAAATTGGTTTGATCCATTTTTTTATTTGCCAATTGTTTTTGTTGAACCCCATGTGGTTTATAGCGGGTACAACTTAAATCCTTTCTTGATGGCCCCACTTGAGGGTCCTTTTTGATGGTTTTATTCCATTCATTTGAAGGATGATCTCTCCTTTGATGGTCCCTTCTCCCAGTAACACAAGGTGAAGATGGGAATGGACCCTCCTATACCACATTTTTTGATTACCCGTGGTATTATTCCGCTTCGGCTTATTCCTCCACCTTTCGTCATGCCTCTGCATCTGCTGGTTCCAAGCCTAAAAGTGAGGAGGTTTGCAAAAACTGACTCTTACATTTTGTCTTCCATATCAAATAGTATGATGTATAACCTATGGCTTCTAGCATCATCCGTTCCTTTTATTTTTGTATGGCAGTATGCGCCCCGGCCTGAAAAATGACAGGCCTTCTGTGGTTACTTCTGATCTTGGTAGAGAAATGCAGTATCTTTATTAATTGAGCTCAGACCTTTGCTTTCATTTTTGATTGAATCTTCTTACTTGCCATTGGATAGTCTGGTAAAACATTGATCCTTCCTGGGAATGTTGTTTTTGAGATATCCCCATCTCGAAATTATTCTAGTTATCTGATTTTCTGTACATACATGATGTAGTTTGAGTGCTGTTGCTTTGCTGAGAAGTGTACTTATGTTACGTGTTCTTCTTCCTTCTCTTTTGAATATATTTATGTGTTAATTGTAACTGTAATTACTTTTTACAGGTTCCAGAAATTGGCTCATTTTTGGGAAGGGCTGGCATTGTTGGTCTAGAGCGAGCTGTAGATGTCTTAGATACTCTAGGTAGTAGCATGTCAAGTTTGAATCCCGGCAGCGGATTTACTTCTGGGATGTCGACACGTGGAAATAAAATATGTATCCTGGCATTTGAAGTGGCCAATACAATTGCCAAAGGTGCAAATCTGATGCACTCTCTTTCGGAGGAGAACATCAAGATCTTGAAGGGAGAGATTCTACATTCAGATGGAGTACAGCGCCTAGTGTCTACAGACATGAAGGAGCTTCTCAGCATCGCTGCTTCTGACAAAAGGTGGATACATAACTTCTTGATCAGAGCTTTGGACTCTGCTGTAGACTTCAAACCCTAAGTAGTTCATTGCTGATGTTGACAGAAAGTGCCTCCAATGCTATTTTGCAGGGAGGAATTGGACATTTTTTCCAGAGAAGTAGTTAGGTTTGGAGATCGATGTAAAGATCCTCAATGGCACAACTTGGATCGCTATTTTCAAAAGTAAGGTAGATAGTTAATAGTAAACTTCGTGAGTTGAGTCCAGTCTTATCATGGATAGTTCTCAAATGCTAAGTCCTAGCATTTACTAACAACCTAGGTCCATGTATTTAAAGTACTTATTTGACAGATTGGATTCAGATCATATGGCCCAGAAACTGCTACAAGAAGAGGCAGAAACAGCAATGCAAGAACTGACAAATTTGGCTCAGCAAACTTCTGTATGTATATTTTTCATGAATAGGGCTCTTTCTTTTCACTTAATGGCTATAGTTGACTGGTTTTAAGTTTGGTATATTTATTTCCTTCTTTTTTATTAGCCAATTCGTTTCTTAAGCTGATGAAAGACCAGTAGCTTTTGTGTTGATGACTAGTTGGAGGATAATGGAAGTATTTTCATTCATCACAAATTGGGAATATGAGCATCCTATGTGTGAAAATATGGTCAAAGCATGCCAAAATCCCATTCAAAGTTCAGATTGGGAGACTGGAAGTTGAACTTATAGTACAGATAGAAGTTACTCACCAAGGAGTCTGAAATTCAAACTAATCACCGTATAAAGAGCAATTGAAAAACAACTAAGGAAATAAAAAAAAAAATGTGGAGTTAATGTCTTGACACCATGTGATGAAGGGAAAGTTAGAAGCTTGCTAACGGGTTGCTAATTTGAAATAAATATACAGACCAAAGTTACTTACCAAGGAGCCATAAAGGCAAAAACAAGTGCAAAGTTTAGAGACTAGAGAGAAATTGAGCAATAACTATTAAAAAAAGAAAAAGAAAACGAAAAAGCATGTGGCTTGATGTCCCAATACCACATCACGAAGGATATTTTTCTTTGGAAGCTTGCCAATCTCAAGGAAATGGTAAGAGTGCACTTAGTATGACGGTGTTCCCAGTTTGGTTTTTACTCGTGTTCTTATGGAGGCAAATGAAGGTGCACGCACCAAGGAAGCTGACCATTGCAATAACCAGCAGAAACCTAACTCCAAAGGAGTTCGAATAAGCAGGGGACCTAGCACTCAGCCAACTCGACACATTGACTTGGTTTTGTACAACATTTTACTCATTATCTTCTAAAAGAAATAAATAAAAAAATAAATAATAAATAATAAAAGATCCCTTTGCAGTATCTTCTTCGTCTCCCTTCAATGTGAACCAAGTTCATTTACTTTTGGATATGGCACTGGAGGCTTAAAAGGTGTAGATTGAACACTTCAATCTTCATGTTGTAGAAGCTGAACCATTTATCAAATTAACCCCTTTTCAGTCCTGTGGTTTATTGCCTATGATATTTAAGATTCCTAAAGGGTGAAAATAAATGAGAAAAAATATGAAGGAACTTGCTCACGGGAACCATTTAAAGTTCCATTAAATCAGATAGGTGTACATTTCTGAAGTCAAGAGGAGGTAGGTGAATATGAGGATGAGGATTTTGCGAACAGTTTAGAGTCCTTGTGAATGTGTGTGTGTGTGTGTGTTCCAAGTTTTGAATTATAATTTAATGATTACACATTTAAAAGAAAAACTAGGGAAAAGTAATGGTTCTTTTGCCCTTTCAAACTTATCCACTGAAGTCTTCTGCCGTCTCTGTTCAATATGTTTGGACATGCTTTGCATTTACCCATATGGTTTCTTAAAAGGTCTTCTATCAAAGTGGTTAAGGGAAGTCTCCATTAAATCTTTTTAACTGATTGTCTACCCTTCACCCTAT
Organism: Cinnamomum chago; assembly: GCA_038049695.1. NCBI lineage: Eukaryota > Viridiplantae > Streptophyta > Magnoliopsida > Laurales > Lauraceae > Cinnamomum > Cinnamomum chago. Next base: position 17,333,221 of record CP142453.1, read on the forward strand.
GAATATGAACTTTGGGTTATGAGAAATTTAACCCTTGACCCTTTACTATAGAAGGTCATTTCCTTTGAAACCATATTTGGAAAAGCCAAATGTCTCCCTTACTGCTGAAGTTGTATATCTAGCAAAAGCTGAGTTTCAGAAAAGAGGGTACCAATTGGTTACCTTTGGTATATTATGTGTAATTTTTCCTTATCTTATATGCCTTATCTTTTATTGAAGTGAAATAGAAAGTGTAAAAGAAAAAAACAGAGCATAGTTGATTGTAATGAGAAGGGTAACTTTCTTTCATCACTGCTATTGGTTAAGCTACTCATGTAAGGAGGTCTGACCATGTTAATGTCCAGTGTCAAGTTGGATTTGCCCTCAAATTGCTAGTGGTTTGGTTTTATTGATGAAACTTTTCTGCAATGCGATGTATGCAGCTTGAGAAACAAGACCGAGTTATTTGGGATTAATTGTCCCACATTATCTGCCTTAAATCTCAAGTGCTGTAAGCTGTTCTTATCTCACTAACATTTAGGGGGAATAGCCAAAGGTAGGGTTATTTAAAATTCCCTTAATAGTAATGATGGTAATTACTATAATTGATTGATCATTGGTATTACCTAGTATGTTGTTGATACTTATAACTCCAATCCACTTTGAGTTGTCTAATTACTTGTATTAAGATACTCCTGTAGACTACCATACTTGAGGACCACTCAATTCAAGACACCTCTTGTACACTAATTATACTTATCTATTAGGATCCATTAGTTTGCAATTACCCTAATTAAGGGGATTCTTAGGGCTGTAAATGATTCACAGTGATCATGTGGTGGATATAAATAGGGAAGCGGTCACAACTTTCTTGTCGGAGGGACACCCAAATTCATTTCAATTTTCTATTCTTATTTTGTGATTAATCTATTACCTTGTTGGTCTGCATCAAATAATTTACTCAAGTGTATATAGTGAAGGTAGTTACTATCAGATTCTATTTGGCGCATTGTGTGTTGAATGATAATTGCCAATGCTTGTACTAAATTAGTGTTGATTTTACCATCTTCAGAACCTTCCATTTAACCATTTTCCTTCTTCATGGAGAAAACTTAATCATTCTACTTGCACAGGAGTTGTACCATGAGTTACACACATTGGACAGATTTGAGCAAGACTACCAGCGTAAACATCAAGAAGAAGCGGCTTTACATGCTGGTCGAAGAGGTGAAATACTTGCATCTTCACCGACTACATTTTTATTGAAGATATGCTACAACCTTTTTGCTCATCTCTTTGCAATTAATGATTTCTTCAGTCATTTGTTAGTTTTCTTCCATGGTTGCATGGTGAATCAATGATCTAAACGATGCCACGCAAATGGCTTAATGAATATTGAAAATTCTTTCCAGGATTTTTGTTATTGTTAGGTTTTGTTGATGAAGAATTGTTGACAGCCTTTGAAGAAATATCGGTTCTGTAAGATTGGATTTTCTGAGTTGTCCACTGAGTCTGATTATGAGCATGCTTTTAGTTCCCAACTGATTGAAGTTTTGGGTTCAGGCATGCAGCTCCTTACAATGTAGAAAACGGGGAATTTAATTTTTCTTTAATTTGAATTGTGTAGCACATCAAACAATTTTTACAAAAGTTTATTGATTCAATGGTGCATATAGGTCAGAGTGTCAAATTGGAGTGAAGACCAATTCATGATGATTATTGAGTGTGATGGGGATGGATTGATCATAGGTGGCCTGTAGAAGGAGTTGTAGATGCAATTAGTTGCAAGCTGTTTTCCTTTGAAAATTTCTCCCTATCGTCATTGTGATCATCATCATTGAAGCCTCGTCTCATCCCTATGGAATCGGCTTAACTCCATTCAAATCCATGTTCTCAGTAACTCCACGATCTATCATGTATTTCTCACTAATCTAGTCAAGATCTTTCTTTTTTTTTTTTTTTTTTTAAATAGTGACTATATATTACTCAAAAAAGCTATACAGTATAAGAGAACTATACTGATCACAAAGAGCCCCCATCAAAAACATAGGGGAAAGCATCTAAATAAAAAAAGAGCTGGAGCTATAATTTGAATGTGATATGTTTTTCACTTTCATGTTCTAATTACTTAAATTGTCTTCATCCATGCAACTTGAGTACTAGCACGTTGGGAAATTTTTTTGCATCTCTCCTTTTCCTTTTCTTTTCTTTTTTTGGTATAAAACTTATTTGTGTTATTGTCTGCTGATAGTAGAAGCGTCATATCATTATTAACAATCATTACCATTTATTTTTTAGGAGAAAGTCTCATGATTTTACACAGTGAATTGAAGCACCAGAAAAAGCTTGTAAGGAGCTTGAGAAAGAAATCTCTGTGGGCTAAAAATTTGGAAGAGGTATATGAATACAAGCTATTTGCTATTATTATGCAAATATGCATCTTTAGAACAGTTTCCAAAGAAGCTTTTGGAAAAATGTTTTCTCAATCATGCTCGTCATTTTTCGTATGTGGGACCATTTCTGTTAGTGGTCAGCCTGCTCTTGTTAAATATTCAGTCAATTTGCAGTATGGGTTAAAAATCGACTCGGACTTGGCACATACCAAGTCGGGTCGCATGGGACTCGGACTCGAATCATGTGACTCGGCCATCCAACTAAAGTTGGGACTCGGACCACTACTCGGCCCGACTCGGCCATGAACGAGTCGGGTCCAAGTCTGGTTTTTTAAACCTTGATTTGCATTCCATGCATAAGAGAACATTGATTAGCATGTGTGTCCATCGGGTGGGGGTGTGGATGGGGCTCACCATTTTCAGATAAGGCCATAAAGGGGCTCACCATATCTCAAACCCAAATGATCTAAGATAGTGGAGATATGACCGCCCCAAGATCAGTGACCAAAAGATTTGAAGGACCAAATCCAGCAGTGAGTAAAGTACCAAAGAGTGTCAAACTGGGTATGGTGTCAATTCATGGGGCGCAAAAAGGGAAGAATGGTGGGCCCTACACGGGTCCATATAGTGTTGCCTAGGTGAATATGTGTACTTATAGAGATATAAATGTATTCTAGTCAATAATATAGATGTATGTAACCCCAAGGGGTAGCTCAGTTGACCTAAGATCACGGTTTGCACCCGGAGGTTGTAGGTTCGAAAATGCACTACCACGCTGGGACTACAAGGGAGTTTACCCAGCTTCCCTTTGGGCCTGAAGGGATTAGTCCAGCCCAAAGGGTTGGAAACCCTCTGTTAGCAAAAAAAAAATAAATAAATAATATAGATGTATTTCTATCAGGAACAAAAAAATACAAGAAGTTATGATAATATGATATGCAAAAGGGTGTACATTTTATATATGGTGTGAACTTTCACTATATTGATTAATGTGAATTCTGAAAAATATTATACATGGAATTTGTTGCGCAGGTTGTAGAGAAGCTTGTTGACATCGTTACCTTCCTACATCTGGAGATTATAAAGGCCTTTGGTAGTAAAGGTAAGGGCTTAATCTTTCCAGTGGAGAATGTGAAGACACTTGAACACTTCTCTAAGTTCTTTTTTCTCTAAATATGCTTCATTGTATGCTTATTTACCATAAGGTGAACTTATCATTATGCATTTGGATTAGTTATTCTATTAAATACATCCTTGTTTTTATCATTTGGTTGCAATTATTTTTATATTTCATAATTGTATACAGATCTGAAAATTTTTGTAAACTTTCCTAACTACTGATGTTCACACACAAATTAAACTTGAAAGTTATTTTGAAAATGTCAGGTAAGGATCAAGTCCAATCAGTTGCCTATGGTATATGGAAATAACAATTGATATAGACTCTGTCTGGTCTATAGTACCTTCACAAACCCCCATCTATGGATTAGGCGTGGGGCAAATGATTTTAATCTTTGACATTGCCTCCTCAGGATTTATTGGTTCTACACTAGGAAGCACGGACACCTCTCTGGGGCCAGAGTGTCGGTGTGCGACACGTGTCGGACACGGACACGCTCTGGACACGCTCCGACACGTGTCGGACACGCAAAAAAGAGTGTCCAGCTTATTTTTTAATTTTTTATATTTCGGACACGCTGGGGACACGTTCGGACACGCTGGGGACACGTTCCGGACACGTCCGGACACGCTGGGCCTCTTTTTAATTGAAAAAAAAATAGAATAAAAGGGTCATCCTTAAAAAAAGAAAAGCAAAGGGGGCTATTTGTAAAAGGAAATTGATGATGCTCCCTTTTTCCTTGTATGAATTTTATGGAACTATGGATATTTCATGTTTAATGATTATTAATTATGTTCCAATTTTGTATTGCTATTTGATAATTTGATTTGTTTGTTAGTTGGCACAATGGTACTCGATTTTTTATTTATTTGATTGCTAAATTGATAACAAAGTTAAAATGATAGTATCTTTTAGTATATTATTAGATATATTATTATTATTATTATTATTATTAATGTGTCCCCGACGTGTCCGTGTCCTACTTTTTTGAGAAATGCCGTGTCGGCGTGTCCGTGTCGTGTCGTGTCCGTGTCCCGTGTCCGTGTCCGTACTTCTTAGGTTCTACAAGTCCATTGACTTTGATAATTCCATCCAATGGTGGATAATGGTTGAATCTGTGTCAAATTGGGGAAAGTGCTAATTCATGGGGGCAGGTGTTTGAGAGGTTGGATTGATCACATTTGGGTCCATTTTACAAAATAATAATGGCACACAAAACTTTTGGGGACCCAGTCACCCAGCCCAGCCCAACATATTCAATGCAAATGGGTCTCAATAACGGACTGGTCCTGGGCCTGACTTTTAGGCCCATGGCTGGATCTAGGTATGAATATTAGGCCAGATAACTGATGGGCTGAGCTGACTAACTGTCGTCCTACCTGATCCAGCCCATGTCCAACCCCAATATAAACCACTTAATACTATCTGGGTGTACATTACTGTTTTGACACATTGTACTCTTTTCTACCATGCTTTTAAGTATATTACTACGTATTCACATTTTGGGAATACACTACAAGATATGGTGTAGATTGTGGTGCATTTCCCATAGTTCATAGGTGCACACCCAGAGCAATCTCTGTACAACTAAAACTTTAATCTGGTGTCATTTCTCTGCAGGTGATATAGTGTCTGACAAGGGGTTGTCTAACAATCCTCAAAGACTTGGTGTTTCTGGACTTGCGTTGCACTATGCCAACATCATCAGTCAGATTGATAACATTGTTAGTATAAAAATTGTTCTTTCTTTTAGTATGTTTTAGATGGTCAACAATTGATACTTCATATGAACTGCTGATTAGAAGTTCTGAATTTACGAAAACAATGTTAGGCTTGATGATGATGAGATTTGAGTGTTCTCTATAATCGAATGACATATTCTATTCCTATATCTATAGCTTTGGGAAGCTGCCTGGTGTACATCTCTTTAGTTGGGTGGTGAATATGCTTCGCGGAGGGTAGCTTATGTTTTTACTGCCATGTGCTTAAAGTAATTCTACCTTGGTCTGTGTCAAAAAAATTCTTCCCTATAGACTGCATTAGTAAAAATGTCATATTGGTGTTGCTCATTTTTAATCAGGTTTCTGCTTGATTGAATAGATGTTGGCAGGATACATGTGCAAAAGTATTGTAAAACAAGTTATCAAACATATTTCTAACTGTGTTAAGACATTATCTGAGAATATCTTTTTTCTAGATTGATTGTCCGTGTATATTGGGTGGGGGATTTGTAAGTTTCTGGTTTTCCTTGCACTGTTTCTTTCTAATTGCCAAATAAAGATGTTAGACTGCCTTTTTAGATGGTGACCCTTGGTTGGCGTGATGTTCTGTATAGTTTACTGGCATTTAGAATAGCAAGATAGAAAGCATTTGAAGATCCCTATAGGGATGTTCATGGGCTGGTTGGGTTGGGCTGAGGCATATCCAGGCCTGGCCCAACTTTAGAAAAACAGGCCCTTATCTGGGCCAGGCCTGACACAGGCCATTAGTGCCTGGCCCAAGCCCAGCCCACATTGAACATGTCAAGCCCAACCCCACCCATTGAATCAGTCAGGCCGAGCTTTCTATTCGGGCCAGTCTAGGCCGGGCTTTGGGCTTTTATCACTTAATCCAATATCAGCCCAAATACTAAATGGCCCCAAATCTTGGATCCATGCCCGGATGAGTACTAAAACCCGAGGCCTGAACCCAGGCCCAAGCGGACTGGGCAGTGGGCACAGATCGGGCTCAAGCTGGCCCGGTCCATGAGCACCCTCTAGATCTCTTTCAGATAATACCAACTTTTTTATGATGGTCTTGTGGTTTTACATGCTCTATGTTTGTTCTTGTTCACCTTCCAACTGTGCTATGGGCTCTATGAGTTTTTATGGCTGCATCATTTGTGCCACTTCTCACTTTTCGCGGATATCTCATTCCAGTGTATATTTTTTCTTTTTTAGTAAAATTGTTGTTGCTAACAACAATAATAATGCTATAAGGCATCATCATCATCATCAAAGCCTTGTCCCAACTATGTTGAGGGCAGCTACATGAATTTTGTTTCTCCATTCCGATCTATCCTGAACCAAATCTTTGGATAGGTTGCCCTTCTTCTGATCTATTGTTACTACTTCCGTCCATGTCCTCTTTGGCCTACCCCTTCCCCTTGGTGGGCTATCAACTTGCGTAGAAAAACATTTCCTCACTGGTACCGTTGTTGGCTTGTGTAGGACATGTTTGGTCCAAACCATCTCAAACTGTTTTCTCTTATTTTTATTATCTATTGATGCTCCCTAAATGCTCTTGAAACTTGAAAGCACTCATTTTTTTTTTCCTTATTTTAACAGTTAACTGAAACTCATAAGGAATATAAACTGGCAATAATGTTGTCTTTTATCCCCGTTTAATGTAGCCTGCGATGAATAAAATGAAAATCATAGAGGAAGAAATAAGATTCTGACCAAAATCAGACTTAATCAAGGTTAAAGTCCAAATCAACAGCAGTGAACAGTCAAAAGGGAAAATAAGAAGCAACTGTCGCGAACAACCCAAAGAAGGCTGAATCGAGCCTGAACAATTCAAAGAAGGCTGAAGTCAGTCTTGGGTTGGATGCTCACAACCAAGCTAGGAAAGACTTCAAATGTGCAAACCCTTCAATAGATGGTAACAACAGTAGAAGATTCAATATCTAGGGCTGGTTAACCCTATTATGAATTTATGATGCTTTTATATGATAGTTGTTAGAATACAGCACTGGAACTAATCTAGATTTCGCATCAAGCAATAAGCTAAGGTTGGATGTTTAGTCCTAACCTCTCTTAGTTAGTTAAAAGTAGAAGTATTAACTGTCCCTATTAGTTTCGTTTATTTAAGCCATTTATTAGAATCGACAAAGAAAAAAAAAAAAAAAGGTTTGGAAATAGATGATGGTCTATCCCTGACAGGGTTTGAAAACTCGCCCTCATCCGGGTATACCTGGTTGGCTCAACTCATACTTGGCCATGAGGACCCAACTCAGGCAAGTCTCCATCCTCTTCTTCTTCTTCTTCCACAACAATGTCCATGAAAACCCCCAACTCGGCTGTTATTCATCTTCTTCCAAGTTTCTTTCAAAACCCCAAATCTCACCTATCAAAACCCCCACAACCACAACCACCAAAACCCCAATGCACACCAATCAAAAGTCCAAAACCCTAATCCCCTCCTTCAATCCACCCGAACTCAAAACCCTACACCCTAATATTACCCACAACCTATTCTTGCAATTAACCATTCCTCCTTCAACCCATTCTTGCAGCTCACACATATCTCCTTCAACCCAACCCTCCTCCAACCATTCCACAACTAAAAGAGCCTGCATGGGGCAATTGGACTAGTCAAAAGGTCAAAGAACCTAAAGAAGTCATACCGGACCTGATGGGCCAGCACATTACCATAACATGCAGTGGACCCGAATCAGTAAGACCAACCAATTGTGTTCAAGCCTAGTGGGCCCATGGCCTGCATCCGACCCTCTTTCTCTTTCTTATTTATTTTTTAAATTCTTCACCTTCCTATTTTTCTGTTTCTATTATCATATCCTTTCTAAATTCCTACCTTCCTAATTCTTTCTTTCCATTCTCCGTTCATTCTAAATTCCACAATTCCTAGTTTCCTTTCTTTCTAAAAATCTCCGCTTTCTAAATTCCCCAATTCCTATTTTCCCTCCTTTTAAAATTTCTTTCTTGTAGAGATTCCATCCAACTCACTCTCTCAGAGAAATAGTTTCCTTCTCCATAACCATTTATTTATTTTCTTGTGGGGAGAGTCCTTTCCAATTAATAGTACCTTTTATGCACTTACCAATTTTATTTATGGCTAGGGTTAGAGATTTAATGAATAGTTGGCTTGCATTAAAAGTCTAGCATTACATATGCCTATACAAGGATTGAAGATGGTCGCTTTTGTAATTGAATCATTAATGCATAATAGAATTGGACTTTCCTGCTAAGGTTGATTGCTAGTCAAATTTACTTCTTCAAGTTGAGTCTTTTTAATCCCTGCTAAGGTTGGTTACAAGTAGTTTCAGGTTGATTTTCCTTAGTTGATGTGGAGATTGTTTAAAAAACATGAGCTATGGAATGGCCTCTTCAGTGTGGGACTGTGGGTCCAATGATTTTGACCTGGCTGGCTCACATGTGGGACCCAGTGGTGCCACGTGTGGTCCACTAGAGCCACCATGGACCCAACCAAACATGATAATGGATGGATTTTTCCTTTTGTTCTCAAAAACTTGGGCAAATTATCTCAGCTATTATAGTGGCACAATCCTTATGCCTGTGGTTGCATCTCTTTTGAAGAAAGATTTTTGAGTTAAATGGAAATTAGTAGAGCAAAGACAAGCGCTGATTTTAGTAGTTCTGAGAGTGTAGAGAAGGATCTGGTGAAGCTTGAAAACCACTTAGTACCAGTGTGATAGGGGAGCAAATACGGAACAAAATGGATAATTTATTAAAGATCTTAAATATGATTAGTTTTGGGGGGGGGGGGGGGGGGGGGGGGGGCGGCAAAGTGGAGACAAGCATGTGCTAGGATGAATGTGAGTAACAAAAAAAGATGGTAGAAAAAAGTCCATGAGTGGCTTTGTGGAATAGAAATCAGTTAATGTCATCCAAGATGGTTTAGACATGTGCTTAGAAGACTGAAAACTGTCCTTATAAGAACCGAAGTGTGGAAGGTGCAAGGAGCTAGAATGGGAGGCCGACAGAGACTTGGAATGGTTGGAACTTTGAAGTGACATGTTTGGTTCTGGAGGGATGGTTTAAGGCTTCTATGATGATGACGATGACGACTTGTGTATGTAATGACTTATCAAAATTACTACTACCACATTTTTGGATCTCATAAAATTCATTCTAAGTGGTTAATGGCTTTTTACATAATTAAAATAGAAACTGATATCGTATCTCGAGTTGATTTGTTAAACATCTATGTGAATGCAGGTGTCTCGACCAAGTTCCGTTCCTCCTAATACAAGGGATACACTGTATCATGGATTGTCAACTGGTGTTAAGGCAGCTCTACGATCTAATTTGCAAATGTTAGACTCCAAGGAAGAGGTGTGTCTGATCAAGAAATAATTCTTTTTCTTTTTCCTTTTTTGAGGTCGTCCTTTACAACTGTGTCCATGTACATGCACCAATACTTAATTTTTTGCCTTACAATATCAGTAGCTTAAATTGGTATGCTATTTACATTAAATGCTCTTTCCGATTTGGCCGATCATATTAACATTCAGAATTCTGGTTAAATTCCACTCCAATTCCTTCAGTTGAACACTGTGAAATTGAACATGACATATAAATACGTTCACAAAGTATCGTTGGTCTTTTGAGAACCATCACACCAAATGAAGCTATTACATAACCTCACATCGTACACAAGTATGTATCCATAAGATGAAACAATTTTCTTTTTCCTCGGAGAGTAAATAATATGATTTGTATTATTACATGCACTACTACTTCAATTTGGAATTTCATATTATTACATGAATGCCATTTTGAAGTAGTAGTGCATGCAATAATTGCAATTTGCAAAGGGTACGTTTGCTCTTTTGCATGCTACTTTTGTATCCCAGTTAGTTCACACGGTATACCCTATTCTAGTGTCTCCTAAACATTGATTTATGTTTATAGATCCCATAATTATGAAGGTACTGCTTTTATTTGAATGTACCATAAATTATTGTATTATTCCATTAGTTCTAAACGAACATGGAACTAACGAAATGAATCATCATCGTCGTCGTCATCATCATCAATAAAGCCTTGTCCCAACTATGTTGAGGTCGGTTACATGAATTTTGTTTCTCCATTCCATTCTATTCTCAACCAAATAATCAGGTAGGTTGCACATCTTCTAATGTATTGTTACTACCTCCATCTACATCTCTTTGGCCTACTCGTTCCCCTTGGTGGGCAATCAACTTGCATAGAAAAATTGTTCCTCACTGGCGCCATTGCTGGCTTGCATTGGAAATGTCCAAACCATGTCAAACGCGATTCTCTTATTTATCACCTATCGATGCTACCCCTAAATACCGCCGAAAATGCTCATTTCCAATTCTGCCTTTCCTAGTTTTACCGCACATCTACCTCGACATTCTCATCTACGCTACACTAAACCAAAGAAATGAATATCATGGAAAATTGTTTATTTCTGCACTTAAGCGGAATTCTATTCTCTTAACATCCTCAGTCAATCCATGAGGATCATTCACCATTAAATGGATTAGTTTTTTTACTAAATGGAGTTAATGGGAAGGCAATATATTTAGGTTGTTTGATTTTATCATCTTAACCATTTCCCTTGTTGTTTGTCTGCAGCTTACTATTGCTGAGATTAAAGATGAGATGGAAAAAACACTTCGGTGGCTTGTTCCTGTAGCTACAAATACAACCAAGTAGGTTCGAGTATACTTTTGGGGCCATTTGTCAGATTTATACTGAATTCCTGGGAGTTCATAGGAAAGGAGTTTTAAAGAAAGGGGTGTCAAAGGGATGAGGAGCGAATGGTCAACTGGGGAAATATAGAGGGGACCATCAATTTCTGACTTTGGAGGATTTGATTTACTCGGGTAAATTATTGCATGTCCTCTCAGAGGGGATATTTTGATGATCCCATTTACATCTTCCAATCCTTGTCTTCAGAGGGGGATATTTTAATGGTCCCTTGAACATCTCCTCCTTTAATCCTCGTTTCTTAATGCCATTTAATAGAAGCAGATTGTGGACAAAATCCTAGGGGATTCAATAAGTGTTAGGTAAACGAGCCCTTTTAAGTTTTAATAGTCATAACCTCTAGATAACATGATTGCTTAGCCTTGTGCTGCTGAAAAGTTCTATAGATCTGTTGTCTCTTCGAGTTTCTACTTGTGTACTTACTTTTCTTTTTCTGACTTCCATTTTTCTTTCTTTATTCTTTGGGAATTTAAATCAGAGCACATCAAGGCTTTGGATGGGTCGGAGAGTGGGCAAACACTGGGTCAGTGGAGTCCTCCCATATAGTGCTTTTGTTCTTTTATTTTGTGTTTTACCATTGCGTTCATTATATTTTGCATGAAATGTGTATTATTTCCACCATGCATTGTCTGAGATTACAATTTAAGCAAAGGTACTTCTTCACAGAAATGATTTTCACAAGAAGATGGCCACACAGAACAACCTGATCCGCCTCCAAACGCTCCATCACGCAGACAAGGAGATAACAGACAAATACATACTTGAATTGGTGACATGGCTTCACCGTCTAGTCAGCCAAGTAAAATACAGAGATCATGGGCTCAAGTCTATTGTGCCGGTCCGCTCCCCAACCCGGAAGGGCTTCTCATTGTCACTCCTAACATCTGAAGATCCATCACAAGTGCATGATGGTAAAACCAATAATAGGGTTCAACTCTCTCAAGAAGACGTAGAGATGTTGAAAGAGGTCATGTACAAAAGGTTGGTGCCAGGGATAAGCAAAAGCCAGGAGTTTGGTAGCAGAAAGAAGAAGAGAGGCAGCAGAGATTGGGGGTCGTGCAGGAGTAGTGGAAATTCTCCAACAAGGCAGCTAGATTTGGGAAGAACTAATGTATTGGATGTAATGGATGGATTGAGTACACATTAGATTAATACTGCTAGTCTCGTGATGCTGTATTTTCTTAATTTATCATTGTTATTGTTTTTTGTATTGCATATGTGTTCAGGGTGAGTGTGTGTAAAGTGAACTGCTATGATTTTTGTACCATATCCTGTGACTTTATTAATGAGGCTATTGAAAATGGTAGAAATTCAGGAACAGAAATAAACTGGTATTGAGGCTGATGAGTAAACATGTTAAGACTAGAAAAGGTTTATGATGGCATATGTACTATCAGATTACTTGTATTTATTAGTTGATTGCTTGTCTGCAGCTCATAGGAGCCATCTAATCAAGATCACATGGTAGTGGTGCAACTTGGGCTAGGTCAAACCCAATGGCTGGCCCGAATAAACGTACAATTGGGTTTGGGCTTGTTTGTGTTTGGGGTGGCTTGGACTTTTAAAGCTCAAGTTTGAGTTCAGGCCTTGGATACCCAAAATTTGGCCTTGGCCTTAGGGTACACCTGAGTAAAGATGTGCTTGCATGGATATTTGTTTTGGGAGTTGGGATCCCAATTGCCATGTATATATCTGCATTATACCGGTATATATGGAGTATATATATTATTGTGTTTAAATCTTGATCCTAGCTTGAGCTGCTTTGAATCTTGTTACAATTTTGAGTTTGCCTTAAGCTCAGGCCTGGCAATTTGGGTTTACCACAGGGCGGCCTTTTCGCAATCCGACCAAACCCAACCTTCTACTCAACCCTCTTTCTCTTCCCTCCCATTGCAACCCTATCTTCCCCATTTTGATTGTTCGCATTTGTTTCTTCTTCTTGATTCATTTCAATCCAAAAGTGCATGTAGGTACACTCACATACTTCTATTTTCCAAGAAGGTTTTTACAGTTTTCGTTTTATTTTATATTTCCATTGGTGATTGTATTTTCTTTTTGAAATCACTATCTTCAACTGTCCAAATAGAAATGAGGGAACTTCACCTTCTTTTATGTATTTGTTGGTCTCAGGCTAAAGTGATTAGATATCTAACTAGGATTTGGTTAGGGTGGCCTTTGGTGTTCTATTATTTCCAAAATAGGGATTATTTTAGACAGAGGTAGGCGTGCTCTGTAGGAGGTGAATAGAACAGAGAAAGATGAATGATGATTCTGAAGTGAAAGACATGGACGCTCAATTGATTTCTTAAGCTATGTTGGAGGCACTGTATTGGCAATGTAGTTTCACCACTTGATTTCTCGAACATTCGGAGGCACGGTGTTGCAATGTATTTTAAATGAGTGCTGCTACCTACACACTACAAAAAGCTTTCCACACACTGCAATTTTTTTTTAAATAATTAAAAATAATTTTTTTTGTAAACTACCCCTATCCCTCTCCCCTCTCTCTTCTCCGGTAACCCCGCCAGCCGTTGCCCTACGTTGACCCATCTACCTCTCTTCCTCTCCTGCTCTAGCATCCCCCACCCGCCCTCATCCCCAGCCCTACCCCCACCATCCTTTCATTGTTGCCAAAGCGTAGGAGAAAAGGGGAGGGAGAGGGAGAGGGAGAGCGAGAGCGACGGGAGGGGAGGGAAGGAGGGAGAGAGGGAAACTGGGCGGGGGAAGGGGAGAGGGAGAAAGAGGGAGAGGGATGGCGGGCGAGAGGGAGAAGGAGGAGGGATTTCGGGTGAGGGCCGATGATGAGCTAGGAGAGGGGGGGAGCGGGGGAGAAAGGGAGAGGGGCAGGGTTGCCGGAAAGGGAGGAGAGGGCGGGCGGTAGGTAGCCGTCGGTGGCGAGGGAGATAGGGAGAGGAAGAAGGAGAACGGGAGGGATCGGCGTCGGGGGGGACTGTAGGTGGTGGTGGATAGAAATAAGGAGAGGAAGAAGGAGAGCGAGAGGGACGCCGAGGTTGGCGGAGGTGGCCTGAGGAGCAGGGAGACGGAGAGAGAGGAATAGGTGTAGTTTAGAATTTTTTTATTTTTAATTAGAAAAAAAGTCAGGGTGTGGAAAAGCTTTTTGTAGTGTGTAGGTAGAATAAAACTAGAGTCAAACGCCAGAGACAAGCGACAGACAAACGCTAACTGATGATATGTGATTTTTGTTGTCCTTTTGTGTACTGCACGATATCTTTGAGTTGAAGAACGAAAAAATGTATTTAAAACTGAAGACAATAAATTTGAAACGTTTAACTTATCATGCCATACCAGTTAGCATTTGTCCCCCACTTATGTCTCTCTCCCTAGCATTGCTGGTGTAGGTGTCATGGTAGCATCACTCTTTTAAAAAGTCAATCCGAAGACACCGTAGGCACCGCAGGATCTCTGCGTTTCTAGAAAAGGCCAGTTTTTGTTTTTGCAAATTTCAATAAAGCCCCATTTTTATTCAACATTTTTTGTTTTGGTAGAAGAACCTTTTCCGTCCACACACTGGCGTTTATACTTCCAGCGAAACGAACGACACGACACGACACGGCAGACAGCTCACACAGACACACTCTCTCTCTCATTTCCAGTTTGATTCGTTCGTCTTCTGGGGGCTGTTTGATACTTTCAACATCGGTAAGATTCTCATTCTCATTGTAGCGCACATGATGCTTCCTGCACTGGAGGTGTTTGATGAAACTCCTGAAAGTAGCCTTCCCTCTACTTTTACCCCTCTTTTCCATTTTTATAGAGCAGCCCATCTATGATCAGTCTATCACTTCATACTCGCCTACCCCCACGAAGCAACTCTATACTCACAATCCGGCACTGATCCAACTATTTTCCACCATTGGATTATGCATTTCTGCTTTGAAAACGCCATTAAAACTTTGGGGCTTCAAAATCAAGGGCTATAATTGTCAAGCCAGACTGGGATTCAATGTTACCCCTGATCTATACTATGAAATTCTGTTCTTAGGCCCTATCCTCTGCCATTGCCATTCATGAGAGTTGAGACCCAAGTAAAATGCCTGCATTTTTCTTCCCTCCCCTCAAAAAAAAAAAAAAAAAAAAAAATCCCATTCTGGGAAGCCCACCTTGATGCTTGACAGCAAAGAGGAAGTGGGTGGATAGATTTTGATGTGGATTAACAATGGTCCAAATATCATTCTAATCAAATAATTGTATAACTTAACTTCAAGATCTTAAAGCTTAATGGCTTTCTATAGTGCAGATTTTTTGGATTAGATTTGATGGATAAATGGTTGGATCAATGATCACTGCTAATTCAGGGGTGGGGGGTATGTATGTTTAAAAGGATTGGATTTATCATATGTTTGCTCTCATATGAAAAGTGAAAACATAAAGAGGCCTTAAGTGGGCTCTTTTTTTTTTTTTTTTTCTGAGAAAACGCCTTGGCCCTCTAACTGGCAATTCTATCGAAGAATCATGGCAAAAATTGTTTTACAAATTTCTGTTAGTTTAGCCCTATAAATCCATCAGTGGAACCACCTAAGAAATTCAAGCTGCTCAAAAGTACTCTGCAGCCTTCAGTATTAACTCTAGTCTCTAGTGCATATTTAACTCCATTGTAGTTGGACCCACCTTAAGATTGACCACTTGTAAAACTTGTTGTTTTTACTTCCTAGCCTTTTATTTTTATGTGTGTTGGATCTGTCCAATAGTGGTCCTAAATCGATTTTGCCCATAGTTAATATAAGGAAGGACAACTGGTTAGAGCAGTTTGAATTTTAGATGTGGGTCCATGGATTTATAGTGTGGACTCAGACAAATTAGGTCGTCTAACTCCAACTCTGACTTAGACGAATGGAAAAGCGAATGAATGAGCCTATCTCATCGAATTTCAAATTAAGTTTAGTCTCACATTAAGAATTGCGAGCTCTCATATTAATTGGTTGAACTGCTAACTCCATAACCTCTGGTCTCAATATATTAGTAGCTATGCATTTTTTAATTTTAACTTTTTTTTTAATGTTGCCTCTCAAATTGTGCATGTGGTTGTGTTTTTGCCGAGTGCCTGGTAATTGGTCCTGTTTAAGGAGATCGACCACGTGGGTCATGCCTCTTGATCCTAAATCCTCAACGTTTAATAGCTCTACATTGTTGGATTTTTTCTGAATATATTTAGCAGTAAATGATGTTCAGATCAGTCCCAAATGGTTTTTAGAGTGTTTCATCTTATCACCAACTGCTTTTGGATAGAATTCTTTCCCTTTTCTTTTTTCCTCATATGGTGATAATTTTGCTTCGATTTGGCTCAGGATCGATTGGAATGGAGAAAAAGAATTCATGCAGCCAACCCCAACATAGTTGGGACAAGGTTTTGAAGATGATGATGATGATGATGGTGATAATTCTGCTTTGTGCACGGTCCAACATACCTATCAATAAGCACTCATTATCAGCACCAAATGACTTTTTTTTTCTTTTTTAGGGAAAACTCAGATAGAAGAATCCCATAAGTGAAGTGTGGCCCTTCTCTAGTGAACTCTCTCAGGTCTAGCCTATCAAGCATCACGTTTGGGCATCATTGTGCACACTGCAGATAGATGGGATAAGGCTACCATAATGATGACAACAACTTGGGCCTCATTGTGTATTATGAACTTGACACAATCCTTAGCAGTAAGAAGATAGAATAAAAGAAGGACCTCATACCTAGGCACCATCTCCCTGAGTGACTCACATAGCTTTAACAGAAAGGCAAAAGAGAAAGGCAAAAGGGAAAAAAGTAGAAGATTCCCACAAAAATTGTTAGCATCAATATTATCCTCATTCCTCAAATCTTATAAAGAAATTCAAATTCAAATATTTGATGGAAAACAAAGGCCTAATCTCTCCTTAATACTATATTCCTATTTCAACTAACCAAATATAAGGAAATTGATCAATTTCAAATCTTACTTAATTTAAGTATCCAAATGAAAAGATTTTAATTTATACATAAAAAAAAGAGGAGACTTGCAAGCTTATCAAATCTTAATAGGCCTTGATCCTCTTGGTTGAAATATGGGCTAAATAGGTCCCATCTGTATGGGCTGCATTGTTCCTCTTCATTGAGGGAAATTCATCCTTAGTTTTTAAGTGACATCATCTTCCTCTCGAATTGAACACTGAAAGTTTTGTGCACAGATGACAGTTGGATCTTCGACTATTTAGCTAGATCATCCTGAAAATGCTGTTGCTAGGTTAAGTTTGCTGTTTATGCCATTGAAATCTTCACATCTAATATCTTCCTATTTCTGACTGTTGAAATCAACAGATGAGCGCCTGCTAAACTTTCTTGTAACCATGATTTGACTGTCAAAATGGATGCTAGATTGCCAATGCCAATCGGTAATAATGAAATCAATATCTTCCAGTTCATCAACTATGCCTAAACTGATCTGAATATTGTGATACCCCATTTTTGGTGATTGATATGCTTCTACATGGTTCGCCGCCAATAGCTTGCTGGTCACTGCTTGTTTATTATATACATCAGAACTCACAT
The DNA here is from genome assembly GCA_038049695.1 of Cinnamomum chago. Taxonomy (NCBI): domain Eukaryota; kingdom Viridiplantae; phylum Streptophyta; class Magnoliopsida; order Laurales; family Lauraceae; genus Cinnamomum; species Cinnamomum chago. The sequence goes on from CP142453.1 coordinate 17,350,732, forward strand.
TAGGATTTGCTTTTGTATTATCTTTTTCTGCAATAGGATCATCTGGCTCAAGATCAATGATCTGGGCATCAACAGGTGGAGGATGATTAGCCAACACCTTTAAATGTGGCAACAGTTTATTAGCATGATCCTTCGCAAATCAAAGCAGTTGTGGATAGGGATAGCAACTTGTTGGGTCTGGGCTGGATCCATAACTAGACCCAAATAACAGATTTCAAAGGTACCGGGTCCATATCCGGGTCCAGTATGATCTCGATCCTAGGATCCATGCCCAAACCAATGAAAACATTAGGGTCCAATTTGGGCTCAGAGGGAGAGATAGCACATGACTGTATGAAGTGTGTGAATATGCATATCCATCTTAAATCCGGACCACCCGGATATCTTTGAGTCCAATTCAGTAAATCCCACCGCAGCCCCAAAAGTTAATTACTTAAATGGGCCCCAAAATAAGTACTAGCCTTATTTTTGTGGGTCAGGTTCTGGGTTGAGTTTGGGTCAATGGGTGCCTATTGCCACTCCTAGCAGATCCTATTGCCTCTCTTAATCGCAGATCTCTTTCAATGTCATTTGCTTTGTAGCATAATTCTCTTTCTCACCAATGAAACGGTTGGATCTGTTAATGATCCAACCGATGACTTGATGAACAGATTCTTCTGATTGTCACATGCTTAGAGCAGATCTTTTGTCCAACTTGGAGCTGACATTCAGTTTGTGAATAGTACTAGGAAGTGTAGTTTCATTTATAATCCTTGTGGTCAGAGCTGTCTTTGCTTCAGCAGGAGTTATAGGCTTATAGCTGCAACTAATTTTGATAGAATTGCAATGATGTGGTCATCTATCTCTTAGATATCCTTGATCCCCATTATGTGGCTGTCTGGCCTGTGGATTGCTTAACACGATATACAATCTGTCTTGTAGTTGGTTCTTGTTTTTTGGCCTTTTCTGTTTAGTTAAACGACACCTACTAGAAAGGATTCAAGGGACATTTTTTTTACAGAACTATTTTAATTTGATTCATTGTTGGTTATCAACGGGAATTCTCTCTCTCTCTCTCTCTCTCTCTCTCTCTCTCTCACACACACACACACGCGTGCGCACGCCACACCCACACCCCCACCCAGCGCACTTTCCTGCATGATTATAGATTATGGAGAATGAACTCATAATTTTGTCCGAGTATGCAGCTTTTTCGAAATATGGAGGTAGAGTCCCAAGAAAGTTCCATTCCCTCAGCCATTTTCAAGGTACATTTTTATATTACTACATCTTAGATATTTCCAGCAGGAAGAGGATCTTTAGGAGTAGCTTTCGGTTGTTGTTGTGCCAATAGGCATGTTTTTTACTATTCAAGTGCCAATATCTGTAAAATATATTCTTTGCGCCTTTTGTTGCCACCACTGATCTACCTTTGTGGTTTCCACACCTGTTTAACTTTTAGGATTCATTTGAGATTGAAGAAGCAACTATCAAAGAAATTCAAACTGCATTTAAGCAAAACAAACTCACATCCAAGCAGTTAGTGGAGTATTATCTAGAGGCCATTGAAAAGTTGAATCCTACTCTTAGTGCAGTCATTGAAGTAAACCCAGATGCCCAAAATCAGGCTGCTGAGGCAGATAGAGACCGAAATCTCCCTGGTGGCCTTTTGTCTGGCCTTCATGGGATCCCAGTGATGCTGAAGGACAACATTTCCACTAAAGACAAGCTTAACACAACAGCTGGCTCATTTGCGCTACTTAGATCTGTTGTCCCTCGAGATTCTGGAGTTGTTAACAGGTTGAGAAAGGCAGGTGCCATCATCTTGGGGAAAGCTGGCCTTACTGAATGGGCCAATTATCGATCCTCAAATATGAAAAATGGTTGGAGTGCACGAGGTGGTTATGTGAAAGTGAGCTCTCACTTTCGTCTTTATGTTCCGAATATTTTCGTCCTTTTTGTTTGGCTATTATTTACTAATCCAGATGCAATTTCTTGATTAAGAGTTTGAAAATAAATGGGTATGTATGTTTGTTTTCCTTTCTTTTCTTGTTAGTCTATGAGTTTCAGTTTTCACTAAGCTAAGATAAAAGTTATTATCTTGATGGTTGGACCTTGTTCTCAATTATCAAGTACAGACAGTTTAATTTAAAAATGAAATTTTTGTGTGACTCTATATTTTTAAAAGAATAAAAAAAAATGATACTAGACCCCTATACTGTAATGGGGAGTAGGAGGCTTATAATTTTTAAGGTTTGGAGAATAAGAATGTTGTTTTCTTATTTGAATACTTTGTTGAAGACTTACACTATGGAAGATATTTACTCACATGTTTATATTACAAAAGCCCATTTGGTCATTGTTTCTGCTTGTATCTTTTTGCAAAGGCACAAAATGGCAATAGATGCACATGTATGCCTCAGATGAGCACACATACTGACAAAAACATATACGAAAAACCTTTTCTTCCCTGCGGAAGATTACTTCCGTCTTGTTGAATTAACTAACTCTGCTTTTCTCCCTTCTTTCTTTGCAGAAAATATACGGGAAAACCTTTTCTTTTTTATGAACTCCTATTCTCCTGTTGTGCAAATTCTGCTGTTTTTGTGATTCTGTATTGTAGGAAGGAGCCTGTAATATCTCCATTTTTTTGTGATAATACGAAGATATAGGCTCTATGAACATATTTTAATAAATTAAGATCACAATTTCTCTCTCTCTCTCTCTCTCTCTCTCTCTCTCTCTCGCGTACATGTATTATGTGGGTGTTTGTGCTATCTGATGTCTGTTGATCTGTACTGTGATGGCCTGAGGTTTTTAATCATGTTCCCTCTTTCAATATTGATTGATTAGAACCCATATGTGTCATCAATGGATCCGAGTGGTTCAAGCACGGGATCTGCAGTTTGTGTTGCAGCAAACCTTGTGACAGTTTCTCTAGGCACAGAAACAAGCGGCTCTATCATAGCACCATGTAGCTGCAGTGGTGTAGTTGGAATCAAGCCAACTCTGGGTCTTACCAGCAGGGCAGGAGTGATCCCCATCACTGTTAGACAGGATACTGTGGGGTAAGCAGCAGCTCTTTCTCCTTCACATGGTGAAATAGGACTGTGCTTCCGTATTTCTTCTCTGTTTTAGTATTTATCCATAGAACAACATTAGTAGGAAAAAATTATAATTTTATTTCACACATCGCATATGTTAATCTTCAAGTCCCCCCTCTTCACACATCACATATGTTAATCTTCAAGTCCCCCCTCTAGTGTTTTTATACTTGTGGGGATTGTTGTCGCAACTCGTGACCCCATACCAGATTAGTGCTAAAACGGGTCATGGTCTGGGATCGCAGCTGTACACGCAGGGTAGTGATGAAAATTTTCGCCCATGCAGGCTTCCGTGGTGAAGATTAAACAAATTTCCTCAAAATGCAAGATAGAATAATTCAGTGGAAGCTTGTAGCAAATCATCTCATTAACAGACATTAGTAAATAATAAAAGAGAAATATCAGTGTAAGATAGAATCATAAGCGGCATCCCCATAAAACATTTAAAGCTGAATATTTACACAAAAGAGAAGTTTTATTACAAATCCCAAAAACCAACAAAGGCTAGTCCAACTGAAAATCCAAAAATACACAAATAGCACTCCCCAAAAGATATTCAGCAACTCAGGCGCATGACTCGATGTCTAGATGACATCATCAGCACACCACTCGCTTAGGTCCAGTGGCTCCTCAGCTGCCTCCGTTGGCTCTTCCTCTGTGGTAAAGGGGATAATAACTACAACACCAAGGTTAATAAAGAATCAGGCACGATGACTTGGCAAGTGTTTAAAATGAATAATATAATATGTTTGCTGCAACGCGAGTATAAGACAGGAAATTGTAACAGAGTTCCAAATAAAGTATAGAACTAGGTAGTGTAGTGCATGAATAATAAAACTGAACACTAATGGCATGGGTTCAATGCAAGACAAATCCAAATATCACATATCATAACAAATTGACAAAACCACATGTAGCTATACCATCCCATCCATATCTCCCTGTCAACACAAACCTCTTGCTTGTGGAAGATTTATTTTCTTAAAAAAAAAAAAAAAAAAAAGCATCCCATCTATATCTCCCTGTCAACTCACCAAGGATAAAAGGTTGCACAAGGCTGTAACCACACCACAAGTCTAGTGACGTTCTATTTTGCATCCTTAGAAGCTATTTTGTGTCCAACTTTCTAAAATGATGAGAAAGAAGATAGGAAAGGGTAACTGATACTTGCAAATTGGGACATTATAGTCGAACTTGTCAAGAAATATGGTGCTATTATTTGTTCAGAATAGTGATTATCTTGCCTTCCAGTGTAATTTGTGTAAACATACATTCCTAAGGGCATGTTTCGCATTTAATTTAAGAAAAAGAAACAGTTTCTTTGTAAGGGATCTTTCTGCAATGAGTGGAGAATCTTGGTGGGAGAAATTGAGCTAGTGAGGTTTAGAGCATGTAATTTTCTAAATATTGCTTGGTAAATTTTGTTGGGAAATGGTTCTCCTCAGTCTTTGATGACATGAATCAAACTAATGAGGAATAATTGGGCCATCAAAAATGGTTTTCCTGAAGGGGACTATTGTGCCAACTGCCAAGTACAAGGAAAGTCTCTTCCTAGGAAATCTGTTTCTTTTTTGTAGGGAAAATTTCCAATGTGCCCTAAATATCATCACTCTTCAACGGAATCAAAATTTTCATTGTTAGGAATGCCTGAAGAAGCTGCGAATGTTGTAGTGTATTGAATGAGTATGATATTTTCAAAGCTCTATTGAAACCATATGATAGTTGCTGTTTCATAACTAAAACCATCAAAAGGAAAGATACTGATATTAGAAAGTTGTTTGATAACTAGATACTAATAAGCACTTTTCAACAGCCCCATTGGCAGAACAGTCTCTGATGCTGTTTATCTACTGGATGAAATAGTGGGTTATGACCCAAGAGATAAGATCACGAAGGAAGCTATGCAATATATCCCTAGAGGTGGGTACAAAAAATGCCTCAAGAAAGATGGGCTCAATGGAAAAAGATTGGGCAGCCTATGGTATGTTTTCAAAGATAGATATAATCATGTTCCTGAAGTAAGAGAAACTTTTGAAGGCCTTTTCGATGTTATGAGGTAAAAGAATAATATGATATTCATGCACTTTTTTTTTTACATGAGAGAGAGAGAGAGAGCCCCAATCTTCTTGTAAGGCCTATTTAGGATCAACCAACAATAGAGGAGGGGTATACGTTGTGCATCTATCTTTGTATGGGGAGGGGAGGGAGGTCTGGGTGGGGATTAGGGATGATCCACAGTTCAGAATGACTTAGTCCATTGCTGTGAAGTCACAAAAATACCACTCATGTAAGCTTCAGGAGTTTTAACTAAAGGTATCACCTAGCTGAGGTTAAATTTGTGCATTTACCAATTCATGGAGGCACAGGGTTTAGCTGTGTGTGAAGAAGTAGGAATCATCCCAAGTGATACCTACATGTCTATGCTTTATGGGCACAAGTTCCCACTGGCTCCCCAAAATTTTATCATATGAAATTTAGAGACTCCATTATATCATTCTTATTTCCAACATTTAGCTGATTTGACCTAAAAGCTTTCGACTCATTGCAGCCTTGAGGTCTGGTTTTTTTTTTCCCAGGTTATATGTGCAATTTACATTGGCTCCTTTGTGCAGCTTGTGTAAATTGGCAGTTGACCTCCAAGAGAGAGGGGAAAAAAGGCATTTGACCTGTTGCTTACCATTTCCGAGTCTTATATTTTTACCAAATTTGGTTCAAAATAATATGGCTTCTGCTTGGAGCATATATAATTATTTAGGATCTGATCATGCTGGATTTCTTGGTGTGGGCTTTTGTAGACAAAATGGAGCAGTGCTGTTAGATGGTCTTGTCTTTCCCAAGCTGAATACAATTATGAATCCTGAAAAAAGTGGCGAGTTTCTGGCTTTTAAGTATGAGTTTAAGCGAGATCTCAATGCATACTTGTCCGACTTGCTAGAATCTCCAATCAAATCATTAGCAGATGCAATCACTTTTAATGAGAACCATGCTGATCAGGTGATTTTTTTTTTCTTGTATAGGATTGTTTACCATGTTTTCTTCATTAGATAAAGTAAACTAAATAACTGTGTGGACGACACATTGTGTGGAAGTGGTGGATTTATATGCTAAACCACCATGATCTTCAAAATATTCTTGTATCTGGTCACTGGACTTTGAAGAACTTTTTTATTTTTTTGGTTGAGAAGAAAGGACAATGAAATACTAGGCAGAGAGAAGGAATGAAACTATGCATCAATAAAGCCATCCGTTAAGGAAATAGATTGCTGGTGAATGGAAATTACATCAAACCAACAGTTCTGAGGAATCTTCTATCACAATTCTCAAGCTCGGTTCTTGATAACTCTACCTAATTTGTTTGTTTTGGGAAACATGGTGGAAGGTGTACTGGTTTTATTCATTATCCTTTCTGAAATCAACTGTTGAAAATGATTCCAATTGTACATGCATAAACAGTATCAACTAATCACTCCAAAATTGATCAACGCAAACCATCATGACATGCGGCACAGGTGCTTGTGGTGTGGTTTGTCCAAGTTGAAACAATTTGTTCAACATTGTTTAACTTTATTTATTTGAAAGAAGCAAGTAAACTTCAAGCTTAGCTGGCTTTGTTACAGGAAAAGCCATACTGATTCTACATCATTCAAAACTTTATGACATTTGAATTTCGCTGTTAAATTAATTCTCATTAATCAATCACAGATTCACATGAACTCATGGAAAGCAAGGGATGCAATTTTTTTGGACTAAATACATATTTCTATTCTGAGCTTAGAATTCCTGTAAAAACCTTATAACCGTTCTGAGTAAGCGCCTCTATCATCTCTCGTCTCTAATGTCATTTATTTTGCAGGAGAAATTGACTGAATTTGGGCAGGATCTGTTCATAGAATCCGAGAAAACATCACTACCAAATAGCGAATACACCAACGCAGTAAATAAGCTTGTGAATCTTTCAGAACAAGGTTTTGAGACATACATGAAGAACAACAATTTGGATGCCATGGTGGTTCCTGAAGACTTAGCATATTCCATTTTGGGAGTTGGAGGGTACCCGGGTATCGTGATTCCTGCTGGATTTTATCCAGATGGTCTTCCCTTTGGTATCATGTTTGGTGGACTTAGAGGATCAGACGCGGCGTTAATTGAAATAGCATATGCATTGGAACAACTAACCAAAGTTAGGAAGCCCCCAAAACTCTAAATTCATGGAAAGCAAAAGATGGGCGTGCCTGTATAAGGTTAGAGTTTTATTTTTTTAACTAGATGTATGTGATACCCAAACTTAAATAACTACCCTTTGTGATGCTATTATGTTGTAAATGATGGCATATATCATGTCATGGTATGCTACTGAAATTCAAGTTTTACTTATATTGAAGATTTCTTGTCTAAGCACTTAATCAATCAGTTAATTTAACTGAAGATTTGAAAATGGCTACTTTTTTTTTTTCCTTTTTTGGTTAATAAAAAAATGGCTACTGTTAAACCTCACAGGAAGCAGGACTAATATGATTATGTGGTTTACTCAATTTTCTGTTCTGACTACTGTATTTAATCACAGTGGACCGCACATAAAACAGGCATCCAAAATCAGTTATTAAACCTGGGTTTTTCTTAAAACTGCACCTTTTCATTTAAACCATTTTCTTTGTCCCTCTTTATATTTATGTAGTGGGGCTCACTTATGGAAAATTCATATTATTCCCTTCCTTTTTTCTTTTTCCTTTTTTTTGGTTTTTTTTTTTTTGGGGTGGGGGGGGGGGGGGGTCCAAAATCGGTTGTCCAAAATCCAGAACACAGGGAAGGTTTAAGAAAACCGATTTGTGGGGTCAAAATCCATTGAGCACAGTCAAAATAAAGGGGTACTGGTGATTTGATGTTGTCAGCTATTCAAAACTATATTGGATCTCTCCTGGGTCAATGGGCTCACAGAGAGACTAGAGAGGAGAGAGAGATTCCTGCTAGCCCAGGACGGGTGTTCATGAGCTAGTCGGGTTGGGCTGAGGCATACCAAGACCGGCCCAACTTGAGAAACACAGGCCCAACCCTCCTCATTTAGTCAAACAGGGCAGGGCAGGATGAATCGAGCTTTTTTTTTTTTATTGTACAGGCTTTTAAGCAACTGTTTGGACGAATTATCACAAAATTACAAGCACTCATTATTCGGGCCAGGCTGGACTGGTCTTTGCACTTTCATCACTTAATTCAAGTTTGGCCCGAACAGGCTGGGCCAAGACGGGGCCTGTGCTGGCCTGGTCCATGAACAACCCTAGTCTCACAATATGGGTTGGACTCATCGTTTCTCCATCCTTCTCTATCCTTCCAATATAAATCTATTTCAAGTTAAGAGACTCGAAAGAGAAGAAACTATCAAACTTTTCCATGCATAATTCTAAAACACAACTTATAATTTGGTGCATTGTAGAGGAAAGCAAAACAATATTGTGAACGATATGAAGGTGAAATGCTACAGAAATTATCAAACTTTGCTATGGGAATTAATTATTATGTCAAGGTGAAGGTATTGAAAGAAATGCTCAAGTAGAGGGGACATTTTTTTTCTAGTAACCACAGAAATTTGGTATTTCTAAGCACCTTCTATGGAATTATTGGAGTGGGCACTCCATTAACAGTACAGCCACAAAGTTAACTCGATGATCTCATATCCAACAAAAGAAACTACCAAAATTTTAAAAAATAAAAATTACAGCACATAGAAATGATATGTTGGAACTAAACATCAGCCAGGAATTGCCTGATTGGGGATTAGGGATTGGGATTGGAGATTTTTAGGGATTGGGGATTATGGAAATGGGATTAGGGTTCGGGTTCGGATTCATGGATTTAGGCTGCGTGTTTGAATATACGGTGAATTGAAATAAAGTGAGGTGAAGTATCTAATGCAGGGGTATATGGGTTTAGGGGTTTTGAATTTAGGGAGTTTCTTTTCCATCTGCATTGAATTATTCTTAGGCTCTTGTATCAAATTCAATCATTCAATTAGGGCAAATAAACTCTATATTATAACAAAAATTGCTAGAGAGAGAGACAAAATAAGTTCATTTTCGTAGGGAGCATGACTTGAGACTTGAGAGATAGGCCTGAGGAGAGTGGGGTGGGCCGGATGGGTCGACTATGCTGAAGCCCTCATGGCCCTTTCCAAATCCAACGGGTGTGGATGCCCCCACGTGCCAATATGTATGTGGGCCCGTCTCTAAGTTTATAGAGTATTATTGTTAGTCTCTTGATACTGTATTTTCTTCTTAATTCATCTTGAGAATTTAAAAAAACAAAATCACCTTAAATCCGCAGTTGCGAATTATACCAAAATAGCCCTTTTAGTTGAGGGTGCATGGAATCATTTTTTTTAATGTGAAATGAGATGTGGTATTTTCTCTTCGTTTGGTCTTCCCCGTAGGATTAGGTTTGGCTTTGGAGAGGGTTGACATTGACCCACATCTCATTTCACACAAAAAAAAAAAAAAGCGGGGATGGGGAGGGTCCCAATGTATGGAGGGGGTGTGTGCAAAGTGAGTCCTGCTATGAATTTTTAACATAGCCTAGTGCTATTGCATTTGGAGAGCTTGTGACTTTATTAATGAAGCTATTGAAAATGGTAATCATGATTTGATGAAGTGGAGTGAGGTGAAGAGAAGATTGAAGAGAAAATAAAATATTAGATTTAATGATAGTATGATGAAATTTTATTTTTATTGGCTTGATAAGTAATCTTTTTAACTTTTGGGGTAAAAAGTAGATGGATTTTTAATTTTTTAGTGGCATGAGGATGTTCGGGTTTTTTTTTTATTTTTTTTATAATGAATGAGGGAATTTTGAGAATTTATATTTTGATATTACGTGGTCTTTTCTTATTCACTCCACCGACCTTATTAGTGGAGTGGCCAAACACAGATTTTTAATAGGGAGGGAGAATGACGTCAGTCGGAATGTTGTCTGCTTTTTATATAAAAGGCCAGGATCTTTTTCAAATTTCAATGAAGCCCTTTCCATCGAAACGACCGACACGACAGCTCCCATCTTATTATCTCTCGCGTTCAATTCCCGTTTGTTTCGTTCATCGTCTGTCAGATTCTTTCAACAACTGTAAGACTCTCTCTACCTCTACCTCTACCTCTACCTCTATCTCGCTGTAGTGCATATGATGATGCTTTCTGCACTGTAGCTGTTTGATGAAATTCCTGAAAGTCCCTTCCCTCTACTTTTAGGCCTCTTTTCCGTATTCATAGTGCGGCCCATCTATGATCAATCTATCACTTCACACTCACCTATGACCTACCCCCATGAAGCAGCTCTATACTCCCAATTCGATACTGACCCAACTTTTCCCACCATTGGGTTAATGCATTTATTCAAATCTGAGCTTGAAAAAAGTTGTTAAACTTTGAGGCTTCAAAATCATGGGCTATGATTGAGAAACATGAGACACCCCAGTGGCATGGGTGTCTCATTTCATCTCACACAACTACCCAGGGATGATGGTAGGTTGTCTCTCACGCTCAGTACCATTCACCCATCTAAGCAGAAAATGCCTGCATTTTTTCTTCTTTTCCCCCAAAAAATTTCCAATTCTGTGAAGCCCATCTGAATGCTTGGCAGCAAGAGGAAATGGGTGGATAGATTTTGATGTGGATTTAGGGTGGTCCAAATATCAGTCTAATCAAATAATTATAGACCTTAACTTCAAGATCTTAAAGCTTAATGGCTTTATGTAATGCAAATTTTTGTGATTAGATTTGATAGATAAATGGTTGGACCAATGTTGAGTTCAGATCAGTGCTAATTCAGGGGTGTGGGGTACGTATGTTTAGAGGGGTTTGATTTATCATATGATTGCTCCCATATGAAAACATAAAGAGGCCTTAAGTGGATTTTTTTTTCTTTTTTTTTTAGTCTTGGCCTTCTAACAGGCAATTCTGTGAATCATTGCCAAATTGTTTTACAAATTTCTGTAACTTGAGTCCTATAAATCCATCAGTGGTACCACCTAAGAAATCCAAGCTGTGCAAAAGCACTGCAGCCCTTAGTATTAACTTTAGTGCATATTTAACTCCATTGTAGTTGGCCCCTCCTTAATATTGATCACTTGTAAAACATTTTATTTTACTTCCTAGCCTTTCATTTTTATGTGTGTAAAACACGTAATCAGTCCAATAGTGATCCTGAATGTGATTCAAGGGAAAGTTTGCCCTTACTTAATATAAGGAAGGACAACTGGTTAGACCAGTTTGAATTTTAGATGTAGGTCCATAGATTTATAGCGTGGATTCGGACAAATTAGTTTGTCTTACTTAAACTCTGAATTAGACGAATGGAAAAGCAAATGAATGAACCTATCTCATTGAATTTCTAGTAAGTTAGGCCTCAAATTATGAATCGTGAGCTCTCATGTTAATTGTTGAACTGCTAACTACGTAACTATGGTCTCATTATACTAGTATCTATGTATTTTTTATTTTTACTTTTTTTATTAATGTTGCCTCTCGAATAGTGCATGTGATTGTGTTTTCGCTGAGTGCCTGGTAATTGGTACTTGGGTTAATGTTTAAGGAGATTGACTACATGAGCCATGACTCTTGATCCTAAATCCTTTAAGTTTAATAGCTCTACATTTTTTGTTTTTATGGTTAAATTCAGCAGTAAATGATGTTCAGATCCATCCCAAATGGTTCACAAACTGCTTTTGGATGGAATTCTTTCCTTGTTCTTTTTTCCCTCATATGATGATAATTCTGCTTTGTGAATGGACCAGCATGCTATCAATAACCAATAGTTTGCTTCTACATGGTTAGCCTCCAATAGTTTTCAGGCCACTGCTGGTTTATTTTATACATCAGAACTCACATTAGGATTTGCTTGTCTTATATTTTTCTGCAATAGGATCATCTGGCTCAAGATCAATGATTTGGGTATCACCACGTGGAGGATGATTGGCCTACGCCTTTAAATGTGTCAGCAGTTTATTAGCATGATTAGTGTGATCCTTCACAAATCAAAGCAATTGTAGATAGGGATAGCAACTTGTTGGACCTGGGTTCGAGCCATAACTAGAGAGAGAGAGAGAGAGAGAGAGAGAGCATATGGATGTATGAAGTGTATATAACTATATATAGAATGGAGATGAATAATAAATATACAATATACATATCCATCTCGAGTCTGGGAACCAAAATCATACCCAGATATCTTCAAGTCCCATTCATTAAACCCCACTGCAGCCCCAAAAGTTAAATAGATCTAAAATAAGTACCATCCCTATTCTCATGGGTCGGGGCGTCGGTTGGGTTTGGGTCGATGGGTGCCTATTGCCACTCCTAATCACAGATTTCTTTCAGTGTTGTTTGCTTTGTAGCATAATTCTCTTCTCACCAATGAAACGGTTGGATCTGTTAATGATCCAAATGATGACTGAATAAACAGATTCTTCTGATCATCACATGCTTAGAGCAGATCTTTTGTCCAACTTGGAAGTGTCATTCAGTTTTTGAATAGTACTAGGAAGTGTATTTCCATTTATAATCCTTGTGGTCAGGGCTGTCTTTGCTTCAGCAGGAGTTATAGCGGCTGCTAATTTTGATAGAATTGCAATGATGTGATCATCTGGCTCTTAGCTATCCTTGATCGCCATAATGTGGCTGTTTGGCCTATGGGATTGTTTAACGCAAATACAGCCTGTCTTGTAGTTGGTTTTCGTTCTTTTGGCCTATTCTGGTTAGTTAAACTACAAAAAGAATTCATGGGACATTTTTTACAGAACTGTTTTAATTTGATTCTGTGTTGGTTATCAACGAATGTCCCTAGAACTATTTTAATTTGATACCTTGTTGGCTCTCTCTCTCTCTCTCTCTCTCTCTCTCTCTCTCTCTCTCTCTCTCTCTCTCTCTCTCTCACACACACACACACACACACACACACACACACACACACACACACCCCCACCCCCCAACCCGAGCGCATTTGCCCGCTTGCTCGCTCAATTTTGCAAATACTGCTATATTGATATTTATCCAGTTTCATTGCAGTCTTTTTCCAACAGTAGCATTCTAGTCATGACCATGGAGTGTTCCTATCATAATCTTGATGCTTCTTACTTTTACCTCGTGCAATGCGGGATACATATTAATCTGCTTCAATGATATTCCCTTCTATTTCAGTCGAATTTGATAACATGATTATAGATTATGGAGAAAGAACTCACAATTTTGTCAGAGTATGCAGTTTTTTCAAAATATGGAGGTAGAGTTCCAAGAAAGTTCTATTCCCTCAGCTATTTTCAAGGTACATTTTTATATTACAACATCTTTTTTTTTTTTTCCAGCAGGAAGAGGATCTTTAGGAGTAGCTTTTCATTATTGTTGTGCCAATAGGCATGTTTTTTTATTATTCAAGTGCCAAAATCTGTAAAATATATTCTTTGCATCTTTTGTTGCCACCACTGATCTACCTTTGTGGTTTCCACACCTGTTTAACTTCTAGGATGCATTTGAGATTGAAGAAGCAACTATCAAAGAAATTCAAACGGCATTTAAGCAAAACAAACTCACATCCAAGCAGTTAGTGGATTATTATCTAGAGGCCATTGAAAAGTTAAATCCTACTCTTAGTGCAGTTATTGAAGTAAACCCAGATGCCCAAAATCAGGCTGCTGAGGCAGATAGAGACCGAAATCTCCCTGGTGGCTGTTCGTGTGGCCTTCATGGGATCCCAGTGATGCTTAAGGACAATATTTCCACTAAAGACAAGCTCAACACAACAGCTGGCTCATTTGCACTACTCGGATCTGTTGTGCCTCGAGATTCTGGAGTTGTTAACCGGTTGAGAAAGGCAGGTGCCATCATCTTGGGGAAAGCTGGCCTTACTGAATGGGCCAATTATCGATCCTCAAATATGAAAAATGGTTGGAGTGCACGAGGTTGTTATGTGAAAGTGAGCTCTCTCTCTCTCTCTCTCTCAACTATATACTAATCAAGATGCAACTTATTGCTTAAGAGTTTGAAAATAAATGGGTATGTATATTTGTTTTCCTTTCTTTTCTTATTAGGCTATCAGTTTCAGTTTTCATTAAGCTAAGATAATACTGATTATCTCGATGGTTGGACCTTTTTTCTCAATCATCAAGTACAAACAGTTTAATTTAAAAATGCAAATTTATGTGCAAAAAGATTTTTTAAAAAATTGATACCCTGAACCTATACTGTAATGAGGAGTAGGAGGCTCATAATTCCTAAGATTTAGAGAATAAGGATGTCGTTTTCTTATTTGAATACTTTGTTAAAGACTTACACTGGTGGAAGATTTTACTCACATGTTTATGTTACAAAAGCCCATTTGATCATTGTTTTTGCTTTTATCTTTGCTAAAGCACAAAGTGGCAACAGATGCAGGTGTATGCCTCTGACTCTGCAAAGGATAATGAGGCAGATTACTTCTGTCTTGATGAATGAACTGACTCTTCTTTTTCTCCTTTCTTTGCAGAAAATATATGAAAACCCTTTTTTCTTCTCTTCTTTTTGATGATTCCCATTCTCCATTGTTTGTGATAATACGAAGATATAGGTACTATTCAACATATTTTAATAAATTAAAATCTCTCTCTCTCTCTCTCTCTCTCTCTCTCTCTCTCTCTCTCTCTCTCTCTCTCTCACACACACACATTAACATGCATTATGTGGATGTTTGTGCTATCTGATGTCTGTTGATCTGTGCTGTGATGACCTGAGGTTTTGAATCATGTTCCATCTTTCAATCTTGATTGATTAGAACCCATATGTGTTATCAACGGATCCCGGTGGTTCAAGCACAGGATCTGCAGTTTGTGTTGCAGCAAACCTTGTGACAGTTTCTCTAGGCACTGAAACAAGCGGCTCTATCATAGAACCATGTAGCCTCAGTGGTGTAGTTGGAATCAAGCCAACTCTGGGTCTTACCAGCAGAGCAGGAGTGATCCCTCTCACTGTTAGGCAGGATACTGTGGGGTAAGCACCAGCTCTTTCTCCTTCTCTTGGTGAAATAGAACTGTTCTTCCGTCTTCTCTGTTTTAGTTTTTATGTATAGAATAACATTACGCGTTAATGTAAAAAAAATTATAACAGAATTCCACACTTTGCATATGTAAATCTTCAAGTTCCCCCTCTAGTGCTTTTTACTTGTGGGGCTTAAATCTATTGTTTTAGTTTTGCATTGAAATTTCTTCACTCTAAGTCAAAAAAGAGTCAACACGAACCTCTTGCTTGTTGAAGAGTTATTTTCTTTAGGAAAAAGCATCCCATCCATACATCCTTGTTGACTCACCAAGGATAAGAGGTTCCACCCACAGTGCTCGAACCAAGCCACAAGTCTAATGACATTCTATTCTGCATCCTCAGAAGCTATTTTGTATCCAACATTTTAAAATGATGAGAAAGAAGATAGAAAAGGGTAACTGATACTTGCAGCCATAATTTGTTCAGAATAATGATTATCTTGCCCTCCAGTGTCATTTGTGTAAACATGTATTCCCAAGGGCATGTTTCACATGTACTTGAAGAAAAGGAAATGGTTTCTTTGGAAGGGATCTTTCCACAATGGGGGTGGAGAATCTTGATGAGAGGAATTCAAATTTATGAGGAATAATTGGGCCATCAAAAATGGTTTTCCTAACAGTGAGTAATGTGCCAAGTTCAAGGAAAAATCTCTTCCTAGAAAACCTGCTTCTTTTTCTTCAGGAAAATTTCCAACATGCCCTAAGGAATTTCATCATTCTTCTACAAAATCAAAAATTTCAATGTTAGGAATGTCTCAAGAAGCTGCGAATGTTGTAGTGTATTGAATGAGAATGATATTTTCAAAGCTTTTCTACGGGAGTGTTTTCTAGCTTCTTTTGACTACTATAATTGCTAGACTATTGAAACTACATGATAGTTGTAGATTCACAAATAAAACCATCAAAACAAAAGATACTGATAGAAAAAAGTTGTTTGATAACTAGATATTAATAAGTACTTTTCAACAGCCCCATCGGCAGAACAGTCTCTGATGCTGTGTATCTACTGGATGAAATAGTGGGTTATGACCCAAGAGACGTGGTCACGAAGGAAGCTATGCAATATATCCCTCGTGGTGGGTATAAAAAATGCCTGAAGAAAGATGGGCTGAATGGAAAAAGATTGGGCAGCCTATGGTATATTTTCAAAGTTGAATATAATGATGTTCCTGAAATAAGAGACACTTTTGAAGGCCTTTTCAATGTTATGAGGTAACAGAACGTTATGATATTCAAGCATTTTTCTTTTCTTTTCTTTTCGTGTGTGTGTGTGTGTGAGAGAGAGAGAGAGAGAGAGAGAGAGAGAGAGAGAGAGACGGGGGGGGGGGGGTGGGCAGGCATACGTGGGACTGAGCACCAACACCAAGCAGTTTTCTTGTAATAAGGCCTATGTAGGACCAACCACCAAAGTTGGGGGTTGGGGGATAGGAAAATCACATAGTGACTGACCAAATCTTCTTTTAAGGCCTATTTAGGATCAACCAACATAAGAGGAGGGGGATATGTTGTGCATCTGTCTTTGTATGGGGAGGGGTTGGGAGGTCTCAGTGTGGATTAGGGATGATCCACAGTTCAGGCTGATCTAGTCCATTGTGAAGTCACGAAAATCCCACTCATGTAAGCTTCGGGAGTTCTACCCGAAGGTATCACCAAGCCGAGGTCAAATTTGTGCATGTGCCAGTTCGTGCAGGCACAGGGTTTAGCTGTGTGTGAAGGAGTTGGATTGACCCCAGGTGAGACCTACATGTCTGTGCTTTTTGGCACAAGTTCCCACCAGCTTACCAAAATTCAATCATATGAAATTTAGAGACTCCATTATATTATTCTTATTTCCAACATTTAAGCTGCTTTGGCCTAAAAGCTTTTGACTCATTTGCAGCCTTGAGGTCAGCAACCACGCCCTACCCCACCCATGCAAATTTCATTGGCTTCTTTGTGCTGCTTGTGTAAATTGGCATTTGACCGCCAACATAGAAGAAGGAAGGGGGGGGGGGGGGGGGGGGGAGGCATTTGACCTGTTGCTTACCTTTTCCGAGTCTTGTAATTTTACCAAATTTGGTTCAAAATAATATGGCTTCTGCTGTAGCATATATAATTAGGATCTGATCATGCTGGATTTCTTGGTGTGGGCTTTTGTAGCCAAAATGGAGCAGTGCTGTTAGATGGTCTTGATTTTCCCAACTTGAAGACAATTATGAACCCTGAAGAGAGTGGTGAGATGCTGGCTTTTAAGTATGAGTTTAAGCGAGATCTCAATGTGTACTTGTCCAACTTGCTAGAATCTCCAATCAAATCATTAGCAGATGCAATCACTTTTAATGAGAACCACGCTGATAAGGTGAGTTTTTTTCTTGTGTAGGATTGTTGGTCATGTTTTCTTCTTAGATGAAGTAACAGCATCAACTAAATAACTGTGTGGACTGCACATTGTGCGGAGAAGCGGTGGATTTATATGCTAAAACCATCATGATCTTCAAAATAGTCTTGTCTCGGGTTACTGGACTATGAAGAACTTCTTTTTCATTTTTTTGGTAGAGAAGAAAGGACAATGAAATATTAAGAAGAGCAAAGGAATGAAAGTATGCATCAATAAAGCCATCAGTTAAGGAAATAGATTGCTGGTGAAAGGAAATTACATCAAAACCAACAGTACTGAGGAATCTTCTATCACAATTTACAAGCTCAGATCTTGTTAACTCTACCTAATTTGAGTGTCTTGGAAAACATGGTGGAAGATGTACTGGTTTTGTTATTTATCCTTTCTGAAATGAACTGTTGAAAACGATTCCAATTGTACATGCGTAAACAGTGTCAACCCATCATTCCAAAATTGATCAATGCAAATCATCATGAGTTCATGACACGTGGCACAGGTGCTTATGGTGTACTTTGTCCAAGTTGAAACAATTTGTTCAACATTGTTATACTTTATTTATTTGAAAGAAGCAAGTGAACTTCAAGCTTAGCTGACTTTGTTACAGGAAAAGCCACGCTGATTCTACATCATTCAAAACTTTTCGACATTTGAATTTCACTGTTAAATTAACTCTCATTAATCAATCACATCAGGGATGCAATTTTTATTATTTTGGACTTACATCTATTTCTATTCTGAGCTTAGAATTCCTGCAAAAACCTAATAACCGATCTGAGTAAGCTTCTCTATCATCTCATCTCTAATGTCATTTATTTTGCAGGAGAAATTGGCAGAGTTTGGGCAGGATCTATTCATAGAATCCGAGAAAACAGCACTACCAAATAGCGAATACACCACCGCAGTAAATAAGCTTGTGAATCTTTCAGAACAAGGTTTTGAGACATACATGAAGAACAACAATTTGGATGCCGTGGTGGCTCCTGAATTTTTTGCAAATCGCTTTTTGGGAGTCGGAGGATACCCTGGAATCGTGATTCCTGCTGGCTTTGATCCAGATGGTGTTCCCTTTGGTATTATGTTTGGTGGACTTAAAGGATCAGACGCAGCCTTAATTGAAATAGCATATGCACTGGAACAACTAACCAAAGCTAGGAAGCCCCCAAAACTCTAAATTCATGGAAAGCAAAAGATGGGTGTTGTAAGTGCAGAAATAATAATACTCACAAGATCAGGATGCCTCTTAGGACTTACTCAATGCATGGAGGAGATAGCTGCGACGGTATGAACCTGAGAGAAGAGAAAGACAAAGGTCAGAGGACCCTGGCTCTGGGCAGCGCAGGGCTCTCCGATGCTTAAGTCAGCAATGGATCGGAGAAGAAGAAGAAGAGGAAGAAGGAAGACTGGGTGTCTATGTGAGAGTGCTTACCCCTTGCTCCCTTTGGCTCGTGCCTTATATATGGGACAGTCTTGGGTGAATGCCAGTGGGCTTGGTGATGTGACCTGGGTCACATCAGCCCACAAAGCCATTAATGAAGGTCCATCATAGCCCACACTGCATTTAATGTGGGTCCGATCAGCCCACAATGCATTTAATGTCAGTCACATTGGGCCTGATCCTGCCCTGATCTGGTGGTGGCTGAAGTCCCATCAGATCCCTTCCTTGGGCTTCGCCACGATAGGGCCGTGGCTATTAGCTGCAAGCGCAATTCTGCATTGCCGAGCTTGCATTGCCGAGACTGAACGGTATGCGCGGCCGAACTGAATTCTGTTTGGCCGAGACCAGCACGTAGTGCCGAGACCGAAGTAGATCGGATCGTAGCCGAGATCAAGGGACGTGGTCCCCCAAACAGTAGCTAACCGAGCACACCCTAGCCGAGACCAAGAGAAACTAGTTCACGGAATGGGCCCCCACACAATAGCCCCTCAGTTCTTGACCTCTAGGGCTCTCTCGGGCACTAAGGTTAAGAGCTGGACCGATCCCCCGCACTAGGGTTGAGAACTGAACCGATCTCCCGAGACGGACAGTGCTCGCCTTCCATCCGATTTTGTTTAAGGGTTCTGACTTATTCGGCGCCGGACGCCGCCGCTGCTTCGTCTGCCAGAGATAATAAAGGGGGTAATAAATGCGGGGGCTATGATTAGCATGGGAAGGCGAACCATCACTGCCACAGCGCCACGCGTTATTGCCCGGTAGGCTATCTTGTCTTTTCGAGGGGGGATGCGACGCAAGCCGAGGCGACATCTCACGCGTGTCCTGCTTCGAATTCCGGAATGGCGCCCATTCCTCCCCTTTATATTCATTTTCGTCTTCTTCCTTTGCCATTTTCGCTCTCAATTCCTCTGCTCTCTGCCTGGACTTCTGTTTCCTGCTAGAACTCTTGCTTCCTGCTAGAACTAGTGCCACCGGACTAGGACCAGACCTCGTACTGTTTCCCAACAGTAGTCGCCCACATCCGTCAGTCGGAGTCTGACTTTGCCCCGTCAAACCAGTGAGTTTTCTTCCGCTCCCTCCTCCTTCATTTACATTCCAGACCTAGCCCCTAGGGTTTCTTAGATCCGGAAATGGGGATTTTCACCCATTGGATAGATTCCCCGTCAGGCCTGGCTAACCTTAGGAGAGTTTACACGATCCCGGACGAGGTCCGGATCATGGCAGCCGACCCTTCTGTTTACGCTTTCCGCAACGGCTGGATGCCGTTCCCTCTGATAGCCGTCATCGAGGGTGGGGTCAGATTCCCCTTGCACCCTCTTCTTAGGTCTTGTTTGGAGACCTGGAACCTCAGCCCCTGCCAGCTAATGCCCAATGGGTATAAAATAATCATGGGCGTCGCCGAGCTGAATAGGATTCTAGACATCAGTCTCGGCGTCCATGATATAGAGGATATATATGACCTCTGCAAGACCAGGGACGGGGTCACCTATTACCTTCGCGTCAAGGCGAAGTGCCAACCCCTCGTCACGGCGCTGGAGGACTCCAATAAATACGCCGGAGATGACCGTCTGCTCGTCTCGGGAAACTGGGAGTTCGGCGAGACCGAGACTGAAGTAGCTAGGAGGGTCCGAGTCCCTCGACGCTTCGGGACTCCACCGAGTAAAGACCTAACCCCTTTGGGTTTCGGATTTTCCCTTTCTTTTTTTTTTTGTTTTATTTCTGCTGCCGAATTCTAACTCAGCTGTTTTTCGCAGGCCTTTCTCAGCGCAAGCGTGAAGCCCAGCTGAACGGCTGGAGAAGGCACTCACCTTGGCTGAGCAAGGTGTACTGCTACCACGGCCACCACACAAGAGCTGCCTACTCTCTCCTGAAGTACGAGCCGAGATACGTGTCTTATACACGGAAATCCGGCAACCCTGAGAGATTCGCCCCCGATCTAGCAGAAACCAGCGGGACCATCTCGGTTGCGGGAGCGTCCACAACGTTGGCCGTTGTCGCGGGCATCCCGCTAAGGGATATTGAAGACTATACCTCCGGAGCCGAGGTAGATTCTCCGACAAGGGAAGTCGAGAACTATTCTTCCGGTGCCGAGGCCGAAGTCGACGATATGGAGAGGCGCAGGCCCGCGTTTCAGCCAAAGAGTCTGGCGAACGCCGTCCTCGGCGGCGGTAGAAAGGTTGCCGCAACCCGCACTGCCTCGCCCTCCTTCGGGACCATCGTCCCTGCTAGAATTGAGGCCCGACCTCCCCCAGTCTCGGAAAGCGAGAGGCCGAGGAAAAAGGCGAAGGGGAAGGAGCCGGAGCGGGAGGAGCGACCACGGCAAAGTTCCCCCCGAGCTGCGAGGGAAAGGGCAGTGGACATGGTGCCCACCCCGGCAGTTCCTCTGGTGGAGAGTCGCTCCGAGCCCCAGGCGGCAACGTCCCCGGGTGCTGAGCCGGCCGAGTTCAGGCCGGACATGGAGCTGAGGAAGGGGAGGCCCCTAAATGCTGGGGATAGACTGGTGGGGAGCCCGGATGTCATCGCGGCGCTCAGCCGAGCCTGTGCGCTCCCCAGGGACATGGAGAGGCACAGGTCGGAAGACACCCCCCTGCTGCTTATGAGGACCATACAGCACTCCCTCGCTGTAAGTGCCCGACTTTCCTGGTCACAGGTGTTTCTATCTTTAAATATTTCTTGCTTTCATGCTGAGCTTTTTTCGTTTGCTCCGCTGCAGGCTGTCCAAAGGCTCCAGATTGTCGCTGACAGAATAACAGAAGATGACAACCGGCTGGCCCGCCTAGCAAAGGAAAAGCAGGGAGCCGAAGCCGAACTGAAGGCGGCCAAGGAGGAGCTGAAGGCGGAGGCGGCCAAGACTGCAGAACTCAAAGCTCAATCTGATGTAGTGGCGAGCGACCTCTGCAAAGCAAGGTCAGAGAGCTTCGAGTGGCAAACGAAGTTCCAGGCAGAGGAAAGGAGGTCGGCGGGGTTCAAGGCCGAGATGGAGCTGGAAAGTAAGGCGAAGGAGGAACTCCTTGCATCGAAGGAGGAACTCCTTGCATCGAAACAAGCTGAGGTCGATGCCGCCTTCCTGGAGGGGACTGAGGAAGCTGCGAAAATTTATATTGATCAAATCACAGCACTCAGCCCGAAGCTATACCAACTCGGCTGCAAGGCCGTGTTAAAGAAGATGGGGGTTCCTGCTGATGATCCGATATATCAGAATCTCCCCGAGCTCGGAGAGGAGCCCCTAGATGAAGCCCTGGCCGAGAACCCTGCCACTTCGGCCGAAGTCCCTTCCGAGCCAACGCCTGACCCCGTTGAAGAAGCTCCTCAAGCCGAGGTCGATGCCGTGGTCGTTATCGAAGACATAGAAGCGGGGCCGTCGACCTGACTTTGCATTTTTTTTATTTTATTTTATTTTATTTTTTTTTTTGCCAAAGGTGTAATTTTTGTTCCGAACTGATTTTGATGTGAGCTCCAATGTACATATCGTATTTATTAATGAAAGGCCCTTTTTCATATCTGTCTCCTGTGTGTTGTGGCTTTTATTTGCTTTCCTTTGTACGCTTTCCATGTGTTATGAATCTGGGTGTGAGTTCGGACAAGAGCAGACCAACCAGGTTAGGGTTCCCTGTGAGTGCTCTGATTTCTTGGAGGCCTCTTTTGTTTCGGCGAAACCAGAGAATCGCATCTGACCTCCTAAGGCATCGATAAGACTGGGTACCATCATCGAATGATGCCGTATCGGCAGATCTAGGTGGCTGAGTGCCAGCCTTAGACATGGTCCGTATCGGCAACTCGTCTAGGTGGCTGAGTGCCAGCCTTAGACATGGGCCGTATCGGCAACTCGTCTAGGTGGCTGAGTGCCAGCCTTAGACATGGGCCGTATCGGCAACTCGTCTAGGTGGCTGAGTGCCAGCCTTAGACATGGTCCGTATCGGCAACTCGTCTAGGTGGCTGAGTGCCAGCCTTAGACATGGGCCGTTTTCGGAAACTCATCTAGGTGGCTGAGTGCCAGCCTTAGATATGGTCCGTATCGGCAACTCGTCTAGGTGGCTGAGTGCCTGCCTTAGACATGGGCCGTTTTCGGAAACTCATCTAGGTGGCTGAGTGCCAGCCTTAGATATGGTCCGTATCGGCAACTCGTCTAGGTGGCTGAGTGCCTGCCTTAGACATGGGCCGTTTTCGGAAACTCATCTAGGTGGCTGAGTGCCAGCCTTAGATATGGTCCGTATCGGCAACTCGTCTAGGTGGCTGAGTGCCTGCCTTAGACATGGGCCGCTTCGGCAACTCGTCTAGGTGGCTGAGTGCCAACCTTAGACATGGGCCGGTTCGGCAACTCGTCTAGGTGGCTGAGTGCCAGCCTTAGACGGTCTTCCATTTTCGCACCGTAGTCGCTGTCACATTGTCATTGATCATCAACTTGCCCCAAAACAAACGCAGTTTTATTAGATCCGGAAGCACTGTACAAGCACACAAACTAAAAATAGAACTTCTTAAGGTGTGAAGCGTTCCACGGTCTCGGTAGCAGCCGTCCTTCCATGTCTTCGAGCCGATAAGCTGACCGCCCTGCGATAGAAGTCACCTTAAACGGACCATGCCAGTTCGGCGCCAGCTTGCCCTGATTTGGGTCCCTGTCGGCTGGGAGCGTTTTCTTGAGAACCAGTTCCCCCACGCAGAACTTCCTTTCTCTGACGTTCTGGTTATAGCCCCTGGCTAGCTGCTGCTGGTAGACGGCCAGTCTGATTGCCGCCGCTTCTCTTCTTTCGTCTGCCAAATCCAGCTCCCTGGCCAGGTTAGTCTCGTTCTGTCCTTGGTCAAAGAGTTCGGTCCTCAGAGTGGGGAGGCCGATCTCCAAAGGGATGACTGCTTCCATGCCGTAGGCGAGTGAGAAGGGGGTAGCCGAAGTAGAACGCCTTGGAGTGGTTCGGTAGGCCCATAGGACGCTTGGAAGCTCCTCTACCCATCTCCCCTTCGCTTGGTCCAGCCGTTTCTTGAGCCCATCGAGGATCACCTTGTTGGAGATCTCGGCCTGGCCGTTACTTTGTGGGTAAGCTGGCGTGGAGTAATAGTTTCTGATGCCGAGCTCCTGGCAGAAGGTCTTGAAGAGCTTGGAGTCAAACTGAGTTCCATTGTCCGAGACCAACGCTCTAGGAATGCCGAACCTTGTGATCACATTCTTCCATACAAAATTCTTGGAGTCCCGCTCTGTGATGGATGAAAGTGGTTCCGCTTCAATCCATTTGGTGAAGTAATCTGTTGCCACAATAAGCCATCTCTTATTCCCCGGAGTTCGGTGGAGCGGTCCCACAATGTCGAGCCCCCACTGAGCGAATGGCCACGGGCTAGAGAGCGGGCTGAGATCCTGCGTTGGCTGATGGAGGGAGTGGGAGAACTTCTGGCACTTCTCGCACTTCTTCGCGTATACCTGTGCGTCTTTCTGCATGTACGGCCACCAGTAACCCTGGCTGATGGCTCGATAGGCCAGAGATCTTCCTCCGATATGGCTTCCGCAGATTCCTTCGTGTATCTCGAAGAGGAGGTCCTCGACCTTACTCGGATGGACGCACTGGAGGTAGGGTCCCGAGAACGATTTCCTGTAGAGCTTGACCTCGGGAGATAGCCAAAACCGGGCTGCCTTGAATCTGACCCGGTGGGCCTCGCCACTGTCCTCGGGAAGCTTGTCGTCCTTAAGGTAGGTGATGATGGGGTCCATCCAGCTCGGGCCGAGACCAATACATAACACTTCCCGAGGTGAACGGAGCTCAATGCTGGGTACAGCTAGCGATCCGACTTCGATGCTCCTCTTTCTTCCTGCCTCAACAGCGCTGGCCAAGTTAGCCAAGGCGTCTGCGTGAGAGTTCGCTTCTCTGCCGATCTGCCTGACTTCGGCTGACTGAAACTGTGCCAGCAGCTTCTTTGCCAGGGCCAAATACGCGGCCATCCGGTCGTCGCGAGCCTGATAATCTCCAGTCAGCTGGTTTGTCACCAACTGTGAATCACTGAAGACCACCAGCTGTTGAGCTCCGAGGATATTGGCACTGTTAAGTCCGGCTAAAAGGGCTTCGTACTCAGCTTCATTGTTTGACGCCTTGAAGTCCAGTGTCAGAGCTTGCTCTATGACCAGTCCTTCCGGCGATTGGAGAACAACTCCTGCTCCGGCTCTTCTCGAGGTGGAAGATCCGTCGACGAAGATTTTCCAAACTGGGGTCTCGGCTCGAGATGGTGATTGTTCAGAACTTGTGGGAGCCCCATGCTCCTCACCCCCCAGTTCGGTGCCGAGCGGGGTTGGTGCCGAACTTGAATCAAACTCGGCGAGGAAATCTGCCAGAACCTGGGCTTTTATTGCTGTCCGTGGCTGATATTGAATCTCATACTGCCCTAGCTCGACAGCCCATCGGGAGATTCTTCCTGAAAAGTCGGCCTTCTTGAAAACAGATTGGAGTGGGTGCTTCGTAACAACCATAATAGAATGGGTTTGAAAGTAATGGGAGAGCTTTCGCGAGGCGCTAACGAGCGCCAAGGCGAGCTTCTCCAGAGGCAGATACCGGGTCTCGGCATCAATAAGGGTCTTGCTCGTATAATACACTGGTTTTTGAACCTTGTCCTCTTCTCGGATGAGGACTGAGCTGACCGCATGAGCCGAGACCGCCAAATATAAATACAGGGTCTCCCCGTGGGTCGGGGTTGACAACAGTGGTGGTGATGAAAGGTAAGCCTTGAGCTGCTGCAAGGCGTGGTCACATTCTAGAGTCCATTGAAATTTAGAATTTTTTCTAAGAAGCTGAAAGAAAGGTCGGCACTTATCTGAAGATTTGCTGATGAAGCGATTCAGTGCCGCGGCCATCCCTGTAAGCTTCTGAACCTCCTTGGCCGAAGTGGGACTCTGCACTCTGAGGATAGCCGAGATCTGATCTGGGTCCGCCTCAATGCCTCTGCGTGTGACCAAGCTGCCCAAAAACTTGCCGGAGCCAACGCCGAAGGCGCACTTCGAGGCGTTAAGCTTCAGCCGGAATTTCTTCAGAGTAGCGAAGACCTCGGCCAAGTCTGATAGATGATCCCGCGTCTGCTTGGACTTGACCACCATGTCATCGATATAAACCTCCACGGTTTTGCCGAGCTGATCGTGAAACATATTGGTGACAAGTCTCTGGTAGGTGGCCCCTGCATTCTTCAGCCCAAACGGCATCACCTTATAACAGTAGGTTCCCCTGGGCGTGATAAAAGTTGTTTTCTCTTCGTCTGGCCCAAATAGTGGGATCTGATGATAGCCGCGGTAGGCGTCGAGGAAGCTCATTCTGTCGTGCCCGGCCGTGGCGTCGATCAACTTGTCAATCTTCGGGAGGGGAAAGCTGTCCTTGGGACAGGCTTTGTTGAGGTCGGTAAAGTCGACGCACACCCTCCACTTGCCAGTCTTCTTCCTGACGACCACCGGATTGGCTAACCATTTCGGGTATTGAACCTCCCTGATAGCTCCGGCCTCAAGCAGCTTATCCACTTCCTCGACGACGGCTTCGGTCTGCGGGACCCCAGTTCTCCGTGCCTTCTGCATCACAGGTTTGTGGTTAGGGTCAACATTTAGTTTGTGACACATTACCTCGGGGTCGACGCCAGGCATCTCCTGAGGCGTCCAGGCGAAGGCATCTCTGTTCTGCATCAGGAACTGGGCCAGTTCGGACCTTTCCGGCTCTCCAAGCTGGCTGCCGAGTAGAAAGAACCGATCCGGGTCCTTCTGGTCGATCCGGACTTCGGCCAATTCCTCGACGCTCTTCCTGCCCGGATCTTGGCCGAGCTCATCCAGCCCCTGCTCCAGGTTCTTCTCCATCTCGGCCACATTGACCTCCTTGGGCTCTTGCTCCCCAGGTACCACAGCTGTCAAGCACAGCTTAGCCGCCTGCTGATCTCCTCTTACCGTGATAATCTCAATTCGGCCGCTCTTTCCCTCCCATGGAAATTTCAGCTTCTGATGGAGGGTGGAAGGGACTGCTTCCAGGCTGTGGAGCCAAGACCTGCCCATTATAGCATTGTAGGGAGAGGGTGCGTCGATCACCATGAAGGTTGCCATGACAGACGCGCCACCGACCTCGACCTTGAATGTCACTTTCCCCTTAGGATAGACTGGTTTGGCGCTGAAGCCGATAAGGGGAATTCGAGCCTCCTGCAGATCTTTCTCCGTCAGTCCCATCCTTCGAAAGCTGTCGAAATAGAGGACCTCGGAAGAACTACCGGGGTCAACAAGGACTTTCTTCATAGTACAATTCTTCACGCCCTGCTTAGAGCAATCGAACTTCAGAGTCACGATCAGGGGGTCGTTGTGGGGGAGCTGCACCCCTTCTAGATCTGCATCAGTAAACCTGATCTCGGGACGCTCCCTCCGAGCCCTTTTCGGTGCTGAACTGAGTTCGGCGGCCATGACATGTTTGCCGTGAGAGGCTTTCCTGGCTTCGGCACGTGCTTGGTTACTCCCCTTGGGCGGGGGTGCCAGATGGATAACGTCAATTATCTTCTCTGTCCCGTCGCTGTCGTGACCCCCTTCGTCTCGGCGCGGGGCTCGGGTGTCGGCCCTGGTTTCTCTCCTGACAAACTCTTGCAGGTGTCCATCCTGGACAAGCTTCTCTAAATGCGACCGCAGTATCCTGCAATCTTCAGTCTTATGGCCGCCCTCCTTGTGATAGGAACAGAACTTCGTCTGATCTCGTCTAGAAGGGTCGCCTTGCATGGGCTCTGGCCAGCTGAAGTACGGCCTGCTCTTGATCTTATACATGATTTTGTGGATTGGCATCTTGAAGACCGTGTTAACCGCCTGGAATGCGTCCTCTATCAGCCTGGGTCGCTTGTTCCTTTCCGAGACGAACGCATGAGGCCTTGCCGAGCTGGTGGGCGCCCAACGCCTGTTTGGCTCATCTCTCCGCCGCTCCTCTCTCCGAGGTTCACTCCTCCGAGACGGTCCCCCGTCTTGCTTGGATGTCCTCCCACCCCGGTCTTTCAGCGCGGTTCCATGGTTTTCCCGAGCGCGGATCTGGTCATCTTTTTGGGCAATGTACCGGTTGGCGATGGACATGAGCGCTGCTATGGAAGACACCGGGTTCCTAGCCAAGTCCTTGCGGAGATCGCTGTCTGGCAGCAAGGCATTCTGGAATGCGAAGACGGCAACCTCGTCCTTGGAGCTCTCTATCTGACTGTAGACCGCCCAGAACCGCTTGGCGAACTGGGTGACGTTCTCTCCTTGCTTCATCTTCAAGGCCATGATGTCTGCATCTGTCTTCGGAAGGACTCTGTAGGCCTGGAACTTCTTCAAGAAGGACTGCTGGAGCTGCTGCCAGCTCGAAATGGCCCCCTCCGGTAGTGCACAGAACCACTTCAGGGGGAGGTCACCCAGACTGGAAGAAAAAACTCTACAGTTCAGGTGACCCTCATCTCCCCAGACAGACATCCTCTGGGAGAAGTGCCTGAGATGCGTAGCTGGATCCGAGACCCCATCATAGGTGACGAATCTTGGTACGGTGAACTTCTTGGGTAAGGGGTACCTCCTGATGTCTTGGGAGAAAGGAGACGCACCGAGATCAACGGGGTTACAGCAAGCATCCTTTTGGTCTCGGCCGAAGCCGGCTACCTCCAGGTTGCGCTGGACCGTTTCCCTTATGTGTGCGTCCAGCCATTCCTGGTCTCGGTACATGTTCTCCGGAATGGTTTCGGACGCCTTCCTGGAATAGCTACGGCTGGTGCTTGAGCCTTCATCTCGGGTTCGGTCGTCCCCTTTCCTGTTCAAGTGGTCCCTCAGATCCTCCTTTGAGGAAGAGATGCGCGTAACACGAGTAACCCTCTCCTCATGTTGTCGCTGGGATCGCTCCTGACGAGTCCGCTGCTGCTGGGACTGCTCCTGACGAGTCCGCTGCTGCTGTCGAGACCGTTGCTGCTGGGACTGCTCCCTACGAGTTCGCTGCTGCTGCCTTGCTGAGCCCGCAGCTTTCTCCAGCTGCTACTGGAGCTGGCGGATTAGAGCATCCTTTTCCCTGAGGGCCTCGTTCTGTGCCTTAATCTCCCGAAGGGTGGAGTTCAAGCTGTCGCCAGGGTTGTAGTCATCATCCTCTTCATCCTCAACGTCCTCGACGTGTCCTTCCTGACCTGAAGGGCGTGGTCCATCGACCACTGGGGACTTATCCCGCTGGTCTCGCCCTGTCAGGAGACCTGCAGGCTGCTGGGCGTCTCCCCTCCCGGGAGCGGACTCTGTACGGAGGTCACGCTGCTGGACGTTGATCCGGATGAGAGCGCGTTCAGCATCGTCCTCTGCGACTACTTGCTTCCCAGCCCTCTGCTGGTCAGGGGGCGGTCCTGCATGCTTTGTCTTGGAAGTTTCTCCGCTTTTCGCAGTTCTCCTCGTCATGGTATTTAGGAATAGGAATAGGAAAGATTATAGAAATCGTTCCCCACAGACGGCGCCAATTGTAAGTGCAGAAATAATAATACTCACAAGATCAGGATGCCTCTTAGGACTTACTCAATGCATGGAGGAGATAGCTGCGACGGTATGAACCTGAGAGAAGAGAAAGACAAAGGTCAGAGGACCCTGGCTCTGGGCAGCGCAGGGCTCTCCGATGCTTAAGTCAGCAATGGATCGGAGAAGAAGAAGAAGAGGAAGAAGGAAGACTGGGTGTCTATGTGAGAGTGCTTACCCCTTGCTCCCTTTGGCTCGTGCCTTATATATGGGACAGTCTTGGGTGAATGCCAGTGGGCTTGGTGATGTGACCTGGGTCACATCAGCCCACAAAGCCATTAATGAAGGTCCATCATAGCCCACACTGCATTTAATGTGGGTCCGATCAGCCCACAATGCATTTTATGTCAGTCACATTGGGCCTGATCCTGCCCTGATCTGGTGGTGGCTGAAGTCCCATCAGATCCCTTCCTTGGGCTTCGCCACGATAGGGCCGTGGCTATTAGCTGCAAGCGCAATTCTGCATTGCCGAGCTTGCATTGCCGAGACTGAACGGTATGCGCGGCCGAACTGAATTCTGTTTGGCCGAGACCAGCACGTAGTGCCGAGACCGAAGTAGATCGGATCGTAGCCGAGATCAAGGGACGTGGTCCCCCAAACAGTAGCTAACCGAGCACACCCTAGCCGAGACCAAGAGAAACTAGTTCACGGAATGGGCCCCCACACAGGTGTGCTTGTATATGGTTAGATTTATTTTTTTTAAGTCGATGTATGTGATACCCAAACTTAAACAACGACCCTTTGTGATGCTAATATGTCGTAAATGATGGCGTTCTGACCACTGATACACAAGAAGTGTCCCATAAAAGGACTGTTTGGATCCTCCTTAACTGAGTGCAGGCAACTTAGTTTACTATGTTAGTGCATTTGAATAACCTGAGTTACCGTTTAGTAAGAGTTGTTTTGTTCTTTGTCATAACCAATTACAGGTAAAGAAAGCTTCAGGTAAACTGAGTGTAGGGAAACTGAGTTTTTTGGATGCAAAAAGGGCCAAAGGGTGCGTATATCTTGGAATAGTCTGCTACTGAAATTCAAGTTTTACTTGTATTGAGGAATTCTTGTTCTAGCACTTAATCGATTGGTTGTTTAAATTGAAGATTTGAAAATGTTTGCTGTTAAACCACTCAGGAAGCCAGACTAATAGGATTGTGTGATTTGCTCAAAATATAAATATATATATATATATATATATATATTCTGACTTCTGTAATTCATCACTGTGAAGTGCACATAAAACAACTATCTAAAATCAATCAGTAAACCTGGGTTTTTCTTAAATCAGCTTCTTTTCATTCAAACCCGTTTCTTGTCCCTGTCTATTCTATCTAGTGGGACTCACCTATTCAAATCCAAATTATTCACTCACTCGTCTTTCTTTTTTTTTGGGTTACCAACTTAAGGTGGCTAGACCCTTGAGAGACTGCACTGCTGCGGGAATGAACCCAGCACGGACTAATTATTTTCTATACAATTGTGGGTTTGCTCTGCCGAGCAGTCATTACTTGAATCAGAGAATGGGGATAATAGTATGAGTGACAATGTCTTTTGTAATGATCGTGACGATGGCTCTTTCTTATGTTATATTTATCTTTTATGTAGTGTTTTTTATGGTGGTAATCATCCTCACATGGTACCTTGCAAACTCGCCTGCCCTTATTGGGTTATGCCCATCCGAGAGAGGTGGAGGAGATGGGA
This sequence comes from Cinnamomum chago, assembly GCA_038049695.1. Classification (NCBI taxonomy): domain Eukaryota; kingdom Viridiplantae; phylum Streptophyta; class Magnoliopsida; order Laurales; family Lauraceae; genus Cinnamomum; species Cinnamomum chago. The sequence goes on from CP142453.1 coordinate 17,381,836, forward strand.
AGATCTCACAATAAGACCTAAAGGGCTTCCCAAATATTAACCCCATAAATTGTCCTAACCTATTGATTTATATTTCCCGTGAACCATTTTTATAATGTCAATCTAATGATAAGTAAATATCATAATAACCCGTGTTCAGCACAGATATGGCCAACACTGCAACTTAAATATTCATGCATTAAAACAATATATCGATAAGTTTTAGAAAGAATGCAAACGAAGAACAGATTAACTTTTAGGAGAAGATCATCCTCCAGAAGAAACGGGCCAGAGGCTCTAATCATGACATCATATCCAACCCCACTTGTCGGAAACGATATATGTAATTGTAATGTAACCATGAGTCTACATCTTCTACAACCTCTACCTAGGGTTGTAAATGGGTCGGTTCCGGTTCGAGTCCAGCGTGGACCCGGAACCGGAACCGTTAAGGAGAAGGTAGAATTGGATCCGAACCCGAAACCATTTTGGAATCGGTTTCTTGGCTCCGGAACCGGAACTAGAACCATATATGGGATGGGTCTGGATCCAAGTCCGGATTTAGGTAGAGAATGATATTAAAAAAAACATGGTTTTTAGGAGAGATTTTCGAAAATTAAGGTAATATGTAGGGTCTCGGGTCCAAACCAATGTGGAACCAGACCTGGACCTATTTATTTATCGGGGTCTAAATAAGGACCCAGACCTGGTTTTTAGCAGGTCGGAACGTCCGGGTAATCAGATAATCGGGTACTCATTTACATCCCTACTCTACCCCTTTTAGTGGGAAATTGTCGATTGGGCCCACAGCCTTTGGGTAATTGTTTAGTGGGGAACAATTGTCAAGAAGGCCCACAGTCTTGGGCAGCAATCCTTCCCCTACAATATTTTATTCATTTTACACTACACTGATACTGGTGCCCAAGAGGACAAAATCCACTCTCCTCTTATGAGTAGGGATGGAAATAGCAAGAGGTTGGGTAAATCAACCTTTTCTTATCTCTCAACATGGACTAGATATGCATGCAAAGTTAAGTTACGGTCGATTCATGGTTTATAGTTTGGCTTACACTGACTTAAGGAGGATCAGATTGAGTAGAAGATTCAATCCGATGTGGTTTAAAATATCAGCTGATATATTTTCTATTATGCGCCTCAGGAAACGGAGAGGTCTTGTGTTCGACACCTATTTTCGTTGGCCACCTCCCATAGTTTTACACTGTGCATGTGGATATGAGGGTTTACATATGCCCTAGGGGCTGGGCGGGAGATACCCTTTGTTATAAAAAAAAACTCTCCATGTATCTATTTTTTATGCTATACAAAAAAAAAAAAAATGGAATGCACGGAGATCTCTCAGAATTCTAGATTCTGAGATTTTTTTTTTTTTTTTTGCTATCGAAGGGTTTCCAACACTTTGGACTTGACTAATCCTTCCGGGCTCAGAGAGAAGCCGAGTAAACAACCATGTGGCCCTAAGGTGGTAATACTAGTGGACTCAACGTTCGATTGGGGAACCGATGGTCAATACCAAGACCTCTAACTCCGAAAGAGGGAGGAACTGTAGTCCTGACCACTCAGCCAACCCCTTAGGATTGGATTCTAAGATTAAGTAATCATATAATCATAAACAAACATTTTATGCCTCCAAAATGTCCATAGATAACTGCCTACCAGAACTTCACCTCTCATTCAGGAGACCAATATAGGGTTCCTTGCCTCTATCCTTTTGAACTATGATCAAACTCCCGTTTGGTATTTTACTTTATAAAATAAAGTGGAGCAAAGTGAAATAAAAAGAGAGAATAAAATATTAGTAAGTTATGATGGTATTTTATTTTTAGTTGTTTTTGATGGAATATTTTTTTCTTTTTGTAAAGGGAAATGGAGTTTTTTTGCCTTTTAGTGAATAAAGGTAGTTTTTTTTTTACTTTTTTTATATAAAAAAAAAAAGATGGAAGGAGTTTTGAATTAAAGTGCTTTTGATTTGATGCTTAACTTTACTTGACTTGACTTTAATTGACAAATAAAATTACCAGGTTAAAGCACGGCAACAGTTCAACCAACTAGTGGGGCCCATGCAGGCTAGCCATTGTTTAGATTAGGGATGGCAACGGGGCAGGGCGGGGGCGGAATTGGGTTGCCCCGTCCCCGCCCCGCAACTCCCTGCCCCCACTCTGCCCCGCAATTCGGGGTATGTAATATACCCCGACATGTCCGCGGTGCCCCACCCCGATGTGGTGCAACCACAAATATAATAAATTAAATTTGGGATTGACAACAAAGAAAAAGGTAATTCATTTATTTTATATGGTAAAAAGCACATGAATGATTCATCTATGTTGTCTCCATGCCTTTAATAATATTAAAAAAAAAAACCCTCAACCATGCTGACTTGTTTGCCCGAAACTCAGGCCCCTCTTAAAACATCAGTCTTCCTAGGGACCATGACTTTTTTCCCAAGATAGAATAAAAAGATCTCCCCACATAAATATTTTATAAGTGTGGGGCGTTGTTAGATTGTTTAAATTTTTTAAAATTATCTAATCTTAATATTATAAATTTTCCTTTTCCTGAAATTTTACCTATTTAAAGTGAGATCTATTCTTATAAGATTTTCTCTAAGCCCTTGAAGGCCACTAACATACACTTGAAAATATCATATATGCTTTGAGATATTATTTAAAAAGACTATCTTTCTAAAATATCATGAACTCCATCAATACATGGTTTCACTTCATTTCTGGTATTAATCGAACTTCACTCACTAATAAAGAGGTTGACTACATATAATTAAAATTAGTATAATTTATAGTGTTGTTAGTATAATTAGAATCATATTAAGTTACTGACTATAATTTACCTTGCTATTTCTAATCATATATGTTATTATAGGCTTAAAGCATGATCTATCATTCTATTATATTCATTTTATTTAATATGATTTATCATGTCGCAATTTAATATTATATATGATTAAAGTCAAATAAGCTTAGATAGATTTTTTAACAACTTTAATTTCATTAAATTTGAATTAGAGAGAATGGAATCATATTATATGCTTTTATAATGTCTAGGGTTCATTCAATTACATGTTTAATTTTTTAAAAAAAGTCTTCAATCAATCTACTTAACCCTTAATAACAACATAAAATCAATATATACATTTACATATAAATATGTTTATTTATTATAAAAGAAATCTAAAAAATATATATATATATATTTTTAGAGTATTATTAATTTCGGGGCGGGTTACAGGGCGGGGCGGGGTAAGAAACAGACTCATCCCTACCCCGGATTCGGGGTACGTTTTTTTGCCCCGTCCCCTTCCCGTCTAAGAGTCGGGGCGGGGCGGGGCGGGCACTCCGGTTTAGACGGGGCGGGTTTAAAATGTCATCCCTAGTTCAGGTGGATGGACTGAAATCCAAGCACAAAGGTGTGGTCCCTAGCCTAGACTCCTCAATTGTAGATGAGCTCTTGGACGAATTGGACAGAAGTGATTCAGGCCCAAGTCTGACCCTTCACACTCTAATTAGGTTCTAACCATCCGGAAGAAATTGGATCCATTGAATGTTGGTCACGAAATGGAAGACCTAAAGAGCAAAGTCTCCATTTCAAAGGTCTAATCAGACGGTCATAACACTGTTAACCCAGACTTGAACTTTGAAATCTATCCTCCCACCCCCACATCAAACAAGACAAGGACTCCCAAACTTCCCTTCTTTTTACGCCATTGACTACGTTAGGGCTCATCAGACACTCACATCCATATATATATAATCAATTTAAACCAAGGTGTGAACCGAACCAAATGGCTCTGGCATAGTGACAACGATCAAATGCATGTTTCATCCACTTCTCATTAATCAATATTACATCCATCTTGCATACATTGTTGCAATTGTTTCTGCTGCTTTACCAACGCTTTGAGGTTTTGGTAAGATTGGTTAGTGGAAGAAAATTATTACAGTATCAGAGCCAACCGGTTGCGAGTCCGAATCCTGCGACGAATGACTCAATGTTGAAATGTACGTGTCACCGAAAGTGCATCAACTAGATCAATCTAAGGGGGAGCGTTGAGAATTATTTCCACTACCTCTATTAATGATGGGTTTTAGTAGATTCAAGATTGGTTAGTGGAAGAAATTTAAGACATAGACTTACGCTTTGATGGCAGTAAACATACATTTTCACACACACACACCCCTTAACTTTTTGACTGAGGCTGCTATCGTGAATAAGAAACTGTATTATATCCAACTTGCATATATACTGATATGCTTCTGATGACAGTATACATACATACAATACAATAGAAAGGCACCAAAGCCATCGATGACCCCCACTCCTCCACATTTGAATGGTCTGATGTCGTAATCTTCCATAGCTCATATATTTTTCTTCATTCTGCTTTTATCTATTGACGTTTTGTGAAGAAGGAAGGTTACATTCCTACTTCCTTTATAGATCTTCAAGGATCAAGGTAGTAGAAAGTCAATAACTAATACACTATCCCTATCACATATACAGCAGACTAGGAATCTTTTATCGTCTCTGTCAATGACAATTGGCTGCTTCTAAGCTCTAAAGGAAACTCTTCTTTCATTCTTAATGATCTGTGGATGGCATACGCCATCAAAATCTACAAGTGGAAGATACTGCAGCCAGTTGATAGAGATATTTTTCACATGTATCAAAATTAACATCAAAGACTTTGTGATTGGAATGTATTTTTCAACACATTGCATCCATGGTGTGTCTGGATTTGTTGCCATTCCACCCATTAGGGATAGTGGGGCCCAAATGGCTAGAAAGGATCCATTATGCCAATCACCATATATAAAAGTTCTGGAATCATTCTAAGTTATTTTTTTAACATTAAAATTACAACTTTGCTAAAAAAAAACTATATATAAAAAAAACTTACCTAGGGTGAAATAAGTCTTACCTGTTTGAATTTGAATTGGGAAGACCTGTCATGTGCTAAGATGGTTTAAGGGAAGGGTCTCGGTGGGATTTATCATAAAAGCGAACGCTATTTGTAAGTAAATCATGTAAAGAAACATTCTCACTTGATGATGCCAAACGAGCTCGGTCCTGTATCTTTAGTGGAATTTCTGTCAGAAATTCACTCTGTCTAGAAATTCCTGGACATGGTTCCTTTTGACCTTTGGGAAAGTTTACATAAGTAACTCCTCCCCCCTCTTCACTATGTCCCAACTGCGCCCACGTAAAACCATCATTCCTATTACTTTCAAAAATAGGAGGAAAAGAGAAAGGGGGCTTAGACCGATTGAATCCGATTAACCCATTGGCCAGATTCTACCACTTTCACAATGGCCGTTTAAGGTTAGTCTAAATTAATGTATTGCAGTGATCATAATAATGTGCTTGTAGGTCATTTTGTTTTCAAGATATGTAATGTTAAGCGATTTCTCTTATATCCTTAATATTTACATCCAACTTTTCTTACGTAATTATGTTGAATAGAAGTCTAGAAATTAGAAAACAAAGAAAGGCTCCATGGGCTGTAGCCATCGATGACTGCCTCTCAACATGTGACTTAATCTAATGTTAGCACTTTTCTTTCCTTTGATTTTCCTATTGACTGCATTGTGTGGTAGAAAGGTTACATTCGCTAGTTACTATCAAGGAAGCTGAGGATTCCCATTAATTAGGGAAGACCAAGTTTTAGAAAGTCCAACAAATTATTCACCAATGGAGCTTGTCACAACAAATTGCACGGTGTATAGTCATTAAACTATCGAGACTTAAAAACCAAGGACAAGGATTATTTAACCTCATTTTCTACTCATGACTTTTGCATTCAGCACTAGTTAGATTTCACACTTCTAGTTTTATAAGCCTTTGGATTGATCATACCAATTTTGCTCATGCAAACTCTATCTAACAGTTGGGATTCAAACAACTTGAGGTCCTGAAAAATGTACCTGCCAGCAGATTGGTAAGTCATGGGAGAGACCTTTAAACCCCCTATTTCTCATGATTGTCATGTTTTCACATGGGCCCCACAGGCCAGGGCGGGACAGATTTTGGCCATTCCTGAAAATGTCTAGGGATCTGCATGATGACTCTTGGGTGCCTCTAATCTCTAAAGCCATGGAACTCCCACTTGTTTTTCGATTTTTAGGATCTGTGGTGTGGCTCAAGCCATTAAGACCCACAAGTAGAAGATAATGCGGGAACTTGAAAGAGATGGATGATAATGCATCAAATGACATGTTTGCTCTGCACCACTAACTATTCTACTAGCAATAGCATGGTGGCCTTATGGTGGGCCTTCTTAAAATCCAATGGAGACAAGGTTGGTCAATGGCTAGAAATGGAGGTTATCCACCCATTATAATATATTAAGTTAGGAGGTTTTGACCTTGATTTTGACCATCAATTATAATTTTGACCCACTGTTATGCAACTACTCATGCAATTATCGACTTTTTTTTTCATCAAACCACTTATGTTTTAATTGTTCTTATATATGTTACTATGCCTTTTTGGTTGGTTATAATTTTGACTGATAGTTGTATAACTCCCCATGCAACTAATTGCTCATTTTTCCATCAAACCACTTATGTTACAGTTGTTTCTAGTAATTATATCATTTTTTTGCTCAAATTTCTCTATTTCTATTTTATCCAACTTGTTCTATGAAAAGAGGTAAAAAAAATTTAATATGTGATTATTTATTTTGTACTGCAAAACAGAGCAGGGAGATACTGTGCAGAGCACGGGTTATTGGGCTAGTCAAGATTAGGAAAGGAAATCTCAAATGATCGAGAGAAGTGAAAAAAGGTGCTAACTTAACTAGAGTTTTAAAAAATAAAACTAAAAATAAGAGGTCTAAAAGCCAGATCCGCTTGTTAATAGGGTAGCAATGGGCAGGATCGGGTTTGGGTCGGTTAACATGTGTGGACTCGATAGAGACGTAGCCCATTATAATATATTAAGTTGGAAGGTTTTGGATCTAATTTTGACCAGAAGTTATTTTCGATTTCTACAACTACTAACAAGTTATTTTCGGTTTCTACAACTGCTAACATACTCTCTCTCCACTTTCTACTAATATACTTCCCTTACTTATGAACTCTCATATTCCCCCTTTCTAACATACATAGAATTCTATCTCTTTATACATACCCGTGATTAGCACGGGTTTCTGTGCTCGTTATTAATTAAGTTAAAAGTGCCAACTGAATCCAAAGCAGTCAACCTGAACACTAATTGCTTCAGGTTGGAGTTGGGTTGGGTTTGCATATACAGTACAATTCTAAGTTTTTTATGTTTTTTTTTTTTTTTAACCCTAGCCAAGAGGACTGGGACACAAGGAAGCCCATAAATGTGGGAAGAGCGGGATATCGCTAAAGTGGCTAGGTGAAATCCGGGGGTTGCCAACTGAGCAACCTCATTGTAAATACAATACTAAGTTGGGACAGATTTGGGTCCGTTGGCACCCAAACCCAACCCATTCATTAATCAGGTCAGAAATATCAACATGTCTAACCTAAAAATGATTCCTAAATTACTGAATTGGGTTGATGGGTGTGGCCAAGACTTTCCACATCTACTTGTTAGTAGCTGAGACAGAAACTACTAACTAGGATATGATACAATCATTTTCCAAGTTAATGTTGAGAGTATAAACAAAAGAAACGGTGTTAAAACTTTTGTCAGCTCAACTTTTCCGGTCCAACTTAATCAACTAAACAGGCTCTTAAAATTATATTAAACAAATGGGTTCATAAGTAAGTAAACAAAGAAATAATTGAGTGTCAATAAAGTTATTTAAAGTGATGTAGCTCTAATACTCTATATATAAATGTAATATTTAAAGAAATGGAACATAGAAACAAACATAAATAGACACAAACTTGAATCTATTCAGTCGCATTTGCCGGGCTTCTTGTCATGTTTTTTTTAATATTCTCCCATGTTTGTCACTTTGTGCCCTCAAAACATGGAACAAGGAAAGTGAGGATAGTCAAAGGTAAGGAACTGTGGCCTTTGAGATGCCCTTCCAGAAGAGTTGCCTTCACTGTGGCCTTTGAGATGCCCTTCCAGAAGAGTTGCCTTCATTACTGTGAACATATACTATACTATACATCAACACTTCTTCTCCTTCTTCTCCTTCTTCTTCTTCCTTATTATATTTCTTCTTTACTGCCTAGGCAATTGTAACATATTTTATAGGAAAGTGGGTGGTACCAAATAGCTTCCAAGGTCACTTTTGGTTATCAAACAATCAAGTGGAATGAAAGGTGCAAAGGCCTAAGCATGGACATGGAATAGCCTAGAAAAAAAAAATCAACTTGGCTTACAACAATTAAATAAGAAACCAAAAGAAGAAGAAGAATCAACAATGTTAATTCATTTATTTAGCTTACAACACAGACAACTTCATCAATCTTGGTTTCACTTAGGTAAATGACCTGTGCATCCACCTCACTTTCAGAGCTCATTTTCAAAGTAGCATGTGGGACCCACTTGGTGGCTGAATTGAACGACCCGGTTTGCACCAATCCATTGGGACTAGACCATTGGCTCATCCTAGGGTGCTCTGCATTGGTGCTCCACGCTTCTACTACGGTGTTCTGCTACTAGAGTCATTGAGGGTCTATCCTGAGCACTTAGGTGAGAATGAGACACCCTTGCCACTGGGTTGTCTTGTGATCCTCGAAATGGGCATTATATTATTATCATATTTGACGAAATGATCTTGCACAATGTAAGCAACTATCCAATAATCCCAACTATCAATATAATTAGGCACACGGCAGATCGCCTATCTGGAGAACATGTTCAATATGGAAGAATCTCAAGCCTTCAGTAACTGGCCAAAAATCTAAATGTCGATAAAAGAAAATATAGTGATGGTCCATCTTCAGGGCTGAAAAGAGGTAAATTTTGGATTGCTTGAATATTCATCAGGTGGGCTTCTAAATACACTAGGGTCTTTACCTTCCACACAATTTGTCAGAAGATTTTTGGACATTTGTAATCCATAGAAGGGGCATTTGTTTCCTCTTTTTTTTTTTTTTTTTTATGTTCTTTATTATCTCTTCCTCTTTGTTTTCCTTTTTTCTAACCTTCTTTTAATTAATTAAGAAGTTTCAGTTACCGTTCAAAAAAAAAAAAAAAAAGGGTCATCATATCAACAATTTTGAACACTGTTATATCAATGGAGGATAATAGTTTATTTTCAAAGCAAAATATTTATAGTAAGAGTCCAGATTTTGTAAAGTCAAGATTCCGATAATCTAAGCATATTGTTGTAAATCCATCAATAGGGTCCATAATCATAAAATATCTTAAGAAGAATCCTTCCTAAAAAGTAAAATCACATCCAAATTCAGAGTGATGTGGAGAAATGTATAGCGAAAAGACTCCAATTAACAAGCTCAAGAAGAAGATTATTACTAGATTTATGTAGTTTTACCACCAAACTGTGTCTAGCAAAGATGAATCCAATATGTTAAGAAGGAAGAAAATACAATGTGACAAAGAAACATGACAGAGCCCAGTGGTAAGGTTGTCTCATTCTCATGGAAAGAGCACATGCAAGAGCACATTGTGGCATAACACTACCGTGGGAGTATTAATGCGAAGCATCCAAGGATGAACCCGAGATTGTATATTAGTCTAGTTTAGGATTAACACAATTTATGTTCTTCCCATGGAAAAGTAATTAAGGAAATAGGGAGTTTTACTATTTAATCCCTCTTAAACCATCTACGAGATAATGACAAAAGACCCCATAATGACAACAAAGTCACTCAACTCTAGTAAAAAAAAGTTATTTACTATTTTGCATAAAACACATGATATCATGATCAATTTTTGAAAAATACAGTAACTAAAACCAACAAGGAAAATGCGGTTTTATCTTTCACCGTATATTGACTTTTGAAAACCAAAATCTACATTTAATATTCACTCGATGAGAGCTAGAAACCTGTGAAATTTATTTTTATAAGTTTTGCAAAAAAAAAACACAATAGCGTGGGATTTTGGGCAAAATAGATAAAAGACCCATGAATCCATGATATATCATGGGATTTTGAGCAAAATAGTCAAAAGAAGAATAAAAAAACCAACTAGAGCCAAGCAACTTTTCTTTCTTTTTGAGGTCTTTTATCATTATCTTGTGGAATCTAAGTTTAGGTGGGATTAACCATAAAAGTCCCGAATATATACACACACAACATGGTAAAGATAATTTAAGGGAATGCAATTTAATGTGCCATGGACCACTAGACAAAGCAAAAAATCTCTGATCGACACTCATTATGGAGAAGCCCTTTTAGCTTTCACTAACTAAATATGTCTCTACTTCACAAAGGAAACCCAAAATCCAAACTCATCAAAAACATCCATTACTTTCTACATGCTAAAAGACCTTTCTCTAACAAGGAAAAAAAAAAAAAACGTGAGAATCTCTAAATGGGGAAATTTTTTTTTGAAGTTTTGACAGTATTGTTTCTCAAAGAGTCCATTGAGTGCTAAAATAATTCACTATTTTCAGGGACCAAGTTCCTCATGAGACAAATACATTGGGAGGTCTAGGATGAGCATGAAGTCATAAACTAAAGGAGATAATTAAAAATAAATAAAAAATAAAAAAACCCTCCCTTTTCACCCTTTTGCCAAAGAGGACCTTTATGAATTGATAATTCTAGGAAAAAAATTTAGTTTTTATTACTCATTTCAATTGGATCTGCACTATTAAAATTAGGGGAAATAGTGTTAAATTTCTTTCTCAATTTCGAAAAGGATTAAAATACCCAACGTCCCTTTTCTTCTTTCCAATAAATCTCTGTTTCTCAAAGAGACATCTCATAGTGCAGAGAATCATCCCCTGTATTTTGTTCTCAATTTTCCCCCTTTTAAGGATTCTGTGATTCAGACCATACCATGCTTTATGGCAGATAGTTGCTCAACGGATAAGACGTTTTTTTCAAAAAGCTTATTCCAAAACCATCCTGCATGTGATACTGCTTATAGGTAGGTTCCACTTAAAACAGTATCCCTTTAAAACATACCCACTTCCTCTAGTGCTCACCTGGATGCATCAAAGTCAAGGAACTAAGGAAGGCAGGAAGAGATTAAGGTTCCTTTTTTCTCTCTTTTTTTGGTATCCCAGCTAAAGAGCTAAGATCCTAGGAGACTTGCACATGCAAGGTGATGAGAACACAACTCACCTGAGGTAATAACAACTCACATACGAAAGGAGGGGGAGGCCAGGTTCAAAGCCTGGACATCCCAATGAGAAGTGTCGCTCCTTGCCACCGGTAACGAGCCGTTCTCATGAAGACATTGGTTTGGATTGGAGTCAGGAGTAAACAAAATATTTGACAGATGAGATGGCCAAACATTGTGCAAACTTATCGTGATAAATTCTAATCGTGGCCAATGTCTAGATTTGTGCCAAAATTAGCACTATTGTCAATTCAAGGGAGTAAATTTATATTTGGAGGATTCAATTGATCATAAGTGGGCCTTCTATATAAGTGGAAAAAAGAGCCAAAAAAGGGGACATCCTCGAGAATTAGCCTAATGTCTATAATTCAACTAAACAGTGCCCTAGTTTTCTCCATAGAAAATGGCCATGCTTCTATGGGACCCATCTAGATGCTTGACAACCAAATGCACAAAATAGTTAATTTTAGGGATGACTAAGGGTGACTATTAATTATATAACTATAATCAAATGATCTTAACCCTTCATTTTAACTTTCCAAGGTTTAATGGCTACATATTGTATAAATTTATCATGATAAGTAAAGGGAGATGCTCCTATGAGAGATATCTCTCACCTTATATGAGAGATTGGGGTGGGGGCCCTCACATTTAAATTATTGACATTAAATATGGATGTGAGGGCCCCCCACCCAATTTCTTATTTAAGGTGAGAAATATATCTCATAGGAGCATCTCCCATAATTAAATTGAATAGAGATTGATGTCAATATCCTTGTAAACTTGGGACTATGTCGATTCAAAGTGAGTAGGTGTTTGCAAAGGGATCCGATTAATCATAGATAGGTCTAATGTATGGAGAAAAGAAAAATAATAATAATAATAATAAAAGAGACGTTATTTGCATGATCCGAAGAGAAGTGCTTGAGTTACGTGGTGTGCACGATGAAGTCCTCACCTGATGGAACTTTATAAACCTTATGTTTTGGGCCCACCTTGGGGCCTATGAATTTGGTATGTTGGGAATTCATGGATATGATGTGATGTTTGCTCTCTGACATTTGCAAATATCATATTTCCTTATAAGAATTCCAAAAATTTTAGTTGCCTAAAAATTCTCATATGACCTTCAAAACTCCTAAAATCTAAATCTCTTTGTTTTTTTCTATAACTTCTGAATATTCAAGTGCAGGGGAGGATTCAGAAATTCCACATATGAAAAAAATTATAAATTCTCCAAACAAGTATTCTTTGAATTACAGCAAAAGCTCAACAAAAGTCCAGCTTCTCTGGACAACCAAATGGGGCTTTCTGTGGTATTAAAGAATAGAACGTCACACATAGCAGCAACCAATGTTCAAACTTTCGACAATAAAGTAAAAGTAAAAGTAAAATTAAAATAAAAAAGAAAGTGGATACAAGTTCCTCATCTTTTCCTAAAGAATGTAATAAAGGTGAAGTAATATAACCAGGCTATTTGTTAGAATAGTAAAACTGTCACTGTCCTTGCATGACTCAAGGTCGATCTAGACAACCCACTTGTTTGAATCCAGTCTCAATAGGGCTATATTCCTTACTTGTACCATTTTTCTATCTTGTTTCATATGAACCAAAAGGGAAATTTAAACTTACTAAACTGGAGCACTAAGCACGTGGGATTGTCCTCAAGACTCACTAAGTAGTAAACAAACAAAAATGACATCAGATTCTCAGTGAATTCTGTGAGGCCAAATCCATCAGTGGGCCTGCTTTTGGAATCAAAATCACTTGAAAATCAACTTTACCCTTCTGTACTGCCACTTAGCCGAATTTTGACAAACTATATGTTTTATCAGGTTTAAGGTGAGCAACTCTTACAATAAACCATAAATAATCAAGCGTACGATTAAGTAGGGAGAGAACCTCTAATATCAAGGTTCTATCTTTAATATAGATAACCACACAAATATTATTTTGAAGGGTTTAAATCTTTATTAAGTCAGTCTATGGCTTTTTTTGATATCTCTATTCTTATTTCGATGGAACCATCAAAAGAAGAGCCATAAAAAAGTCTAAAACTAGAAATAAAAAAAAAGTGTATTTCATCCTTTTAAACATAATAAAAAACTTCAGCCTCAATCTGTTTTATTTTAGACCCAACGGCTGTTACTTTCAAAAGCCATAAATGGGGCTTTTCATTTTAAAATGATTTATTTCGACTTCTCAAAAATGAGCAAAAGATAGAAACGTGTATCAATTCTATACCATTTAATTTTCACTTCTCGGTAATCAATGTAACACTCCTAGTTTCTCCTCGCACATCTCCTATTGCATCTCACATTACATCTTATATATCCTTTCATGGTTGGATGGATTTAAAGCTAGTTCATATACTAAAATAGAAATATTAGGAAAGACACCCATCTTTTAATTCCATTTGTATTATTATAAGCAAGCCCCACTTCTCCCAAGTTTTACTCATATAAAAAAACTGTCTTTTTTTTTTTATTTATCAATCTTACACATGTCTTGGATCTTTTTCACTCATAAAAAAAGTCTTAACACTCCTCTTGCAGTTCTTTTGTAAGAGTAGTTTTGTATCCTTTGTTTATTTTTTTGAAGTCTTTAATATTTAATCAAAATAAATTATCATTGGCAAGAATTGTCCTTTTACTCTTTTCATAAATGTTTAGTTGTTTTCATCATCATCATGTCATAGCCTTAAATTGATGAAAATTTATATTTTTCATTGATTATAATTTAACATGGCTTCTTCTTTTTTTTTCAATTATCTTGAATGCATTAAATTAAATCGACTAAGGTTAGTTTTTCAAGACCTTAACAATGTGCCAAGAAAAAATTTCCTGATTTCGCATGTGAATGTTCTTATTTTCCAAACCTCTGTATTTAGAGGAGTGTGAGGTGGAGATTGAAACTAAAGATGTGAGACATCGTGCACCACCAAGTTAAGAATAGATTGAAAGATTTCACCGCTGCCGACGTGGGCGCAAGGGTATGGATCGACCTTAGCCAGACACGGGTGAGGGTGAGGGTGAGGGTGAGGGTGAGGGTGAGAACGACATGTACCTGCGCCCCATTTAAATCCCTCTTCCCACGAATCTATCAACATGTGGGACCCACCTTACACATAAAACCACTATTCCAATGGACCCTATTTTTTTGGGTCCTTTTCTGAACATGAAACCAAAAAAAAAAAAAATCTGGTCTTGGTGTGAGACCGAGATCCAACGGCCCACAGTCAGAATTCAGAAATCAGAACCCATGGTCTGCTGACTCAGCCAAGACCGCAAAGGATCCCACGTTTCGCCTGACGAATCAGGGGGTGACGCGTGCGGGTCGGAGGCCCCGCACATGCCAACCGCTGATTCGTCCAAACAGGGGACAGACGATCCGTTTCCAAATCAAATGGATAAGCATTTCCAACGCACAATATCCAGTACTAACTCAACCCGCCTCTAATCCTGGTTAACCTAAACCCAACTCCTCCTCTTCTCTATAAATAAACTCCTCCCGAACCCAAACCCAACCCATCCCATCCCATCCCAATTTACGAATTGCAGCAGTACACTATTACTGTATACTTACCAGTCACCATGGCTTGTGCATCGTCTCCGCCTTCCTTCAGCCCGTTCCTCCGCTCGCCCTCCGCCGTGGGCGTCAGATCCCTGTCCATGCGCGTCTCCGCGACGTGCACCTCCGCCGAGCCGGCGGCCACCAACTCTCTCTACCAAGTGCTCGGCGTATCGAGGGGAGCCACGTGTCACGAGATCAAGGCCGCGTACAGGAGATTGGCGCGGATCTGGCATCCGGATGTGGTGGCGAGCGATCAGAGGGACACGTCAGCGGACGAGTTCATGAAGCTGCACGCGGCTTATTCGACTCTGTCCGACCCGGAGAAGCGGGCGGACTACGACCGGAAGCTTCTGCAGCGGCCGCGGCCGTTCCCGTCCTCCGCTGCTGCTGCTGCTTCTTATTCTTCCTCCTCCTCTTCCTCTTTCAAGAGGGCGTCTTCGTTTGGGGGTTACGGTCGTAGGACGTGGGAGACTGATCAGTGCTGGTAGATTTTAGAATCTATCAAAACAGGACGCGTGGCATATTACATGGGCCCACCTGCGTAGCATGGGGTTGATTGGATACTGCATGAGGTTAATTGGATACTGAGTCCTATCTAGAATTCTCATTATCAATTGGGGCCCACGAACACCGTCCGGGAGTGATTTCTTCTGGATCCCGCTTGGTGGGGTCCACTTAATGCCACGTGGTCTACAATTGGCTGGTTTGTGCGGAAGAAGCAGGGGCCACGAGTAGGACGGTCCGGATTGTCCGGACCTTGATCGATGGCCTAAATTTTAAACAGAGAAATGGCCTCGTTTTTGGATTCGGAACTTTGTGTGTATATATATTTATAGGGAAATGTTCAAGTGCATCCATCCCTTATAATATAGTGAGGGCACTTTTTCTTTTCTGCACATGAATCCCCTTTTGTATTTTACCCTGTATTTGAAATTCTCTTTTTATATTTGAAATTCTCCATTTATGGAAGCATCTCTCGTCCTATGGTGATGGATAGATGTACTTAAACATTTCTCGTATATATATATAGGGGTCAGCTCTCCTAAGCTGCAGCTTAACTTATTCTAAGCTGAAACAGGGCTGGTCCCACAAATCAAAGTCGATTATGTTGTTTTTTGCATGATTATGGTCTCCAAAATCAAGATAAATTCAATCAGAACTGGATTTTTCAGTTCCATCATGCAAAATAATTAACTTTAATTTGTGGGACCAGCATTATTCTAGCTTAGAATAAGCTAAGCTGCAGCTTAGGAGAGCCCTGCTCATATATATAAATATATATATATATATAAGCCAGCTCTCTTAAGCTCAAGCTTAGGATGAGGTAAGCTCAAGTTTGTGGGGGAGCCCACTTGAGGACCCACATGAGAATGGGGATGGGGGGCATTTCAAGGACTCCCTGAGATCTTTCTCTCTACAAAAAATCAGCCCAAAATGTGATTTATGTCATCTCCATATGGGCCCAAAAATTTAATGGTTAACGGTCCATTTGAATCGATACATAGTCGATCCAATGATTCAGTAAATTCGGATCTGAACAAAAGTTTGTGGACATGTGCAATTTAGGGAGGTCGTGTGTTTAGTCCATTTGAATGGACTAAGAGTGGACCCGACAAGCATGAGCTTACGAAATTTGATTCTAAGTTTGAGCTTATGAGAGCCTTGCTCATATATATATATATATGAAAGAATATAGATATTAAAAGTCAAATTATCTCTAAAGGCTACTTTTGTGGCTTTTTAAGGTTCTAGTATATTATACTATATTAAAAAGAAGGGTTTTACAATTAATTTGACTGTCGTTTGAGATGTCGTGATTTTCAAGGTTAGTTGTTCATCTTTTAAATCTTCTCTCTCTCCACTTATGCTAAGTAATATGTAAAAACCACTCATAATCATTTTTCACTTTTCTTTTTATACAAAACCTTTCTTTCTATCCAAGCTGTTTGAGATGTCGTGATTTTCAAGGTTAGTTATTCATCTTTTAAATCTTCTCTCTCTCCACTTATGCTAAATAATATGTAAAAACCACTCATAATCATTTTTCACTTTTCTTTTTATACAAAACCTTTCTTTCTATCCAAGCTCTTCAATTACCTTTCTACTTCAATCTTTTATTTTCTTTCTACGTCACTAGCTAGCTCTTGAATTACATAAATAAGTACTCTCAGAATATTTTTATTCTCCTATTTACTTTTAAAATATATGAATTTGTTTAATACATTAATATTTAAATTGCAATGTTAGCCATATCCGTGCTGAATACGGGTTATTATACTGTTGAATGATATGATTAATCTAGTCTTTTGAAAACTTTAAAATGACAGGGATAGGTCGTTTCTGTGGTTGTGAGTGGGTTGGAAAACTTTCAGAGTTGATTTTTAACTCTCCTGAGTCATCGTAATTTGACGAAGGACTAATTTTTTTGCATTCTGCATCATTTAATAGGTAAATCCAGTTTCAACCCATTAATATTTATTTAGAAGTAATAAAGTCATCAATTTAAAAATGATGACCGAGATGAAATTTGAAATTTTATTTTTAGTTTTTTATATTCGGTATTTGGATTAGCTAATTATATAAAATACAATGTTTTTTTCTTTTATTTTTTCTTACTGTAGTACTTTCTTTGTATATATAAATTTATCAATTTGAATCGAGTATTAAGAATGCATGTAAAAAATGAATATTTACATTTTTAAGTAATGGACTCGTTTTTTAATATATTTTTAAAATATCTTAAGAAAACATGACGCTCGCGAGTCTCCACGTTGACACTATCTGAGTCAATTCTGTTAAATTGGACAAGTCGTGCCCAACTGAGTTACGCGTTGTTCAACTTTGGTTGTTTCCTGGTGTGAGGGAAGGGATTTTTAATTTTTATAGATTAGTTTATAGGGCAGGTGGAAAGGTACTTTCCATGCTATAGGCATTCCCAACCTGATGTCACAAAGAATTTTTGAATTGAATGAATGTTGCCTGTAAGCTATAATGTGTTGTGATTAACTAACTTGGATGAGAAGAAAAGCAACGTTACAATTTGAACTTGACAGGGATGATGGGTTTGGGCTCAGGAGGATGATGAAAAAAATATCCACTTGAAAGAGAAATTCTCCTTTTGAGAATAGTTACGAAACATCCATATATAGTTTATATGATTTATTCATTCACGACGGTGCCTCTCTCTTCATGTGTCCATGGCCCCACAAGAAGAAATGGAGATGTTATTAGGTACCAAGTAGCTTGATTCCTTTGGATGAGTATGACTCCTCATGCCAGGCAATGCCCACGATTAATGTCTATCTGAAATAAATAAAAAAAGAAGGATAAGATTGGACTCATGTATACGGAATTCTCTCCTCACATATGCGAATCTCTTGAGATCCTGCCCCCCTTGACAGCAATTTGAATTGTCCAACATTTTTTTTCCATTTTTAAAGTTAGTGGCATCATCTTTCCAAAACAAAGGACCCATTATCATAATCGAAGCCAAGTCCCAATCATGCTAGAGTCATCTACGTGAAATCTATTTCTCGGTTCAATGAGGCCCAGATGGCCTCCCTATGAAAAATCTAAATCACTACTAAATTTCACTCAAATAAAAGTTGAGCCTACCACCGAGTGGTAAGATAATTAATTTCACTGTTTGTATGTTGAACTTAATTGAGCTGATATTGAGAGAAATCTTACCTGTGAATGATGGGCATCATTGGCTAATGGGATGGGTATTTGTCACCTGACAACATGTGGCAAGCTGGTGGAGCCCAAAGCAATGACAATAAAAATCAAGCAACTTGCATTCAAAATAAATAATTTGAGAGCAAACACAACAAAAGACCAAGAATAACCTGTATATGACCTATTGAAGGGAAAAACATATCAAATTGTGAAGTTGCTTAAAACATGATTGTAGGCGAGTTTTAGTTGAGAAGTTACCAAGTCAATCGAAGTAAATAGGACAAGGCTTTGATGATGGTGTGGTTAATAATGATTATGGCAATAATTGGGAGTTTGGAGAAGGCGGGATGGGGATCTGCATTGTTGATGCCGGGCATGGTTGGGGCTATCTGCCTATCTCTGAGCAATGGAGAATTGGTTTTAGCGCCAGAGAGAGCCCCTCAGACAACAATCATGTGAAGTCAGTGGAGGAGGATTGTGCCTTAAGGGCATGTTTGGCAATGGTCTTGGCCAAGGATTCCTCACCCAAAATCTACAATCGCGCGGATTTCCATGTTTGGAATGGCATGGATTTGAAGAGGATGGATTTCAGAAATCCTCCCTTTTGATTATTTGTAGAGTCGGACCCCCCCCCCCATCGGATTCATGGAATCCGCGGAAGAGGGGATTTGCGGAGCTACAGTACCTTTGGACGTTAATAGAGGGCAGACCGATTTTTGCGTTTTTTGGTTTTTTTGGGCCCCACAATCAAGATCTGAACCGATAATATTGTTAAGAAGGTCCAAAACGGCTATCTCCCAAAATTTCAGCCGTTGATTCATCTTAGATCTTGAGATATTTGCAAAATCGTCCAAACCGTTAAAATGCCTTATTCTGTGATGCAGTGGGCCAAAAAACGGGATTAAACACAGTCCCTTGTTTTCAATTTTCTGGTTCCTGTGGGCCCCAAAATCAAGATCTGAACCGTTAATTATGTTAAGAAGGTCCATAACGGCTATGTCCCAAAATTTCAGCCGTTGATTCATCTTAGATGTTGAGATATTTGCAAAACCGTGAGGGACATTGACGATAAGTGACAGTGAAGGCAAAACTGTGCAAACTATTATTGAAAACAGTCCATTTTTTCTCATTTTTGGGTTTATGTAGGGTCCACGATCAACATCAAAACCGGTCATTAGTTCTGGACGGTCAAACATGGTAAGGTGACCAAATTATAACCGTTGATCCTTACTTTATCTTGAGAAATTTGTATAAACATCAATTGGATCATACATTCTACAACTTATAAGAATCCTCCCTCCATCCAAACATGGAACTTTCATTGGGAATTCTACTTGAGGATTGTGGCTTTCTTTGGAGATGGAGAGAATCCTCTAAATATAGGATTCTTCACCGTTTACCAAACGTGCCCTAAGGTTAGGGTTTCCGAGTTGAAGTTGGGAAAAGGAAGGGCCAAAGTAAGTTTATCTTAGACGGCGGATGGATCAATGGTTGGGGTTGTGATTTTGGTGTCCTTCAGGAGGGATAGCAGAGAAGAAGGGATCAAGAACAAAGCCTTTGAGGCTTTGGCAAGAGAGCATTAATAATGTTGTGAGGGATCCCTCTTATTTCACTGGGATTCATCAACTGATCAATTTCTTACTCCATCCAATCATTCACATAGGATGAGTTTATTTATTTATTTATTTTTGGTAAAACACATAGAAAGATAAATGCTTGCATGGACAACTAAGATAAATGATTGTCGATTGGTCAAGTGACAATTTTAAAATGGCCCAATCATGTTTTGGTTAAGATATTTTGACAACCCTTCAATTAGTTGTCTATAATAGCACCCATATATAAGGGAGATAAGAATATACTTAACATCATAATCAAAGGATTAAGGACATCTATATACCACCAATGTTCAAGGAAACATATAAGGTTATATTTCTCTAACCTACACACATGGTAATTATGATGACAACAACGACAACAATGATGATAACAGATGATAGCAAGGTAGCCAATGCACATGGCCGGCATGGGGTTGATCACCCACTTTCCCAGTTGGTGTTCCCATGCCAGCGAAGCAATATATATATATATATATATATATATATATATGAGATGCTCCTATGAGAGATATCTCTCACCTTATTACGAGAGATAGGATGGGGGCCCTCCTGTGAGAGTATCTCTCACCTTACTATGAGAGATAGGGTGAGGGCCTTCACATTTAAGTTGTTGGCATTGGATATGAATATGAGGGCCCACACCCCCATCTCTCATATAAGGTGAGAGATATCTCTCATAGGAGCATCTCCCATATATATATATATATATATATATATATATATGAGCAATATTCAAGTGAGGGATTCCCTTACCATGTGTGGTGAGGGACTCCCATTTTTGGGGAGGTTTCAAGTACAAAAGGCCTTTTGTACTTGAAGGGAGTACACCATTTTGTACTTGAAACCTCCCCCAAAAAGGGAGTCCCTCACCATATATGGTGAGGGAATCCCTCACTTGAATACCCCTATATATATATATATATATATATATATATATGAAAAAAAAAGATACATGGTAACATGGTAGGCTCATTGTAACCAGCATACATGAAATAGCTTCTATTTAAATCATTGTTCAACAATGAACACTCTTTCCTTGCTTTAAACAATTATTGTCCAATCGTCAACAGAACTAACCAAATTCAGCAAAGTTGAGATGCCAAAACCCAAGGAAGAAACTAGAGATTACTCAAAGATAATGTAATATCAATGCAAATACATGTTCAGTTCCTCAGCCTTTACCACAGCATGACTGGCATCGATTAGCCAAACCAAAGAGCTCAAAGCAACAAAATTCCTTTTTTTTTTTTCATGTTTTCATTGTGAGCCATATGATTGTAATGTTCCCAGGTTTGTAGCACAGACTCTATCATGTTTGGACATAAAGGTTATAAATGAGAATCAAATTTCCTGAACTTACTCTTTATTCTCTTCCACCTCATATTCCTCTTCATCATCATCCTCATCATCATCATCTTTCGCACCATACAAGCCTCCAGAAAATTTTCTCAACTCACCTATCCCATCATCGTCCGGAACCAATTGCCGTCCATTTTGTGTGTCCCGGTGCTTAACTAGAAGCCAACGCAGCAGCCGGTCTTCCTTATTAAGGTAATGCAGCTCCTTGTTGAAGTTTGGTGTAACCATCATTGTCATCTGGATAAGTCGACCCTGTACGAGACCCACCATATTTATATTCATGCACTTGAAGTTCAGGAAGAAAAGATATCACCACTACTTACAGAAGATGGAATATAAGCAAATAAGATATTTCTACTAGTGACCTGTGTAGAAAGGAATCAATGCAACTTTTTTTTTTTTTTGAATGGTAAAGGAATCAATGCAACTGAAGATTAAAGATCAAAATTTATGCACTTTTTTGTATTTTTCTTTATTAACAGCATACTTATCAAGTCTATAGGTTCCTAAAAACCCTTTTAAACCTATAAACTTCCAATCAAGATGCAGCTGCATGAGTCCTAACCATGTCAACAGTAACAGTGTCAGGTATTTCTTATGCTGTGCACAATAAGAATCTTCACTGTGAAAGTCCAAGCAGATGTGAAACCACAAAAATAGGCAAAAAAATCAGCTCTACAACACCCATTCACACATGCATAAAATCCCAGCCTCAGACACACATGCCCCACATCTGTTCCTTCTTGTGTATATGTCTACACCCTAGTGCCTGGCCTATGGCTATCAACATTACAAACATGAGTATAATAAAATGTAACAAATGAACTTCATCTCAGAGTTTAGACCACATCATGAATTACCAAATTTTAAAAAGAAAAAAGATGATATCTTCTTGTGTACCTCCTCCTCTTTTGGAAATAAAAATTTACCAGTTAAGATAAAATAAAAATAAAAAAGATGATATCTTCTAGGACATGTGCTTATTCCAAGCCATACCATGCCCTGCCCTGCCACACTTACATATCACAAGTATAATGCGAAAGAAAATCCACACACACACAGACATGTGTGCACAAGAAAAAAAGACAAAAAGAAAAAAAAAAAGTGTTGATATGCAGTTATGCAAACATGCATCACACACAAGCATATGAACGTGTGTATGCACAAATGCAATGGACAATTCACAGAAGCCCACCCCAAGCCCTAGCCCCTACAAAGGCCAAATACATGCGTACACTACTTACCAACTAAGAAAGATGATCACTTCTCGCAATGGTTGAAACTTTTCAGGTGGCAGTTCCATCTGACTTTTTATGTGACAAGAAAATATGCATACTGTGCAAATATAGGCTGCATTTGACTCCATGTTCTTCCATGGAGTACTTTATTTTCCAAAAATACAAAAAAAAAGAAAAAAAAAAGGTAAGGTGTTTAGATGCTTTTATTTTCTCATGGTACATTTACTATGCCACCCCCTCCATTTCTTGGTTGGAGCCTAGTTTTGTGTTTCTACTTCTTTGTTCCAGGGAGATAAATAGGACAACTGTCAACCATGATCTTTTGAGGTTGAAAATGTACCTTATTTTAATGCAATGTAGCATATTATTTACAGGGAAATACAGGTAGCCAAACACAGCAATAATGAATTAACAGCTAATCTACAACTCAATTTTAGACTGCAACTCATCTAGGGGCCAAAACTCATCATAAACATGTGCATGTTTCAAGGAATGGGTCTTCATTGGTTTTCAAGTGGATACCAAATGTCTGCTAAAACTGGTTTTCCAACAAAGATTGATGGATCAGGATCTTAAGAATCAGCCAAGCCCGAGATGACTCAGTCGAAACGAATCGGACTTCGCATCATTTGATTCTCTAGGACTAGGATTTGGTGGTGCCTAGTTGGACATCAATACCAAGTTTTAAACTGTGATGAATACAGTACAAGAATGCATCCAAACTATGACAAGCAGTGTGGCAGTTAATAGGGGGGATTGCATTAATGCTCACATCAGTTTTACCATGCAAGATATCATTCAAAATAATAATAATAATAATAACAATAAAAGAGTGTTTTACCAGGCAAGATTCTGTAACATTTTTTCTAACTGCTGCAGTGATTATAATAATAAAGGGAAATGTTTTAGAAACCCAATCAGGTCCTAGAACAGCCCAACTTATGAGGGGAAAAACTTACAGAATCTCTTCTTTTCTTATAAGTTGGGTTGTTCTAGGACCAAATTGGGTTTCTAAAACATTTATTATTGTTGTTGTTGTTGTTGTCATCGTCGTCGTCGTTGTTCTGTATTTTAATTTTTTTTAATAATATGTTATTATTATTTCATTATTAAGAAAATAAAGAAAAGAACTTTAGAACGTTGCCTGGTAAACTGTTGCAAGTCTTAATGCAATCCTCCGTATTAACTGAACAAAGGCATAAAGGAAGAGTACGATGAGCTAATGTCATAAGAATATCAAAAAAATGAAAGGAAAAGAAAATTAGGAAAAATTACCAAAACAAACGAAGAGCATGAAAGTATTAAAGGGGAGAAAAGGTAACAATATGCACCTGATAATATCTTCCATCAAGTTTCTTGATACCATAGCCCAAGTAAATCTTACCAAAAGACCTAAAATCTGTAAGAACACCATTCCTTCTGTAAACATGAGCGCCTACACGAGCAACCAAGTCCAACAGAGCAGCCTTCTGTACATGGGGCTTCAGCAAAAGCATGCAATCGTACAGAGGCATTTTTCTTTATTTACTTCTTTCTTTGTTTCCTTCCTTTTCCTTGAAAAAGAAAAGGTCTAGTCAACAGAAGAGACAAAATACATGAACAAATCATCATCTTCAATTCTCCCAAATTTGATGGGACAAGGCTAATTTGATGATGATGACGATGATGGGTATAGCTCTAAAATGAAACAAAAGCCATTTAAAATTGTGAAAACTAACAGAATAAAATTTGACACAGGAAACTTTTCTGATCTTTTACACCATCTATTTCATAGCCAAAAGATGCATCAAGAGAGCACAAATTCTCCCTTATAATTCCTGCTAACGGATGCATCAACCATGTTATTGGTCTCTGCAAATTTGGTTAAACAAAATTTGCAGCTTAGATGGAAAGACTGTATTTTATCAAAGATAAATGAGCGCTTCCATAAATCGGTGCTACAAAACACTACTGCTGAAAGCACCATCCATGATTGTATTTTTCTTTATTCTGTTTTATAGACAAAAGATACAACAAGAGACAAAGCATTCCTAAGCACAAACTCTCCCATTTTTTCTGTCATAAAGCAGAGGCTCTCTCTTATAATCCCTGCTAAATGAACTATCAACTAAATTATTGGCCTGCAAATTTGGTTAGACAAAATTTGTTGCTTAGTCGTAAGACAGTATTTCATCAAAAATATATGAGAGCTTCCACAAACTGGAGCCACAGGCCCACAAAACATTCTACTGCAAGCACCCGCAATGATTATATTCCCAGAAATGAATCAGATCATTCACAACCCTTCTCTGGAGTTTTAGCCTCTTATAGACACCCACCTCTGCTTTGTTTAAGAAACCCCACATGGAAGGTCCCTGGAATCAATCTAACTATAACAATATACATGTCTCTGTCATCTTGCCATAAAATAATTTTTTTATTACTTTTTTTTAAGAAAAACAGAATCCAATTAGGAAAAACATAAGGTCAGCAATCACTGTCCAAACTTATTTAGCTATATATTCAGCCACATGGTGGCCTCTCATGATCCATGAGAATGAGAATGGAATCTACAACTAGGAAACCATGTCCCTTTTATGGTGGATACCTCCGATCTGGGAATCTCACGAAAAATCCTCTTTGGTCTATAAAGTCAATGTCCACATCCCTAGAAGATATCACCTCCACTTAGGCTTCTCAATACCATCATCATTTTGCACTTGATGGTCATCTCCAACCTCTAAAAGGAATAGAGGCGAAAAGGGCCAGGAAAATCATTTCTAACAAATTATTTAAAACAGATACAACAATTGTAATAGGCTCCAAAAGATGAGGATAACATGAGTTAACTCTTAATTTCTGAATTTCTGAAATTTTGAAGCAACCGATAGGGTGAATCAACTCCAAATAGTGTATTCAATGCTGAAAGAGATAAGGACAATATGTGGAACTACTGGAGCAGACAGCATAGTCTAAATCAGTTTGGAAGCCCAACCTAGTCCAACCCTGATGTCAAAATTACACCCAAAAAAAAAAAAAAAAACGAGTAAGAACAGATTAACAAAAGATAAAACCATCAGTTTAACCAGTTCTGACTGCAAGGTTTAGATTGGGGTATAAAAATGTGGTTTTATAATTAAATTCGTATTGAACGATACTAACAAGTAACAACCTTTAAAAGGAGACAATATTCCCTTGTTATTGTAACAGTCTCCATCAATAACCACTAATAATCAGCTGATACAATGACCATCAGTGATCAGTCCACATATTGAAACATAAGTGAATTATCAACGTCCATGGGCTGTTGGAATTGAAAGGGACATTGAAGACATTCAAAGACATGAATAATGTAAGACCTAAAACACAAACATGCGAACACTCGCTCACACATGCATATTCTAAATCAGTTTGGAAGCCCAACCTAGTCCAACCATGATGTCAAAATCACACCAAAAAAACAAGAGAGTAAGAAAGAATTAACTGAGGATACAACCATCGGTTTAACCCATTCTGACTGCAAGGTTTAGTTTGGGGTAAAAAAATGTGGTTTTATAATTGCAAAGAACACCCCACTCTCCTAACATCCCACTCTCCTCTCACCGTTTTTCTCGGATTTTTTTTTATTATTTTCAAACAAAAAGACTTCTTCATTCCTTTCCCAACTCGCCATTCTCTCTCTCTCTCTCTCTGGCACTACATTGAGGGTCCACCAGGGCAAAAGTACATCGAAGGATCGAAAGGTGCATGTGGCTCCTGGGACAATGTTTGGTGGGTTGGTAGCAGTGATGGGAAGTGATCGTGGCCTCTAATGGGTATGTGAGGAAGCAGCCATAATGCAATGAGCAGGGGGATCTGTGCATTCAACATCGACATGCATGACCTGCATTCCTGCAAGCATCGATTTTTCCACCGCGCCAGGAGCATTGATATTTGTTGAAAATAGAGAGAGTGACAGTTCTTATTTACCTGTAATTGTTTGAGTGGGAAGCATGCCCAATATGTAGACCTAACAGAGGCATTTGAGGTCTGGTGTTACCGGTCTAAGATTGCCAAGAGAAAGGATAATTACTTTGGGCCTGTAATTATTGGTTATTGTTCATCTAAATAACTAACCTTTGGGCCTGTTTGGATCTTTCCAAGCCAATGGTTTATATGCTAATTGAGGGGGTTCATGTGTTTGAATAACCCAAGTTTCCAGTAAGTGAGATGTTTTGTTATTTGCCTTAACCAATGACAGGAAAACAAAATTGCAGGTAATTAAATTAGTAAGCTGATAGCCAAGCAACCAAGTTTGAGATCCAAACAAGGCTTATGTAACAAAGGTGGCTTTAACAGCCAGGAACTCCAAGCAATCCATAGATGGTGGGCTTGAGCTTCATTCAAATTTTTTTAAACATAATTTATAAAAATAAGTTTATTATATTTACATGTCATTCAGACAAATGTGGCAAAATAAAGAACATGCGTAAATGATGTGAAAATGATGATGGTAGACAAACGTTGTAAAAGAAACACATACATAAAGCTTACATACTCAATTATTGCATATTCAACAACTCCATATGTAAATGACATTTACACAAAAAAATGCGTAAAAGACAAATGACCCCTTGGAAGGAGACAATATTCCCTTGTTATAGTAACAGTCTCCATCAATAACCACTAGTTATCAGCCGATACAATGAGCATCAGTGATCAGTCCACATTTTGGAACATAAGTAAATTATCAACGCCCATGGGCTGTTGGATTTGCAAGGGACATTGAAGACATTCAAATACATGAATAATGTAAGTCCTACAACACAAGCATGCGAACACTCGCTCACATGTGCACATGCATAGGCACAAGCAGACACATCATTCATTCATTTGATCATTTCCCAACCATACAAACATCAGCATTTATGGGCCTGTTGACCCATACTATACATGGGTGATACAAAGCTTGAATTCTCAATTAGCCAATGGCCCAACCAAACAACAGTATAGGCCCAAATCGATCGGCCATACCTCTTCTCGTCCAATGATCTACAAAATCCACCATTCAGTACTCAATGCTCCAAATAATCCAGAATCAACAACAAGAATCAATGAATTCTCAAAATTCAGTGACACTAATCCATTTTTACTCCTAATTAACCAAGGATTGGGTGAGATTACAAATTAGCGCAAACAAGAGGTACCATAGTTCTAAAACTTGAGCAGACTTAGCTTGCTGTTGCGTCTAGTTGCTTGAGGCAACAGGGTTTAAGTCAAGCCTGAGTGTTGGATTTTAAAACACTGAAGCTCGCACATGTCCTTCCCCCCTAAGATCTCATCCAAAGTAATAACATGACATTTATTTTGGTAGTCAATCTTGTACCTTCTACAGAACTTAGAAAGGAAATGGGAATGATAGTCCCACTCCCACGTATTTAACATTGTGTTTAGAAGGCTGATAGAATTGAAACGCTTGCTAACATTATTCAATACTTGGTATTGGAACAAAATCTCCATTGCTATTCCTTAGCTACTTTTTTTGTGCTTTAAATAAAATTGACTTGTATTTGGGAATTAAGATACTTAAGTGCACTTACATTTTTCTCTTTTGTTTTTAAAGGACCGGTGAAAACTTTAGAGTACAGGAAAGCTTTCAAGCAAGTGTCATCCATTCAAAAGATGGTTGGAAATGAGAGTTTGCACTGCTCATCATATACTCTCTTAGTACATCATCAACTCTATACAACTCCATGTTCACCAGCTTAAGTATGCAAAATCTGTGAATTCCCGATGCAATAACCCTTTCAGCCAACATAGTCAATACCTATTTGCAGGTGCACAAATACAGTACCTGATCCCGGTATTTTGTGCCACGCTCCTAATATTTTTTAGAAATCATCCAATGTTAATTTTGAATGATACAATTGCACTCGGTTTTACCAACATCACCTCTTGAATCAGGATATGAATTCTCAAATTCCTATAACATATATATATCAGTAAAGCCAAAGAATGAGAGTTGTTTGTAGGGTAATATAATAGGTTCTTCTTCCATGCTACTATGACATCTTTTGACTTCATGTTTGGCAAGAAAATAAGAAAACAGAACTTGTGAAATCAAAATTTCAAGTCTAACTTATCATAAAGTATCATTCGGCCTACCACAGATTTCAGAGAAAAGATTTCTACCCAATGTTTTGCATCTGACACCTTGAATATCCACTTTTTCTTATGATTCATGTTCTTTCTAGACCTTACAAACTAGAATCATTTGATAAGCCTCAGTTGCTTTGGTGGGTTTCCTTCAAAACCATGATTTAAAGGGGAAAATCAGCAAAATGACAAGGACCCACGAGATACTTAAGTGTAGATGACCCAACAAAACACTTTGACACAAACCCTTTTAAGAAATGAAAGTATTTTCTTGTCAATTCTTCCATTTACATGACTCAGATAAAGATTGACAGAGACAGTAATTACATGTTGATGAATGCAGAGAACAAACAGTGATGAAGAGACGAAGTTGCAAAACAATCACAGAGAGAGAGAGTACCTGGAGGGAAAAGAGATCTATTTTTTTATTTATTTTTTCCATGAGATCTTTGGAATCAGATCTTTTCCTCAAATGGGTGAAGTAGATTTCTATCAATGATCACTTATTTCTCTTCTTCTCCTGGTTTAATTTGTTGGGGTTTGACTACTTTTACTCTTGTTTTACCACACCCCAAATGCCAATTTGAAAGGATTGTGAATCGGTTGCGATTTTTTATTAATGAGATCTTTGATTGGAAGCACAATGAAGCTTTCTAATCTTCTGGGGTTTTGTCAAAATGTAGGATTTTAAGGGAACGGTAGATCCATTCAAAGTCAATACGGTGGATACAACAGGTCGGGGTGGATTGTTAGTGTTTGGGAATACGCCAAGCAGAAGTAGCTATGAGGGGCCTGGTGTGCCAGCCAAGCATCAAGCACCCATTGTTCTCCTCAACCCTGTACCCATCATCACCAGCGAACAGAGCCAATAGCCTGCTAGCCTGCTTGAAAGCGTTCGAGCCCAGATTCACCGGTCCGAACCCGGCTGCACCCATCCTCGCCCTCCACTTTTACACATATAAAAATGGATTGAAAGAGCAGCAGCAGAGGGACGTTCGTTCCATATGCAGATTTGTTCTTTACATGAACATAGGGCAGAGCACAGCAGTTGGCTCAAGAATAACGCATACAAAGCATTTAAAAAAATCCTGCCATGAAAACCCTCTTTCTTTGGGATTCTGATGAAGAGAGATGGGAAGAAAGAGTAGATTGGTAGATGATGAGGAGAATAGAAGAAAGGAGAGAGAGACAGAGCGGGTACCTTCTTCGGAGAAGAGAGCAAACCCTACAAACGAATATTTGCAATGGCGCCCGAGAATCTGCAGATTTTGATGGTGCTGCAGCGAGTAACGATGATGGAGAGATGTCGATGGAGAGGAGACGAAGCACGGGGCAGCGTTGGAGCTGGAGGTTCGAAAAGGGTCCGATGAGGTCTTTTCTCTTCGGTGATGGAGCTGCAACTTGGAAAGGAGTGAAATGGGCGTTTCTCTTCGGTGATGGAGCTGCAACGATGGAGACGCCCAAATCAGCCGCTGGTGGAGACGATGCACAGGAATGTGGAAGGAGAGAAATTTTCGTTCCAAGGAGGAGAGGGAAACGAAAAGGGGAAATGAGTGAAATGGGCGCCCATCCATAAAAAACAAGTGTTATATATAAACTGTTGACAGCCGTTGGATCCACTTTACAGATCCAACGGCTGTCAGCAAACTTCTCATACATGATGTGAGAAGCCTTCTCACCTGAACAAAACCGTATATATATATATATATATATATATATATATATATATATATATATATATATATATATATATATATATGGGCCCTTGCTAGATGAGAACCATTCAAAATCTCTAGATGACCACACGCAACTTTGAGGTGAATAATGAATGTTGAGGTTTTGGTATTTTATGGATTATATGACAAATTTTTGAGAAAGTATTCATAACCATTGGTAGGAAGCTTCCTTCCATCCAAACTTAAAATTCCAGTTGCTCCTCTACTCGAAGAGGTGTTGATTCTTTGAAAATGGAGAGATTCCTCTTTTTTATTTGTTCATCAAACCTGCCCTAAAACAACTCTCTCCTCTTCTCAAGCTTTGCTCTCTGCTGCCTCTCTGGCTCTGCGCTGCCGTTTTCCTCTCTCCCTCTCCCTCTCCTGCCTTAGCCATTTCTCTCTCTCCCTCTCTCGCCCAGTCTCACTGCTCACGGCCTGTTTGTCCATACTCAAAGGTAAGTCGATAAATCATTCTCTGCCTCCTTGTATTTAATAGTTTTTTTTACTTCTGTTAATCTTTTTCTTCATTTGGGTTTCTCAATTTCTTTTAGATTCTTTTATGGTGGAGTGGTTTTAGATGTTCCAACATCTGATTCCATTTCTGAGTCTTAGATCTGTTTTCCGTTCATAGTCTTTGGGAGTAAGGTTTAAGTTTTTATTAGTCTTTTGGATCTTTTATGTCTTGATTTGCATCAAGTAATTGTGATGTTATACACAAGTGATTTGATAGTTGAACAACTTAGATGAAGGATCTTATCATGAAATATGAACATCCTGCTTTATAAGATTTAACATTCTCCTTGTGTTTTGATTACCTTCTGCTAGATCATCTAGTTTGTATTCATGTAGTGGCTGCTCTGTTGTTAAGTTGTAGATGCTTGTTGTTTTCTTCCTCACATCTCATTCCTTTGTTTTGCTGCTAGAACTTACAATATCTTACCAATCATAAAAATAATAGCATCTTTAAAAATCGTGATTTGCTTTTATTAACTAAGCGGTAGAGCTCCTGCCATGCACGGGCTTGGATTCAGAGAGAAATATACTGAAAAATGAGTTATAGAACAAATATTAGCTTTTTCTTTCTTTCTTCTTCTGTCCTCAGTTTTATCACAAAAGAAAGAAAAAAGGAAGTTGAGCATTGCAATGAAATTATTAGAGTAAATTTTAGTTTTGATTTGAAGAGTATGAGGAGGAGGGTCATACAACACAAGTGATTGTAGTATCTGCATATAGATTTTAGGCCATGGTTTTGCAATTTAGGTCACACATCCGTTAAAGGTCTATTGAGTTCTTCTAGACATTACTTGGCCAACATATGATACTCATTTCTATTGATTTTCTATTGTCACCTGCAAAAAAAAAAAAAAAAACACTCAGCCATGTTGCTTGTTGCACTGCATTGCCGGTCCCAAGCCTGGAAAAAAGGAGGGTTTAAGGTCCGGTGACAGTATATGAATAATTAGATAATGCTGATCTTATGTTCAAGATCGTGCTTAAGCCCAAGCCCGGCCCGAGCCCGCACGGGATGGGATTTGCATAGGCCCGCTCAATTTAGTGTTGAGATTGGATAACCCCCGGTGGGCCCGTCCAATATTCGAGATGGGATTGGACAACCCATGCCCAGGCCCGGTCCGGTCCATTGACAGGCCTAGATACCACTTGTGTGGTAAAAAAAGGAGTTTACTCAACTTAATTAATCATATCCATGATTTGCATTATGATTCGATGGAAGAAGATGCAACAACATTTAATCTTTTTAATGCCAATGCCATCCAATCATAGATGCCTCCTTTACATCAATTAAATGATACTAACATAATTTTTTTATAAAAAAAAAATGTTCTTTCATTCCCAATTAATAATTCAACGCATAGCTTAACCTCGAGTTGTACTCAAATACATATAATTGAGAATGAAAAATAGTGAAAGTCCGGGATCCAAAACTGGGGGGGGGGGGGTTTAATAGGGTGAGCCCAAATACTAGGCCAATTTTAAAATCCTATTGTCAATTATGCTTTTGGTGATGTTCTATTGAATTGAATATAAGAGATGTATCGAGAATGTAATTGAGCATGTAATCTAAACATCAATCATATCATCAAAAACCATGATCATCAACCATAAATATAAATTGAAAACATGCAATCATCAACCATAACACAAGAATTTTATAGTGGTTCGGCCAATGTGCCTACTTCCACTCCTGGCTTCCCCGCTAGATTTTCCATTATCTCCATTTCAGGTTTTAGGTTCACCTCCAAACTTACAACCCACTCCTTATGCTTTTCAAGGTTTAGCAATAACCTTTATAACCACTTATACTTTTCAAAGGCTTAGCAATAACCTATTCAACAATGATATTTGTCTCTCTAAATTGTTTCCATCAATACACTAGGAGAGATACATTTGAGTACAATTTTTGTGCCTCTTAACACAGGCTGATGTAAAAATGTAAACTTAGCTCAAGGCATATGCATAGTGATTACAAAGATCTATGAATGATGCATATACTGGAAACTCTCTATCTCCTTTTGAAATTGAATGCTCATTAATGATGCAAAGATGAAATCCATAAATGTAAGATAGAGAAATTAAATGATGCACACATGTTTAAATTGATGAACAAACTAGTTTAGAAAAATGCAACCTAAGTCTAGCAAGTTTGTTCAAAACATGAAATTAATAACATGTGTAAACCAAGTCAAATGTTGAAAACATATTACTAAGCATGTTTAAAGTCCTAAGCATGTTATGTAAACAACATTTGAACAAGTTAAACAAACATTTAATCATGCCATCAAATGTAACAAAGATTTAAAACATAGCATGAATTAATTTTGAGAAAAGGAAGCAAACCCATTTGAAGAATCAAAGGTTGAAAACCATGGATTACCCTCCTAGCCTTCCTCTAGACTAGCCTAGTTGTTCCTCCTTCCTTGACCCTCAAAAGACTAAAAAATGTTGGCACAAACCCCAAGGAATATGTTCAAATATATAGCAAAAAGGTCTCCAATGGCTATTTGGTCGGTTAACCTACTTACAGTTCAGGTAACCGAACTCCAACGGTCATAAAAATTTGAACTCGGTTAGCCGGACTTCCATATGTCGGTTAACCGGTCATTGACCGGCAAAAATTTACATTTTTCAACTACCAGCTATTGTGACTGAGGGTTGACCGAACCAAACTGAGCGTTGGTTAACCGAATTTTCCCTGAGTTTTTTAGTTGAAAATGATTTTCTAAATGAGAAATTTGGCCATGGAAACCTAGACTTGAATTGAGACTAACATGTTTTAAAATTGAGTTTCAAAATGTGATCCAAAACATGTTTTTGCGTGAATTTTCAAAATTCCAATTGATAAAACTTTTGAAGCTAACTTGTAAAGTTCAAAACATGCATAAAAGTCGAGTCTTAAAAAATGATGCCATACATGAAAACTTTAAGAAAAAAATGCATGTAGATTTTCAAGATACAAAGATTAAAAGCTTATGAGAAAATGGGAGATCAAACTATCATGAAAATGTGAATGCATCCAATCGAATTGCAACAAATGAAAACCCTAACAAATAGTTTACATAATCTAATATCTAACGCATAAATATCAAATTAGCTTATTGGTATGTATATTATTAACTAAACATTTCAAATAGCTAAGCCCAAAGAGATGGATTAGTCTCAAAACACGTAAAGATTGACTTTCTTTCTCTCCCTTGTCAAGTTGGTCCGGGTTAGCCATTTAGATATGGGTCCGGGTTTTCGACTCATGAAAAGCCCTAAATTTACGGTTAGGTAACAGATTTCAGTTGATTTATTTATTCTCCTCATCTTTTTCCAATTTTTCTTAGGAGGTGTGATTGAGGAGATAAATATAGGTCAAATTTAGAGGGGATGGGTTTTGTTTGAATAGAAATGGAATGAATTTTTAGGTGGAGTGAATTTTTTTAACCCATCATTTGGGTTTGGTGCATTTTTCAAGAAAAATTGGAAACCCCACATGTTTAGGGTTTTCAATTTTCAGAGAAAATGGGCATAGGGGATGAATGGTGGAATATTCAGTGTCCTATTTTCAAGGTGTATTGGATGGTTGGACTGAGAATAACTAGAGAAGTTTTGTTTGTAAAATGAAAACCCAGTATTTTGTAGTTTGATCTTTTGGGTGAAATAGTAAAGTATTATGTTTCGGTTCTAAATGATTATAAGACTTAATTTGATGCGTTCCATCAGTCCTGGGGCTTTTGGCGTATTGGTTAGGTACATAACATTTGGTATCAGAGCCAACCTCCACGTCTCGGATTCAAGTCACGGAAAAGGCTACCTGGAGTAGAGTGAGAGCCATCTAAAAAAATAGAGAAAAGGGCTACCTACCGCTAGAGTGAAAGCCGCTGCGGAGAGGGCTACCTGGAGCAAAGTGTGAGCCGTCCTAAGAGGGGAAAAGGACTACTTGCCGCCAGAGTGAGAGCTACCGAGGACGTTGGCTGCAAAAGCGTGGTGGTATGTTATGGTTCTAAATGATTATAAGACTTAATTTGACGCGTTCCATCAGTCCTGGGGCTTTTGGCGTATTGGTTAGGTACATAACATATTACTAGACTACGGCTGAGGTGATGGTGCTTGTGTTGCTAGGAAGAGAAAGAAGGAGAAGCGGATGTGAAATAATATTAAATTCAAAGTTTAAGAACTGTTCTCATAATTTTTCTAATAAAAGTATTTGAATGTACAGGACACTAAACTAGGGAGGAGAACCTTTTTTTTTTCCTTCTTAATAAATCACTTTTTTCTTTACCCATTTGGATATACTTTTGGGAAAAAATGATTATCTTCCTAAGCTTTTAGAAAGTGTAAGGCCAAGGTTTTCCGTGCTCAAGTTTTGCCCAGTTTTAATTACCCAAAAAAAAAAAAGCCTGGGCAGGGGAAAAACCCTTTCTTGGGGTGTTCATATTGGAACCAAATTTTTTTTTGCATCCGCAACGGACTTCTGTGGAGAGTGGAATTATAATGTTATACAAATAATGCCAAAAAAGTTGGATAAAAGATCTTCTCCTAAAGGGAGCAGAAAACACTCTCTCTCTCTCTAATTTTGTTAATACAATTGACATTTAACTGTCTAATAATTAGTTTATAGAAATTTTTTGTTTTAAATGATTTTCTATGGCATAGTTTTTCCATTCAAATCTATGCAAATCGCTACGAATGAAAAGCCGCGATTCTCCACCCAGAGTTTTCTCCTATATCTCCACCAAGTGGTAATTTTTGACTTGTCGGGCGTTTGAGTTTTATTTTATGTTTATGTCTATAAACAATAGACTAGCACAAAATCCCATGCTAATCACGGGTATGCATGAAGAGAGATGATTCTATGTATGTTAGAAAGGGGGAAGGTGGGAGTCCATAAGTAGGGGAAGTATATTAGTGGAAGTGGAGGGAGAGTATGTTAGCAGTTGTAGAAACCGAAAATAACTTCCGGTCAAAATTAAAAAGTGAAGTCAAAATTAGATCCAAAACCTTCTAGCTTAATATATTATAATTGGTCTCTTTGAAAGATTCTTTTCCTTTTTCTCCAGCAGACCACTCTTTCATTTTCCTGTAAAGCCAAAGCTTGGAATAAGGTTCACCAATGAAGGAATTTCATGTTGATGGCTCCACCACTCTATCCCTAGCCCTCTTCACTGACGTATCCAACAGCAAGTAATTTTTTTTCTTGTTCCTCTCTCTCTCTCTCTCTCTCTCTCTCTCTCTCTCTCTCTCATCCTACGTTCAGAATAAGATCTCAATCCCCGTTGAAATCCTTGCAGGGAACTCCTCAATTCCATGCAGGCCGGAACTCTGGAACCAGAAGCTGCATTTCTCAATGCTTCGCTAGTAATCTCTCTCTCTCTCTCTCAATACTTCAGTAGGTGTCGGGACACATCTTTGATGATGATAATGATGTGTGTGTAGGGCCCCCTTCTGCTGCACTCATCCACTCAATGTCACATGTGGGGCCCACATGGGGATGGGCAAGTGGGCTGGGCGACCAGAGGATCAAAAGATTATTATTATTATTATAATTATTATTATTAATGCTTTAATATTAGCCATTTCCATCTTAATGCATTGCATAGATTATTACAATTCTCATATGACATGGTGGTTTGGAGCCTGTTAAACAATAAGTGTTGCTTAGAATTTCTAAGAGTTTAATACAATTCAAACGATACCAATTGACGATTCATTTTTCACACCATTAAAAGCCAGATTGGAGCCTATTAAGAGGCACTAACTTTTCAATCCGGTGAGTCCAATAAAAAAAAAAGCGATTGATGCTCCTTAACCAAAAGTGTTCTCTTATATACCACAGGCCATAGGTGTTGTTAGGGAGGACTGTAATGCTTCTCAGATCCTCTTATTCTAGTCCGGCTTATTTTGGCTCGGTAAATAAGGTGGAGCTTCTTGCTTTAAGGACAGGTCTACAAAATGCCTATTGTCTTAACCTCCATGGCCTATTGATGGAGGGTGATTTGTCTTGCCCGATTCACTGGGCTTCAAGGAGGTGCAAGCCTCCATGGCATCTGGCGATTATGGTGGATGAAGTGCTAGATCTGGCTAGACTTTTAAATGCTTGCTTCAATCATATTAAGCCATTGCCAAATGTGCTAAGGTGGGAGTTTCAATGATAGAGTTTGCATTTATCCCATGAATCTTTTCTTGATCTAGACTTTTCTCTTTAACTTGTTTTTGCTGGGGTGCTTGTTTTTTGTTTTTTGTGTTTTGCTTGTCAGTATATATTTCTTGTATTGCTAACTTGGTTTAATGAAAGTTATCATTCAAATAAAAATAAAAATAAAATCACAAGACTACCATGAGAATCCTCATCCAAGCCAAAAGCCAATAAATGACAAATTGACAATAGAAAGGGGTTATGTCTGATCCACCACAATGACATAAAAATAAGTCTATAATTTTCCCCAAGTGTGGTAGAAATGGACATTATGCAATTGATTGTCCTAATGAATCAGGTTGGATCATATGTGGTGGAAATAGACATTGCATGGTCGAATGCCCTACTAAATCAACATGCAAGAAACTCATCTGGTTAATATAGTGTTTGATAAAGTGTAAGTGCGGAATGAGTGACAAAAGAGATGAACTAGGAAAATAAAGAAGAGTCAAATCAAGAAAAGAAAGCTTCAAATCATTTGATGAATCAAGTGATACCAGTCATTTCAAAAACACCCATAGGAGCATTAAATGGTAGATCTTTGGTTTTGAGCAACCTTGAAGCTTATTCAACCATTCAGATTGCCTATATCGACTTTCCATTTGGTGATTGATGGTGGATGCCTGCATAAGAAAAATTGACAGATGGATTGTACTTTTAAAACAAATTTGGCGGTAAGATGTGACCTGTTAGATGATCCAATTATTCAAAGGCCCTACAAAGCACCTCAAGGCTGTCAGCAGAAGCCACACCTCCATTCTACTATCATGTGGAGAACTTGATTGCATGCTCTTCCTATTAGTGGCTGATGAAAGAAGTACAACCGTTAGATGGTGAATTTTTTATCTAGTAGGATGCTATTTGAACTCGTCGGAGTCGAGTTCTCTCAAGCCGACAGAATTGATGCAGCCCAAGTGAATCATAAGCCCAGGGGCTACAAGAGGAGCCCCCAAAAGATAGACCCACAACCAGCCAACCCATTGACCGTAACCATAGTGGGTCAAGCCCATAGATGAATGATCCATTGGGCCAAGCCCATATTCAACCAACCCAATAGCCCAAGTACGCTTACTTCCTTTGTATGTACCTTTTTCAATAAAGTTTCCTACATCTAGATTAGATAGCTTATACCTAGTATGATGATTGATTGACACGTAATCAATGAAGGAAAGGATATTAAGAAACAAGAGATTTGCATGTAATCGATTTCATGGAAGAAGGGAATGGGAATTCATTTTTGGGTCCCTTGTAGGCATGATTGTCCTTCTCCTCTGTTCCTTGTAATCTCTTATCCGTGAATCAAAGAAAAAAACACTCTTTCACTATTGCCACTTGCAAGTGCTCTGAGCAATTGTTTTTCTTGTGTGAAGAGTGAAGACTTCTTGGGTTGCAAATGGCAATGACTCCTAAGGCTGGGCATGCATGGTGAATGCATGAAGACTCTATCCATCATTGGGTCCTATTAGTTTAGTTTTCTTTTCAAATTTGCAATTACCATTAAAAAACTTACAACCTAAATGAAATATCACTCACCAACATAGTTGTTTATAGACATTAGGTCCTTCCCAAGGCGAGTTTCAGGTTGAAGCTGTTATGGTTAAATGGAGATATTGGCTACTTGCACTTTGTAATTTGTATAGTTAGGGTCCCAAAAGAATAAGGGGAAATAATAAAAAAGTTGAAGCACTAGAAACTAAAAAGAAAGGAAGAAAGAAATATCACTTACTTTTGTACTTGTGTAAGCTGTTATCAACTGTTTGGACAGGTCCCAGATGTTTTCCCTGTACTAGCAGCAGCTCATAAAACTCTTTTATCCAAATCAAGGGAATCACTGACCACACGCACCCTTCACTCTGAGCTTGTTTATAACTACTCAGGCTCTAAACATGTATGTGCCCATCTTAACAAATTCTACTCACCCATTATTTGTTTTTTTTTTTCTAATTGTCATGCAATCAGTAATTGGCATTTTCTCTGGCTGTTTTACTAGATAACTGAATCATTGAAGAGATGTGGAATCTCTGATACCACTACCTATGTTCTTGCTGCCCGTTTTGGGGCTTCTGCTGATGAGGTGAGAATTGAGTCAGATGTTTTGAATGAATTTCTTACTTTTAATTTCAATGATGTGAGCATTTCAGTAGATCAATTTTATATCTGTTCATTTGTACAATTTGATTTCTATGCATATGGTCAGAGACTTGTTTATCTCTAAGGGCTGGTTTGTAAGATGCATGTCTTTTCCTTCATAGCTCGCGCTCATTTAAGTAAACTGATGGATACTCGTTTAATTTATTTTCTCAAAAATGTGGAAGAAGGCAAATAAGCAACCTGCCTTATCCCTGGTCATCACACACACCAAACAAACTGAACTGGTATTAAGTATGGGTAGAACTGCCATAACCCAATGCTTAATGTGCATCTCCATCTTCTTTACTCTTAGATCTACTAAATTTGCACTCCATATATTTTTTCATTGATTGGTTATAGCAATTTATAACCCATTGGCAATTTATAACCTAATATGTCTGATCTCAATGTAAGTGTCTTAAAGTAGGGTTTGCTGTAGATTCTCCACATGATGATCATATCCAAATCTTTTGGTCCTTGATTTGATCAATTTGAACACCCCTTAATTTAGTTTGTAAATTTCCATATTGCTCAATCTTGATGTTGTCCGAGCCTGGGAAATCTAAAGTGGGAAGTACCCACCCGCAACTTCTCTCGAGAAAGAGGGAAAAAGGCCAGAAGTTTTTCCATAAAGCATTCATTCTTGTTAGAATCTACACCAATGCGTATCCAGGAGGGATCAATTTCTGCTGTGATTATGTTCAACCACCAATGCTGCTGCTTCTTTTTATTTTTATTTTGTTGTCTTTCCATTATATGATGTGAAATTTGTGCGAGCTCCATCATCTTCTCAAAGGAAGTCTGCTTTTCTTTTCTTTCTTTTTTTTTTTTGTTATGTTATCAACATAGGTATTTTGGAAGTTAACAGACTTGGGCTCTCTTTTGAATGCTTATGGTGTTTCTTGAGACCTAAATCCATGTTGGTATTGACATAGTATTAAGTTTATCAGATGAAAATGGTAGAGAAGCTTATCACTGGGAAAGAGATTGATTTGGAAGAGTTGGAAAGCAGAGCGAACAAAGCTCAGATACAAAAGGTTTGACAAGATTGTTAGTATGGAGTTCCTGTTTCTGCTTCCTTTATTTTGATTTTTATTTTTTTGAAAACTGACGGATGGTTCCACTTTTCAGCATTATAAAATATCAGGCCTGGAATTAGCAATTTCCTCCCTGGCTGATTCCATCACATGCCGGATTGCTGCTCGAGATGCCTTGTGAGGAATTATGTAATTTGCTTTACGTAGTTTTTCTGTCTTTAATTTATAAGCATCATTATCCTTGGACAAATCTTATTATGATATGGCTCTTTATTTTTGAAGATTGGGAAACAAGTCGCAGCTCCTAGTACAATTGATTTCATCAGCTCCTACAGTGCCACTTTCTATGACTACATGTTTACTCACGAGTCATACTCTAGGAAATACCATTGCATTATCTACAGCCAATGGGAAATTCTCTTTTCCTTCTGCATCATGTTTCGGTAAATCACATTATGTAGCAAATTCAGACAAGATTGAACCAATACATAAGTTATCATGGATTCAATCCAGGGACCTAACCTAACTCCCCTAGTTAACCACTGTTCTAGTTGTGCTGATGGTGGCATTAGGGATTTCGGTATTGGAGAACAGGATCCTTTTTTACTAGGGCAGTACCAGAAGTTTTCTTTCAGGGGGCCTAAACAAAGCTTTAGTTAAGAGGCAATGTAGATATGTAGCTAGATATTCAACTGTTCACCACAGCTACAGGTATAAATGCACAGCACAACACAGCCCATGAATAACACTTTAAGTGGAGATCACAAAAATGTGAAAGGATCTACTTTTGTGAAATGATTCAAATCATGTTCTAAAGCATATTGCCTAAAAATTGCTTATGAGAAAGGAGCGGAGATAACTGTAGTTAATAAAATCTAAAGCAGAAAAGTCAATTTGATTGTAGGAAAAAGTGATAACACCAATATAGAAAATCAAGTAATATGTATAGGTTTCTATAAGAACTGTCCATCTGTAGTCCTACCAATAAATTGTAAGCACTGTTGGGCTTTGAAGAATATAAACTTTTTCTTATTTTATTTATATTGGCAACTAAAAACCTTTGTTAAGAAAGAAGAGAAGTACAGCGAGGCATTGTAATTTATACTCGCAAGACCCGTGAAACACCAAACTCCCAATGATTACATCAAAAGACCTACAAAAGGCTCATCTCTATCTACCCCTTGCTTTGCCAATGAGTTTTCAATTTCATTTGTTGAATGAAGAACATCATGAAACCTCACCTGGACTGAAGAATCTAAATGTCTGACCTCATTCAAATCGTATTGAAGCTTCCAAGGACGTTTTGACTGTAATTGCCATTTAAGAATAGTATTGTCAGAGTTGCTTTCCGTAACAAGCTCCTCATGAAAGGAGTAGTAAATCCTCAAGGCCTCACAATGGCCAAGATTTCCACTCTGTTGGAATCTTCAACTCCTATTATACTAAGTGAAAATTATTCCCACACTTTGTTGAGTACCGAAGTTCCAAGTTTTGCAAATTCGTTAAAAAAACATGCAGTTGATTTTACTGCACAAACTAAATGCAGATTGTACAAATTGGTGCACTAGCAGTTACAGATAATGAATATACTATCAGCTCATTTGTAATCTGAAGCAAGTGCATAGTCCATGAGTTGAGCATTAATTGGACAAAGAACATGAGTATGGAGTGAGAGGATCCGCCCTTCAAAGCACAGAAATGTACACCACTGGCTGAAAAAAGTCCCACTAAATCATTATATAAGCAAAATCGTGACAAGTTATAATCTTGAATATTATTCCAACAAATGATCTCCATAACACATTGATTTTCTAGAAGCTAACACTGAATCCTATTAATTGTTATTGGTCATTACTCATTTACTCTTACCATGTTCATAGATCAGCCACAACTCTAAGAATTAACGTTATAGCTCTGTCATAACCTTAGTTCTTCAGTGATTAATATTTAAAGCATGCTCAACTATAAAGTTATGGGCATTTCCCTCATTGCATATATAGATTAGAATAGAACATCATTAAAAGCACATATGAAAAGATGTTCACACACAAATTTCATAGCCCACCTTTTCATTAAAAACATTGTGATTTTTAGATTGATTAGGATGGTACAACTCTTCTATGAATGAATGAATGCTCAAAGGAAATAGGTTTGGTAAAAGAGAAATTGAGGTATCTTGAGAATTGTTAAAGATTTTCTATTACATTTGGGGTCTTGTCCAATATTTTGTGAGAGATATGAGTTTATGACTAGCTATATTTAGGAGAACTACCACTCAGTCCAGAAAAAGTGAAAAATCGAATATTCAAAACTAGCAGGTCCGCAGAATTTGTACTACGTTATGAACCTACTGTGTTCCTCTTATGCTTGTAAGCTGGTGAATCTTGAAGAAATTTATTTGATGGTAGAATGTGTTTATATGTGTACATATCAATCTCTAATAAAAACAGGTGGTGAAAATGTGACCAGTTCTATATGTATCAAATACTTTCTTTGAGCATAGAAACTAAAATGAATTCATCAACACAAAATGAGGTGCTATTGTGAAATTTTAAACTATAATTTCCAGCCTTTGAATTTGCTTAAGACCTGTTTTTTTGGTAAATTCCCCAAATTCTTCTTATGCTTTACTAGGTAGGTTATTGGAATCCAAATTTGGAGTTTGAGAGACTGAAAATGCTGTTTTACACACAACTATTTGAAAATCTCTCAATCATTGGAATTCTGAGAATTTTTAGGGTACAATGGTCTGACCATATAATGCTCTTTTAGAATTACCAACAAGAAATCAGTTCTAGAAATGCTTGTAACAAAAAACAAAAGGATATGTGGAGTCCATGTGAAGTACTTTTTGTACAAAACATAAATGCCAACCAAAGGGAATTAATGCTCTGTAATAATTCATTGGTGGTCATTCAATGATAACTTTCTTGCTCCACGCCCAATTCATTTGATTCAATACTACATTTGGTCATGGATGTAATTAAAGCAAAAGTGACACAATCAATAAAAGGAACATGAAAAACCCAAGAGGAAAAGATGAAATAAAAAGTGTGATGCTCCCATGCTGATTTCCCTAAATGATGGTCACCCCCACCTTGATGTAATTTGACCTTTCATCATCTTGTATGATCAATCCCACTCATATGACAGGGCTCTCTAATTTATAGGAACCGGCTCAAATGTCTCTTTATTTGGCACAATAATTCCAATTGTGTATATCACTATGGCTGAAGCAAAATCTGGACCATTATATGGCAACTGCTGCAGTAAAAGAGAGGATGGGAGATGAAGAATCTGATCTTGAGTGGGGCCCATAACTTTAGGCAGTCCCTTGCTGGCTTTTCTAGAGGAAATATACTTTATACAGCCATTAATGCATGTGAATACAGGCATTGCAGTTTGCAGCTGCCCTGTGGGCCTATACTATTCAGTGATTTCGTCATGTGAATTGGAATTATTGTTGCACTTGCATTGTTGCAGTAAGCATCTGTTCAGGGGGCACAAGTTTGTCAGATTTTCATCCCACCCATTGCTCTGAGACCACTGTAACATGTGGGATCCAAAGAATGAAGCTAGGTCACCTACACTTTTACTGTCACGTGAACCTTGAATAGGGTATGTATGTTCCTTGTACTGTTACATTGAGGTAGAGTGGGCCTGGCTGAAAGTATTCAGCCAGGGTCATCAAAATCATCAGTCCTAATATTCAGGTTTTAGTTTACCCTGCATGTTTGAGAGTTGGGCTAGGCCTGCCAATTTGATAAAAATATGGAAGGCGGCCTGAGGCACCCCCATGTATGAACTTAGATCCATCCCATTAGAAATTGCACCAAAAAAGGACCCCAAGCCAAGCATACATGCCTTAAAAACACAGCAAGTCTAACCCTGGCCCTGTCCCTGCCCCTGCCCCTGCCCCTGCCCACGCCTAGGTGTTGATCATGACTTGATACCATTTTGCACATGGGTTCGACAGGCAGGCTGGGACTGTTCTGGGCCTACCAAAAGCTAGGTTTTCATGATTTGAGCCCATTTTACCCATAGGTTAAACCTGAGACCAATCATGAGAAATAATTTTACTTTATAAATCCATTAAATTTGAGGCTGTAAAGTAAATGTGAGATCGATCTCATTATAGAGATAATTGGCAAAATTCAGATCAACATCATATCTAAGTATCTGAGTATCTAACCCATTTCCCTTCCTCATATGATTAGAATGCATATAAGTGAGCCTGGGGTTGTTTTTAAAAGCGAACCTGGTATTACGTTAAGCCTACGAGATCAGTAGATTTGTTAGTGTGGCCCACTTGTAAAATCCAAGTCCCTCAAAATTAATCTCATCCTATCATCAGGATGTTCACACGTAAAAATCTACATGATTAAATTATAAAGAATAA
Organism: Cinnamomum chago; assembly: GCA_038049695.1. Lineage (NCBI taxonomy): Eukaryota > Viridiplantae > Streptophyta > Magnoliopsida > Laurales > Lauraceae > Cinnamomum > Cinnamomum chago. The sequence continues at coordinate 17,426,591 of CP142453.1, forward strand.
GAATCAATTGTGAGAATGATCATCTGTAAAACAAATAATTTCAACATAGAAGAATCCTAATCTAAACTCCCAAGTAGAGTGAAACTGGAAACAATTAATCTTTGAGCATACATTGGCCCCCTATGCTGGATTTTATGATGCCATTCCACATCACCCCCGTGATTCAAGGCCCACATCTGAAATTGGGAGGAGAGAGAGGATGGGACAGACTCAGAGAGACACACACCTAATTATTCAACAGAGAGAGAATAAATAAACCCACAATAACTGAAAGACAGGAAAAGAAAAACTGCCAACGCTCATTCATTTCTCTCCTTCCAATTCCCATTTCCCTCTCCCTCTCTCTCCATCTCTGCCTCCCTCCCTCTCTCTCTCTCTCTCTCTCTGGAATTGAAAAAATGAAAAAACAAAACAACCCCATTTGAGATTTCAAGCATATGAGAAAAACCCTTCACCAAAATTCCATTATCTGTTCTCAATTGCCGGTTTGATCGATCCCAACTCGGTCTCCGGCCCTTGAGAAACAACCAGAAGAAGAAGAAGAAAACAAGAAGTTGTTGTTGGTGGTGGTGGTGTTGTTGTTATCAATCAATATCAAACAAGCATTGATAATTCATTCATTTGTTGTTGTTGTTGTTGTTGTTATCAATCAATATCAATCAAGCATTGATAATTCATTCATTGGATATCTTTTGCAATGGCTGAAATCGTGAAACAAATCCTGGCAAAGCCAATTCTAATGGCAGACCATGTGGTAAAGACGGCAGACGACGCTCGAACCTTCAAACAGGAATGCGCAGAGCTGAAAGCCAAAACAGAAAAGCTCGCCTCCCTCCTCCGCCAGGCTGCTCGCGCCAGCTCCGACCTCTATGAACGCCCCACCCGCCGCATCATCGACGACACCGAGCAGGCCCTCGACAAAGCCCTCCTCATTGTCACCAAATGCCGCGCCAATGGCCTCATGAAGCGCGTCTTCACCATCATCTCCACCGCACAATTCAAACGTACCTCCTCCCAGCTCGACAACTCTATAGGCGACGTCTCCTGGCTCCTCCGCGTCTCTGCCCCTCCTGACCGTGACGCTGAAGACGATGATATTGGGTACCTCGGCCTCCCCCCCATCGCCTCCAATGAGCCCATCCTCTGCCTCATCTGGGAGCAAATTGCCACCCTCCACATTGGCTCCCTCGACGACCGCTCAGACGCCGCCGCCTCCCTCGTCTCCCTCGCCCGCGACAATGATCGATATGGAAAGCTCATAATTGAGGAAGGTGGGGTGCCCCCATTACTCAAGTTGATCAAAGAGAGCCGCGGCGAGGGTCAGGAAAATGCCATAAGGGCCGTTGGGCTGCTTGCGCGCGACCCAGAATCCGTCGAACACATGATACACGCAGGCGTCTGCAACCTGTTTGCGAAAATCCTCAAAGAAGGGTGCATGAAGATTCAGACTGTTGTGGCCTGGGCTGTGTCTGAATTGGCTGCCAATCACCCCAAGTGCCAGGACCATTTCGCTCAGAACAATATAATTCGCCTTCTGGTGAGTCATCTCGCGTTTGAGACGATTCAAGAACACAGCAAGTACGCTGTTGCTACCAATAAGGGCTTGTCGATTCACTCTGTTGTCATGGCGAATAATGACAATACCAACATTAGTAGCAGCAATGGGAATAAGGGTCCTGAGGATGATGATACGCTCATTAAGAGTCAGGTTAAGCGCCCCCCTGTGCCTAATAGCAATCAGAATGAGATGCAGATGCATTCTCTTGTGAGTTCGACTATAGCAAGTCAATCACAGCCTTCACAGTCACAATCCCAACAGCCCCAACAGCAAAAGGGAAGCAATGCTAACAACCAGAGTGGTGGGAATAAGAAGGCGAAGTCGGTCTCCATCTCTGGTCCTAGCATTAAAGGGAGGGAATCGGAGGACCCCGCAACAAAGGCAGCCATGAAGGCGATGGCTGCCAAAGCGCTATGGCATCTTGCTGAAGGGAATGCAGCCATTTGTCAAAGCATAACCGAGTCCAGGGCGCTCCTCTGCTTCTCTGTTCTATTGGACAAAGGCGCAGAGGAGGTGCAATTCAATTCTGCAATGGCATTGATGGAGATTGCCGCCGTTGCTGAGCAGGACTCTAATTTGAGACGGTCGGCTTTCAAGCCCACCTCCCCAGCTGCCAAGGCGGTCGTCGATCAGCTGTTGAAGATCGTCGAGAAGGCTGATTCGGATCTCCTCATCCCCTGTGTTAAGGCAATTGGGTGTTTGGCACGAACCTTTCGAGCTACTGAGAGGAGGATCATTGGTCCTCTTGTGAGATTGCTTGATGAGAGGGAAGGGGAGGTCTCTCGCGAGGCTGCCATTGCCCTGACCAAGTTCGCTTGCACTGAGAATTATCTTCATGTGGATCACTCCAAGGCTATTATAAACGCTGGTGGGGCGAAACACCTGATCCAGTTGGTCTACTTTGGAGAACAGATTGTTCAGATTTCATCCCTGATTCTGTTGTGCTACATTGCAATGCATGTTCCTGATAGTGAAGAGCTTGCGCAGGCTGAGGTGCTTACTGCGCTTGAATGGTCATCAAAACAGGGCTACATGGTGCAACATGAGACCATCGAAACACTGCTGCCAGAGGCTAAAGGTAGGTTGGAGCTATACCAGTCCAGAGGATCTAGAGGATTTCATTGATTCAATTCAAACAATCTTCCAGCCCAAATTAAAAGAAAAAAACATCATGTGAGTTTCAATTGTAACTTTAAAAAAAAAAATTCCGTTTTTTCTAATTTGATAACGGAGGGTGTCCTGGCCCTTTAGGCCGGAATAATCCCTACGGCCCAACGGGAGCCGGGTAAATCCCTTGTGGCCCCAGTGTGGTAGTGCAGATTTTTCTTTTTCCTTTTTCCTTCATGAAAACATGTATATATATACAGTTAGTTTCTGATTATTACAGCAGAGAGGGTGAGAAAGAGAGTGGCATCCATACATCCCAGATGTCTTGTTGAATATATGTTGGCTCTTGTTAAAACTGTGTTTTTCTTTTCTTCATTTTTTATTTTATTTTATGGAATTCCATCTTTTAGGTGCTGGTGGCTTATTTTCTTTTCTAGCAGATCACTTCATGTGTGGAGTGTGGACACAACTTGTGTCATTTATGTTGCCATTAGATTGCATGGGTAGAGGGGACGTTACTGTAATCTATGAAATAGGTTGAAAGGGTCTTGAGATTTATTGGATATGGAAGTCACTTTCTTGGGTTGGCCTTTTCCTTTAGTGGGTGTTTTTGTGAAGATGAGAATAGACAGCTCTTGTCCCTTTGTGGCTATTTAAAAGGGGGATGGATAGTCTGAAATTGGATTAGAGCTGGCCAAATGGCAAGCTGATCATAGTATTGTAGGTCTTCATGTTCAGTTGTAAGCATTGGGAGAATTTCAAACGTTGTCCCTCACGGTGGAATTTAGAATTTCAAAATGTTCATGTCATAATTTTGAGGATATCCCATGGGTAAAATTGCTTTTCACATGCCAACTAAGCAAATTCTCACCATTCAAATTGTGGCAAATAAGAAACGGACATGCTACTGGCACACAATATTTTTCTCTTCCCACACATGCATTTAAAATAAAAATTCTCCTGTGAAATTACCTTTTCGCCCACCAATTCCTTTTTTCTCTCCCCACTCCCCCTTTCAGCTCCGGTCAGTGCCGATCCCTCTCCTCCCATTTCTCTCTCCCTCTCCATCCCCACTGTTTTCTCCCTCCCCCTCCCTCTCTCCCTCTCCACTGTTTTCTCTCTTTTAATCCTCCCTTTCTTTCCCCCCACCTTCCCCTTCATCTCCGACTCCGCCTAGACCGACAAGCGCCGGCCAATCCCTCTCCTCCCCTTCTCTCCCCCTTCTCCTTCTCTCTCCTGCCTCATTTCTCTCCCTTCTCCCAGTCTCTCCCTCTCCCTTCCTTTCCCCGGCCAACCGCAGATCGGGCAACCTGGCAATCATTGCAATTGCCTAGCTGTCCGATCTGCCACCGGCTAGGGAAATTAAGGGAGAGGGAGAGATGGGGAGAAGAGAGAGAAAGAGGGAGAGGGAGAGACGGGGAGAAGAGGGAGAAAGAAGGAGAGGGAGAGAGATGGGGAGGGAGAGGGTGGGGGAAGAGAAAGGGAGGAGGAGAGAGAGAAAACAGTGGGGAGGGAGAGGGTGGGGGAAGAGAAAGGGAGGAGGAGAGAGAGAAAACAGTGGGGAGGGAGAGGAGAGAGGCCAGCCGGCGCTGGTCCACGCTGGAGTCGGAGGTGAAGGGGAGGTTGAGAGAGAGAAAGGGAGAGGGTGGTCAAAAAGGTAATTTCACAGGAGATTTAAAAAAAACAAAAAAAAAGTGTGTGTGCGAAGGTAGAAAAATTGTGTGCCAATAGAATGTCCATAAGAAATTTGAAATTTCCAAAGACAACCCTGGATGTATGTTAGAAATTCCTAGTTAGAAATTCCTTACAAGGGAAATTCTCGTTAGAAATGCTCAACCAAAATGGCCCTAAAAGGCTTCTAAGCTTAATGGTTTTGTAAAAGCATTATTTTGAGCATTTCAATCCTTAGAATTTTGATCGGTGCAAAATTGAAGTGCCAATTCCTGGAGGTGAAGAGCGTGATTGGATTAAGTTCATCAATAGTTAGGAGTTGGGACCCACCATCCAAATTAATCTTTTTGCCAGGCTCATTCGAGAATTTGTCGGTTAAATTGAGGCAATCGAAGTCGATATTACAATTCTTTAGGGAACCGGATTCCCTGTTTGGACCAAACAGAGAAAGACACATGAGGGGGCGGAGGAAAGAGAAAAAAAATTCTCTTTCCTCCGCCCCCACATCCGCCTCCCTACATGTCACTCCATGTTTGGTCCAAACAGGGGTCCCCTGCTTGGTCCGTTTCCATTCTTTAGAGATGCATGCTCCCATTCATTATTGGTGGAAGCAAATTAATTAAGGGCCTATTTGCTGCATGTAATTGAATTGCTGGATTATAAGGCTTGTATTTTTAGAAGGGGTTAAAAGTGAAGAGAAAAAAAAGGATAAATATCCAAAATCGACCATCAAATAATCTCCTCTTGATGGAAAATGAATACCTAGCCATCACCTCGGAATTGAAACCTCTCCTTCACCCTTTACCCCTTTAATAAACGTATGTTGGAGCCCATTTAACCATGAATTCCTATGAATTCAACTGCATGCAAACAAAGGGGTCCTCAATGTGACTAGGTAGAATTGTTTCAAATTATCTTCCTTGAAAATATCCACAATCAGTTATGGGGCCCACTTGGATTAGTGTCAATCACTTAGGTAAGGGCAATGTGTGAACTAGGGTTCGCTGGATATAACCCTAATCATATCATCCTGACTCTCAATTTAGGATTTTAGTGTATAATGGGCTGATAACTGTATCTCTTTTTTTACTCTATTGTATGGTAGATGGTTGGATCCATTATCTTTTACTCAAATGCAGCATTTTTTTACTCTATTCAACGGTAGATGATTGGATCAATATCAAATGGAGATGAGTGCCACAGGTTCGAGTTGAACATGGATTAGCTTAACTATCCATGTGGCCCCAGTGTAGTAGCTAACCGAAACGCACCTGTTCCTGACACTATCGAGTATTGACACCTCTCTCTGATTCAACAAGTATGTATTGGCACCTTGGGTCTCTAGAGTGCCACCATTGTGTTTCGAATTGGTGAAGATAATTGAAAAGGCTAGATGTGTATCTGGATCCGTCACATACTCCCAGTGCTCGCCGGACCTGAGCAGAGGTCTTCTTGGGGCCTCCAGTCACTGCATCATTGATGCATCATCGATGACAATTGTCCCAAAGTCAATTACAATTGCTTCTTTACTTCGCTTGGCCGGAGGGGCCGCAGTCGCGTTCTTACCAATGAAGAGGTCATGGAGGTAAAACACCATGTTGGTCTCCTTCATTGTTATAAATTTATTTACGTTTTTTTAAATCCATTTGTGTTTCTAAATTTTATTTATGTCTTTTGAAATTTATTATTTGCGCTTTTTGAAATAAATTTAACTGAGTTTTAGCAGAAATACTTGAGTTTTTGGCAAATTTTTCTGAAAATTGGAAAATTGGTTTATCTCATGTTTGGAAAATACATTTGCAGTTTTTAATTTTATTGACGTCTTTTGAAATTTATTTGAATTTTTTGAAATTTATTGCAAAATCCGATCAGAACATAAAAGGAAGAAGAAACCATGTTGGGTTGGTTTTTAGGCTCCAGTTCAGTCGCGGGTCAGTCTTGACCCAACTTAGTTCAGAAGCCCAACAGTAGAAGCGGTCAAATTTTTGTCAAATTTATCTTAGTTTTTGTCAAATTTGGGAATTCTTAATTTTATTGATTTACTTACTGATACTAACTTTTCTCAATTATACGCATCAATAATGATATAAAATCCTTAATTGCACAAATCTTCTGTAGGGAATCCATGCTCTAGGGGGCAATAAGGAATTCTCACATCTCTATAGAACATGTTTGGTAACAAGCGATGAATCCATAGATCTGATGATTCTTCACTACCACTGGAACAAGGATTCCTCACTACTGGGGATTTGTGTAGTTAATGATTTCACATTGATATTGGTGTGTATCGATGCATATAGTTGAGAAAAATAGGGTTCGGTGTGCAAATCCACTTAACTGAGTATTTTCAAATCTTATAGGGGGAGGTCTGGTATGAAAATCCTAACAAATGAAGATTTTCATTCGTTAAAATCCTCAAGAATTTACAATTGCCAAACATGGATTTATAACATCTTTAGGAAAACTGAAAATCTTTTTTCCGAAGATTTGGTTGCCAAATGTGACCTATATTACTCATAGATTTCTCGCCAATTGCCACACCGCCTTGGGTTGTGAGGAGTTTGATCCTCACCCTTGATCTTTCCCTCTTCCCCCTCTTTTTATATAAAAGCCACTTCCACTTCCTCCGGTGTCTGTTTGATACATGGAATCTCTACATGGAATTCACCCTATTGGGGAATTCTCAATTTTTGTCGAAGTTTGTCGACCCAGTGTTTTTCACCCTTTAAAATTACTGAGCTTCAAGAAGCATACAATTTCCTAATGACCTGATTTTAACATGTGGGGCCCAATAGTACATGATCATAGACGATGGTGATCATGGCCGGATCAGGCCAATCCCCAATCCATTGGGTAATGAACCCAATATTCTGCCTGAACCCAATCCTGACCCGGATCATTTCTTTATTATTATTATTATTTTAGTTTTTTGAAACATAAGCAAGTCTTTCAATTTCAATAAAGAATAGTTTACAGAGTGAGAAGTCATGACTCTCCAAATGGGGCATACCCATAAAGTCCAGACCCCTAACAGAAAAAAAAAAAACACTAGCCCACATCCCGGGGCACAGGAAAACTATAGTGCAGAAATAGTCTGTAAATCCAACGCTATCAAATGGGCAGGTTCCACAATGTATGGCTTTAGTTTCGGACTTAAGATGACAACATGAGTAGAATACCCACCGAAGTGAACCATATTGAATTTTTTAAGTTTCAACTCCACATTCCTAACTTCATATCTTTTTGTCCAAGGAGATAACGAAATATTGCTAAATTCTTTGCGAAGAACCCCATCAAGTTCAAGAAGAATGGTATGAAGATGAAATGAAATCCTATCCATCGTAGAGCAAAAAACTGAATACACTTCATGGTCTCTCTCCAAAAAAGCCATTTTTCGGTCTTTGATCAAACCATAATATTCCAATCAAAATGTTGGAGGAGAGTGGTAGAATAAAAACCGCCACCCCTCACAAATATCTCTATGAACAAAATTTCTATATGAGCTCGAAATGGGAAGGTTCCATAAAGCAGCAAAAGAGGGAGGAATGTCAACATTTAAAAAAACAATCCTGCTATATCTCTAATGAAGTACCTGATATAAAATTGACTAGGCCTCTTACAAATTTGTGAGAAAAATACGGGCATTGCGCTCCCTCCATATATGCCAAGGAAAAGCAGGGAAAACCAACTTAGTTAAAACAGTCAACCCATTATTTGAAGGTATACGAGTAGTAATAGATGTAATCATCTCCATTGTAGAATAGCAAAGCACCGGCTGCAAAGAGAATTTTCGAAGAAGACCTTGCCAAATCAGTTTTGCATAAGGGCAATGTAATACCAAATGTTACGTTGTCTCCCAAGTACAATCACACCGCACACAACATGTGTCACAATCCACTTTCCTCCTTAAAAGAAAATCCTTTGTTTTAAGACGCTCCCTAAATAGCATCCAAGCACATAGTGAATGTTTTCGAATACAACCCTTGAACCAAATTAACTCCACTCAGTCTCGTTGCACATAAGACTGAAAATTAGAAATAACCAAATATGCAGATATTAACGAATATCCTCCATTTTCCCCGAGGGTCCACACATCCTTGTTTTCAAACAATGGCTCTAGTTTAATTTCTGTAGTAATTTGATTCCAAGCTGTAATCAAATCCCCAGATGTAGCGGGAGGCAGATTCCAACATCCATCACCAACAAACTACCCCACACGAATATCTGGACCCATGCCAAGTTCATGAATTCCTCGGTCACCAACTTGGTCCCTTAGACGTCCATCCCTTAAGCAAGGATCGGACCAAAGGTAAGTATTGACTCCATTTCCAATCAAATGCCGCACCAACCACGCACCCACCAACAAATGGAGTCCCAAGCGATAGGGTGTGAAATCTATATATGCATTTGTGCTAAATATGTCGGGCAGCCAGGGCCCTTAAGAATACATAGGCCAGGAGAGACCCGGTAACATTGGGCCGGAAAACAAGAGTTCAAGACCCTTGATAAAGCCCACAGAGCCTCTTAAAATTAATTTTTTTCATGAGAACTGGGCCTTGGTCCATCCACGGGCCAAAGATCACAACATATACCCAGCCCAATGTCTCACAAGAGGTGTGTGGCCCTATTCCATCCTTCGAAGACATAGGAAAGGGAGGTAAACAAAAAAAAAAAAAAATCTTTTATATATTTTTGTTTTTTGGGGAAGTTAAGAGTATCATATTTTCAAAAAGTTATAATATGATTTACAAAAGGAATTTGGTAAAGCTCCCACCCACATAAGACCTCCAACGTAAGGTAGTCAAAGGGCCGGGCCGAGGTAGGCTCTTTCCCTACCCTCTTATATACATTTCGGGCATATGCCGATTCAAAGCCTTCTGAGCTCTCGGTGGGCCTACAATACCTAAGCCCTTATCCTACGCTTAAGGGCCAAGGCCAAGAGAAATGAAATGATTTTGGTGTCACTATGTGCTAATTCATTAAATGGGGTTGATAATCACCTTCAAATGTGTGAGCCTTGGATGTAGTAAGGAGGGGAAAACGTGCCCTTTTTTTTTCTTTTTTAAATGGATGGACTGTATTCATAAAATATGAAAGCACATTGTGTTACTTCCTTACAAAACCAGAAGCATCAAACCTATAACTATAAGACTACAAAAATACTCCCTAGCTGGCGATTGATGCATCCGATTGGTCGCGGTGTTGTGTGCTCGCTACTGTAAACTAGGCATGAAAACTGGGCCATGCTGCCATCTAAGGGCAGGCCCAGCCGTGCCCAGGCGGCTGGGGCTCAGCCGAGCACAGCTTGGGGCACGGATTTATCCGTGCCGTCCACATGCCAATTCTATTTTTTTATATAAAAACCTAAAGAGTCTTTATTGACTTTTAGAGATTCTTAACTTGAAATAAGATTAAAACTATTAAAATAAATGCAAAACATTGATGCTAATTTACAAATGAAAAATAAATATTTAATTATTTTATATTTTATTTATATAAGAAATTAAAAAAAAATAAAAGTGGGCCATGTCGTGTCGTGCCGCAGGCCAAGGACTCATGGCCCAACATGACCAGGTGAGTAAACCAGGCCGTGTGCCGTGTTAGGCTGTTGACTCCGTACACGGTTTTTTTTTTCCATACTGGGCCGTGCCAAGGCCTGGGCGGCCCGCTCAAACTTTCATCTCTAGTGTAAATTGATAATGTCTGCTAGTCATTCATTCTTGCAAGAGGGTGAAGGTGGATGATCTAGGGTACTTATTTGACAACATACACATAGTGCTCAGTTTTGTTACAAACGCACCGTACTATTTGGCTAAAAGGGCTTTGGACTGAATTTTGAGATCACAAATCCCTAGTCCCCCCAAAAGCTTGTGGGCCGGCAATCCGCTCCATGCAATGGGTCTGAGTGAGTGTTGGTCTAGAGATTTGCTAGCCCATAAGATTGTAACCAGAATGTTGCTTACATGGTGATAGGTATTACATTACATTGATGGGCACACTAACTGAATCAAGACTTTGCGTGGAGTGTGGGAAAGCATTGGACCATTTACTAATACAATATTAATTTTATATATTAATAGACAATGGGTCGGGCCTCCTCGGGCAGGGCTAAGTTAAACCCTAACTCGGCCCTCAAGGTTATTGGCTTTTCAAAATTAGAACCTACCCTAACCTCGGGCTTTTAGATAAAAAGTAAAGCCCCTGTTTGGTAGGCTTTTATGGGCTGACCTAGGCCAGCCCCCACATCAAGATGTCGGATTGACAACCCTACTCCAAAATGAGGAGGCATCCAACAAGGAGCAAACAAACAAAAGAGTAATGCTACTTGGACAAACTTTTTGGCCAGAATTTTGGCCAACCCATATGGTTTCCATCGAATATCATAGTGATATTCAATGGAAACCATATGGGTTGGCCAAAATTCTGGCCAAAAAGTTTGTCCAAGTAGACTTTTTGCAAACAAAATAGAGATCAGCCGTGCTATGGGGAGGAAGTCCACACGGCCCGACCAGGGGGACCGGGCCAGAATCCGATCCCCCAGGTCGGGCCAAGTAGCACGATTGTGCTATGGGGACGATTGTGCTGCGGGGGACCGGCCCGATTTTGGTCCCCCAGTCGGGCTCCGACTTCCCCAATAGAGATACATATAGGTATGTACATTAACCAATGGAAAAGCCCACAGCCATGCCAGCAAAAATAGGAACCCACAAGGGTCAGCCAATAAAAAGAAACACCCATAAGCTAGGCTAACCAAGTGGAGGACTAAAATGGACAAAAGGAAAAAAGAAAAATAGAACACCTAAGATGGGAAACCCCTGTATACGTTTTCATTGAAGGATGAAAAGAAAACATTTTTCCACAGGCTAGGGTTTAGTAAAAATAGTTTTTTTTTTCTTAAATAAGGATTTTAAAGGAGTAATAAGTAAGTCGATTTGAGGGAAAAGGTGATTACGTGCAATTTTATTGGTTTTTGTATCGTTCTTTGTTGTACGAACCATCATATAAGAATTTTTTAAAATGTCAGCATTTAATTAGGCAAAAATCATTCCTAGAGCACCTATATGTTTAAAATTCCTTAAAATAAGAGTCCAAACTTAACAATCATGTAGAGCATCTCCAATGGATATGTCAAATACAACATGATAATGACAACGGTAATAAAAGGCTACTGAGGTCTCTCTACTCGAAATGCCATATCTAATGTGACATTTGGCATGGGACATTGGGATGTCAAAATTGCATATAAAGAAACAATCAACATGCCATTTATTATATTTTGAATATTTTATAATGTGGATCCCACAAGAATGCAAACTTACAACACCTTTTTGTAAAAAGATTTTGCATTCTCGTGGGGCCCACATCATAAGATATTCATGAATAATATATGACATTTGGCATTTTCATCTGTCAAATTTGGCAGCCTCATTTGACATTTTAGGTGGAGAGTCCTCTCATACCTTTTTTGATTGTTGTCACTGCCATATAACATTTGGCATAGGCCGTTGAAAATGCTCTAAGCCTTCAAATGAAATTTAACACAACATATCCAAAATAACATATCCGTTGCATATGCTCTAACACAACCTTTTGAATGCATATTAACCAGCAAAGGACAAGCTACTTCTTCTAAAATTGACCAATTTATTATTTATATAAAAAAAATGACAGATAAAACCAATAACATTCTTTTCTTTTTTCCATTATGGTTACCCATGTGGCCATGCAACTGTTATTCTTTGTTTTTGTAAACGTGGAGGTCTCACTCATGATAAGTAATCCAATATACATGTACACTTATCTTCCTTAAATTGACATTGATTTAACCATGGGTGAAACTACATATATGCTTTTGGGGGCACTCGCCGTTATTGAGACCGGGTCCACTTCCAAAATTCATATTAAAATTTGGATCCACTTCCAAAATTCTCATAAAAAAATTTAGATCCATCTCCAAAATCCATATAAAAATTCATAGTTTACCCTCAAAAGTCAAAACCTAACTATTTATTTGGATTTGTCCCCTCAATATAAATAAAATCCTTAGTCAGCCACTAAACATTGGGTTGAAAAATAGTCACTACTGAGTTTCTAGTGATAAAGTCATTCATGATAGATAATGGTAAAGTTTTTAAAAACTCAAAATAAAAGCTAGAGTGATTGTATAAAGACGACATTTCACCAACTCCTATCATACCCCTTACTTATCTCTTTTATTATCATGCATGTAGGTGCACCCAAGAAGATGTAGCCCATTAGCATTGTTCTAATTATAATGATGGGCAAATGAAGAAAATCACTTCATTTAGCTATTAAGAATGTCATGAGGTCTCTCAGACTATGGTTACATGCAAACCGAAAGTACCCATTATGCCATCACATCTTCTCAAACTTTAATTATTTGCAAACAGAAAGTGCCTATTATGCATTGCATGTGTAGACAGCAGATGTGAAAATCATACTCTACTATCCGTATTAAAAGGTCATGCATGGTTTGCTACTTTGCTAATTCAATTACCAATGAAGTGGGGGCTTTTGAGATGTTTTACTACATAAATTAAGTGCCCCATGTCTGCCATTTAAAAGACCCTAGCTAGTGTTTCACTAAGTAGTAGGTACAAAAGGCAGGCTAGAGAAAGACAACACACAGGAAAAGCCATCTCACCTTCTATGGCTCATGGTTCATGCACAAGAAAGGAATCATTGGAACCGACAAGTCCCATCGTACATCACAACTCCTTTTGACTTGACTGCACTGTTGACTACTTTTGTTGACTGTTTTACTCGATTTTTCACCTTCTCGTTTGGTGTGCAAACGACGACTCCCAAACCTCTCTGGAATGGAAAAGTGAACCTGATCCACGGCTACATTGTTCTTACTTAGGTGACTTGCCTGCATTATTGTACTTTGTTTTCTTTCTTGGCCTAAAATGAATTGCACCGAAGTGAAATAAAGAGATGGCATAAAATATAAGCGAATTACGATTATATTTTATTTTTAATTATTTTAGATATGATATTTTTAACTTTTTATATAGAAAAATAGAGTTTTTTTAAAAAAAAATTAGTGAATAAAGGTTTTTTATTTTTTACTTTTTTGAAAAAAGATAGAGGAGATTTTGAAATAAAGTACTTTTAATTTGATGATTAATTTTACTTGACAATTAAAATTACCAAACGGGTTGGTAAATATTGATACCCACACCCATACCTACTTTCAATTAAACCCCTTACGATGTTGACTATAATCATAGATTGATTTGTTTTTGTGGCATATCATGATAATTGCTTTGAATTCAACTTTTAAAGGTAGTGCTTAACCCCCAACAAGGGCCCGTTTGGCACTTTATCAATACATTCAGTCAAGTAAAGATTTCATTTTTCAAATAAGATGTTACATCAAATACACTTTATTCAAAACTCCCCCCATCCTTTTTCATACAAAAAGTCAAAAAAACAACTACTTTTTATCTGCTAAAATACAAAAAAAAAAAACATCCACTTTTTTATATAAAAAGTAAAAAAGATTCCATAATAAACAACTAAAAACATAATACCATCATACCCTACTTATATTTTATTCTTTCTTCAAAATCAAGTTGACTTGACTTGACTATATTAATAGAGTTACCAAACTGGTACAAGGGATAGCCCAGTTGGCATAGGACCACGGTTTGCACTTGGAGGTTTTAAGTTCGAAACTGTACTACCACACTAGAGCTACATGGGAGTTTATCCGGCTTTCCGATTAAGAACCCACCGATAACAAAAAAAAAGAGAAAAAAAACAAAAGGTGCTGCTTGAGGAAAGATCTAATTGAACACAATATTTGGGAGTTTTGGGTACCCCACAATAGTGATTTTAGATACCCTGTAATCAATTAGATAAAAAAAGCCTATTTGTTTGTTGAAATTCTAAGAGTAGCCGTAGGGTATTTTTTTTTTACGCCTCAAATGTTGTCCCTCACTTGGTTTCACAGATCTCCTAAGTAATAATAGCCTTTTGGAAATTGATATTTGAAGAATTCTTTGCATTTTTGGGATTCTCAAATAGGTAATCTGAACATCTGATGAACCATTAAATAGGAAAATATTATCGATTTAGTGTCATAGAATTAGAGTAGATTAGGATAGAAAAAAGACAAAAAAAACACTTAATCAAGGGTTTTTTTTAAGACGCTTATGGAATAAAGACTTTTGATCGTGCCGCCACAACAGCTATTTCAAAAGATTCTTCTTTTGAACAGGTTTTCAATGAGAGTGGATAAATAAAATAACAAAAATTATACTTGGTCCGACCTGGGGACCGAATCCTGGCCCGGTCCCCAGGGAGGACCGTTGGATCCCAGTCGGTCCCCAGGTCGGCCCAAGTAGCACTGCTGATAAAATAACACATCATTGAGCTTCCTTTACTTTTTCAACCCACTTCAAACCTCTCGTTCTTTCTCTGTTTTGGTTAGGTAAAAACCTGTTGAGTAGGTCTATCTTTTTATAGTTGTTCATAAAACTCACCAAAAAAAAAAAAATTTAATGGAGTGGTATAAGGTGCGTATTTGTTTAGTTTGATAACTCTACTAATAGAATCAAGTAAATTAAAATTAACTTTAACTAAAGAATAAAATATAAGGAGGTTATAATGATATTTTATTTTTAGTTGTTTGTTATGAAGTTTTTTGACTTTTTATATAGAAAAGTGGAGTTTTTTTTTTTGTATTTTAGTGGATAAAGATAGTTGTTTTTTATTTTTTTAAAGAAAGATGGAGCTTTGAATTAAAGTGCTTTTGATTTAACATATTGTTTGAAAAATAGAGGCTTTACTTACTTTAACTATATTAATAAAGTGCCAAATTAACCCTGATAGATGTCTTATTGGAAGCCCTTTTCAATGCATGTTTATACGGACCTAGCGGACGCTATTCGGGGATATTGTCCCATTGGGTCAAATACCTTGAGATAGACTCTTGTCAAAAATAAAAATTTGAATTACATGCTGATGCTACCTATAATAGTTTTTACCATTAAATTACCTACCCAAACCTATCTCATCTCATTCCACAATTTGTATGCGACATTAGGGGCATGTTTGTGTACAAGCCTTTTCCATGGAATAAGGAAATTGCCACATCAGCTAATTCTTTGATAAATGAATACCACAGAAAATGGTTTCAATGGAAGTTAAAAAATCATGTTTGGTGCAAATTTTCTTTTCCACAGTGAATTGGTCTTGATTATGTTTGGTGCAGTCATGGATTCCTTAGTTTTGACCCATTACACAACCCATCATCAAATATATCATCTCCTCTGTCTCATCAATTATGGGCCACCATCGTCATCAAAATAGATGCCCACTGCACAACTCATCGCCAAATCCATCATCATCTGAAATGGGCCCAAATTAATCCCTGATCCTGATAGATAATCATCAAACCGGCCATCGACCTAGCCATCATCACCATCACTGTGTGTCTCTACTCCAACATCATCACCATTGTTGTAACCCTCTACTACGTACACCACCATCACCTAATTCGCTCCACCACCATCACTATCATTGCAATCCTCTGCAAAAAGCCACCACCACAGTCAACTCCACCATCACCTGAACCAAGCTCTGTTATAAACCCTTGTCATTTTTCAACTCTCAATCAGAGAGTGGGAGAGAGGGACAAAAGAAACTAGAGAGGAAGATGGAGATCCCACCGTCATCTCTACTCCACGCATCACATAAACCAAGCCCCCTTTCCATTTTTAAAATCTCAATCAAAGAGAAGAGCCCAGAGAAGGGGGAAAAGGGAGAGAAGAAACCGGAGAGGAAGATTGAGATCCCATCATCGTCTCTGCTCCACGCATCACATGAAACAAGCCCTATTCTGAACCCTTTCCATTTTTCGAATCTCAATCAAAGAGAAGAGTCCAGAGAGAGGGGGAAAGGGAGAGAAGAAGCTGGAGAGGAAGATTGAGATATATTGCCATTTATAGATGAGGAAGATGGAGCAGATAGAGATCCATGTGCTAGGGTTTCAAACCCATTTTTTTTGTTTCAGAAGCTCTCGATTGTGGTTCCTCAAGGAAATGAGCCTTATAAAGTGGGGGAGACTTTTCTACGGAAATGGAAGTCCGATGCCCCCCATGGGAACTCCATTTCTGTACTTATCAAGGAAATTGATGACGTGGCGGAAATGCAATTCCACATAATTGTGCTGCACCAAACTTAGAAAAAATCAATTTTTTGTGAAAAACCGTCCCTTTTTCCGCGGAAATATGTTACACAAACCTGCCCTAGATGTTTGTTTGTCATTTTCATTTTTGCCTGTCACTGTAATAAACTAAGAAGCACCATATGTGATGTGTCTGCATAATAATGCGACAAAGCAGAGAAGCTCCAAAAGCAAAAACATACATATCCACATCCACTAGGCTCTATCCACAATCCACTATGCTGGCAATTGCAGGAACCAGTCAATGGAAATAATGAGATGGGCAGCGAGACTGAATGGCTCTTTGCAGTCTCCAACTACAGCAGCAACAGACATTCAATCCGACGGTTCCACGTTCCGCTTCCCAAGAAACCCCAACCGTCCAATTGTCGCGATCAATTCAAACTTTACTCCACCCGGTACGGTAAAAGATTCCTCTAACTTTGTTATTTATTTTTTCTTCAGTGATCCGCAAGACCATTGAAGTGTTCAAATATTCCCTCTCGGTAACCTACATTGCTCTTGGTGGTGGCCCCACACCCAGATACTTTAAGATTGAATTTTCTTGTATACATGAGGAGGGTAGACGTGTAAATATGAGCGGACGGTCCAAGGACGGAAAAACTGTGTTTGGACTGTGCCTGGGCCGTTGGCTTGATCAACGAGCCGGCCCGGCAAACCCTCACTGGGCGTGCTGGCTTCCAGGCCCGAGGCACGACCCAACTCGCTCTTGAACAAGTCCATAAAAGAAAAGAAAAGAAAAGAAAGAAGAGCCCAAGTCCAATTCCTGGTGGGGCATTGGGTCAGGTAATTTCCAATGTGCATCTCAAGTCCATCAGGGTCATTTTCCATGAACTCGAACTAAACTTAACTGCATTGTTTTCACAAGGAAAAAAAAAAAAAAAAAGGATTTAAACTAAACTTGATTGTATTGGGGTAGAGGTTTTTTTTTTAGTGCACGTTATCTCCTAGGGATAGGGTTTGGCTAAGAGCCCAACTCCAAGTGAAGTCTATCTTTAAAAGAAAAAAAAATAAAAAAATTGGGCCGCCCAAGGGCGGCACGGCCCAACACAACTCGACCAAGGCCATGCCAGGCTAATCCTTATGGGAATAGGCACGGCTCGGCCTGCCCGAGCATGAGTGGGTTATGCCTGCCCAGATTTACATGCCTAGAGGAGGTTGCCCTAGTCCTTTGGACTGAATAATCCCTTTGGACATAGGAGAAGTCGGGTAAATCCCATATAGCCTCAATGTTGTAGTACAGTTTCAAACCCTCAACCTCCATGAGCAAATCGTGATCTAAAGCCAACTATGTTACCCCTCGAAGTTTACTGAAGATTGAATTAGGTCTTACATATTGAAATTTAAACTATCTAAAAATAAACCCCTCTATGAATTGTCGTGGTTGCTTATTTATTTATTTATTTTTATGTAAGGATGCAAATTGATCGAGTTTGGGGTGAAACTCAGTGGACCCAGGCCCAAATCCATCCTTATAGATATGGTTTTGGAGTAAAATTAATATAAATCTTATGTATTGAATCCAAATCCAATATTAACTTTATCTAGAAAAATACGGGTTTACAATTTAATAAATCGATTTCAAAAATAAATTACTGATTATTAAATAACACATAATTAAGGTCAAGTTGTCTTCAAATATCAATACATCCCAAGCTATTTGGACCTTTACAACCTATATATATATATATATATATATATATATATATATATATATACTTTTAAAAAGTAGGAGACTATGGACTGGCCACCCTAGGAGATTTCATTGTCAATTTGAGTTTGAATGGTTTCAATTTCAATTTGAATAAAAAGGCCGACATGGTATACCAGTACCACTCCTTTTTTAGGTCAGGATTTCTAGGTTAAAGCCTCAGAGGATCCGAACTGTTCAAAATCAGCAGTGTTACATATTGAACGGCTGAGATCCACTCTCCTCTCCTCATCCTACAGAACAACACGTATAAAAGTCCAACACTAGGTAAAAAACAGAATGTGCGCGTGAGAGAGAGGGAGAGAGAGGGAATATAGGGTTTTGGGTTTCCTCTTTCTCTCTTTGATTAGGGTTTTAGGGTTTCAACAACACGGCCTCCATGGCGCAGACAAGATCAACCGGTATCGTGAAGTGGTTCAACGGCCAGAAGGGCTTCGGATTCATCACTCCAGACGACGGATCTGAAGATCTGTTCGTCCATCAATCCTCCATCAGAACCGACGGCTACCGCAGTCTCGCCGAAGGCGAAGCCGTCGAGTACGTCGTCGAGCAAGGAGGAGATGGTCGCACCAAGGCCGTCGACGTCACCGGCCCCGACGGATCTTCCGTCCAGGGCGATCGCCGCGGCGGCGGCGGCGGTGGAGGAGGCTACGGCGGTGGTGGCGGCGGTCGCGGTGGCGGCGGCCGCAGCAGCTACGGTGGTGGCGGATACGGGTTTAACGAAGGCGGCAGAGGTGGCGGTGGTAGAGGTGGAAGGGGCGGCCGGAATGGGGGCGGTGGCGGAGGCTATGGTGGTGGCGGCTACGGCGGTGGCGGTGGCGGCTACGGAGGAGGCGGCGGAGGTGGGGGGTCTTGTTATAGTTGCGGCGAGCCGGGGCATATGGCGAGGGACTGTTACCAGGGTGGAGGTGGAGGTGGCGGAAGGAATGGTGGTGGAGGAGGTGGTGGAGGAGGAGGTAATTGCTACAACTGCGGAGAGCAGGGGCATTTTGCTAGGGAATGCCCTTCGATGAAGTGAAAGGGTAAGTAGGTTTCTTTGTGGCCCATCTGGTGTTTTGGATCGGGTTTTGATGGGTCTATTCGGATATGCATTTTCTGACGTTGGTGCTTAGTTCTTTGTTTTTTGGGGTTTCTACGGTTGGAGATTTTATATGTTTATGTTTTTAATCTGAATATGTTTGGTTTGTGGTAAATGGATTTTTTAGGGTTTGTTCTGTTTTTAATGTTTTAGGATATATTACATGATGATTTTTGATCATTATATATGGTTTTTTTTTGGGGTTATGATTTTATGATGATGGATTGCTACTAATGATTTTTGCAGATGGATTTTTCGTTCTGAACAAGTTGTTTTTGTAGATCTGGTTATTGTGGTTTAAGATGTGGTGTTGGTGAGATTTGGTAGACATGTTTTACCAGATTTTTATTGGGATGGAGATCGGTGTCCAAATGCACACTGAATATTGTTATAAAGGTATATGCCTCTTAGTCTCTCTATCTGAATGATCTCACTATATTGATCTGTGATTTTGTGTTTTGTTCTGATTCCTACATTCAGCCTTGTTTGTTTTGATCCTTTGTGGGGTAGAAATCCTTTCTGCATTGGAGTTTCTGAGCAGGGTTTGTGATCTTTTTTAGAGTAGTTATTTTTTTTTATAGAATCCAGTGTTTTTAGCAGGTCTTTTAGCATTTTGTATTGGCTTTATACTCTGATTTCTCATACTAGCGTTCATTACTTTTCTCTGTGTGGTGCTTTTCAAGTGGGATGATGTTTAATGAGATTGTTGAATGTGGTCTCTTGTCCAATGAATATAAGACCTGCAAATTAAGTGGAAGAAATTGTTGAATCTATGTTTGTGGGTTTCATGTGACTGTTTCTTGCCTCCTCTTGTTGCAGCAGAATTTTTTTCAGTGAACTTCAAATTAACCATGGTCTATTTCCTTCCTTAGATCCTCTATCTACTGTGCCTTAATGATGGTTGAAAATTATCCCTATGCGTGCATTTGTACCAGAGTTGCGTGGTGGGTCTTGTAAGGTGTATTGATACTGAGGAAATGGTGGAATTCTTCTAGTTGCAATTGTTTGAAATGTAGTGTGTCGGATCGATGTCCATGAAGGATTATACTGGGAAGGATTATTTGGTTATCCAACTTGGTATCCTAAATTTTTTCCTTTACCAATAATTTTATCCTTACTCCTTCCTTAGTTTTAACTTGTCATACTGTTTCAGTTGTCGGCTTTACCAATTTAAGATCTTAGATGGACATCTTGAATATCTCTTTTAATGGAGGAGAAGTTTCAAACTCTTCTGAAAATGTCTTCTATCGCGAAATTTTCTACTAACATAAAATTCCAGTGGTTGGGTGAAGCTTTCCATCAACGTCAAAAACCAATATTCTTCTTTCTTATTCATGACTCTTTTGGGCAATTTGATCATTCTAACTTGCCAACTTTATACGAAGAGAAGCATAGAAGGCGAATGGGCATTTGTTGCTTTTAGGTTGATTTCTGTTTAATCATGATGCCTACGAAGAAGCAGTTTATTATCCTGCATCTATCTTCTAATTTTCATCAAATTGTACTTCTCCCCAAGTAACTGATCATTTGAAGTTCAGCTGATGTTATATTTGATTGCCAATGGTATATTTAGCTGAGTCTTAGTGGCAATTCTAAACCCCTGAAAGAAGTCATAAGCAGTATGTAATGCAGTAGAGACCTTGAAGAGCACTGGAGAATTCTATAAAAGAAGTAGTGAATTTAGAAAAAAGAAAGATGGGGGATACCATGCGGAGGGTTTTGTTTGTGTGGTAGAGGGAAGTTGATCCACATGCCAGATTTACTGAATTTGAAAATCCCCTCTCAAGTCTCAATAAAATAGTTGAAAACCAGTTGGACTTGTGATGAGGCATGCAGATAGTTGTTACCATTCAATTTTTCTCCACCAGACAATTGTATCTGTCTGATTTGATTTCTCCTTAGTGGAGTATGACTTTGTCTGATATCAATAGATTACACCTAAATATTGGCCTTTCAGTCCCTAGCTTTGTTGTCATACGCATCAACACACTATTATTCTCTTCTCAATAGTAATCACACCATTATTCTCTTTGCTCATTTCAGGCCCTACTTAGTTTTGTTTTTGTTAGTGCCCGTTGTGTTAGGTCTCGAATCTTTTTATACAGCCCTTCCCCATCCTTTTGTAGGAGCTTTTTTTGGTCGGTATAGCTCTCTTATACTGAATGAGAAGTCACATTTTCAAAAAATTAATATACTACATCCAACAGGCACTGTAGAATGTATCCCAATTGCCCACTATTAGTGTAGGTTAGTGATTTGGTGTCTTCTATATGCAATACTGGGGAAGTCCTCTTTCATTTTTCTCTGTGAATCCTCTTTTTAATTAGGTTTTAAGAGGATAAATAGGAATGTCTTGACAAAAATTGTATTTGCATTATGTTTTTGAAAATTCTTTCTTTGGTCTGGAGTTGACAATATGGATGGATGGTTTCGGTCTTCGTCGTCCCCTTGATTTTTGGGTGACCAAGTAGCCGGTATATATAAATATATGCTCGTTGCCAAATCCCCACATCCCCAGTTCAAGGCACTATGTTTCTTCCATCAATTTCCACTAGGATCTGAAAGACTGAAGAATTTCGGGGGGTGATTTGGCCGCTCAGGATGGACTGGTGTGAAAAAAATTGGATTCATGTGTTATTGTGTTTGCCTCAACATAGTTGTGTTGTGTTAACAGTTCCAATCGAGGTAGTATTCTCCTTTGGGGAACCAGGGTAGCCTGAAATATCTGTCTGGCCAGATGATTCCACCGACTTTTACGTCAGCACACCCAGACCTTCAGTAAAATCATATGTGCCCCAGCACCCAAACCAGTATCCTCCTTTTGGTATTTTAAAAAATTTGTAACCTTTTTTTTAATTGTAAAGCCGAAACATCCTTCTGTTTTATACAATTTGTTTATATTCAAATGAGGGCATTTTGAGATGAATTCTGTATCCTCTAGCACAATTGGTGTACGCTAGTAACCAACCAAACCATGAATCTCGACCCTGGATTGGTGTACGCTAGTAACCACCAAAAACATGGGCATGCTGGGCATTGGTTTCACCATGCAGAAGTTTTAGTAGAGAAGGAAATATGGACTATATTAAAAAAAAAAAAAAAAAAAGGACTTAAGAGACCTAACATAATAGTTATGTTGTTGATTCTCTTCCGTTTCCACTGTGGACTTGATAAACAAATTACTAAGAGACCTAACATAATAGTTATGTTGTTGATTCTATTCCCTTTCAACTGCTTTTCATGAAATCTTAGGGGTGGACTGATCTAGAACTCTTAGGTTTTAATCTTTTTCAAACCCAGGCTTAAATTGCATCTATATGGTTTTTTATTTTAAACGAGTATATAAAGTTTTGTTAAATGAATATGATGCCTTGTATTGTATTTATAGTACTTGTTCAACATTATATGTAACTCAGATTCTTGTTCCTAATTTGGGTACGTGAGGCCTAGGCTGGACATTGATCTAATTTATTCTTAGGATTCAGAATTTATCATGCCCGGAAGGCCAAAATAGTTGGTTTTTCAGGTGCCCGTTGTCAGGTTTCTCCTGACTTCAGACCTCTGTGTATATGTTACATGGTTATTATAAGAAACTATATTGTTATACTATATTGCCATGATAATTTTAAGAAACCGCTCCTCATCGTAATCAATTGTCATTGAAAAATTGTTATAGAGAGATATGTCAGGCAGGCCTTCTGTTTTCAGGTTAGAGTTGCATTCTTACTTTTTCAGGCATCTGAACTGAATCCCAACCTCACAAATTGCCGCCTAAACTTGACCCGGTAATAAATAGGGGCTTGGTTTGGGATAGGTCCCATTTATAATATATTTTTAGCCCCATTTACAAAGTTTTTTTGAGCATGCACATGTTTTTAAAGGTTACCTCATGACTTCCTCCGGTGTTGGTAGAGCTAGCTAAGTTGGGTTAATTGTCTAAGCGTCGATTTCTGAAGTAGGTTATGCAGAATATGCAAAGCTCGATGTGGCATATATATACATAACATAGATACTGTTGTGGCCTGTCCGACCCAAATGTGCATGTCCATGCCCATCAAAATGGACCCTAAGCCAGGCTAGACTGCCATCTGAGTTTTGTCCCACCGTGAGCCTTTTATATTACTTGATGAGAGCATTTGGATTGGATTTGTTCTTAACTTGGCCATGTGG
Organism: Cinnamomum chago; assembly: GCA_038049695.1. Taxonomy (NCBI): domain Eukaryota; kingdom Viridiplantae; phylum Streptophyta; class Magnoliopsida; order Laurales; family Lauraceae; genus Cinnamomum; species Cinnamomum chago. The sequence goes on from CP142453.1 coordinate 17,450,103, forward strand.
TTCTGTCAACTCTGAATTCTGGATTTACTTATTAGGCTATTTCAACTCGGTTCAACTGGTTACTAATTTAAGTGGAGTCAAGTTTCTGATTTTTGAAATATGGTCCCTATTTTCTGCTTGCTATTAAAAATGCATCAAATTGTGGGCTTGCAAATGGAAATCATTAAAAAATTTCTCTAGTACTTATTCTCCTCAATAGTTGTGTTTTATAAAGGAAAAAACCCCATGCCATATAAAATCTCGAAGCTTCATTTGAATGATAGAACAATTTTTAAAATTTGTGAGCAGTTTCACCCAACTGATCAAGGATTGATTCCTACTTTTTTCACTTGTGTGTGAGCTTCTCTTTCTATATTTGTGTGCTTTCTTTCTCACTTGTGTGGGCTTCATTCTCTTCCAATCTATCTGTTTTTCTAGCTTCCAATCTCTCTCTCTCTCTCTCTCTCTGTGGCCACGTTTGCTCGAAGTAGAGAGTAACATGTATTTCCAATGGTATGATATGAGAGTGAGTGCCTACAGATACAACTGCAACTGCAGCTAGATACTGATAAATGCAGTGGCGATTTCAGCCTGTGACTAACTAAACTGTACAGCCCTAATTGAAATGCTCCCTACTAAATGAGTGACCCACAAACCATCGCTAGTGGTGGATCCCATATGAGAGTCAATCACAAGTCATTATTCAGTTCAATCCTTATCAACCCATGCGACTTTGCTGGATCATCAGTCATTAGTGGGGCCCACTCGGCGGACCATTACTCTATTTCTTAATTATAATTTTACTTAAATTAAACGCTGGCCTTCACCAGTTTAATGGCTGGTCCCTGCAATTTGTACAAAACCGTCTCACCCATGAAGCACCCTACATGCCAGTGTATATCTCCACGCCATGGATGCAAATGGGTCCACAAATCATAGTTGTAAAATTTGGAACTAGAAACCGTTTCGGCTTGGCCTCCAAATGAGAGGCTTCAGACACACACACACACACACAAAGTATGGCAGGAGGCTTTAGAGATCAAAGGCTTTAAAATAAGTCATATAAAGACGGGATATATGGATTGTAATTTTAGTGAGTATATAGTAATTTAAAATAAGTCGTACAGAGGCGGGATATATGGATTGTAATTTTAGTGGGCATATAATAAGGGCTGAAACTAGTGTGAGAATTGAAGACCGTGAGATATCACAAAGTGAATTTTTCCGCTACCTTGACTCTGTAATTAGTAAGGATTGAGAAATTGATGAAGATGTTGAAAATAGGATAAAAGCGAGATAGTTGAAGTGAAGACTTGCTTTTTTTGTGCTTTGTGACCAACGAATGTTAACAAGATATGAAGAAGCAACATATGCACAAAATAGATGTAGTAGAGATGAGAATGTTAAGGTGGGGGTGTGGTAAAACTAGGAAGGATAAAATTAGAAATGAGTGCTTTGAAAGCATTTAGAGGTAACAATAATAGGGGATAAAATTAGAGAAATCCGATTGAGATGGTTTGGGTATGTCCGACATAGGCCCGTAACGACGTCGGTAAGAAAAAGTTTGGTTATAAAAAAAGTAGGCCAAAGAGGACGTGAATGTAGTAAAAATAGATTTGAACAAGTGTAACTCATATGAGGATTTAACTAAAAATAGAACGGAATGGAGAAATAGAATTTGTGTAACCGACACCATCATAGTTAGGACAAGGCTTTGATGCTCATGGTAATGATATATATATACATGTAGATTTTTTATTAGGGACTTATTTTAAGTGAAATTTTATTAGAAAATTTATTTTAAGTGTTCTTCTTGTTCTTGTTCTTGTTCTTATGCTCCTTATTTATTCCTTTATTTCTATTTGAAAGTGGGCTTAGAGTAGGGTTTGGGGTTTTTAAGAAAAGAAGATTTGCAGGAAGTCCCCTTTTTAATCATTTTAGCCGAAATTTCTAGAATCCACCGAAATTAACCGAAAAGTTGTGTAGGATTGTTTCATTCTGGTATGTAGACTGAAAAGAGTTTTTTCGAAAATTCCGTCCGAGACGTAATGAATTTCACAATTATACTACAAATAACAAAATGCCCGGACTGATTTGAAATCTAAAGCAGTGGTCCAGATGATATGGTCAATGGGCCTTTCATGAGCCCTCTGAAAACCTGTATTAAGAATAAGTAGGCCTAATAGGGATGAAGACTGTTAAAGATTGGCTCGGGACCTTATGCACCTAGGCCCGAATCCATTTTAGTAGTGGAGACCCTTCCATGAACATGAATTGGTTCGGGTCCATGCTAAGGGACCTGTACCCTTACCTGAGTTCAAATGAAATTCACGAACCCGATTGTAGCTCCAAATAAAGGGACCTGGACCGGGACCTGATTAATGCTCAAAACACTTAATTATACTTATCCCAGGGCCCAAACAAATGAACCTGGACCTGAATTGAAAACGGGTCGAAAGGTTGGACCCATTTCAGAATTTCTTAGCTCGGTGCTTTTTTTCTTTCTTTTTGCCTGATTTGTTCAAAACCCTGGCAACTGGCCGCAAAACTTTCTCCAAATTGCCCTTGCTTGGCTGAGTCAACTCGGTTCCACACTCAGGCACAGGAGCTTGGTGAGCATTTGCTGATACTTCCAAGTTCCTCATGTGAAGGCCATGTTGGGTTCCTACTTAAGTCCACGTGTGTGAGTGTAAGTAAAGATAATCAAAGTGAGAGAAAGAGAGAGTTGTATTGAAAGAAGAAGAGAATTCATTGCTTGTTAAGGTGAGTTTCCTTTTACCCTATGTTTGGGAAGGGGGGAGGGGGAACGGATTAGGGTTGTAAATGGGTCTCCGATTCTCCGATTACCCGAAGGTTCCGATCCGTTAGGTTGCGGGTCTGGATCCTTATTTTGGTCCCGATAAGCAAATGGTTCCGGTTCCGAATCCTTTTTTTGGAACTGATACCTAAACGGTTCCGATTCCGGATCCACAGTGGCTCAGACTCATGGACCTGGGACCCGACCCAATATACACTAACATAAGGTAACTTTAGTATGTGAAAACAGAATACTTTTTACTTTTCTACTTTTCTACATTACGGTTTCTACTTTTCTACATCTCATACCTGGAACCGGAATCAGACCCGCCGCACAAATGGTTCCGGTTCCCATTAATATTATCGAATCTGGTTGCGAACCGGGTCCGGGTCCGTTTCCGGTTCCGGTTCCGGTTCCGGTTCCTCCTCTTAGAAAACGGTTCCGGTTCCACCCTGGACCCGGACCGGAACCAACCCGTTTATAACTCTAGAAGGGAGGGAAAATTAATTTTACCTCCTCTTGTTTAAATAGTCAAAAGATAGGGGGAAGAAAAGTGAAAAAGTATAATTTTGTTTATTTGTGAGGTAGAAAGACAAAAGACCATTTTATCATTGTTTTTGCAAAAGTTTCAATTGGACAAAAGGCCATTTTAATAATTTGAAACAAATTCCCCTCATTTTCCCCCAGTTTTGAGGAGAAAATTTTGAAGTGGGCCCCACACTCATTTTTCCCCCCAAATTTGAAAAATACAACAAATTGTGCACTTGACATGGAAATCATCAAATTTTTTCTCTACTAGTTATTCTCTACTATATTTAAAGAAAATTGTTAGTATTGCAAATTTGTAGTATAGAGAGATATTGTATCCACCTTTTTTTTTTTTTTTGTCCATCTGATTTCTTCTCTTCTCATCCAAACTCATTAAAGAGATTAGTAAATATATCCATTGGTATCATAATAGACTGCCTATATATACAACAAGACGGATTGCTCTGTTGGTTAGCAACTACTTCTTTACTAATCCCAAGGGGTAGCTCAGTTGGCCTAGGACTACGGTTTGCACCCGGAGGTTGTAGGTTCGAAACTGCACTACCACACTGGGGCTACAGGGGAGTTTACCCGGCTTCCCTCTGGGCCCGGAGGGATTAGTCCAACCCAAAAGGGTTGGGAACCCTCTGATATCAAAAAAAAAAAAAAAAAAAAAAAAAAAAAACTACTTCTTTACTAAATGTCTACAGATACAATTACAATGCAGTGGCAATTTCAGCCTATAACTACCTAAACTGTACAGCCCTAATTGAAATGTTCTCTACTAAATGAGGGCCCCACAAAACATAGAAAGTGGTGGACCCCATAGAAGAATCTATCACAATCATTATTCCGTTCGATCTTTATCAACCCATGTGACTTTGCTGGATCATCACTCAAAAGAAATGCATCTTACTTACCTTTGAGAGAGGGAAAAAGAGGTTATTTATCCTATCCCTAAAAAATAATCACCACACACACAAATAGTAACAGTACTTTTTGAAATCATGTGGAAGGAAAGGCAATGTTGCGAGGCCAAAATCAAAGCCCGACAAAGGTTAGCAAAAAATCTTATTCAAATCCATGTTGCTGCCTCTCCACCTCAAGAAAGGATAAGAATGGGCCAGCTCTGTTTCGGACTGAAACAGGCTTTTATGTGTTTCTTTATGTTTTCGTAGAAAAGTTAAAGCGAAATTACCATCAATACTGGTGTCAAAACTTACTGTTTGTTTGGAAAGTTTCATCGACTTGAAATAGAGTTGATTCGATTAGATCTGTTTGAAGTAAAGCTCTTTCGGTTAGAATATTTTGCAAATGAAGCGTTTGATAAGATGTATGTAGTACATCGAAGTCAATTGAAAATGCAAACTTGCTATTTGGTATAAAGTTACATGGGCGTTGCCATACAGTAAAAAAAGTACAAGCAAACTTGTTAAAAAAATAAATAAATAATCCAAAAGTTGCTTTAGATATTGATGTCTAAGTCTAACTGATGCGCTCTCTCTCTCTCTCCCTTTCCTTAAGAAGATATAAGTGATCTTAATGTTGATTTATTTGAAGATGGAAATAGACCTTTTTCCTTACAATATCTGTTTGGATCAATTTTAAGCTAAATAGACTCCATTTTACAAGGACAGACGAACACCTTTGCATGTATATCCAAACCTATGCCCATATTCATACCATATCTTTGTAGTGAAGGAATAATCCTATGATGTATGTAATAAGCATACAAAATGTGCATCTGATATCTCATTTAATGTAACAACTTATTCAGGTACAGGTACTCGAGTCCAAGGGTTTGAACTCCATATACACCAACGGCCCAACCTGAGGAACCTGAATTTTATCTGTGGAATACAACCTGGACCGGAGTCTAAAACAAGTGACCCATCAAATTTTTTTTTTGGGTTGGGTCTAAAGGGTTTCTAGGGATCCATTTTCACCCCTAATCTCAGGTGAAACCACACGTGCCCACATGACCTCTTTCCAAGTCATTTGTTGCATGCCCATGTGAAGTTTTGGTTAGAGCCTTTTCTTTTTCCTCCTGATGCCTGAGCCTTTCTCTTGAGATGGTGTTTGATCACCTTTGGAATCTCTTTTGACTCTTTTTCAACAAAGAGGAAGTTAAGAGACTATAAGTGGGGTTCATGAATAGAAATGAATAAATGAAATGAAATGACTCATCTTTTGCTGTGGAGTTTTGCATGAGATGTGCAGGTGACTCTACAAACAAATTAACGTCACTTGCTATCAAAGTTAAAAAGGAGACAAAGGGAAAAGGATTGCGTTCAAAGGCAAGGGAAAGATGTTATCCATACAACTTTACAAGGCAGAAATTGATGGGGTCCAATGAAATATAGTTAGCAAGATTATCTTAGTTTATTGCAGCTCATGACATGAAAGATTCCTACCTGTTGTAAGACGAAGCAATTTCTTTGAAAGTGTCAGGCATCAAAAGTTTGACCCAAATTGGGTCAGTTGAGGCCGGCTCTTTTTAGTTTGGATTGACTCAGATCAATTAGACCATCAGACCCAATCTGAAAAATACACCGACGTTGTCATTGTTATTGTTGTTGTTGTTGTTGTTTCTTGTAAAGTAAGTTTGACTCGAACCCACAATTTTTAAGTTGCAACAATGAGCACCTTGGGGCTGGGCTTATTGGTAGGGGTTGTTGGTTGCCAGTAATGCGCACCAACATTGGATGGGTTATCATCTGATAGCCCTATCCCTGCCCCATGTTGGGTTGTATTCATGTTTTAAGAAATGTTGATAAGTAAGCTTAAAAGTCTTACTGCAGCCATGGGTCCACCCTCTATTATTGGCAAAAAAAGGAGATCAAATGTTGCAAGTAGGACCCATCCACGACTTTAAGACTTGCATGATGGATCAGCCCAATAACTAAGCGCGATGAGGCTCGTTAAAGCTACGGCCTGGCCCACTCAGCCAAGTCAGCCCATGACAAGCGCTAGATGTAGAGATTTACTGATTTACTGTGGACTGGGATATTTAGGATTTGGCCTTGGGCTGGGTTCAAAACCACAGTCATTAATAAGGTGCTACCCCAAATGCCCAACAGTGAGAAACTGAAGGATCATGTACCATAACTTTACAGTGATGGAGTTGATAAGTCTCCAATGTTGATTTCATGGGTTAAAAGCTCAAATGCTTGGCATCATTCACTCTTGGATTTGGGATTTGTCCCAAAGAAGTTTCTTTGTCCTTGCATTTTGCAGTGGAGACCTGAAGTATGGGTTTTTTTTACTTTAGTGGAGAAAAAGAAAGGGCAGCACAGAAAAAAAAGAAAGATAAGATCTTATTCTGCCATAAGCACGAAGGCAGAAGCTAAAAACAAAGGGTACCACTTTTGTGGACAGTGTGATTGAAAATCTCATATCGTCCTTGTGCAATAGTCCATATTACAAAACTTTGGGCGTGCTTGGCAATTAACTAATTAAAGTAAAGTAAAGTGAATTCAGAAAGAAATGACAATGGGTCATATCAAAAGTACACAATTTCAAAATTTCCTCCAAAATTTTCAAAAAAAGTAACAAAAAAAAAAAAACCAACATTTTTTCTCCACTAAAAGACAAAAATACTTAACTTTCCTATACAAAAAGTAAAAAAGATTTCATAATAAACAACTAAAAATAAAACACCATCATAACTCCTTATACTTAATTCTCTCTTGATTTGACACTTCACCTCACCATACTTCAATTCACCATACATCCAAACAGGCCATGGGTTCAAGTCCACCTACTCAAAGCCTCTTAGAATTTGAACCCGGATTCAAGCTTGACAACCAAGCCAGAATTCATGATAGAATTTGAAAAAAAAAATCATTATACTATTTTATTTGGAATAAATGGTATATAATAATAATAATAATAATAATAATAATAAAATGGCAATGGCAGATTCTGGCCTATTTGGAAGAGCCTTAGTGACCAAGGCTCTCAAGTGTGGATGATTAGAAAAAAAAATGTAGTTTCTATAATAGTGGTTTCAGTAAAGTGTTTCTTGGGCAGCAAGGCCCACTAGATGGGAGTATCCAAATCAAACACCAGCACATATACACTTGTACTGCACAATAGAATCAATACATAACCAAATACAATCTACCTTTTTCTTTAGAAAAATACAATCCACTTTACACCTTCATCCATCATCCTTTTTGGTCTTTATAAATGGCTATGCAGAGCAGATTAGATTTCCCCCCCTCTCTCTCTCTCTCTGCCATCTATCATCAGTCTGAAAAACACTACTCTTTCTCCTTTCCAATCAGTTCAGTTTCCTGTGACAGAAATAGCAAAAAAACACTCTCCACACATAGTACTAATTAACCCCAAAAGAGGAAAAAAAATCCCTTCCACTCAAAGAAAGAACAGAAGCTAACAAGGCCATGAGTCTTCACTTGTCTCCACATATGTTTATCATGGTTTCCCTTTTCATAGTTCGAGGTAAGACTGTAAGAGAAACTGTCCTCATTCCTATTCATTCATTCATTGATGATTCATTTATTCATTCACTCATGATTCATTCATTCTTTGCTTCCAGCTTGTTATGGTGTGTGTTTTATGTACCCCAAATCACATTACATGAGCTACTGTTTTTACTTTTTGGTGACTTGTACTGCTTCGCATTCATTATCATTACTCATTATCCTCCAAATTGAATTGGAGCTTAAAAGTGCTAAGGAAACACTGTCGTCATCATCGTCCTGGAAACCTTATTCCATCAATCTGGATCAGCTTAAACATTCTACCACTTCTGTGAACATAAGCTATGACCATAAGTTTTTAACTATCTACAAAGGAAAAGTTATTCTTTGTATAATAATTGCAATGCAAACAATTACCTTACCTCTGTTTTTGGTTTGTGACACATATACTCCCCTGATAATATTGGTCAACTACCTTGACTACTGGTCAGAGGCTGATGGGATTTAATCGAGAATCAGGGAGGATAAGAATGCCATTTAACTGTAATGAGCCTCAACAGATAATTACTTTTTGGCTTACTTTATCCTTGAATAGTTTAAACTATGGTGAGAATAGCATGAAAACTCTAGTTAGTTTTAGGGATATGTTGGTAACTCGGTTTTGGTTGAGTTACTCTAACCTTAGTTAAAAGTTTACCACATACTAGGTTATTCATTTTTTCTCTTTTGAAAAACTATTTTCTGGGTTAGATCTACAAGACAAAAGTAGATTTGACCGCTGGCCAAGGAAGGCACTTGATCAATATTGCTAGGGGAGCATCGGTGGTTGAATGTAAAAAATTAGAAATAGAGGTGGCTGTTGGTGAAGATCACAAAAGGCAGGTTGTTAATTGTAAATTCCCCATATGGTGCAACTACAAGCAATTGACTCTCTCTCTCTCTCTCTCTCTCTCTCTCTCTCTCTCTCGCAGTGTGTGTGTTCTTGTGGCTGCATCTAAAGCTGGTTTTAATTTTTGCTATTTTGAAGCTGATTTGGATTTGGGATACCTGCAAATACATCCTTTGTCCTAAATAAACTTTCTCAGGCATTGTCTACATATATTTTTAGGCGTTTCAGGGGCTATATTCACCTTCAAAAACAACTGCCAGCACACAGTCTGGCCAGGAATTCTCTCAAGTGCAGGCCACCCAAATTTAGATTCTACTGGATTTGAACTCCCCAAATCATCATCTCGATCTTTCGAGGCCCCTCCAGGCTGGTCCGGCCGGTTTTGGGGCCGAACTGGGTGCAATTTCGACGCCAGTGGCCAAGGTAGCTGCACCACTGGCAACTGTGGCTCAGGCCAAGTCGAGTGCAATGGCGCCGGAGCCACCCCACCAGCAACACTCGCAGAATTCACCCTCGGTTCAGACAGTACTACCCAGGATTTTTATGATGTTAGCCTCGTCGACGGCTACAATCTCCCTATGGTGGTCATCGCCAGGCAAAGTGGTTCAAGCAAATGCCCTGCAACCGGCTGCGTTGTTGATATTAATCTGCGGTGCCCAACAGAATTGAGAGCTGAAAATGGCGATGCGTGCAGGAGCGCATGCGAGGCCTTTGGGAAGCCAGAATTCTGCTGCAGTGGGGACTATTCCACCCCCAATACCTGCCGGCCATCTGAGTATTCGGAGATGTTCAAGACGGCGTGTCCCAGGTCCTATAGCTATGCATATGATGATGCAACCAGTACATTTACATGTACAGGGGCAGATTATGAGATTACCTTCTGCCCTACCTTAGCAAAGTAAGAGCTTAAGAAGGAGAGTATGATATGTTCATGAACTTTGTATATTTAAAACTTCTGGTTCATGTTTTTGTTTATTTATGTTCATAGTAGGAATGGGATTTCATTACTGGAAGAAATATTGGCATGCCTTGGAACTTTTTTACATTTGAATTTTCTGGTTTATGTTTATGTTTATGTATGTATCTAATAGGGATCTTTACTGAAGTAAACTTTTGATGCTTTGTTTGTTGATATTAGATCATTCAACTGATTTTATGTCAACTGCTTTGTTTGTTTATTTATGCAGCTAAGATTGATTTATGTTATAAAAGCTATCATGTTTTTCTTTTGTAGGCGACAAGAATTTCTATTATTGTATTTTTAGGTGATTTTCTTTCAACTGGTTGGTGCTTGTCTTGATTATTCTTCATGAACGGCAATGCATTTTCCAATTTTCTTCCTTTAGTTTTTCCTTCTAATCTCTCTTTGTTCATTTTCTGAAGCATTATTTGGAGTACTAATAATCTCTTTTGATCATGAAGTGTTTGGCCTCAGAACTGAATATAGAGTTGATGAGTACTGATTTCAAAATTCTAAAAGTGGTTTCTAGTATTGATAGTGGGAAAGTCAACCTTAAATCTGCAGTTCCTTACATTCAAATCTGACTTGGAAGGTGAATTTTTTGCAATCAGGGGAATAATCCTCCACTTAGAAGTAATTGCTGTTTGTTCATCTCCTGTTGAGATATATCATTTCAATTGAGTAGACCATCCAAATTCAGCTTTCTTAATGGAGGAAGTCTTAAATTGAAGAATTCCTTGATCTGATATTTTCCTCTGATTTCCAAAGGGGATCAATTAGCAAAGTGGTGTATTTTCTATTCAGCTCTATATGCAAAGTTGTAGCTCTCTTTTATCTAAATGGAAGTGGGTTTCTTTCCTTTTGATATATATTTTCCTGTGAATCTATTGCAACAGAAAGGAGTATAAAAGAGAAAAGTTCTTTATTCTATGTTCTCACATCAATTTTCTGCTCTTTTTAACAGACAGAAGTCATCAAAAGGTTCTCCAAGAACAGGACCTTCAGGTGTGATGTTGGCAGATGACTTATACTTGGAGGACTTGGCCGCAGCAGATGCAGGGAGGGTCTCCCTCAGTTATAAAATAGCATTTACTGTTGGTATCATCTTGATGGCATTCCTTTTATTGTAGTCTCTCTCTTTCGATTCATTCCAAGGGAAGGACAATGACTGGCTAGAGGAGAATTCTAATGCCTTCCACTTTGATGGGCCTTTGAGTTTTAGCATTAGGAATTTGTATTAAAGTGGCATATGTAAGTATGTACTAGCACAATAACCCTTACTTAGCACGGGAATATTCACCAATAACTAAAAGTATATATAGTGATTTATTAAGAAAAACTCAAATTACACAAAATCAATCTTCAATACTTATGAAAATGATTTGGTGATTATAATAGGGATAGAAATGAAGTTATGTGAAAAGTGGTATTTCAATTAGGAAAATGAGCGGTTCCAAATTGGAAGTGGAGAGTGGTTACATATTAAAAGTGGGGAGTTATAACTCCCAGTCAAAATAACAACTCATGGTCAAAATCACCTCAAAAACCCTTCAACTTAATATAGTATAATTGTCATCTAATTAGTGTTGCACATAAATTACTGGAATAATGAAGCATTGTGATAGCATTGGTGGTTTATTGTGCACGAAAAAAGAAAGAAAGAAAAAAAAATACTTCAAAATATTATAACAAAAATTCAATTATATTTTCAACCTGTGGCTTTAGTTCTTTACACATGAGTTCTGTGAAAAGTGGTAAGAAGAGGTGGTTCAATGAGGAAAATGAGTGGTTCCAAATTGGAAGTGGAGAGTGGTTACATATTAAAAGTGGGGAGTTATAACTCCCAATCAAAATAACAAGTCATGGTCAAAATCATCTCAAAAACCCTTCAACTTAATATAGTATAAGTGTCATCTAATTAGTGTTGCACATAAATTACTGGAATAATGAAGCACTAGCATAATAACCCGTGCTTAGCACAGGTATGGTTGGCGTTTATGCATTAAAAAAATATCTATAAATTGTAGAAAGAAAAGAAAAGAAAATAATAAAAGGTTATCATGAAAGTACCTGCTTATGTAATCTATGAGCTAATGGGATAAAAAGGAAAGAGAAAAGAGATGAATTGAAGAAGAAAGAGAATGGAATTCTGGATAGAAATGGAGGTATTATAGAGAAGGAGAAGTGGAACTTTCAAAAGTGGATTGGTGGTAGGAGACATGAGTGGTGGTTTCAAAGTAGTGTGAGAAAACTAAAAAGATTTTAAAAAAGAGTAACTTCCTTTCAAAATTGTAACTGATGGTCAAAATCCAATTCAAAACTTCTTAGCTTAATATAGTATAATTGTGATAGCATTGGTGGTTTATTGTGCACGAAAAAAGAGAGAAAGAAAAAAAAACACTTCAAAATATTATAACAAAAATTAAATTATATTTTCAACTTGTGACTTTAGTTCTTTACACATGAGTTCTGTGAAAAGTGGTAAGAAGAGGTGGTTCTATGAGGAAAATGAGTGGTTCTAAATTGGAAGTGGAGAGTGGTTACATATTAAAAGTGGAGAGTTATAACTCCCAGTCAAAATAACAAGTCACGGTCAAAATCACCTCAAAAACCCTTCAGCTTAAATATAGTATAATTGTCATCTAATTGTGTTGCACATAAATTACTTGGATTAATGAAGCATTGTGATGGCATTGGTGGTTTATTGTGCACAAAACAAGAAAGAAAAAAAAATAAACACTTCAAAATATTATAACAAAAATTAAATTATATTTTCAACCTGTGGCTTTAGTTTTTTACACATGAGCTTATTAAAAAAAATATGAACGGGGCAAATTCGCTAAACTGCCCCAACCCAACTTAGGTCAAAATCTATTCACTTTGAACTGAAAAATAATTATTACCAAACTCATCCTTATTAGGAAGGGTCGGGGTAGGTCAACTGGAGATTTAAATCAAGCCGAACAGGACCCGTTTAAAAACATGAAAAATTAACTTGGAGCCAGGTGACTGAGCTGAGTAACTCTGGCAAAGTACTAGGTCAGGCTAATTCAACTTTCCCAACTCAAGGAGCTACAGAGGAGGGTCGGCTCAGGTGAGATAGAACGCTGTTGTAAACTAGAAGCAGGCCCAGTTACAAAAAAAAGGAATTTTCCCACTCCTAATGGAAAGAAATTAAGGGAGAAGATGAAAAGGCAAAGGAAAGTAGGAAACCAGGTGGCATGTAAATATTTTGGCTGAAAAATGCAAGTCCATGTCCATTCTAACCTAACAATGCTGTTGGTTGGACAAGACAATTGCAACTTACGGTAGAAAATTGTGAAAATGTTGGTTTGAAAAAGGAAAACAGGGTGACAATATAACAAATATGTTTTAGCAGAATTTATATTGATCTGTTATTTTTTATTATTTAAATTTTATTTTCTTTTATTTGGGGCGAAGCTTTGATGATGATGATGTAGACGAATTATTTAAGATTTAATATGTTTTCTACAACATCTTTTCAAATTCCAACCATGGAGCCAGAAATGTTTCCTCAAGCGCGTTACATTGAAAAAAATCAAAACAACGTGTGTGCAGGGCCTTGCCTTATCAAATGGCTAAAACGAGATAAATAGGTGCTCCTGATCCATCTCTGCTTATTTTGAAAGAATGCCCTTGAGAGAGCAATGAAAAAAATGCCTAATGAGAGAGCAGGTGTCTTGCATTGGCTGGCCCCTTGGAATTTACAACGACTGTTCGAGACATTAGTATCATATATTTTGCCTGGTGTATAGCTATTAAAATTTGAGGATTGAACTAAGGGATTTCTCAACCTATTGTTAGATTAATTTTATGCACCTACTCAATGTTGGATTGAATCTCGAAAAAACTTGAATTAAACACCATTCTTTAGTTTTTTAAGATTGCATACTACTACCAGACACCAGACGTTCTTACTCAAAGTGGACGATACTCTCCTGCATTCCTGCGATTGGTGTAATCAGCTCAGCACTACCTGTACCTGGTGAAATTAGATGAAAAAAAAAAAAAACTGAGCAGATCAGGTCAAGGAGACCATCCCATATTGACACTATTTACTCTTCATCCTCCGAAATTGTTACTAATCTTCTCGAGGACTCGACCACATATTCATGAATATTCCTTTGCATCAGTCCATCGCCATTTTAGGCATGTTAGGACCCGCACGCAGATTTATTCTTGACTACTGAAATTTAAAAAGTGAAAAGTGAAAAGAAAATGAGAGAGATGTTAACATAGTGGTTTGCACGCACTAAATGATATATAATTTAACCTACATATTATCAGGGTAGAATTCCCAAGTTACAAGATCTGTCCAGAGTAAGATCAAAAGCATGAAGAACAGCATCCTTCTGGATCACCTAATAAGGGGAAACTATCAAAATTGAGATTGTAACTACAACTCGTCTTTAACGTCAGATTCTGAAACTATGTCCTCTTTAACGTCATTGGCAGCATCTCCTTTGGAATCAACCTCTGCATCTTCCTCTACATCATCCTCGTCTTCCACCACTGCATCTGGGTTGATGTTCAAACTCGCCTTTACTGTGTTATAAATGCCTGAAGCAAAATCTTTAGGGTCGTTGAGCATAAAACCGCTCTCCATCAGGGCTGTTTGGTAAATTAGTCTGGCCGTCTGTTTCACAGACTCCTCCTGCAGTCCAGAAATTTGCAGTTATTGAACAGAAGAAAATGACAAGCCTAAGAAGAAAAAAGATGCATATCACCAAAATTAACAAACTATTGAAATTCATCATATGCAAAGCATGCATTCACGTAAGAAATGAACAGGTCATTCTGTTTTGAATGCATAGGTAGTGTGTCAACTAGCAATACAAGGATTACTATGGTCCAACATAGCAGAATGATCAACATTATTATATTTGGAAGGGACAATGCTTGTAAAGAAAAACCAAAATTTCAAGAATCAAAGCTAAACTCTGCCGATAGAAAGTAGAAATTCAATTAGTTCAAGCATATTGGTGGTATACAAAGAACGAGACACATACCTGTGGGTCTGTAACTACTCTTTCACGGAGCTCCTTGATGATTGGATGCCTCGGGTTTATCTCAAGCACCCTCTTGCCACGCATGTATGCCTGCTTGTTGGCATCTGAAAGAGTTTGGGACTGCATAATCCTCTCCATGTTTGCACTCCATCCATATTTTGATGTCACAACCACACAGGGTGTATTATCTAGACGGTTGCTTATTTTCACAGAATCCACATTTTCACTTGAAAGCACATCTTTCCACCAGTTCGTTAGCTCCTTGTAGGACTCCTTGAGGTCCTTGAACTTTGATTCTTTTCCAAGTTTCAGGCCCTCCTTGGACACATTCTGGAATTTCTTGTCTTCATAGTCCATCAAGTATTGCATTAGGTATTCATCCACTGGATCAGTGAAGAAGATGACCTGCAGACAGCATAAGATTTAAAGAAACCATTTTTCAGCAGCCCGGAAAGAAGCTCATCAACCATTGAAATGCTTAAAAATAAATTATCAGCAGTTAAGGCACCATAAAATTAAGATTTATCAATCCAGTTTAGCAGAAACAAGTGTTCATAATTTCTTCAGGCAAAACATTTATACCATTAATTTTTTGTTTTTCTATTTTAAGACACGATTGACTTGGGATATGGAGACCCTCACAATGAAGGGAATGAGGGGGATGAGGGGGATGCATTTTCGCACCCTTTGTAATATTTAGAAGTCATTTGCACCAAGAAAATGAAGAACACCATTTGCACTACTCTGAGGCATGGTTTTAAAAATTGCAAACCTGCCACCAGTAAGTTGCCCCACCTACTATGATACACATATGGGTGAGTCCTATATAGATGTAGCAGTCCCCATTCTTTCAAGAGGGCAAGGGATGTCTCTAACAAAGCCTTTGTATGTCTCTAACAAAGTCTAAGGGTGAGCTTCGAAGATCAAAACTTCTTTCTTTGCAAGATTGAAGAATACAAAGATCAAGGTACTATTCAAAAAACATGAACAAAGTACCATCAAAATTAAATGCAGCCACAACTTTGATATAGAGAAAAAAGGTGCAAAAGCTCTCTACACAGACCGTAGGCTTTTCTCAACCTTTTTTCTCTACATCCAACTATTCCCAGTGTCCTAGAATTCTATAGTTATAGGATTTTTATTTTTTTGGAAAGTAACAGTAAATTTTATTGAAAAATCACTAGAATACAATAACACGAGTATGAGAGACTTATACCCAAGACAAAATTACACAAGAATAACCTCCCAGGGAGACGACCTTTGTACCCCTTGTTTGGCTAAGGAGTCCGCCAAAAATTAATTTTTATGAATTTTGAGAATAGAATTTGTGCAGCTGACCCGATCATAGTTAGGATAGGGCTTTGATGATCATAATATAATTTTATGGGTTTTGGGTGAGACTAGGTCAGGTGACTCAGTTGACTGGAGTCGACTCAACGTAAACGCATGAGTCCGAGTTTTAGAACCTTGCACCAAGGTGGCTTTTAGTACTAGTAGTGGTGTGTGGTTATGGCAATATTCTTTTCTGCCTAGGAACCAATAGCAACTTAATTCTGTTCTTTGCTGGAACAACAGCAGGGACAAAAACCTACTCACACTACTGCTGCTCCACAGTGTAAATTAATTGGTGGTCACCTAATTATGAATCGATTTTGATACATCTAAAGGCACATCTAAGGTCCTTCTAAAACTCTAAAATTTTAGAACAGTTACAAAGTCGCACCAAGCTTTAGAACCTGCACAAAAGTGCCCTTAGAAGTGCGTGTTGCATGGCAATATTCTTTTCCACCTAAAACCAATAACAAGTTTGTTCAAGTCTTTCTGGAAAAACAGCAGCAGAACCAAAACTAACTCCTGTTTTACCTGCTGCCCCATCACACTAAATTAACCAATAGTACCCTAACCATGAATCAATTGTGATACACAAGAAAAACACATTCATTCTAAAATTTTAGAAATGTAATATTAAATGTAATATTAACAAGAAGGCGCACTATATATTAGAAATTTGTGCAGTTGTATCCTTAGTTCAGAAATTTATGTATGGTGGGGTGTAACTAAAATCTGGGTTCAGAAGTTTTCATGCAGGTCTCTTATAAAGATTTGAAAATTAACCCATCCCCGTCACCTTAGATGGGCTGGGGAACTGTGTTAGCAACGCAACTGATCAATTGTGCCATGCAACACCCTAAAGCAATAAACATTCTTTTCATGAACCAAGTTTGAAAATGAAAGTTCCAAGACTGAAACATAATAAATATCAGCTCATACCTCATAGCCTTTCTTCGTTAGCCTTTCAAGGAATGGGGATTTCTCCAACTGTTCTTTGTTGGGTCCTGTTATGTAAAAAATGTCCTTCTGCCCAGGTTTCATTCTTGAGATGTACTGATCGAGCGAAGCTAATTTACCACCAGACTTGGTACTGAAAGAAATCTCAAGTAATGTACGTATGAATTGCTGTACTAGAAAAGACTAAAGGCACTGAAAGAAATTTCAATTAATGTATGTATGAATTGCTGTACTAGAAAAGACTAAAGACACCTCATAGGATAAGAGAAACAGAAAAACATGTTACCTTTCAAATCTGAGAAGTTTTGCAAGACGGTTTCTGTTGGCAGCATCCTCAATGATACCAAGTTTTATGGACTTCCCAAACTCATTCCAAAACTTAGCATATTGCCCCTTCTTCTCGTCATTCTCATCGGCTTTCTCGGTTTCCGTATCTATTTCCCATCAAAAGACAGGAGACTAAGTAACACATGAAGACAACCATACATGAAAAGTGAATAAGAGTTACATAAATAATATATATGATTAAAAATGCTACCTGTCTTAGCTCTCTCATCTGATTCATCAGGATCCTCTTCAGCAATCCGGCGAATCATGTCAAGTGCCTTACGGATGAGCTTTTTCTTTATTGTCTTGAGACTGCCATGCTGTTGAAGCATTTCTCGTGACACATTTAGTGGTAATGTATCAGAATCAACAAGCCCCTGCAAGAACCAAATAAGACAATATGATTTAAGTCTAGATACTCATTGGTCATAACACAGATCGTGCCAATGTTTTTTTCCCGAATAGTAACTTTCATTAATTCAGGAGCTTAGCGGTACAAGAGAGCTATACTGACAAGCTTACAGAAAAATAGGAAATACAAGAAAGTCCAATTACCTTCAAAAAGCTGAGGTATTTTGGCAGAAGCTCAACAATTTCATCTGAGATGAAAACCCTTCTAACATATAACTTCAAGTTTGACTTTTGAGTGTTGTAGTAACTTTCATACAGATCATGGGGAGCTTTAGGAGGCACAAACAGAACAGCCTTGAACTCCACATCACCTTCAGCAGTAAAGTGACTCCAAGCTAATGGCTTTTCATCACTAAAATCCTAGTGAACCAAGGAGAATAAATTTAGTGAAAAAACTATGATGAAAAAGATTCTTTTAATGTAGTTGTAAAGTTTAAAGACACGTGGATTCTTCGCCAAACATGAGACAGAAAAATTCACCTTTGCAAGTGTGTGGTAGAATTTTGTGTATTCTTCATCAGTCACTTCCTTTGGACTGCGTAGCCAAATGGCTTTCACATCATTCAAAACCTCCCATTCATAAGTTGTTTCCTTAACTTTCTTCGACTTGGGTTTTTTCTCTGTATCTTCCTCTTCTGATTCTTCCTCCTCTGAACTGCTGCTATCAGCTGACAACAATAAATAACATAACTGAGTCTCAAAACAATCAAGTGGTTGTTCTCAAGTACCAAAAGATATAATTTCGTGCACAAGATGAATGACATGCAACACATATGGTTGCAAACATGAGGAACTTTGAAAGAACTGGAAATAGCCATACGTGTTTCCACTTCCTCTGCAGATTCATCTTCATCTGCAGGAACTTCTACATCCACCTCTTTGCTTGCCCAGAGATGTATGGGGAAATTGATAAATTCAGAATATTTCTTCACCAACTCCTGCAAACAGAGATCATTTACAAAATAAAACAACAAAATTTGGAGAACTGCAACGATCCTGATGCTCTGAGCAAATTCAAAGGGCCGTGCATACCAAAATAAAAAAATTTGAATAAAAATACCATGAATTTAATATACAAAATAAATAAAATAAAAAACTACGGCAGTTCATTTCCTGGCGTTGCATGTGATAGTGAATAAATTAATTACTATACTGCAGCAATATATCTTTGCAATGAGATTTGGAAAAATTATGTGTTGTTCCTCATAAGCACGTTCATGTGACACCATTTCTACGGAAAAGCCACAGAATGACAGAAAGGAACTGCTTTTCTGTTCTAGTCAATTTTCCGCAGTTTATTGGGGCAGGTTTTCCAAGAGGAAAAATGATAGAAGCATCTAATTTACCACAAGGAAAACCGCTTTCATATAAGGGGTTGGATTTTTTTTTTTTTTTTTTTTTTTTTTCAGAAGAGGAAAAGCAAAAGTGGATAGAATCGCTATTCCACAGATGTTACACAAACATGCCCCAGTCACATGAGGAACAACATCTAAGCCATGCCATCATGTGGGACAGGACCACGTTGTTCACTTGGCACCAAAATTAGGTCCATATAACAAGTCACATGTATAAATTGAATATGGATTATCAGAGGATTTCATTCAACTGCCTTTTTGGTTTTGTATAATGCAGCTGTTCTGATGAGTCTACCATATTTTTGCGCCAAGGTGATCACGGTAATTGCAAAAGTATATTACACACATATGCCATCATGACACATGAAACTGCACACTTATTATCAGCAATTTTCTGTAATTTTAATGCCATAATTAGCAACAAACTGAAGCGGAAAATGATATGATATAGTATGAAAACGATGTAATTTTAATGCCATAATTAGCAACAAACTGAAGAAGTGGAAAATGATATGATATAGTATGAAAACGATATAATTTTAATGCCATAATTTTCCTAATGGTATGAAATAGTATGAAAATGATAATAAGTTGAAAGAGGGAATTCATTCAGACTAACAAACCAAATTGCCAATTATACCATAATTTTCTGTAATGGCATGGTATAGTATGAAAATGATAATAAGTTGAAGAGAAAATTCATTCAGATTAACAAACTGAATTGCAAATTATGTAAGAAAATTAATAACATCATAACATGTACTATTTATTAGAGTGCACTGCTTACTGATCGCACATTAGCATGGCGTACTCCTCCTGTTCGAACCGGAGTTTGAAACCAAACTTCTCCTTAGGAGGATAGATGGGGTGATTTAGGTGAGATCCAATGTAGATCCAACTTTCTATTCACTCGTGGGATCCGGGCAGTCCGGGGGGACCACCATGGCTCCACTCTTCTCGAGAATCCATACATCCCTTATCGGTGTATGGACAACTATCTCTCAAGCACAGGTTTAGGTTCGGCCTCAATGGGAAAATGGAGCACCTAACAACGCATCTTCACAGACCAAGAACTACGAGATCACCCCTTTCATTCTGGGGTGATGGAGGTATAATCACCAAATCATGGTTCTCCATATCCCTCCTTACTAAACTACAGCTAGCCTATGAAAAAGTACAATGCAGGAGTCAAAGCTGAATATATAATAGCATTCATGTTAGCATTGGAAAATGGAAACCAAGAAAAAGATCTAAAACTAAGTATAGTGAGCAAAGGGGGCAGCCATGCTGCAGCAATTTAGACTATAAATGCATACCTAGGTCTAGAAGAAGTAAAGTTCACTCTCAAGTGGCAGATCTAAACAAGTAATAGTTCTTGGCTTCCCAGGTATATCAGAGAAAAGTACCAGGAAAAGAAAATTTCACACATGTCTCATTTCATAAACGATGATATGATTCCTAAAGAGTTAAACCAACCAAGTTTTTCACCAGGATATATCTAACCATCAGACCATTATCAACATATTCTGAAATAAATGGCTTTACTTTTAATTTGTCTTCTTGCAAATATTCCCCAGCTTCCTCTCTGAGATGCAACCTGATCTCAGTTCCACGTCCAATTGGTTCATTCCATTTATCTTCTGATACTGCAAAGGCTCCATCAGCCTTCGACTCCCATATGTACCTGAAAAGACAGAAATAAAAAAAAATCATAATTATAAGTAACCACCGGAAACAACAATAAGTAATTCTCAATCTGTCAACCAGCTTCAAAGACTTACTGCTTGTCATCGTTGTGTTTGCTAATGACTTCAACATAATCAGCAACCAAATAAACAGAGTAGAACCCAACTCCAAACTGACCAATGAGATTTAGATCACCCCCTGTCTGCATTTTCTCCACAAAAGCTGCATAAAAATTCAGTAAAACAAAATGATCAAATCCCATGCTCAAGATTTAAATTTAAAAAACAAGAAAGAAAGAAAAAGAACAATATTGATATTAAGAAGTGCTTCAAGCAGTCTCGTTTGTAAATTCATAATATGTTTTGTGATAGCAAATCAAACCAATGAATCTTGACTTATGCATACAACAAATAATTAATCGCAGTTGGATGGCATACCTTCCACCAACATCGGCAAGATTAATGGACTGCATTTGGTCTCTTGGTGTATACCACCATCAATCAATGGTCTTAATCATCTAGGGATTGACACAACTCTCTCTTCCCTCACTCTTATACGAGTGGGATAGGAAAATGGGTTTTACAAATGTAATTGTTATATATGCAAACATTACATATGTGAACCGGTTTATCAACAGGGTTGAAAGTCTCATCAAAATCTACACAGGGTATTTGATTGAAGTCCTTTACAACATGTTGGGTCTTACATCACTCTAATGAACCATCCGCCTTACATGAAAGCAAAAAAGGCACGAAAATACACACTACCAAATCGGTCAAAAGCACCATTTTCACATGAGTAAAAGATTACATCAAAAGTTTAAGAATTTATTTATTTATTTATTTTCACAAATTTCTCAAGATCTATGAAGGTTTAATATATGAAACTAAATATCTTAATCTTATCAGTAATATGAAAATATTGAGCCATTCAAATCATGAATCCGCCCACAAAATGCACAAAATTAGATTTATAGGTTGGGATTTTTTGGACAATTTTCACAAAGTACACAATCTATGAAGATTTAAAATGATAAACCTAAAGATCTTGGGGTTTACTATTTTAATAAACAAATAAAATGGTTTGGAGTACAAATATGGGGCCCACGTGAATTAAAAAAATAAAAGTGGTCGATGAGATTTGATCCTATGACCAATTGCATAACCAAATGTAATTGTGTGAAGCATGTACTGGTTCATTATTGCAAGTGGGAGATGTGAAACAGCTTCACACCTATTTAGGTATGAAAATTACAGTGTAAAAATGGCCTTATAGATGAGAAACCATGGTGTAAAAATGGCCTCATCTACAGACCTCATTTAAGCATCACAAATGCGTAAATGAGTGCAAGCAAACAGTGATGATTAGCCCAAACAAACGACCACTAGGGGATTGTGTGTTTGGTCATTAGTCTGAGTAGAGAGAGGGACCAAAATCCTCTTATTCCATCGGGCCCACTTATTAGACATGTGGTCATGCAAAACCACTCATGGCCATCGAGCCATTCAGTCTTGCACGATCACACGTCTATATGTGGGCCCACGTGATTTGATCAACTAAGCAAATCCATTATTCCTATTGTTTTCATATTTGTGATTGTGCTTGGACTCACTTTTAGAAAGTCAATCTCTTCCCTCGCTCTTATACGAAGTGATAAGTTCGTGAACAGAGGGACCAAAATGCTCTTATTTATAGAACCCTAAATGGTACCCATCTTAATTCTCATCATGGGACCTTAAATATATTAGGTTTCTTCCTATCTTGTTAGCTAAATAAGGGTTCTTCATTAATTGAATCTCTAGTAGATAGTCCAAAACACAATAAAAAACTAAGCAAACTAAGTGGGGCCCACATATCATACTGTGGTCAACCAAGCCACTCACATCTTACATCCCGCTGAATTATTGACAACATCTACACCTTCCATTTATACACGTGCAGTGAAAAAAAGACCTAAAGGTCCAGTGAACACTGCCAATTAATCAAATCCTTAAAATCATACAGCCTACGGAATATAGCAGCCACCCGACAAACTAACAGCAAATGGTTGGTTGGGATCCGTTCACATTCAACAACAAGATCACATGACAATTAGATAATTAGTATTGCCCTGTCCACTTAATTATCCTTTAATTCCCCGTTTGCCATCCACAGTGTCCCACTAGATCAACAACCCTAATTAGCATTGCCCAATCATCTCAAGCATTCCACTAATGCAGTTCATATAACTTCTATGTAAAACAAAAGAGTCTCAAAAAGATATACTTCTTAATTCTTTCCATTATCATCTTATACATCACTCTGAAGCAGAATCGAGACCTATGATCTGGTGGGGACATCGTGCACATAATTCTACTATTAACTTATAGAAAAACTGTGCTGTATACTGTATATTCTAACATGTATGCATCAGTGGAAATAAAGACAAGTACCTGAAGTTCCAGACTTTGCAATGGTTCCCAAGTTCTTGATCAGATCCTCCTTTGTCATTCCAATTCCCCGGTCACGAATTGAAAGAACTTTATTCGCTTTGTCCAACTTCATCTACATTGAGCAACAAACATTACCAAAAACCAAACTTTAAGAAATAAAAATCTCCTGTGCTGAAATCTACTTTCTACGTTATTAAAAAAAATCCAGTCTTTCTACTGAAAAGCACACAACTAACCAAGATTTCAAGCTTTGAGTTATCTCCTTCGCCCAAAACCTCTTTATCCGTCAACGCAAGGAATCTGATCTTATCCAACGCCTACCAAAATCAAAACAGACACCAACAAATTCAACAAGAACACAATCACATCAAATCAGATAAAAGCAGTAGCAAGAGATCCACTCACATCCGAAGCATTAGATATCAATTCTCTCAAGAAGATGTCTTTATTGCTATAGAGCGAATTGATGAGTATATCCATCAGCCGCGACACCTCCGCCTGGAACTCGAACTTCTCCGCGCTGCTTCTCAGCGATCGCTTCGACATCGATTCCGCCTCTCTAAAATCCATACCACAAAATCAAAACAACAACAAATTTTAAAAAATAAAAATCATCAGATTAGGGACATCCAAACGGATCCAGCTCCAAATGCAAGATCGATCTGGAATCAAACCTTTTAACAACATCCGAATCAGTGGATAGTCCGTTGGGAACAGCACCACCGATCTTCTCCTCAACCTTTGGCGGATCTGTAACTTCTCCAGAGTCTTCACTTTCCTCTGCATTCGCATGCAATTTCCGACCTAAAAAAACCAAAAGTGTTCGAGATCAAGATCAGATCGGGCCAGAACAGTAGAAAAGTGCCTAAAAATCGAAACAGATCATGATCAGATCAGAAACAGTAGATAAAGAAGGAAATGTGGGAGGATTTGAGATCAGGACCTTGATCTGGAAGTAGAGAGAGGAGGATCAAGAGCAGCAGAGCTGCAGGAAGCGTCCACTTCCTCATTTTTTTTCTCTCGCTACTGAGCTCTCTCCGCTTCTCCTTCTTCTGCTCTCTTGGAGGGATTTCTGCAAGTTCTTTTACTTCTCTCGTGGAAGGATGGGGTTTAAGTACGCGAGAGAAGGTTCTCGAGACTCTCTAAATGGGTCTAGCTTGACTCGGAGTCTTTGATCTGACCTTGACTTGTGCCGAGTCGCTTGGTTTGCCAGCGTGGAGGATCTAATGGTCTTCCTCGTCACTTGAGCCAGGTGGCGCGTTTCTATTGGATTGGATGTGACGTGGAGAAATACAGTTTACACGTGGCGTGTTGGCATTGGATCGTGCGCAGGCTGTGACGTGGAAAAGATGTAGCGGGTTTGGTGAGTTTGGGTCGGGCTACAGCACCGTATGTTTTACGCATGTGGGGCCCACTTGGATGGATGGATCGCTTTGGAAGTGGATTCGGTTGTGACATCATTACTGATAAAATCAAGCCATCTTATCCATTAAATTTATGGCCTCACATTTTAGTAACAGGCAAATTTATTATGATCAATCTCAAGGTGTAGCTCAGTTGGCCTAAAACCATGGTTTGCATCTGAAGATTCACACTGGGACTATAGGAAAGTTTACCCGTTTCCCTCTAGGTCCAAAAAAATTAGTTCAATCCAAATGGTTGGAAACCCTCCAATAAAAAAAATATATATATATATATATATTATGATCAAATCCAACTCTAGAGAGATGTGTGAGTGTGTGAAGGTGTGCCTCGTATACAAAAATAAGAAAAAGGGAATTATTTTTGGCAAATCCTTCAGACTAAATAAGTAGGAATGACAATGGGTCGGTCTAGAAGGTAACTTGTTCCAGCCCACTCAATTTTGGAGTGGGTTTGATAATGATTTTTTCAAGTTCAAATAAGTTATGGATTTATAGATTTTGACCTAAGTTGTGCTTGGAATTAATGTGAATTTTGGCCTCACGATCTCGCCCCATATTATCCCTTCATAACTAGTCCACGTAGTTTTTATGGGCTATCATATGATTTTCTTATGCAGTGTGAGTACATTTGGAAAAAGCTAAGTGAGGGGTTGTGTGTTAGATTGCGCCAAAATTAATGGACTGACCCAATTTGACACTGATCCAAAGATTACTCATGAATGAATTTAACCATGGTGTTGATCCATTAAACTTTGAAGCCATTTTAAAGAGGTATTGAGGTATAAAATTACTAATGATGTATCATTGCTTATATTCCACTAAGAGGCTCCTCCTTGTAAGATATTTCCTAGGAGCCCG
Source organism: Cinnamomum chago (assembly GCA_038049695.1). Taxonomy (NCBI): domain Eukaryota; kingdom Viridiplantae; phylum Streptophyta; class Magnoliopsida; order Laurales; family Lauraceae; genus Cinnamomum; species Cinnamomum chago. The sequence goes on from CP142453.1 coordinate 17,475,514, forward strand.
TTTGTCACTTTACTAGATTAGTAAAAGTCAAATAAGGCCTCTATTTTTCAGACCAAGGCTCACATCAATAGCATTTTAATTCAAAATTTCTTCTATCTTTTTTTTTTTTAAAGGTCAAAACCAACATCCTTTCTCCGCTAAAAGACAAAAGAACCCCACTTTTTCATAAAAAAAATATTTCATACTAAACAACTAAAAATAAAATATCATCATAACTCCAATGTATTTTATTTTCTCTTGATTTTGATGCTTTACAATACTTTATTTTACATGTAAAATTACCAAATGAGCCAATGGATTCTAACCCAAAACCCAATGCAAGATACATATATAAACTTTTTTGGAGTAATTGTAGATTTTCATTGATAAAATTGCTCAAACCCACAACTTCAAGGTTGCCCATTTGGAATTGTTTTTTATGCTGTTCTCAATTTTCTATTACATAGATATCTACTCTCTACTGAGGCAACATGAACAATGAAAACTTTTCACCATGCCATTGGCTCTTACAATATATAAAAACATCTATCACTAATTCATGTGGTTAATACTATTAGATTAGATGTCATAAAATATAATATTATATAAACTTATATACGTAGACTCTGAGTTAGGTTTTGACTCGGGCCTTATATGATATAAATTATAAACTAACCCTGAGTTGAAAAGGTGGATCAGAACCCTTAAAATAATGAACAACTTTCATTTAGGTTGTGTTGGGAAATCAAAGTGCAATTTGCAAAGTGGGATTAAGTTCAAGTAAGAAACTGCCAGTCCTAGATAGGGGACACCTCTGAACATGCGTAATATTTGGCCCGAATGTATGGTGTATTGGTGAATATTTGTCTTCATTTATTTGATTCAACTTCAATCTTGTCTTGATTAGATTAACCATATATAATAATAAGAGAATAAAATAAATAAATAAAAACGAGTGAAGCCATGAGTCATTCATGTGCCCGCATCATTATTTGGTCTAGGTACTGGTGTTGTTTTTAGGGGCTAACCAATAAATTGATCTTTGGCCCCATCATGGGTGATACACATGAATAAAATGCACAAAACAAGATAAGCCTATAACAAATGCATTATCTGCATGTAAATTCAAATTGCTCAAACTAAAAGCCAGGGTGTAACAGTTCGATTAATTGTTATTTTTTGAAAAATCGTTAACTGAACTGTATATTACGGTTTTCATTTTTTAAAAATCGTAGCCGTAATTGTATCCTAAAAATTTGTTAACTGAACCGTCTAATATAGTTAGCCGCGGTTCGGTTATAATTAGTTGTCACTTTAAAAAAAAAATCAACTTTTACCTTTTGACTCTGCATGCAAAACAATACTATTATTTTTCACGAAAATAAACACAACTAAAAGTTTAAAATAATACTACAAAACATCTATCATGCAATACAATTTTAGGAAACATGAGACAAGTATAATCCAATTCACAAAACAATTGTATTCTCATAAGCGATAATGGGAAAAGGGCCTTCACTTAAGTCATTTTATTTCATTTAGGCCCTTTAGTGTTTTTTTTTTTTTTTTTAATTAGTATAACGGTTTGGTTAACCATGGGTTCTGGAAAAACGGTTAACCGAACCGTATTTTATGGTTTGGTTCGATTAATAACCATGAGTCAAGATTAAAAACCGTAACTAAATCATGAAACACGATTATTAACCGTCAGTTCGATTCGATTGGTTAGATGGTATTTTTATTATTTTTTACACCCCTACTAAAAATCATTGGTGTATCAACCCTGGGCTAGTTTATGCTCCAATAATAGTTGAGCCCCCCTTTAGATAAATTAAAAGTGAAAATAAGCAAATAAGATGAACCAAGATAAGGAAATGAAACAAAGGATGTCTGGCGTAGAGATGTTCATGTAGACCTTGATTTTTTCTTTCATGCACCAGACCATCCCCAAAGGCGAAACCCCCTGAATTTCACAAGGTCCTGCTATGAGAGCGACACCCATCCAATGGAGTGCAGAGGGCAGGAGAAAACCACGCCATATAAACCACACATAAAAAGGGCTACCAGAAGTTTAAGAACAATTCACAAAATCTACAGGCCCTTTTGATAACAAGGCATTGTTTATAATCCTTGCATTTATTTCTTCCATTTTAGCTCCTTTTGATGACAAAGCATTGTTTATAATCCTTCAAAATCCAATCTCTCCAACCAACAAAGCACCTCAAGAAAAAATTTATGACTTCAGAAAACTAATGATTTCTAACATCTAATCACTTCAAAGATTTCAGCTATAAATAAAAATATTAATGAAAAAATAGCCTCTATTCTCCAATAAATGATGGCTAAAGCAAAGTCCATTTCCCAACTTTCCTTTGGACAAAGGCATCCCAAAAAAGCCCAAAGGACAGGAGGAGACATTTCAATTCAAAGCCATTTGAAGACATAAATCTTAAATAAGTGTGGATGTATAAAAGAACTATTTATGCCCTAATGACATTTATATAACCTTATTAGCAGTAAAGCCCTTGTTGTATATGCAATTTGGGAGATGATTTTGAATTTGACTTGGACACATTTCTTGCCTCTTCTATCTTGTATCGTACACAAAGAAGTAATTCAAAATTAATCGAATGTATCTGCCGACATTAATTCAATATGTATCAGTTACATCTAGCTGATGGCTTGGATACCTTTGAGATGATGATATCTTTATTGGCAGAGCACTAGGGGTGCTGATGAGTCAGGTCAGTCCAGGCCTGGTTTGGGCCCGGCCTGCATCAGGCTGGTTTTGGGATCTTTTTGAAGACCATGGACTGTACCATGTCTGATTTTCTGCCCAATCATTAAACGGCCGAGCCGAGCCTATGTAATTCTCAAGTCCCATCCTGGACCCAACATATTTACTACATGGAGTGTATGTATTTGAAAATAGGCTGGGCCTGGCCTGGCCTGGCCTGACCTACAAGCCTGCAGCTGTATACGAAACTGAGGCACAATAACTAAATTAAATATAAATAAAATCCTTTTCAGAAAAATAGACATTTGGTCCTATATATACGTAGAATAATGATTATGAATTATTAAATTTTGGGCTTTGATAATTGATGACCTAAACTTGTATCATGTCTCAAGATTTATCTTTCATTTTTAAATGATCTTGAAGCTATTTTAAATATTTTTCGTTTAAGAAATTTAACTTGACTCTCCAAGTCTTTGAGTTGACTCCACTTCTTCTTCAAGTGTGGAGTCTAGTCAGAATTGCAAGTTGTCAAGCTAGGGATTAAATATAGTGGCTAAAAGTCCAACATGAGATAACGATATCAAGTTGTTAAAATTCTAAGATGATTTAGGCCTCCCTCTGCTAGGAATTGTTCATATTGTGATTTCATCCTATTAAATCAAACCTAACCTCTTGTTAGTAGGCAATTTTCCAAACATCACTTTGCCTGCAAGCCATATTCACCATTGACAAGCAAACCGCACCGTGCTTAGCACGGACAATATAATTAATGGTATAAAATATTTTAAAAAATATCGATAACTTCTAAGAATTAAAAAAAATGTTATTATTTTGGTGTGAATTATATTGAAATTGTAGAAATTACATTATAATCAATTGCTATAGTATAAATTATCAATATACAAATTTAATGAAGATCCAGCCAAACTATCCAAATTAACTACTTTCATGAATTTTGAAGTTCTACTAATATGAACTACTTTAGTAACTATCAGATTGATCATGTGTAGAAGATAAATAAACAAATTTTTAGATAATTTCTTTTTCTAAAAAAATTAAGATACTATCAGGTGTCCATGAATTATGCATAATGATTCCAATCAAGAAATATGATCACATTACAAAAGGATTAGAAGATGAACAAAAGAATTAAGAGACTGTAAACTGTATATAATAACAAACCAAATGTACCAATTTAGAGAACTGGTCCGACAAAGCAGCATAATATTATAGATTGAGTTCTCGTTGCATCCATCACCAACCATACGAAAAAAAAAAATCAAATGATAGGGAATGCAACAAAGTGGAAGACCAATAAATCTAATATTAAAAAATCAACTTTATTTTTTATTGGTAAATGTACTTAAAAATCATAACCCAACATATTAGCACAAAACTTTGCCCTAATGGTGGTATTGGATATTAAGAATGCAATCATGACATAGCATCCACACATGTTCGGTCTATTGGGAATGACAACCATTAGTCATATGATATTTCATAGCACTGGGTTGCTGGGGATGTGTAATGGAGATCACATGAGATAACATGAACAAGTGGCGTGCCAAGTTTCAATATTCCTCTGGTTTTGTGATCTATGCCAATAGGAAAAGGCAATACTTTACCTACCCACTACCAAGAATCAAATCCATATAATAAAGGCCATGTCACCCCCACAAAGAGAGAATGAGAATAAGAATGGAGAGAGAGTTGTTCTTTGAGAGAAAAGCATTCATGTCCGCGAGAAAGTCAATCTAAAGAGATGATTTGCACAAGAAAGGTGAGGATTTTACATTCCGTTCTTCCCCTTTCGCCTTGCGGAATTTGCAAATCCCATTGGGGACATAGATTATTGACAAATTTATGGAATGGAAATCTTTTGCCTAGGGATTTGGTTATCGAATGTAATTTGGAGGATATTTGGTTACCGATCATGATTTGGAGGAGTTAATAGAAGTCCTGGAATTTGCAAGAGAGAAATTAAGAAGAGAGGTAGGAGTTACCATTTGAAAGATGATGGAAGGAGTTACTCTTCTCCAAAGAAGATAAAAGGATAGTCAATAATTTTTGGAGGGTCAAAATTAATTGAACAAATTGAGGCTGATTTTTCAATTGAAAACAGCTGCCTTCATATATATAAATTGATCATGAGTACTGTAATACATGATTAAATAATAATGGGTTTGATGCCATTTATTGGTTTACATAGTACAAGTCATTGAACATTGTAAGCTACAATTGTATCAAATGGAGAAATCAGATACCAGCACACTCACGGTTGAATGGTGTTAGCACCTTAATTTCACACACACACACCCAACCCATAAAATCGATTTCTAATCTTCAAATCTAAACTATCACTATTGACCCGTTGCCCAATGCAGCGAAAAGAAAAATGGAGATATCAGATATCACTCCTCTAGTAGGTGACTCACTGGCAAAAACCATTGGATTGGCCCCTTCTATCTCTCACCATCTAGACTTGTCACTAACCTTCATCCACTGAATTTGTTATCTAGGTATAGTTAGAAATGTCCAATGTCCAATGTCCAATGAAATTATTAGTTTCGTACCAATAGCTAATTTGTCAAGCTCTCTTTCACAGGGTAAAACCAATATCTCTATCAATATGCTGCATTCATATATAAAACATGTTGATCACATCATTTCAAAACACTTGGGCTGCTGATTCCATGATATGTGTCGATGACTTCATGGTATCAGGAGACAAAAGGATTGATCTCCTCAAGTTGAGTGTTTTTTATGTCATGTGTGCAAGCCTTTAATTTGATCCATAAAAAATCTACAAAGTCTCACAAAAGTCTAGCCTGTATGGTAGGACTAATAGGCCTGACCTCCGAGACTAACGGGAATAGGTAAGTAGTTGGGAGTCCTATTCTCATTTAATTGCCCAGTGTTCGATAGAGTCATCTCCGTTTATGCTTAGTGATCCTCTCTCCTCTCTCTCCAACATGTACTTGGTTCTCTTCTCGCCCTCGGCATATAAGTCTGGCTATGTGCTCGATATCATTAATATCATAAGCTTCAACAAGATTGTGATTGGTTAAGCTAACAGAGAAATTTATCAAATGGTATTTGACACGTAAAGATGATTCCAGTTTAGGCCTTATCCAAAAGGCACCTTCCCACCAATATTCTTAAGGTACAAAAGGCACATTCATTGCTACTGCAGGAAGATAATCACACACACATTCAAGTTCCTGATGACTAGGATACATATCCTCTCACCTACTGATGTTTCACTTTTATTGAGGCTGGCTGTTCATTCATGTATCTCAATGTCCAACCCCCAAAACTAGAACTCTTATCTTCCCAACTAGATCTTTAACAATTCCTTCTGCAACTCCACAATCCCATTTTGCTACCCAAGATGACCTTTTACCATTAAAAGAAAGGAAAAGAGGACCACTTACCAAATACCCTTGGTGCCAAGGTATGACAACTTTTTGATAGACCACAAGACCAATTTAAGGCTTGTTTGAATCATTTAAAATCAAGTGCAGGTAACTGATTTATATGTAATATGGGTTGCATGCATTTGAATAACCTGATATACTTGTAAGCTGCAATTGTTTTGTTCAGTCTCAACATGGTATTCAAATTCAGTGGTTGAGTAGGAACTCGGCGAGTCCACTCAACCTGGTAGCATACTGGATGACTCAGCCAGGTTTAATTTGATTATTCCTTTATTTTTACATATTCTTTATACTTTTATATAGTTAAGATAAATGTATACATTTGTGTTGGGATCTAGAGAATGGAGTTGTACAAAAAAAGTAATCAAAGAGGGTCAGTCAATTAATCTAAAATGGACTTTTTCAAAACATCAAGGCATGTTTCTTTCGAGTAATTGAATTTCTAAGATTGTATTTCTATACATGGTTAAAAAATGAAAACCAAAGATAAATATAAAAATACCATCAAATAAGTTTCCCTTTAGTTAAAATTGAATCAAGCATAGATAGAAAATGAATAATCTGCCATCACCCATAATAATTAGATGTCTAAAAAAATGTTAAGGTCTCATCTATATCTTCACAACTATCATTTATCACTTACCTTTTTAATAATTATTTATATTCAATTCTCATGTACGCAATGCGGACAAAAAAAAAAACATTATTGTGGTGTGTTTTGGTCATGACCTTTTGAACTTGCACATATTTACAATTATGGGTTGTGACCCAAATAAAGTTTGAGGCTTTTGTTGTCCTAATCCTCTCTTATGACCAATTCGCATGTTTACGAATATAAAATGTATGATTAGATTCAAAACATTCTTTATTAAAAAATATTAAATGTGACAAGCAAACCTGTGGCCAACCAATTTCTTGTGGGAGTAGGTTCTGGCATGAGTCATGTATTTATTACGGCCCTTGCAATTTTCCAACATAAAAAATCTATGTGGACATTTTGCCAGAGTTTTAGACAATGCCAGAGTTTTAGACAACCCCTTTGTCTAAAATTCTGACAAAAAAGTATGTCCACGTGGCACTACTGTTCCAACCTAAGATGACCCTCCTGTGGCCAAAATCTCTCATTTTCAACCGTACACGTGGAGGATTGCATCGAATTACACAAACTCCAGACTTCATAACTGTTCATGCAGTGGGCCATGCATGGGCTGGATGCCAACCATTTGAAATTGGTACAAATCTAAAAAAATGGACGGTCAAGAACAGTTATTCGAAAACGTCACGTATAGCAGTAACTTGTCGTGTGCGAATCCATCCCGCGTGAAAAATACCGACAGTTTTATCCCTCTAAGAAACCGTTGGGATCCGAACCACGAGACTTCTCACTGGACAACAGTGTGCGTCTATCACACTCACACCTCTCGCATTTGTGCGGGTCGTGGGACATTTAAGTTATGGGCCCCTTAGCTCAGCACCTGAGTTCACAATAAGGTGAGGATTTCTTGCAGGTTCTACCTGGTGAAGGGACGAAGGGATGGAAAGATCTTCCCCCACACCAAGCCCAAACTATGTAGGTGTTTGGAGGATAAAATTATCATCCCTGCCACTTGATTAACGGCTGAGACATTTTCACCGTCAAACATAAATACATGGTCGATCAAACATGATAGTTTATTCAGAAGAGTGCCAAACCCGAAATTAATAACTATCAATGAAAGTCCCAACTAGGTATTACGGCACGCACACCTGGGGTTTTTGCTTAAGTTACAGTCCACATTGGATATATGAATTTAATCAAATCATTTTGCGGTCCATCTTTGAATGACAAGTTCATATTTAAACAATTTCTTTTTGGAGAAAAAGATAAAAAAATGATATTGTAAAAACTAAGACAAAATAATTTCTGCAAGAGAGATCTTTGTAAAAATATAGTGCTCATACTGAGGTGAGAACCACATGTGAGAGTACCTAGTGGGACCCACCTTATGATCAATCATTTATCCGAGTGGATCATAAGATAGAGACACCCCTACTGCTCACTCATACCGGATTTGGCACACATCCGAACGGCCTTTCTTAAAAGTAAAACCTATCGGGCAAAGAAAATGATTCATCATATCATTCTTATATTGACTGTGATGAACAAGCGATAGTGGTTTCCTAGTTTTATACCGTCGGATGATATGTATTGTTGTCCATTCACATAACACAATAACTAAATATGAAATGAGTTGTGTTGAATTTAATTCCATGGTATAGATGAATCGATCTACTTGTTCAACGATCAAGATCTCTACTAGGCTCAAATAAAACACAAATTCCAAATGTTGGATTACGATAATGAAAAAAAAGGCTTTGAAGTGAATTCAAATAATAATCTTGCAATTCCTCACCTTGAGTAATGATTTGTAGTTGGATACCATCTTAATAGTAGTTTGACTAGTTGATGGCAGGGGACCCAATCAAACTAAAGCTCAATTTGGTTTTGGCTGCCTGCTGCCCCAACCTCTCTTACCCTTTGACAACCATTTACATATTAATTAATGAAAAATTAACCATCAAAAGACACCCTTTTTCTAAAATGTTAAAATATTTCTGTGAAAAGAATGGAATAACACTCATCAATCACAACCCTAATTGCAAACTTTGACCTGACTCAACCCATACTCACCTAGAAATTGACATTGAATCATACATCCTATTCCAACAAGAGATGAGTGTTAGTAACCCAAACAAAACCTTGACCCATTGCCATCACCAACCAGAGTTTTAAGTTGTGCAAGACTCACAGTGCAGTCAGGTTTAGAAAAATAAAAAAAATTGGTCTGTGGTACAGTTCCATCTTTAACAGCTGGTGAAAGCAGCTGATGCAAAGCATATGCTTTTTATATCTCTTTGTTCTCCCTATGCAAGTACTTTTTCCTCTCTCTCTTCTCCCCAAAATTCCCTGCCTTTTCTCTTCTCCCTCCCTCACTCCTAAAAATCCCTCTCACTCCTAAAAAGACAAGGAAGGAAGAAGGAAGAAGGAAGAAGGAAGAAGATGATGGAGTTTTTTCAAGAATTACTTTTAACAGTTTGTATCTCTCTTATCTCTGCTTTCTTGCTTGCAAAGCTCATCACCTTGGCATCCCCTTCCAGTCTCCACCAAGAGGTTGCAGAAGACCTCATCTCAACTGTTGATCTTTCTCAATACCCTGTTACCGGCAGAGCAACAGGAGTACAGGAGCTGAAATTGGAGGGAGTACCCCAGAAGAGAGGGTCGGAAGAAGCTGAAGTGGAGCTGAAATCGGAGGGACGGGATGATGGGATTGTCGGTGAGATTGATGGGAAACCCATGAAGGGGAAAGTGGAGATTGTGAAGGATTGGGGGAAAGAAGGTTTGGAAGAAGGAGAAGGCGTTGAATTGGAAGAGAAATCGGGTCGGATTGTGGTGCAAGAGGGTTTTAGTGAAGGGAATGGTGTTGGGGTCGTGGAGATGTTGGAGGAGGTGAACGCGGGTGATGGAGATATGAAAGAGGTGAAGGAAGAAGAGAAACGTGGAAAAGAGGGCGAATTTGATGTGGGGTTGGTGAAGGACGAGGCAGAATTGAACAAGGATGGTTTTGGTATGGTGCAAGCTCATGATCTCAATCTAAAAGTGGCGGAGGAAGGACAGAAATCTCAAGAACATGGTGAATTTGATTCGGGGCTGGTGAAGGAAGAGACCAAATCGAGCCAGGGTCATATCAAGCTGAAAGAGGCAAATGAAGGAATGAAATCTCAAAAAGATGGTGAATTTGATGTGGGGTTGGTAGAGGAAGAGGCAAAATCAAATAAAGATGGATCTGGTTTGGTGAATTTTGCGAAGGAAGGCGAGCACGAGGTGGGGGTTGCAGAAATTGGAGTAGAGAAGGGGAGCTTCTTGAATGATGAAGAGGAATGGGAGGGGATCGAGAGAAGCGAATTGGAGAAGCGTTTTGGTGCTCTGGCGTCGATGGTTGCATCGGGAAGTGGCGATGTATTGGAAAGGATTGGTAGTGATGTGCAGATGCAATTGTATGGGCTTCACAAGGTTGCAACTGAAGGGCCTTGTCACCAGGCACAGCCCTCAGTGCTGAAGGTTTCTGCTCGGGCCAAGTGGTATTCAATCTTCTCACATTGCTTTTCTTTCATTGTGCTTGCTAGGAGTTGTATATGAAAAAAACCAAGAGGGTCAATCTGGGTCCAACCCTGCGGTTAAATACGGTCCCAACACCCCTAGGGTTAGATACGGTCCAAACACAGATTTTTATTTGAAAATAATAAAACAATAAACAAAGTTATCAATCAATCAACCACAAAGATGGAAACGTGGTTTTTACGTGGAAAATCCTAAAGGACCGTAGTTGATCTTTCCAACGACCACCGCCGTTCACCTTTTCCAGCAGTTGAATCTCCATGCCTTGACTAAGATGAATCTACTGAGAAAGTAGAGGATAGGGCTCTAGAAGAAGAATGCTTCAGCACATAGATCACAAGAAGACTCTTTGGAGGGGAGAAATCTCCCTGGGGATTTTCTAGGGATTACAATAACGAGAGAAGTGAAGTTTATAGAGGCTAGAGGCTTATTTATAGGTTAAAGGATGTGTGGGAGAGTTTGAGTTTGAAAGAAATTAGAATGGCCAAGTTTGAAAAGAATTTCGCTCTAGAAATTGCAAATTCGCCGCCATCCGATTTATCAGACATCTAAATAATCGGATGGCGTCCAAGGACCGGCCGATCGTACGATCGATCCGATAGTCGGCCAACTGGTGGGTGTCCCAGCTCTGATGATCCGATATGAAGAGCTTTGATGCATTAATTCTTCGATTTTGTATGCTTGATGCGGTCCATCTAAAATAAATAGAAAATACATTTCATAGACTCAAGTTTTGTCCATCCCAATGAATTTACCCACTCTCAAATCCTAACAGTATAGTTAGTAGTTACTGTTCTGATATTCGACTGTTGGTTTGTCGTTGAATGCTTGTGAGTGTTTTGGACTGTTGGTTTGTCTAGCATATAGGACATACCCTCTTTCTTTTGAAGTGTTTGAGTGCTGGATTTTCTTTTATTGCCATGGAATGATGTAATGCAAGGCCAGTATCACAGGCCAATCCAAAAAGGAAAAAAAAAAAGAAAAGAAAAAGAAAAAGGATCAGTATTGCAATAAATCTGCCAATCCACTGGTAGCCAGTGGTGAGGCATCCCTCTATCCACATATACAACCAGGGATCGGTCTATTGGATAGGGATTTGGTGTAGGTGTGTGTAAGCATGTACCAGATCCAAAGAAAATAAAAGAGAGAAGGTGTCGTGGTGTATCCAAAGTTAAAAAAACCTACATCCCACATTAACTTCTAAAAAAAAAAGCTAATGATCGCCATGTTAATGTGAGTACAAGTGTACTCAGGTCCATGACTGCCATGGTTCTAGACCCATGAGACTTAAGTTATAAAAGAAATAAAAATACAATATATATAGAAGGGTATTTACATATTGATACGAAACCATGTTTTTGTATTTTTTCAAGTATATTAGTAGGACAACAAAGGAGGAGTTGAAAATTAGGGTTTTTCTTTGGAGTCAAGAGAGCAGAGCAGAGTATCCTTTATTGACTATTGAAACATGGAGACACAAGTGTATGAGTTCCTCAAGATATTATGAGATTGGTTTATGGTGAAAAATGGCATCATATAACTTCTCTATGTAATGCAATTTGAGGAATGCATTGCACTCTTTCATATTTTTATGATGGACATTTCTTTGATTTTCCGTGTGGTTTTCCCTTTTTTTACACTTAAATCTTGTATTGTGGTTTTATATTTTGTTGTGTTGGAAATCGTGTGGCATGCATGCCACAAGTCCCACGTTAGATCAAGCATGGCTGTGGCCATAAGAGAAAATAGTATCCCACTCTAATCAAAAGACTTCATCTGTACCCATTGGATAAGTCTCCCAATCGGATTAGTTTGTATGTGGGTTTTTTGCGAAGAAGTCTCCTAAAAGTATGACCTTTTGGGATTGACCTACATAAGAGATATGGGAGCCTAGGGTTGGTATCCAAGCAATATACACCTTCCCCTACGTTAAGGCAGAGGCAAAGAGATCCGCGAAGCTTCCCAATCGTTAGAATGCATACAGATCTCCGGCCGCTTGTTGGAATCTCACACATCCAGATCCATCAATTGGTATCAGAGTCCGACACGGTGCGTTCCATCGGTTCGGATCTTGGAGAAGGAATGTGGATCGCAGTAAATCCGAGTTTCATTCCGAGGCCCTGGTTCTCTTTAACTACTTGCTGTAGAGGAAGAAGAGATCTCAATTTTCTTTTGTTGAGTATGAAAATCGGTAGACAAGTGTGGCTTGTCATTTTCTGTTGGAGATATGAAGCAAGGATGGAGGAAACCTACTTTTGTTGGTGCACGTTGACCAAGTATAAAAAAAAAAAAAGGCTTGTCATTTTCTGCAAAGCAAAACAGAGAAAGAGGAGCACCAATTTTGTTGTACTCATAAGTCACTGCGAACAAAGGTCTGCACGCTTGCAAAAAGCAGGAGTCAAAACAGGGGCAAGGGTATTGCTGCGCCTGGGGACTCGTGCCAGTCAAAGAGGAAAATGCCCGCCCCTCCCTCTTACTCTCGGGTTTTCCAGCAGGTTGGGTCAGACTCAACCCGACCCGAATTGACCCAACAGAGGGCGCTGCAAAGTGCTGACACAGGAGGATGTCATCAACGTTGATGCAGCGTTGACGACGTTGGATTGTCTTTTCTTTCCTGCTACTATGTAGATCTCCTCGCCACAAACGGATCGTCAATTGGGCTCTAGATCACTGAGATATTGCGATTTAAAGATTGGACTGCTTGTGTTAGCCTTTTTTTGTCCTTTTCTTTGGCTCTGACATCACCATCACTCGCGTCAAGGTAGACGATGTCCTCCTGCGTCGGCACTTTGTAACACCTTTTGTCGGGTCGAGTCGGGTCTGACCCAACTTGCTAGAAAACCCGAGAGTAAGAGGGAGGAGCGAACGTTTTTATCTCTTTGACTAGCATGAGTCCCGAGGCGCTGCAGTACCCATGCCCTGTTTTGACTTTTGCCTTTTGCAAGTGCGTAGACTGAGGCAAAACAAAGGAAAGTGAAACTCTTTCTATCTTTTGTTCATTATGACTAGTGAGTGCAACAAAATTGGTGCTCTTCTTTCTTTGTTTGCTTTGCAGAAACCGAGAAGTCTCCTTTTTTATACTTGTCAATGTGGACTAGCAAAAGTATGTTTTCTCCCTCCTTTCTTTATATCTCTTGCAAAAAAGGACAAGCAACACTTGTCAATCTCGATTTTTGTATGGTGGATATTAGTTTATTGACGAAATCCACATCCCGTAATAGGGATTGATGATATCCCCTTGATGAAGCTTTTAAGTTTTGATTATGTCAAACCCTGCAGGTGAACTTTGTGTTCGACATATCAAATAAGTTAAGTGTAAGGTCTCAAGGAATTATAAAGATATCGATTAAATATAGATGTCAGTAATTATTTAATCGATGGATATCTGAAATCTTAATGTGGGGAGATTGATAAGCATTTAATAACAAGAAGCTCGCAATATTATTTTGAGAATAAGGAAAGGAGTGCAATTATAATTCTTTAGTGGACTGAATTATAATTTATGGAACTAAGATTCTAATTTGGGTCGAATTAGGGTTTCCTGTTTCCATAAAGAGCTTATCTTTATTTCCTTCTTAAGGTGCCTATTGTAGCCTATAAATATGTGCTGCTGCTCTCTAGGTTAACAACAAGAAAAGTAAGAGAGAAATCTCGGTTTTGGAGAGTAGAGGAGAATTCGTCCTCTTGCGTCGGCACTTTGTAGCACCTTCTGTCGGGTCGGGTCGGGTCTTACCCAACTTGCTGGAAAACCCGAGAGTAAGAGGCAGGAGCGAAAGTTTTTTTTCTTTTTGACTGGCATGAGTCCCGAGGCGCTGCGGTACCCCTGCCCTGCCCTGTTTTGACTTTTGCCTTTTGCAAGTGTGTAGACTGAGGCAAAACAAAGGAAAGTGAAACTCTTTCTATCTTTTGTTATTATGACTTGTGAGTGCTACAAAATTGGTGCTCCTTTCTTTGTTTGCTTTGCAGAAATTGACAACCTCCTTTTTTATACTTGTCAATGTGCACTAGCAAAAGTATGTTTTCTCCCTCCTTTCTTTATATCTCTTGCTGAAAAGGACAAGCAACACTTGTCAACCTCGATTTTCGTACTCAACAAGAGAAAACCGAAATCTCCTCTTCCTCCACAGCAAGTAGTTGGAGAGAACCGGGGCCTCGCAATGAAATCCAAATTTACTGCGATCCACATTCCTTCTCCAAGATCCGAACCGAGTCGGACTCTGATACCAAATGATGGATCTGGATGTGTGAGATTTTGACACCTGACTAGAGATTTGTATGCATTCCGACGATTGGAAAGCTTCGCAAATCTCTTTGCCTTTGTCTTAACCTAGGGAAAGGTGTATATTGCTTGGATACCAATCCTAGGCTCCCATATCTCTTATATAGGTCAGTCCCAAAGGGTCACACTTTCTGAAGACTTCTTCGCCAAAAACCCACATCCATACTAATCCGGTTGGGAGACTTATCCAATGGGTACAGATCAAGTCTTTGGATTAGAGTGGGATACTAATTTCTCTTATGGCCACAATCATACTTGATCTGACGTGGGACCCGTGGCATGTGGGCCACACGATCTCCAACATGTTAGTTCCTCTAATTTTGTTGTGGTTTCGTATCTTGTTGTTCCTCTAATTTATTTTATTTTATTTTTATTCTTGTAGATTTCTACTTGTGGGTTTATTTCTCAATTTAATTCACACATAGATGGGAAAGCTTCATTTCCCAAAAGGCCAAACCTGCGCTTGCTTAGTTTAATGGTAAGGCACCGAAGTGGCTTGGATGAAATATGTGAAAACCTAGGGAAAAAAAAACTACTAATGGTCTAGTGATGTAGATGGACGTTGGGCCACATGTGTAGGGTCCAAGTATATTTAGGATTTTTTCTATTTATTTAATTGTTATTAGTTACCAGTTTTATTTGATGATTTGTATTTAGGATTAGGTTTCCAATATTATTTAGTTTCCTAGTTTAATTAGGTTTTTTAGGGCTTAAGTCTTCTTTTACTATTTATATGGCATTGTACAACATTATTTTTAGAGTTGATTAATAGATTTTGGGTTTTCCCACTGAGGTGCGTCATCGTTTATCGTCTCTGCGGACACGCGCTTCGGCTTGGCACTTCACGCCTGCATCATCTAGTTGTTTCCTGACATCAATTGAAGCTACAAAAACACACTCACAAAGACTTTATCAAAATAGCAAAAATGAATCAATGAGCAGAAACTGAATGCAGAAGGTTACACAGAAGAAAAAGGTGGTTTTGCAGTTTATTGTTTATGCATGTAAATTGCTGGAATAAGTTGGAAAATGGTGAATAGGCACGAAAAGAAGTGATCTCATGTGGCTGGCATAGTAGCTTGACAAGGTGGAATTATCCATTTTTACATCCAGGATTGTTTATTTTAGTGTGATGCTATTAAGCTCCTCAAATGATTGTGCTCACAAAAGAAGAATTGTTTACTGATTAGTTTGAGTTAGTGTCCTCAACATTGCCATTGCTTCCTCTACCAGTCGGTCAATCATCGTCATCGTCATCATCATTATTATCATTATCATCATTTCATCTTAAGGATGTTGTCTAGGTGCCAAGCTTCATGTTTTAAGAGGTCCTGGGTCTTGCCATCTTGAACGCTGTCTACTGAATTTTCAAGGGTCACTGTCTAGAAGCCAGATTCACAGGCATGTCCATTAAAATATTGAGAAATGCTAATTTAATGGTATATCTGATTACTTATAGGTCAAAAGATTTGAATTATAATAAAAAATGGTATGCCTAAAAGTTTATATGATTGTCTATTTATTATTATTTTAGTTGAAGTTCACCCAAATGCACATTGTGACACATCAATACTTAAGTTAACAAATCAGAAAAGCTGAGAAAGAGCTGCGTGCCACTAATCTTGTCCCATACCTTGTAATAGTGTAAGTGATAGCAATTCCATACAAATTAGATCTTCACAAGAACGTTAAACAAAAATTAGATGCATTTTAGGATCTGCAATTACCATGCAGAACACCTAAAGAGTGGGAACGTATCTGGAACCAGTTTGGGGGTGTAGTTTGATTGCTAGTTATAATAACAGGGTAGAGGGCTGCTATGTGTGAGTGATGGAGAGCAATGGTTACGTTGTGCAAGGCATGCTTGGCAACAATTGGGGAACATGAACCCGGAGGTGGCAATGGAGCAATATATCAATCTTCTTTCTGACAGCATTCCTGGATGGACTGCAGAAAGCCCTGAAGTAAGTTATTTGCTTAAATGACAAAAATTCCATTCTTTTAGGTGGTTCTTTCAGATATTGTTGGGTGTAATCTGACGTTCTTTTCCATGTTATCTCATTGCAGGACGAAAAGAAACAGGTGGGAGCGAACGATTCTCTTGAAGAACCAGGATGTGGATCAAATGATCCTGATTTAAACTCATCTATGCACCAGAGTTCAGGAAATAAAAGGTGTTTGTCATGCTGTTTTATAGAACTTCTGAAAATACTGATATCTTTCTTCATTTATTCCCACATAATTTCTCGTAGCATTTTTTTTTATATCATTTCTGTAGCAGTTTTTCATAGGTTAACAAATTATTCTGCAGGAAAATGGAAGAAGTTCATCCTTGCATGACAAAGGATGATGCTATTGGTGGTCCAGATTTCACTGAACCAGGTATGCATGTCAATCATTAATATGTTCTTTCCGTATGACATCATCTTCTCTTTATTACTCAAGAGGAGCAGAATGAGAAACTAATTTTTTGAAATTAAAGTGATTGCACTAAGCATACCCAAATGTTACCATCTAGTAAATTTTTGAGTTGTCAACAGTGGCCAATTTGACATTGCCCAATCATTTACTAGCCTTATTGTCCAAATACACCAATCATTGACATATTCCCTTTTGACAATCCATTTCCAAGATGACTATGAGAGATATTGGCAATACACCTCTTGGCTCCTCACCTGTTTCTTCAACATTGGACAATTTTGGCTGTCCCTATATTTTCCATCTCTTTGCAAATTTTCTTGACATTTTTCTTCAAATCATATAACCATTTGTAGGTTGGAATTAAGGGCCAGCTTGGCACATTGTCATGTTTTATTAAGTGTGTCTATAAAAGCACAAATGAGATGCAACAAGGGTTGATAAAGATGCTATGGTATCATATATGTATATAAAAGCACAATCTAGGACCCATTGGATATGTAATTGAATTACCCACCAATCACACCTAATCATTTTCCATTTCAACATTGTTTGACACATCAAATATGTTCATCTAAAGAAATATAACAATTTTGGTTTAAATACTCTATAGACTTATTTAGAGGTTTAATTTCGGAAAGACTCCTTATTGAAAAGTATTTCCGTTACTTCTACTAATGCCTCGAGGTTTTGATAGAATGGTTAGTGGAGGAAACTTAATATGGTATCAGAGCAAACCGGTTGCGAGTTCAAATCTTGGGAGGAATGACTCAGCGTTCAAATGTGCGTGTCGAAAAATGTGTACCGACCGGGCTCCAGCTGAGGGTGAGTGTTAAAAAAATTGGGTTCCACCTGAGGGGGAGTATTGAAAAGTATTTCCGCTACCTCTACTAACGCCTTGAGATTTTGTTAGGAATAGTTAGTAGAGGAAACTTAATATTTCTAACATGGCACCTGGTTGGTATTTGAATATATATATATATATATATTTTTGCCGGGGGGTGGGGGGGTGTGGTTCATCCAACTAATAATCTAAAAAACTCATGTCTGAAAAAAGGGGGAAAGAAAGAAAAGAAAACCCTCAAGTGGTATTAGCTTTGGATCATGAATTAAAAGTTGTTGAAACAGGAAGGTATTCAAAGTCCAAGTAGAGGGATGATTTTGGTTGATCAACGGGGTGGAAGATTATGAAGTTAGAGAGAGAGAGAGAGCCTTACTAATGTCCTTTGGGTTTGGTGCCAAAAGTCATCCCACAAAACATGGTAATGGGCGACGTTCTTGTGGGTTCGGAACCGCTGGGATTGTATTTCGTCTCAGCCCCTATGTCGGTTGGTGGCAAACCATGATTGGGTGTCTTCAATACTTTTGAAAGTGCATGATTTTGCAGCCAGGTTTATGCAAATGGATAAGTGACAAGTCAAACATGGCCGGAGGCTCCTATATATTTGAGGTTTTAATGAGAAAAATGAAAAAAATAAATAAATTATCCATACCTCAATCTGTCCATTGGAGATCTAGTTCATAGTCTCAGGTATACTTGAGAGTTGTTGACGAAGATCCTAAAAGCTACTGTCAAAGATGGCACTTTGCACCTTAATAATGAACTTTTATGTACTCATATATGGGTTGTTTCTAATTTAGTTCTCCACAGTTTTTTGTAGCAGAGTTTCTCACTTTCTTTTTTTTTTTTTTTTTTATAATTGTTGTTCCTTATTTCTGATATTTGATGCTTCTCATCTCATTTATGTAGAAATTTTCTTGAGTCATATTTGGTAGTTCCATCTACTCATGCCTATCCAATAGTAACTTGATTCTCTGTCGATTCTTTCAGGTCATTCAATGAAACATTCTGCCTGATCATACTGCTTCATCCAACTACAGGGACAGTATCTTTCAGGAAATCTGCCTGATCTTTCTGCAAAAGAGGGAGCTCGAGATTTTAATCTTGGTGACCTGTGCCCTGCAGGTTGCTACATCCTTCATGGTCAATTAGACCCTACAGATATGTAAGGAAACTTCCTATTTGCTGTGTGATGACCACTATAGCTATTGTTCGTGTATATAATTGTTCATCAAATGGGGTTGTATCAATAATCTGAATGCATAATATTTCTTCCACCACAAGTGTGGAGAATGTTCCATCCTTGATCTTTGGCTTCTCAAAAAAATTCCACAATAGAAAATAGAAAACAAAGTTCCACATGCACACCAATTTGATCTGTTCAACAGAGGGTCACCCAGAGGGCCTCCTTGTGGGCACACGCACGCACACTACCCCATTTGAATTGTCACAAGATTCAAATTACACACTGCCCAGATTCCAGTGCATATTAACTGTTGACCCTTTATTATTATTGATAACTCATGAGATTGATTTTTTTCCCCTTAATGGTAATGCATAAGATTGCATTAATCATGTTATTTATTATATGGTCAATCTTACTGTGGGGTGAAGGTGTTCATTTTGCGCCGGTGTGGAGTTGTATGATTCAGGTAGACTACTTGCTAGGCAATCTAAACCTTAGAAAGGGAAACTTAATGTGCCTGCCATGGATGATCTCCCCAGATTCTGATGGACATCATGGATCTCTCAACTCTTCAAATACAGCCACAAAGCTCTAGTGAAGTCCTGCATAAAATTGTAAACCAGTGTATACTCAATGCCTGTAGATAAGAAATTGGAGAGAGAAGAGTAAGACCACACTCAAATGCCTAATTTTGTGAGTGTTATTCACATGTCCTGTGGGCCCTATCTATGACCAGTTCATATCTCCTATGCACAGAGATAGGAGAGCATTGGTTTGTTCCCAGTTGCCATGACCAATGGGACCTGCAAAAAGTTGATGGGTTATCATCACTCCTTAAATGAGGCTACTGATTATGATTATGATATTTAACCCATCTACTTAATCCCCATTCAAGGAGTAATAATATTTATTAACAAATAACCATATGGGAACTTTTTTAAAGAAAAAAACCTAATCCTATGCAATCATCCTTTTAATGGTTCCTTATTTTATGGTCACTTTCTTAGAGCAAGTATTATGTGAGCATTGTGTTGGAATCTTCTTTTGTTGCCCATGACTTTAGTTTTGATAGCCTACCCAATGGTGCGGTCTGATTGAATGTTCCATTTGTTGGTTTTAGAAAAAAAAAAAAAGAGAGAAAGATGAGGCAATATATGGTTGATAAGCCATAAAAATCTGCCTACAAGTTTTTAAGTTAATTTTTCCTGAAAGCAGCACTCAACCTAATCTACATTGCTAGGATAAAGCAATAGTCGATTATAATAATTAATTATGAAATGAGTAACCTCATTATATAATTAATAGAGGTCCAAATGATCAATGGCTTGGACTATTATCAAAGAAGACAAGGTTGAACCCTAAGGGGTAGCTCAGTTAGCTTAGGACTACGGTTTGCGCCCGGAGCTTGTAGGTTCAAAATTAGGGCTGCATAGAACCGGACCACAAAACCGGACCGGACCGGACCGGATTTGAAAAACCGGTTAGGTCCGGTCCGGACCGGATTAATAATATTTTTTTTTTTTTTTTTTAATATAAAACTTTAAGTATATAAAATTCCTAACCCAAATACCCTAGTGAAATAGAAAATCTAGCTTCTTACATTTGGAAAAAAAGGCAGAAAATGGGCTGAAAATGAAAAAAAAAAAAAAAAAAACTTAGGAAAAAAAAAAAACAAATGAAACCAGTCCGGACCACTTAAGTGGTCCAGACCGGACCGTTTTGGACCGGACCGGTCCGGTCCTCTCATTTAAGCCGGACCGCAAATCCGGTCCGACCGGATTCCGATCCAAAAACCGGACCGGAAATCCGGTTGTGCACCCCTATTTAAAATTGCACTACCACACTGGGGTTATAGGGGAGTTTATCCGGCTTTCCTCTAGGCCCAGAGGGATTAGTTCACCCCAAAGGGTTGGAAACCCTCCGATAGCAAAAATAAAAATAAAAATGGAAGACAAGTTTGGAGATTTCATTCCTCTAGTTTGCAAGAGCATTAAAACAGAGACTCGGAGGCGCGAAACAAGATCATGATCATAGATTCAAGGTGCGAAATAGGCCGGGCGCCTCAACTTTACTTAATGGGATAAGGGGCATTGTTGACAATGGGTAACTCGATGGGAATTGAATACAAGAGGAATAAATGGTCCCCATCTCCAACAAAGGCTTTTTAACAGGTGAAGAGAGGGGTAAAGGATACGTGGTGGAGATGCTAAAGTGATCGCTTTGTATTCATTTCTCATCCCTCCTTATTTAATTTTTTTTTAAATAAGGAGAGATTATTTAATGATCATTTACTCATTTTGAGTATTTATTTATTTAATTTTAACCACTTTCAGAAAATACTAGTATTAAAATCCCTAGAGATCCAATTACACGAAACAAATGGAGCCTAAGAATAACTTGCCACCTTAGAAAATATGTGGCAATTGTAACTCAAAAGGTGTGGATTAGTGGAGTACATGCAATGGGCATCACTTTAAACTTACTTACTCAACAATAGGATCTTTTTCTTCAAACCTGAGCATTCAAGTGCTTGATTTTGCCTGTTAGAAGTATGTAATCCACTCTCTCTGTCTCTATTGCATTCTATCTTGTTACATCACAATTTATTTGGGCATATTTGAGTATCACCATCAATACCTTGGTGTAAATTCAGGATAATCCTTTGTTACATGGCCTTGGAGCTACTAACAGCTAGCCAATTAATAATTATCAGATATAATACTAAGAATGCACCAATCGATTCTCCCAAGATGCCACAATTTCCATGAGCAAACATACTAAAACAAGAAGCATTCTTTTGCTCTGCTACTAATACATGTTTATTGTGTTTAATTTTTCTATAGATGGTTAATCAAACACCTATAAGATTTTTTTTTTTACATGGGCACTATTAGCAACTTGGCTTACCCTTTCTCCTTAGATTTGGTGGCACAAGCTTGCAAAGGGGATCATCTTGCATCTCTTGGGAATTATTCTCAAACATCATGATAATAATGTCCTCAACCATTCTACTCTCAAAATATGTTATAGCCCAAAATGCTCCTTTCAGTTTTATGAGAAATTTTCTCCTCATTCAACTAAGTAAAGAGGCGGGTGTGCCTATCAAAATATCACAAACCCCTGAAATAAAAGCACTTATCGATTGAATAAGAATGTTCGCATACAAAAGATACTCCCCAAGGAGAAAAATCCCCGAACCATTAAATCATTAGAATGAAAATTGATGGTAGGTGTTGAAGCCTGATAGGTTCAAAAGAATTGCCTTTGACCGCCCCATGTTTATAAAAAATATCCCGTATAACTTTTGGATGATTTGAAATTCTCTCATACATGAAATTTTGGAATTCTGATGAAGAAACGGCCCAAAAACATTCATTTACCATCCTCTTGACCGCATAAGAAAACGAGTGGCTAGAAGTTTTTAACAATGCTGTGCCTCTTCTTTCTCTAAGCAAATCCCTAATTCACAGCAGAGTCATTGTGAGACTAGTAAATCAAATCCACACATGAGCTAAATATTCATGGAATAAGGATAGCATGGAGATTGTTCATGGGGAGGAATGTTAGGCTATAAATGGTTCAGCAACTTCAAAGTTGAGAACACTGTTGTAACTTGTATGCCTGACTCTGTTTCATCATCATGTCTGTGCAGTGGGGTCAGGAGAGCACATAAACAATTGCTACCACATGTAAAAGGGCCCCAAAATCAAATGATTTTAGAAAGAAAATCATGTGGAACTTACATGACAAATCAAAATCCCAAGTCCTTAAGACATATGATCATGATCATCTGATAGTGTCCATATTGTAGCCCCACCATCTATATTATATTGGACCTTTCAATTCCTCTAAACTCACTTACCAACATCAAGCAAGGAATGTTTGCAGAGATGAGGGCCGCTTGATTCCACCCAAGTGGTAAGCCCTCAACTCGTGTAAGTGGGCCCCATGTTTCATCACTGTTACAATAAATATCTGAAAACTTGGTCCACTGCATTGTTAATATGTGCAAGTTGGGACCCACACTTCTATTGTATAGGCTTTTAATATGTGATCTTAGCTGGCATCCAAGTTGAATTATTGTTGGGTTAAATCAATCATGTTGCTTATGTAATATCAAAATCAAAAGCACTCAAGTGGTAGGCGCCATCATGGATGGGAAATTGCCTCTTCCAACACCACTTTTTTAGGTATCATACTTGGCCCAACTTTAATCAACCTAATACAACCAGCACAATTGAAGTGGCACTAATTCCAATTTATTACGTATTATTAGATTTAGTTCAGTCAAAAAGATTGAAAACCTCCTATAGTAAAATAAATAAATAAATAAATAAAAATATTATTAGATTTTTTACAGTAAATTTGCAAAGTTCAACTTTCATTAAACCCGTAAGATTTAAAATTAAGAGAAAGTTTCAAATAGGTCCTTAATTTTTCTAGATTTCAAAAAAAAAAAAAAAAAAAGAATATCATAAGGTCCTTATTTCAAATTAGTGTAGAGATTTTTCATAGACCTCTTTCAAAAGCAATGTTTTTGATGGTTGATGACTCCATCAAGATAACCTCTTTTTCAAATATGTTTTTTAATTTTTAATGATATAAATACCCTAATTAGGGTTACTTTCTCTCATTTCTTCTCATCACTGTTCTTGTTTCTTCCCCCGTTATTTACTATCAAAACTTCTATTTTCTTTCTAGCCATTAGCTATTTATGAAAGTGGTTGCTTGGTGTCTACCTGTTGTTGGTGGCTGTTTGCCTTCTCGGACTAGCATCTATTGAGGGCATGAAAAGGACCACCCCGGCATAGTTTGACGAAAAGTTAGTGGCAACAAGGTCAATTATTGGAAATGACTTATTATTTAAAAGAAGTATGGAAACTAAAGTCTTAATCTCATAAATTTTTTTTTGAAAATCCAAAAAAGTTAAAATATCTATTTGAGACCTTTTCTAAACTAAAATATTTAATTAACTTAAAAATGCCGCACATCTAACTTCATTCGTTATCCTAATTTTTTAAGAATTAAAATATCTAACTTACGAGCCCTGAACTTACGACAATTTAAAAACTAAACTATACAATACTTTAAAGAAAGTATTGATAGATTTTTTTTTTCAATGTAGTTAGATGGAGTGGGACCCTAGCTACACGCCGATGATTAGCATGGATTATTATGCTAATTAATCCAAAATGCAGGGGTGGGAAGTTCAAAAGAAGCCTGTGCTCATGAAGGACTTGTGGCTAATTAATCCAAAATGCAGGGACTAAACAAAACAAATCTCCTCTACAAAATTACATTTTGTACCCGCCTTTGGAAAAATTCCACTGTAGATTGAATATTGCAAGGACAATCAGACGGCACTGAGAGATGAGATGAAGAAGGGTTTTACTCCAATCACCACCACCGCCGCTTCCAAAACCCTAAATTTCTTCTTCTACTTCGCCTTCTGCAACATCATCATCATCATCTTCCCAACCTCATCTTTTGCACTCGTGCATTTCAAAACAGATTACATCTCCCTCTCCTTCTTCGATGCTCCTGCTCCTTTCGGTACGTATACTATATCTCTCTCTCTCTCTCTCTCTGTTTCTAGGGTTTCGTTTCTTCGACTCTTGAATCGAATTGGGGGCTTGTAATCGGGGTTTCTGATGCTTCAGTTCTCGTTTTGCAGCAATTCCAGTGAATAGATCTGGAATCTGTGGAGCTCTCCACTTGGCCGATCCCCTCGAGGCTTGTTCTTCGCTTCGAAACAGTTTCGGATTCGAAGCAGATGCCGAGCAACCGCGATTCGCTTTGATCGAGAGGGGAAAGTGCCCTTTCGAGGTCAAAGTCAAGAATGCTCAAGCCGCTGGATTTCAAGCCGCCATCATCTATGATGATGCAGATCATCGTAATCTGGTATCAAGTAAGTCGCTACAGTTCCAGTCACGCCTTCTTTTGATTGCTTTTTGTTATTTGAGCGTCTGATGGTTGATTTGCGTTGTCGCATGGTAAAAAAAGGGGTTAATTTGTATGGTTATTGATTGGAAGCTGTTTGATTGTGAAACAAAAGATAAAGCTGGTGTTTTGGTTAAATATTCTGTTGCTCTCTATTTTGGTAGCTGTTTCTGTCTTTGCATTTGAACACAGATGAAGGTGTTTGCATGTCTAAAATCATTTGGGACTGTCAATAATCTGTGATGAATGATATATAAGGGCTCAATCTGAGAAATCATTTGTGGGGGGCTTAGGCATATTGGCTACTTTGTGCATAAGATTTTTTTTTTTTTCAATACCTATTGCATTAATTCAGTTAGTTCCTTGGATGTAGTGATTGGCAGCACTGAGGGCATACAGGTGCATGCAGTTTTCATTTCCAAGAGAGCAGGTGAGATCCTCAGCAAGTTTGGTCAAGGTGAGAAAGGTGAATGCTGTATCACCCCTTCATCAGGGGGAAGAGCTTGGACTGTGCTGGTTATTTCTATTTTCTCGCTCATCATCATATTATCCTCTTTCGGGATGCTTCTTGTTGCTCGGAATCATAGGACACGCCGGCAACAAGTCACTCACCACCACTCTCCACATGTAAACCGCCGGGTAGTGAAAGGCCTCCCAACTGTTACATTTACCACTACTTGCCAAAACGACAATCGCACTGCCGCAATTTGTGCCATTTGCCTTGAGGATTACAGAGATGGAGAAAGTCTAAGAGTGCTCCCTTGCCAGCATGGTAAGCTGCTTCATGACCTTTTGGATCAATTGCTCATTTCGAAATGTTAATTTGTAGGGGCCATTTCAGAAGGTTCTCATAGTCGCCACCACAAGGTTGTAGGTTCAAGTGAAGCTTATACATACTCATACTCAATACACATGCACATTACACATATATTCTCCTGATTTAGTACACAATTTTGTTTTGATTGAATGTGGTGCAGTGCACTCTTTTCTTATGTTAAACAACCAAACTGCCATTGAAAACAAAGATTTGCACATGCATTGCAAGTAAAATGCTATAGAAAAAGATCTCACCCCTCTGGAGCCTTTCTATTGTGGAGTGAATTTTCACTTACCCCACCTAGATTCACACCTATCAGTGGGGGTAGATGGGATGGAAGGGCCAAATCGTGGATAAGGGTCAATAACTCAGCCTGTTATATTTTCCTAAACCCTTGACTGAACAACCTTAGAATTTAATGATCTTTTGACTATAAATTTTTATTTTTCTCCCTAATTCAATCTTGTGTTGAGTTACATGCACTCTCAAATACAAGAGGTCTTTGAGATCTAGCCTTTTGAGGACAAAAAATTAGGTATATTGGACATTGCAATTGTCTAGTTTATGGTCATGAAATAGATGGTTAAAATATAAACTTTGCCTTTTATTTGTTGACCATCTATTTCATAGCCTTAGATTGGACACTTGGAAATATCTAATGGACTTGATTTTTGTAGATGGTGTGATTCAAAAGCCCTCTTATATTAGATAGGTCAGTGGTTCCCACAAAACTCTCCCCCATAACCATCAAACACGCCCTATTGTTCTATATTGTCTTGTGGTTAAAAAGAGAGAAACAAAATGTGTCAAATCATGTGTATATGACATGATTGATCTGACAGCTGGCATAACTAAAATTCTAGTGAAAATTTCTAAGGGAGTATCATACCATATGCTAAATAAACAAAACTAACAAATTGCAGCAGTAAAAAGGGTAGCCCTTTCCACCCCTTGCTGGGCAAAGGAGTCCGCCATCCTGTTAGCCTTCCTTTCCACATGTTGGAAAAACTCTTGAAAAGATGAAGAGAGCAACTTGATTTCTTGAAAATGACAAGATTTCCAAGGGTGTTCATTTGCACCTTCTTTTTGGAAAATGGTTAGATTGCCACCCCCGCGCCCCCCCCCACCCACCCCACACACACACCCCTTCTTTTTTTTTTTTTTTTTTTTGTATTTGGATCGGTTAGTGGGTCACAAATTATGTCGTATGTTGCATTTTAGTAGTGGAGACGTAGAACTACATCGACAGTCCTCCTCCTCCTCCATGAAGTTGAATCCTTAATCCCTAGTCGTGCAACACTTCCTCCTCTATGAAGTCGAGACCTTACTCCCTAGTCAATGCAACACTTGCAAGCTGTGGACATTATTGTATGTTAAAATATTAGTAAGTTGAGTGGACTGTGTCATCGATGCCAATATTATGTATTTCCATTTCAAAAAAAAAAAAAAGTGGACCGTGTCGGTCAATCAAAATTGGGATATGAGCTAATCAGGAGTGTAGTGATCTCCTGAGTGAGTGATGTTCACTTGGGAGGATGAGGGCGATGAGATTGGAAAGGGCTTGGCTTGGATAGTGGACTACCAAAAATTTTAGAACAGTGGGTTCAGGAGAGAGCGAGAGGGGAGGGGCGTTGCGTTGGTGGTGGTGGTGTGGGCTGGATCAAGTGGGGCCCTGGAGTAGTCGCCCCACAATGGTTACTGTTGTATGGACAATGTTGTCTAAGGAATCATCCCTATGTATATGTGTGTATCAACATCTTTGGCCAACAAGCTGTCCCTAATCATGGGACCGGCTTGGCCTCCGGGATGTTCAACATAAACCTTGCACTCATTAACCCCCATGAATTAGCACTCACTAAAATTTCGATACATTCAAGTTTTATAGGCCTTTGGATTGATGATCCAATTTTGGAATCCATCTGACTTATCTGATAGATAGGACCAGACAACTTTAAGGCCCTCAAAAGTGTGTCAGGTGGCTACCAATTTTTGCACAAAGGTAGGTAATGGGTAGACCTTTAGAACCCTGCACTGCCATGAATCTCATACTTCGAGGTGGGCTCCATAGGCCAAGGCTTTGCACTACCATGAATCTCATACTTCGAGGTGGGCTCCATGGGCCAAGGCTTTCCTTGCGATGGGATTGCCAGTAAGTTCCTCGAAATGACCATACACGCACACACATTTTACTTTTCAGGACTGGACAGATCGTTCGTTGCTTAGGAATGATCCAACCTATGGGACTGCATACCTCTCTAGTCAAAGCCCTTCACACTCTTACAATCCCATGTGCTAGCATCGGCTCGACACTCATCAAAGTTATGTAGCTGCTCCAATTGATCATACAACATTTGGAATTCATCCACTTCAAATAACAGCTAGGACTCTTTGGAGCTATCAAAATAATGCCTTTCTTGATTGGATGATTCCCTTTTTCACACATGTAGGTCATGTGGAGATCTTTTAGACCCCTAAACCACCAATGATTGTCATGCTTCCAAGTGGGCCCAACATGTTGGACCATTCCTAAGCTAGGAATGGCCATTCTTGAATATATATATATATATAATATAATGTATTCAGCTAAGAGGTACCTCTCACGCAAGGCATGAGAGAAAAATCTTAGCCCTTTATGGGACCCACTTGGATGCATGCCAATCATGGGGTGATAGTGTGATTGAAAGGTCTCATTATGGATATGATTTAGGAAAAAAATCATCTCCATCAGATCATCACAACCATTGATTTGGACGGTAAAGTTTTACTGTTTCTTCAAGTTTGGGAGAGTGCGAATTCATGGAGGGTTAGTGAGTTTGAGGGGTTTGGATTGATCATAGAGGGTCTCAAGTTTGGCAAAAGAGTGGCCTCTCATCCAAGATGGACATATATATTTATATATAATAGGATCCCCACCTCAACTCAAGCAAACGGTAGGGAATCCGGCTGCTTGCACGTGAGGAGCAGCCCACCTTTGGTCCATCTGAGTGGACCAAAACCCCCACCCCCTATAGTTCAAGGGTCCCACGACTTTGACCCCATGCAAATGGACTGGGCACCTTTGGATCGACTGCACATCCATGCGAATGGATTCTACACCATTAAACTTGTGGGCCTGGATGAAGATGATAAGACGGGACTACGTTTTTGTACATAAGATGGGCCCAAACAATTACACCGGAGCCCATGGATTTGCACCCATCTAAATGGATTGAACCGTTGGATCGATGGTCAAATTTTTTTCTTTAATATAAGCCGTTAAACTTGTGGGCTATTGATCAAGGGGTTAGAGGAATGACATTGAACCCAAACTTGTGGGTCCATCATGGTGGCTCTCACCATAAGATGTTGAGTTACTGTCACTATATGTATCGGGCCTTTCTCCTGCCCTCATGCGCTCACAACTTAAAACAATTGTGGGGCCCATGTGGGACACCATATTGGGATTGGAACCCCACCTATCTGTGTATGGTGACGGAGGCTTGGATGATAATTCTAACCCCTTGATCAATGGCAGTTAAGTTTCCACTTTCCAAAATAAGTGCACAGTCAATTCAACGGTCTAGTCCATTTGAATGGGTGCCAAACCCTGGGATCGGTGACTGTCAAGGCCCTGTTTTATGGTCCATTCGGATGGATCAGGTGGGCCCCACTCAGTTTTTTTTTATTTTTTTATTTTTTTTTATGTTGTATGATTTATATCGATTTCTTTCTTCTAAGAGGTACCTCTCACTGCATGTGTGAGGTTTCAATTTTAGCCATGCCACAGAGAGCTTTTAGCGACATAAAATCTCCATCCACCAATGTGGAGAAAGCTTCTCTTGCAAATTCACTCCTTCAATCCTGGCTTTAACAAGGCTAATTGGTTGGGCTTATGGCAAAAGTAAACATCCAAAGTGTTTGCAAGTCCTTGATTTCATTGACTGTGAATTGGTTTTTCTAATTAGGGCCACTAGTCTCTCTTTGGCCCAAGCCAATGCATTCATTGAATTACCTTCTATAAACAAATTGGAGGAGATGGATTTATGAATGAGCTTGAATCCCTCAATGGCCAAAATATCCACTATAGAGTTGCTAAAACCTGCTGGTAAAAGCAATGTCTCCTTAATTGCTCCTAATTGTTTTACCCATCTTGGATAGCCTTGTCTTGCCAATAGAGCTTCCTTTCATGGTAACATTTTAAATATTCATTGACTGGCAACTCGACGCTTCTGAACATTTACAACATGCTTCTTTATCTGAACCAGTTTTAAACTTATGACGTGCAGATTTTCATGTAACTTGCGTGGATGCATGGCTAACTAAGTGGGGGACATTCTGCCCGGTTTGTAAGCTTGATATGAGTAAGGTGCAAGTATCATTCTTGTGCTGTTGAATGTTGAAAATTTCATGTGGCACTTCTGCAAGTATTGACTGTATTCCTTCATGCCTTACCTTAACATGGTTGTTTCAAGCGGCTTAAAAATAAGAAATAAACAGTTGTTTTCATGCTGCTTTCTTTCAACTCTTTCTTGAATTATTTATGGGTGAAAATTTGGTGAATGTACATATTCAGAACTATTCTTAATATAAAAAAATTGAGATGATTTACAAGAGAGCATATGCTAGAAGGATCTATGAATTTGGTAACTATCCCTAGGTCCACTATGCTGCTTTGTATGACTTATACTCTTGAAGCATTCAGTGCAGTCTTGTGCAATGCAATGGATGGGAGATTGAAGCTGCCTCAATAAGCACGCTTTTTCCTGCTCATGTCTATGGCGGAATCATGTGCATTTATAGTGTTATCATCTGCCATGCAAATTCTTGACCTAGTAGAATTGTGTCTTCACCATGTGGGATCTGTATTTTTTTTTTTTTTTTTTTTTCACATCCTATATCATTAGAGAAGAAAAAAACTGCTGTCCTTAATAGATGGGGTTAGTTTTGATGACTGTGATGTTCGTTTTGAAAACTTTGGTGTTAGGTGACCTTTTTTACTGTCAATGACTATTCTTATACAGGTGGCAGGGTTGCATGAGATATGAACAACGTCCGATCTACTGTCTATTTCCGATAATTTTCTTAGATTCTTCACTTGAATCGATAGGACGATAGTGTGATCTGGGAAAGAGTCGGTTATTGTCCTTATTGCTCACTTACAGTTGATATCATACCATGGTGCTTTCACCACATGCTGAATTATATCCTGGTATGGGGTAAATTAATTTGTGAGATCCTTTACAATGTGGCTTATCTGAAACCAGAGTGTACTGGTGTGGATGATGTAGTGTACTTGGACCTCTAGCTGCTCATGCAAAGGGTCTGAAGGTCTTGGTCTTTTGACATTAGTACGTCGGGCGACCAAATGAGGCAGTTGGGAGACCTTTGACGAGTTGAAGCAGATGCAGGCCGCAGAAGCCCACTCCTGTTGTCAAAACAGGACCATGCTTAAAACGTTTAAATTTTGTTTTAATCATTTTCTAGAGTAATTCAGAAATCAATGCAAGTTCATCTCAAGATTTCATCAAATGAACCCATGCGAACCCAGTTGAAAGACAATAATAATAATACCCAGATTTATGGAAGTAACTAGAGCATGTCCAAGAGCTTGGTACGAATCTACTTCAAACAGAAGAAAGAGTATGTCTCATTCAACTATATGA
Source organism: Cinnamomum chago (assembly GCA_038049695.1). Classification (NCBI taxonomy): domain Eukaryota; kingdom Viridiplantae; phylum Streptophyta; class Magnoliopsida; order Laurales; family Lauraceae; genus Cinnamomum; species Cinnamomum chago. The sequence continues at coordinate 17,506,949 of CP142453.1, forward strand.
AAAAGTGATTCTTTTTTTCTTCTTTTAATCCCTTTTCTTGGTCCTAAATTTCTTGGTGGTGATCTCACTGTTGCAGTTTGTACATTTAACCTGAAGCTAGTCTATAAAGTGAAAATAGAAGACCAAGTGCATGTGGCCGAGATATAGATGATGAAAGATATTGGATGTGCAAAGTGCATTCACGTATGTGAAATATAAAACCATTTGACAATGGACATGGGAATGTTTGTGGGTTCCAGTCAGTAAGTTATTTAGTCTCTCAGAGTTGACAAACCTAAGATGGATGCTATAGTTATACATGCTTGTTCAATCAATTTACTGGCAAATAAGTTTTAATAATAAATAACTAGTAGAGAAGCCCATGATCAATCTAATAATGGACCCAATTTTTATGAGAGGCTTGGAATAAAATTCAAACTCGGAGCTAATGCAGAGGACCCTATTTTAATTATAAGAAAGAATTAAAAAGGAAAAATCAATTAATAAATAATTAAGTCTCTCGCAAAAAGTCTGTATGAAGAGAACGCACCAGTCCAAAATTCTGCCGATGCACTCCATTTTCCAATTCCTCCTCTTTTTTTTCTATCTCTTCCTTTCTGCTTATACTATATATTATTCATATGTACAATGGGAAGTGATTGCATGAGGCCGTTGTCAACTTCGGTGAAATTAAATCTGTGCATGTGGGATCCACAAGATAACCTTCACAGCAGGAGTTTCTAAGGGTCCACATTCAAAATTCAAAGCACTAGTGCATGTTTGGCATCTCTATTTCCAACCTCCTATCGAAAACTACATAAATCACATAAATGTGTAATCTATTATAAATAGAGAAGAAATGCTCTCCACGGGGTTGGTAAAATTGCACTATTGAATACTTTCATACATTTTTTCTCCTTCTTTCCTTTTATTTTCTGTAGGGCATGACAGAATTCCCTTCACCACAGGGTGCTTCCAAAATATAGTGGGTTTAAGGTTGTCAAGAAACCAGAACAAAAAACAAATTCTCCAGAAGCAGACTGAGAGAATGAGGTTCTGTCTATAGATTTCACTTACTACCAAAGAAATTGAAGACCAGAAGATACTAAAGGAGGAGAAGAGAGGGTTATCTAAATTCATGGCAGCAATGTTCTTCATCCCAGCAACAAGCCACAAGATATCTAAAAAACCAAATTTTTGCCCTTCTTTTATGGTGTTAGAAGTATTTATGCGAGAGATATACAAAGTACATGATCCCCATCCCCAGCTATCTCTTGGCTGCAAATGGCCTCTTTGACACAATAAAAAAAGAGGATTAAGCCTACATTTTTCTGGCAATCAATCTCATCATATATATATATATAGATATAGATATATATATATATATATATATATATATATATCTATCCAGCCTTATTAGAACTGGTTTACCTAACTTCAACAATGCTTGTGCAGGCCCAACTTCTCCTGGGCCTACTGCCAATTAAGCATCAATCTTTTCTTTGATTCCTTAAACGCCTCAGGGGCCCACCAGCCCTGGAGGGAGGGCTAAACTCTAATATTAATGCCACGATGCCTCTTGTTTGTAGCCAAACATGTTCGGTTCCCACCCACATTCTGGTTCCTTCCGCTTCAATGTCACTCCCATGCCCGCAGGCTGCAACGAAGGCCTCATTTGCTCCTCCACTGGACCGCCACCATGGCCATGACCGAAGAACTGCCTCAACCTGCCACCATCCTTACTCTCACCATCCATTGTCGCCACACCTGAATTTAAATCAAGGCCAGATCCCCCAACTGCCGGCGAACCTGTTGGAGCAGTCGTTAGACCCATGAGAAAGGGTGGTCTGGAGAATGATGGTGTTGGAATAGTTGCTGCAGTGCCCAATATCTGTGGTATGACAGTAGCTCCTCTGGAACCTACCATGTAAGGGACAGCACTGGTGGGTCCATACATTTGGAGAGGGAAGGGCAATGATGACCCCACTGATAGATCATTGTAGCCAAATGCTTGAGGTGGTGGATGTGCATACCCCAATGATGGTTGTGTACCTGAACCACCACCTAGTCTTGCCAAACTATAACTGAAGGAAGCATCTGCACCCTGTCCATTAGCAAGAAAGGCGTGGGTTTGGTTCCTATTGTCCACTCTTGAACCCATGATTGACACCACGGCATCATCCAGTTTAAAACTCCCATAATCTTTGACCTCTTGCAATGATGATTTACCGAGGTTCTGCCAATGGTCATGAGAACCACGGGTTTCAAGAACCAATGGTTTGTCATTCAAATCAAAGTCTATCATTGGGGGCTTCCTTGATGATGATGAGGAAGCGGTAGATTGGCCGTGTTGACCATTTTGGTGATGGAATTGTCTGTCCACCCTACAATCTGACGACGGAAATGTGCAACCATCATCACCATCGCCGAGGCGGTTAAGATCCAACTTAAGCCTCTCTGCTGTTCTTGAACTGACCTCTACAGATGATTCCCTGGAAAGAAGACCAGATGATATGTGTACATGTTTTGCTGATGCAAGATCAGCTGCAGCATCATTTTCATCGCCAGCAACATTCAGATCAATTTTGAGGCAGCTTTGTTTTTGTTTTGAACCATTGTTGCTTACATCTACGGAAGATATCTTGTCACCACCTTCCAGTGTTCTTCGAGGGGATGCAGGACGAAAGGCACTTGTCGATGCAGACCCCTTCCAGCCCAGCTCCCCTTCAAAATGCAGTGGGGTAGAAGGCAACCCTGGAGTTCCTTTGGAAGAAGCAACAACAGGGATGGGTGCTGACAATTTAAAGGGCTGATTAGTGACAGGAACCACCAAGCATTCAACTTCCTCCGTGAAAACCTCCTCGTTTAGATCAAAATCACATTTGCCCTTTTCAGTGTCACCAACCAACTCTTGTGCCACTGCAGTTGATGAAGGTGATACTAACCCAACCCTACGATCCTCAGGTTCAGCATCAGTTTTGCCTGACATTCTCGAGCGCTTTGCCTCCGGAGAAGAGGCATCACTGCAAAGATTATTTTCAGTTGGTGGTTCACCCTTGACTTCATTTAGATGTTCCATCATGGGTTCATCCTGCTTGACTTCTGTAGCATCAGGGCTGTCTGACTGCATAATTTCACCTTCTGAATTCCTCTCTGGAGAACTACAGAATGGCCCTCTATAATCAACAACTTCCCGCTCAACTTCTTTTGCAACCTGACGGGCAACTTCCAATGCATCATCAACCCCATAATCAAGTTCCATGTCAGAGTTTCTATTCTCCAACTCCTTCGAGCCGTTGGGATCCATCATCGGTTCTGAGATATCACTGAGGATAATAGAGTTCTCTCCTTCACTAGCTTCTGAATTCGACTCACTAACAAGCTCTTTGACATCATCATCAACTGTTTCAAAAGCCCCATTTCCATGCAAGGAGTTCTCTTGACTGTCTATTGTTCTTGAAGCACTCCCATTACAAGAAAGATCTGGCATAGATTCAGCATGGCATTCACCATCCTCCCCTACAGGTTTGAGATCTATAATGTACCTTGAGCACGACGGCATACCACAATGGGGTCCAGCATTCTCCAGTTTGCACTCCAGTATATTATTGTCACTTCCTACATCAGAAGACAGTGTCTTCCTTGGAGAAGATTCACTCTCTTTCGCATCATTATGACATACTGTAGAACCTTCCATCACAGATTTCTGACTATTTCTGGGAGAAGCTGGAAGGGTAACAGGTTCTTTAAGTTTACAAGACTCAGAATCTTCGCATGTTTCCTCCTCAGTAGCTTCACTTGGGCTACCTTCTTTCACATTCATATTAATTCCCACCTCTTTCGTACCATCGGTGACATCTTTGAACCCTGTAGCATTAGAAGGCTTGCCATTGACATCTCCAAGACATGGAGAGGATTCTTTGAACCCCGACGAATTTGCATCTGAAGGAAAACCATCTGCATCTGCATCTGCTTGGTTCAAATTGGTTAGAGGTATATCTTGAGCAGAAGTGCGCAGTTTCACATCATTAGTGATCGCCAACTGAGAATCATCAGAGCCTTTTGTGATCTTTGAATGCTGGATTTCTCTATCAGCAGGCTCTCCAACACAGCTTCCTTCAGCACTTTCTTTGAAGGGAGATACATTGAGAACAGGTGAATTTGGGCACCCAGCTGCAGTTGATTTCACATTGGGTGAGGATTCTGGTTCATCATTGAGAGAAGCTTCATCTTTAACTAAATCCTGGCCATTTTTGTTTTCATTGTTCACCTGATTCCAACTTCCAAACAAAGCTCTTGCCCTTTCCTGGACTTTGATGCTCTTGTGACCGAGGAGATTCCTGACAGTCACCTCAATACCAGACGCAGTTGACTGCTCATTGTCTATAGGTAGCTTCTCAAGTGCCCTAAGTAGTGCATTGATTGATTCTTCTAAAAAGCTCTCACTTGTGTCACTATCACACTTTTGGGCTTCTTGAAGCAATTGAGCGAGAAACAGAAGTCCATCTAACTCAACAAAATGGTTAAGACAGTCCTTGTTCTCTGTAGCTGCTAATATACTAGCAACAGTTGACCATTGCCTGGCTGCGTCACCTGCATTCTTTATGATATTTTCTTTCTCTTTCATGACACCAACCAGTTCTTCCACTCTCGCACGAGTTGCGAGCCCATCTTTCATCTCAGTCAACGTAAAGAAGTCTTCTAGTGGCATACTGCTTTCATACTCCAGATGAACACTTCCAATTTTCAGTCAACCAGCTATTGCAACATGGGAACACCCCCATCATATATACCCTTTCTGCAACCTGTAACACCGAACTTGATGAGTTGCCTAAACATTATAGTGTTCAGATAACCAAAACCAACTAAAGCAGCCAAAAAAAGAAAAAAGGAGAGAGAGAGAGAGGAGGGGGGGGGGGGGGGGGGGGGGGGGGGGAGGGCGGGGGCTTAACAAGACACCACATGTACTTGATATAGTATGTTTCCTGATTCCCAGGAGCAACCAAGCCCTGATTATAAGCAGAAATTAATTTATATTGTGAATTATACCCTCCCCCACTCCTAAAGCTGGAAGGAATTGATTTATCCCCGTGTTTTCTCTTGTTTTGTAGAGGGAAAGGAGGTCTGAGACAGACGTTCGGTACAGGAGAGGTGAGACTTGGGGATAAGGACAATCCAACAATGTGGATAGGGGGAAAAGGGCATAATCAATAAGATCCAGTTCTCCAATGTTGAATCTTAATCTGGCCAAATCCCACTCTGGAAATTTCATTCTCAAATAAATATCCTCCTCTGAGGAGTTCGATTGAGAGGCAACCGAAATCAGCCATGGTTGCCTGACAAATCATGTATTTCAGTCAGGCTGGGCAGCCTTTTTGCTATTCCTTCAAAACAATAAAATAACACAATTGGAAGCATATGGAAGGAAGGAAAACATGGCCAACAATCTCTGTGCATGAGTGGATGCACACACAAGCAACTAGTTTTAGGCAGTGAGGAAAGGAAAGTGCTCAAAGAAGACACAAAGGAAACGCCCAACCAATTTCCTACAACACGCAAACCCGTTAGAAGCACATCATAATATAGGTATTCTCTCCAAGTACTGTTTGTTAACCACTAGTTAAGCTAACTTCAGACTAGCCACTTTTCCAAAAAGGGATCACTAACTTCACCACCAACGCCTTATCCCATCTATTTACAATTACCATCGTTCTGCTTCTCCACTAGACCCTATTCAAAGCTACATCTCTATAACTCTACACTCTAGCATGTCTTTCCTTGCTGCTTCATTCAAGGTCTTCGCTAGTTTCGAACAATGAATATTCCATAATATATGGCAAAAAAATGCAACCCATATGCACAACAGCGCAAGTGTAAAGTCATCTTGCCAAAAAGCTTGGGCTTGTTTATCCAAAACTAGCTTTTTTGTCCCCTTCCATTGAGTTGAAATTATAAATATATGTCATAAAGAGATCTGCCAAACTTAAGTTGTTATATAATCTACAAAAGCAGACAAATCCAATTGGATAAGAGTTGCATAAGCACCAGGTACACCGTACAGGTGTATTGCCCATTTAACTAGAACATTACAACCATATATCCTAAACAATAAACAATTGTTTATAGAATTCAAGGGGAAACCAAGACGAAAAAGGGAGAAAAGAAAAACTGAAGAAAGGGAGACAAAGAAAAAAAGAAAAATTAGAATTTGTTTGAAAAATTCTTGCTGGAGACCAGCATTACTTACAAATAGTTGAAAATATACCCTATTTACATAAAGTCCTTAAAGTTAAAAAAATCACGAAACAGTCCTCATAAAATTACAAAACAGTTATTTAGTAAAAATTCCCCCTCAAGCTGGTGCACGAATGTCCGCTATGCACAACTTTTGAGAAAACAACAAATAAATTCCTTCTAGAAACACCTTGAGTAAAAAAATCAGCAATGATCTTCAGACAGTGCATACTCTTAACTGTATAACCTTCTTCGCCACCTTTCCACAAATAAACTCAAACTGACAATCAACCTTCATGTGTTCTGTATGCTTGTAATACACTGAATTTGAATCAATATGAATAGCATCTATGTTATCACCACCGTTCAAAATATCAGATGATACACTGTATCGGATGATACACACCACTAATTGGTCAGTACTGGTAAGCATTTTTTACACGGTACCAGCATTGGTCCATATGACAATGTATTGGCTGATAAATTGAAAATATAAGACCAGATAAATGTTTTGGTCATTCAAGAAAAAAATTTCAAATTTTTGGCCAATGGAATTATATATTGCTCTCTTTCTCCCTTCTTTGCCCTTATAAAGGTTTTCCTTGTGAGAGAAACATCTGTAAGCTTCCTCCCACCCAAAAACACCAAAACAGTTTTGTTTCAGCAAGATCAAATGTGATACGTGGACTTGGGCTTGAGCAAGCTTCACAAAGGCATGTTTGTAGCCTCTTGTTTTCTAATAGTTTCTTTAAGGACTTAGTTTGAACAGGTTAGTATTTTTATTGTTTTAATGAATGCATGAAATATTTAGAGAGATTTGGGTTTTTTATTTTTTAAGAGTTATTGGTTTAAGATATTTACATTTCCTTGTATAATATATGATTTCCTATATTAATATTTCTACAACTTTTAGCAATCATATTTCACTCAGCCATTAAATTTGACCATATTACCATTCAAGCAAAATAAATTTAAGCACATAAAGGTCATTACCCAATGCGGGTCCAGCTGAAGCAGGGTCCTGGGAACATTGAATAAAAACATAAAATTTTCTGACAAACTACTCTTCACTGACTCAACTGAATAAGCAAGTGTTATGATTAGGCCAGCCTACGAAATCCCAACAGGTCTCTTGGGCATGCCGATAACTCCAACAATGTGTGCAATTAGCCAACTAAGCTTGGCTTGCCAAGGTCCACAAAACTGAACCCGCGTCCACTATGACCACCACAGCCTAGTCCACACGCTCCAAAATCAACCATGCTAGCCAATGCTAAAAGCATGCAGTTCAGGAACAACAGAAGTAGACTGAAGAAACAACATCACTTTCGATTAGCTTTCTTCACTCAGAAAAAGTATAAATACACTCCTAAAAGGTGGAAGTGGATCCTGACTCAAACTCTGTGCTCAAACCGGTTCATGGTATGATGGCCGGAGATGGCATGTATACGTCATGGTTACGAGACACATATTCCACATTAAAAGTGAAGTATAGGATACAATAGGACATGATATATTGGCTATTTTGAAGTATCCAGGTATCATTCACTCAAGATACACTAAACACACAACAGAGCACACGCAAAAAAAAAAAAAAAAAAAAAGGAAAATGGGTTTAACTTGCAACACAACACGTACATACAAACATAGATACTCAACTTTCATTACATCCTCTGGCATTCAGCACAGTAGTCTCCAAGAGGCTAATCGATGTACTTAAATTGTGCAATATCTAAAGATCAACTGTTAAACTTAGACATTACTTTTCTTATACGAATATGCAGCAAAATCAAATCCCACTATTCCTTCACTGTTTTACAGTATTGGTGGCTAGCAGCTAATTACATCATCCATGGAGTTGAAATCCAATTCATCACTAGCATGGTTTCTACTTCTCAATCATCATAATTAGGATTATCCATAGATAGTCTTTTAATTCTCCCATCCATGTATCTAGGTCTCCTTGTTCCGCCAATGACTATCTTTAACAGAATATGACCATTCAGTATAATCTTTTAACATTGAAAAACTTAACAGAAATAACATTTTGTATTCGTATTAACAGCTACAGCCACCTGAGATGCTACAATGGTACTCACTTGCCCTGACTTAAACTCCATAGGGACCTGAGTAAACTTCTGCAAACTCTACCACTCGCTCAAATCTAACTAAGGTTACCAATATACATAAATAACATAAAGAATTCCTTCACATAAAGTGTGACCCCAAATGCAAACCCTAGTCTTAAAATAACATCACCTACCTGACCCAGAAGATAGAACCAGAACTATACAGGGTCCATCTTCACAAACTTCACCCTGTTGTAAATTAGGGGGTGGCCAATGTCAGCAAGACCTAGGTGGATGTCAACCCTAGATTATGAAATGCAGTGTACAGCCCTCTAAAGTCTTCTCTTTAGCCTCCTTTTTATTCACTCATAATCAGAGGATGGGTCTGATACCAAGCTGTTTATAAAAATCAAAGAGAAACTAAGAAGAAAAAGAAACGGAGAAAAAAAAAAAAGATTAGAATAAGAGAAATAAAAAAAAAAAGTTTCAGAGAAGAATTAGGGTTAGTTGAACAGTTCTTGCTGGGCGACCATCCCTACTTATTCATATTAGAAAATGTTCATTATGTACACTGTACAGATCAGTCCCTGAGGTTTCATAAACAAGACACTCCCCATAGCATTACGAAATAGTCATTATCCACTAAAACTAAATCACAGATCAGTACTTGTCTAATTCCGAATGAGCATAATCCCACATCGATTAACATGGTATACCACTTTCAGAAAGAAGGAAATAACCAAGAAATGAAGCTGATGATTGATGACAGGAAAGCATTGATTGACCATAATGACAATTGAACTTGAATTAGTCAAATCAGCCACAGAGCACACACTAAAATCGTTTACTTTTCTGCAAAATTAAAAGGAAGAAATAGGAGTAGAGAGGGGATTTATTTGTAGGGCTGCACTTCAATGCACGCACGAGGTCATGGGTTTCTTTGCAACTTATCTATTAGAATTTAGAAGGGCAAAAATGTCCCATGGAAAATAGTACACACTGTCCAACAACAATAAAAAGATGCCATAGAGGGGGCAAACCTATAGTACATCACAATGGAAGTTCCACCCCATTTTTTTTGCTCCGGTAAACACTCTTGCACCCTCATACATGCTACCCAACTCCCTATCCAACATAGATACAATCAAGTAATGATCCCTGGTTGTTTCTGTGAAGAGGGATATGGATCACCACTGAGCTATCAGTGGATTTACGTTAAAATATAAATAATATTTTTCAATAGTAGCTTTATGGTGAGTTTGAAGAATTGAGTAATCTTTGTTTAAATGAGTATTAACAACACATTAGTTATGACATTTAACACAAATTAGCTATCACATGCATTAAGATGCAAATACGAGCAGATAGAAACTGATTAGCAAGGAAATGCAATCCAGAAACTCAAGGGTCCGTTTCCAAGCAAAGGAAAATAAATCTAAGACTTGTTATAGATATGAAGCCATTTTAGGCTTGAATCATTTGATTTTGGAGAAACTGAATCCTTATGTACTTCTCTGAGAAAAAAGGAACTGCAAAGGATCGCGGCTTGAATCATTTGATTTGGAGAAAATGAATCCTTCTGTACTTCTCTGAGAAAAAAGGAACTGCAAAGGATCACTTCTGTCATTCCCAGAATTCAGCTGATTTTCAGGCTCCCGTCCTACTTCAATAGGCTCTGCTGATTTCTCAACCCAAGGGGTCCACACAAAATAGGAAATCCAAGTTTTCCAGGGAAACAGCTATAAGTGATGATGAAGATAATGACGAGCATACTTTCAGTCTCTGGCTCTCTGCAACTAAATATAATATATAAAGTAGACATCACTTTCTACATTTGCTCCATTTAAAAACTGGTAAATAATAACCAAAGACTAGTGGAAATAAAGGTGACCCGAATAACACAGTGAACACGATTTATTTAAGAGGCATAGCAATAATGCCTGTTGACATACACTTGACATATCTCTCACCATGGCTAAAACAAAAGCTTGCTTATCTTACCATACCACAGATGGTAAACTTAATTCAATTAAGATAAAATCTTTTAGCTTAGCACAGAAACACCAAACTGTTGATACATTTTCTAGGTTAGCACAGAAACACTAAACTGTTGATATATTTTCTGACTAAAAATGGGACTTCCCAAGGAAGCATGAGGCTGACCTATTTTGAACCCGTGCCTCCAGATCTGAAGGGAGGCGAGTCTTTATGACTGTACCAACGCGGGAAAGACCTCTTCTGAAAAAAATTATACAAGCCCGAGTAATCTTACAGCTTCACAGATCAATTTCTTGGTATTAACAGGTACACTTTTTGGAGTTCACTAAAATGCTAAGGATCAGATGAGTGTCAATTTAGAGCGAAGGCCAATTCATACATGCATGGGATGAGGCAAGGGGTGGAGTGATGCAGGCCCTAGGGTAAGGGCTTGCATGGAAGTGCCGAAGCACAATCTATGCCGAAGCGTGTGTCCGAAGACACCTCAAAAGTCTCCGCAGAGAAGATAATGAGGACGCACCTCTCCGTGGGATAACCCATGATTCTATTCATTAATCAAGTCTGAGATTTTAATCTCTACAACGCAATATTAATAGGAAAAGCAAGCTTAGGGCCTAATCAAACCAAATCTAATAATGGAAACTACCCTAATTACAATTAGAAACATACTGACTAGTAACTAAGGAAAATAAAAGGAAATAAAGATGTATTCCTAAGCTATTTTTGGCGGGACCACTTGAGGGCCTGTTCTGCATCATGGAGGGAGTGAAAGGATATTGGATTGATTGAAGGTGTGCCCCAATAGGTAAGCCTCTTCTAACCACCCAATCAAATAGACAATGCTTTTCTTTTTTTTCAAATCCCATCTTACCATTCAAAAAAGAAAAAAAAAAAATCTTACCCTACCGTGGAGTCCCCTTCTTAGGGTCCAAACTATCCAAGATAGGCACAGTAGTGCTTCCTATGATTGTCTGAGGTTTCACTCCATTCAGGCAGATATTCACTGTTGGATTGGATGGACAAGATAAACTGTGTAAGCGAGTGTGTCCAATCTGACAGTTGATAATGCTCCGCACAAAACAAATTTTGGGGTTCTCCAACAATTCATGGATGGTAATACGAATGGACACTTTTTTATCTATGAATGGTGGGCCCACTGAACAAACAAAATATATGGAAACCAAGCCTTTTTATGATCCTCCCACCCTGAAGATGACTATGGATGCCTAACTCAATCACATTTTGGCAAACACAACCAGATGTGTCTTGTCAAAGGTCCACTGAACAAAGAAAATATATGAATGGACACTAACAAAATACATGAATGCCCAACTCTAACAATTCATGGATGGCAATACGAATGGACACTTTTTTACCTATGAAGGGTGGGACCACTGAACAAAAAAAATATATGGAAACCAAGCCTTTTTATGATCCTCCCACCCTGAAGATGACTATGGATGCCCAGCTCAATCACATTTTGGCAAACACAACCAGACGTGTCTTGTCAAAGGTCCAAAGCTCTGTAACATGGATCCCACATCTACAGGTTTCAGTTGACAAACCTTGTACCGGTCAGAACAACACGATTCATTAGTCATATACATGTAGATACGCAAGGTGATGATTGAAGTCCAAATCAGCCTCATTAGGGGTAAACATGAGAATATGCGTCTTTCAAATGGCTCAGACTTCCCAACAAGAGCCCCACATGCATGCATTTGAGTCTACCTTCATGTAGTGTACAATCAATTAATCCAATAAAGTAAATCTTCATAGACACATAATGGGCTCATGTTAGGAAGATCTAACAGACTCGACCAGGTGGAGAATTGAGGGACATGATGGTGCAGAATATATTTAATAACTAAAGTTACTCAACCAGGTGGAGAATTTAGGTACATGATGGTGGACAGGTGGAGAATTTAGGTACATGATTGTGGAGAATTTATCTAGTCTAGTACCTAGAGTTATATAACCAGGTTTAGACAAGCAGGTTTCTCATGAATATTTTTTAAATATATATATACAATTAAAATAACACCTGAAGTTACTTAACCAGGTTTGGACAATTTATCTAACACGGAGATTTAAAAATTAATCCTGGATACCCCAGTGGAAGAAAATCAATCTTATCCTGATGCAGCAGCAATACCACATCATTGCAACAAGACTCGTGGGCCACATGTGGGACCCATGAAATTCTAATTTTAATTATTATTAGTTTTATTTTTAGCAAAGAATATAATTAGGATTAGTTTCTAATTTACTGTGCTTCCAGTTTCTTAGTTTGATTATGATTGTTTCTTAGGGTTTAAGTTGTTTTTACTATTTATATGGCTTCGTAGAGAATTATTTCACATATTAGCATTGAGTTAATAAAATTCCATGAGTGGATTTTTCGTTGGAAATTGTTTCTTCTTCGAGCGATTGTTCTTTGGAACCCTAATTGTGCTCCGGCACTTGCATCCTAACCCTAGGATTGCATCATATCCCCCAGGCTAAAATAACACCACACTCTAATTAATATGTCCTGATACAGGCTAAAATACTTACACATGATCATACAGCAAAACATAAGGAGTTTTGGCTGTTGGTACTAGTGAATGAATCCACCAATACCAGCTCACAAACTTGTTAAACAAAGTATTAACATGGGGCTAAGTGGCTAACACTGACACATCATTAGTAAGCCCAACCATGTTGAAATACCACCATGGACTTCCTCTACGCAGGATGGGACCACTGGTAATCCAGTATCAATAGCATGTTCGTGGGTTTTTTTTTTTTCCTCTCTTCTAATAGCAACATGACTTGAACCCACAACCTTGTCTTTCTAACCGTGCTTCAGGCTCCTATCATCACCAGGTTCGCGCTAATAACATCCTTCTTTATGGGCTAACCACATCAAGAATTTCAGGCTAAAGAAGCGCGAGAAATGCATATAACAATAAATAATAATATCATCCCTTGATTATAATCAACTACCAACTTTGAGCTAAATATATCTTCTACTGCTGCAGAACACATGCATATATATAACAAATTTGCTAATTATTGATGAATTCGAGTCGGTTCACATCTCACAATATTGTTCTAGCAAAGATATCTTTTTTCTAGCAGATAGCAGTCAAAAACCCACAAAATCAGTCAAAATTACATCACCAAAACACCCAAACATACTGCTTTTGTTATTCCAAAAGAACAAAAGCAGATAATAATGCATGATTGGTATCCATCAAACAACAAAAAAAAGGTGCAAAAGCACTAAAACCCTAAAAAAATCGGTTCTTTATTGGAAAAAAAAAACCACCAAACAAAGACCAAAAACTTACAGAACTCGCATATAAATACAAATCCAAATCCAAAACAAACCCTAAAAAAATCGGTTCTTTATTGATAAAAACCCGAACAAAGACCAAAACCTTACAGAACTCACATACAAGTCCAAGTCCAAATCCAAATCCAAAACAAGAGAATCCAAGAAAGAAAACTCCATAAATCAAATCAAAACCCGCACATTGAGAAAAAAGATTGCGAATCGAAGCCGACCAAGGTATATTAAAGGAAGTAATAGTAAATCACTAAGAACTGTAAAAATCAAAATCTATATAGAATAGAACAAGCCAAAAAACAAAAAACCAACTCATACAGATTAAAATGAGAAGAAGAAGAAGAAGAAGAAGAAGAAGCAGCAGCTTAGAAAGAGCGGAGAAGAGGAATAACGAAATAAATCCGAGAAATTGAAGGGCGCGCAGGAGGCGTACGTTAGCAAGCTGCGAATGCGAAACCCTAGGCGGTTGTTGTTGATGCACAGGACATGACCTTAAACTTCACCCTCTCCGGCCCTTATCCTTCACGCCATATCTCTCTCTCTCTTCACAAATCTCTCTCTCTTCACAAAACACACGCCTTTTTTTTTCCTTCTACTCTTCTGTCGCCAGCCAGTTTCAAAACAGGAACCCAAACTCTTTCTCTCTCTATCTCTTCTTTCTCTCTCCTCCTTCCTGTCCCTTTTCTCTCTCTCTGTTCTTCTTTTTCCTCTTTTGAACTTGGAAGGGATGTAAATGGGTGGGCTTTGGATCTTGTCGTGGTAGATCCAACCCAAAGGGTTTATCTGTAGGGATCCATCCGTGGGTCTTCAGTAGGGTTGTAAACGGGTCACTTCATGTCCGGGTTCACCACAGAACCGTTAAGGAGTACATGGAATCGGATCCGAAACCATTTTGGAACCGATTTCTTGGCTCCGGAACCAAAACCATATATGGGACGGGTTTGGATTTTGATCCGCGTCTATGTAGAGAACGATATAAAAAAAAACATAGTTTTTATGAGAGATTTTCGAAATTTAAGGTAAAATGTCGGGTCTTGGATCCACGGGTCCGAACCAAGGTGGAACCGGACCCGGACCCATTTACTTATCGGGGCCTAAATAAGGACCTAGACCCGGTTTTTAACTGATCGGATCCTTCGGGTAATTGGAGAATCGAAAACCCATTTACATCTCTATTTTTCAAGTTGATATAATTACCCTTGGCCGGTCGACAAACCTAGTGAAAACTTAAAAATGAAACAAAAATAAGGATTGAGTTAGCCTTTAGTAGAACAAGATTCTAAACCTAAGCTTGGATTTGAGGATGCATGAGTTGGTTCTTATTTCTCTTAAGCTCGATTAGGATATAAGGAGTATGGTTGAGTTAAGAGCCTGTTTGGCAAGTCTGATCTATTTAAAATAGAGCTTGTTTGATTTAGGGTTCGGGGTCTTTTATTTTAGTTGTGAGTTAGGTTTGGGTTAATGATTTTCAACCTATAATCAATGTGTTAAGTTTTGTTATAGATTGTACTTGTTATTGGACTCACCAAATGGAGGCGTAGTTAAACCAACCCGCTTATTGGAATCCAACCAGCCGATTCTACCTCTCAACATGGGCTGGTAAGTTAGGGTTGGATTAATGGGTTTCGTTTGGATCTCTACATGTTACACATAGTGGTCAATCCGACTTGAGTTTGACCGAACGTGACCTATGGACATCCTTACGTAATTGGATTGGAGAGGATCTACGGGGTCCTCGCATCCAGACAAGTAATAAGGATATGAAAATAATCAGAACAATATCTTAAACCTGGATTCAAATCCACAGTTCTATCGGATCCAAAAAGAGGTTTTAT
Source organism: Cinnamomum chago (assembly GCA_038049695.1). Classification (NCBI taxonomy): domain Eukaryota; kingdom Viridiplantae; phylum Streptophyta; class Magnoliopsida; order Laurales; family Lauraceae; genus Cinnamomum; species Cinnamomum chago. Next base: position 17,522,398 of record CP142453.1, read on the forward strand.
ATGCCCTGTTGACATCAGATTTGACCTGTTCTTGCATATTTTCAATACACTAACTACATTCAAATCTGACTATAGGCCCAAATTAGTCAACATCCCATTTCTCAGTGGGTCTTGTAGTTATATGAAACAGGTTCATTGTTATGTAATTACACACGCAAAAAACTAAATAAATATCTGCTACTTGATTATTAAAGCATGGATGGACTCAATTGGGCCTGAATCAAGACTTGTACCTGAAAAGTTTCTCGCAATAGATCCAAACCCAACATGACTGTCAATTAGAACAAAAACCCAATTGTCTTCTTTTATCATTATAGACAAAACCATGAGAGATAACTTTGTAGGGCCCACTTAGAGCTATGGCAATCATGAGGATGTGGGGGATGGAATTATTATAGCCCCTTCCTCTATAGCCCTTGAGTTTAATGTTTTTAAAAGACATCATTCTTTCATCGTCTAATAAAAGTTAGGGCCCGATTTTTATCATAATTCTAAGAATTCATGTTTGGAAGAATTTCAAATTCTCATAAAGTTTTCCCCTTAGGTGGAATTTCAAATCCCTATTTGTTTCTGATGAAAGATTTAAAATTCCAACAAATTGTATAGAGCTTGGAATTCCAAGAATTCCAAAAGGTTTTTTGGATAGTTGGAATTTCAAGCTCTAATGAAAGAAACACAGCATTTCAAATTCCAGGGGATAAAATATCACATAAAAAAAACCCAACCTCCCAAATTCTAGTCATAAATTTCGATAAAGAAGCAGGTCCTTAGATCAGTGTCAAATTTGGACTTTATGTCAATTCACACGAGCGTATGACTGTGGAGGGGTTGGTTTGCCCTAATGCAGGAAAAGGAAGGGATCCCCCAAAATGTCTCTAATGAGAGACATCCTCATGGGATCAATTGCCCTTTGTTTGGCCTTTTAAATGATGAGAACAAGTATCAAATTGAAACTTCGGATGGTGGGGGTGGGGTTCACCCTTTGGATAGAATGGACCGGTGGAAAGCGACTTGGCTTGGGCCATCGCTTTCGCCCACCGAGACCAGACATAAACGCTCAGAAAAGGATACAAATAGTGACATCAGTCTGCCCCCTCTCCATTCATTCATGTCCCTTGTTTTTCTTATAGAGACAATGCATCTCTCATTTCAGTTCTACCTTTTCTTCTTATCACTCTTTCTCTCTGTTTTCCTTCTTCCATTTCAAACTTCCAGATTTCTTCTTCAAACTTCATGGCACAATGAAATGATTAGATACAATGTTCTTGTACTGTTTCTTGTTTGCTCTGCTGCAGCAGCTGCAGCTGCAGATCTCTCACCATCAATCACATGTTTCCCACGCGTGTTATTGAAACTAGAGTTGGGTTTAGTTAGCTTAATTTTGTATTGAAGAACATGGAATTTAATTATGCAACATGCAGTCTTAACAAGCTATTAACAACCCCAATTTTAAAAAGAGAGAAGAGTACTGATAGGTGGGGATATCTTAATTCAAAGGACAAAGATGATGATTCACATATCTTAAAAAGGAGGAATGATGGCTTTGAAATTTGGTCCTACATCGATCTGTATATAATAATCACTCATTGTTTAATACAATACACTAATACATTTCAAAGCACACATTGGAGGAGTGTTCTTTTCATTAGTAGCACCTTGTAACCATCTAGAAGCATGCTAATCATTTATGGTAATGTTATTACTAAGAGAGATTTGTTCTTTTAGAAGAAACGGTATATGCAATCCAACGCAATGGGCCCACTTGGACTCACCTTTGATCTCCTCTCATGCTCTCATCCCTCCCATGATCTAGCACAAGGAGCAAATTTAACGCTCGTCAAATATTTATCCACATTTGGATTGAATCCCAAAGAAATATATGGTTAAAAACATTTCTCGGCTCTATAACTATTAAATCAAGCGTTAGAATGATTCCACAAGGCTGATTTTATTTTTTTTATTATTTGTTGACCATTATCCACAAAGAAACCTTTTCATGTGGCCCCGGCGCTCTTAATAAGTAGGCATATAAGTGGGCCCCACAATTGAACTGCATATGAGAATATGTAGCCTATTTATAGGAGAACATTTGCATGTTTATTTTATTTTATACAAAAACTTTAAATAAGTTAACGTCAAATCAACGAAATAAATATAAAATTAGTTTCTAATAAATTAAAATTTATATTTATTTTGCATGAGGTCAAGTAATTTGAGAGAAAATAAAGTAAGTACTCGTCTTTTATGAGGTAAATTCTTTTGGTTGCCGGTAAAGTAAAATAAGTTTTTTTACGATTGAAACTTTACTTTTCCACTCGTGGTGACCAACAAAACATCAATCAAGATAGATTTTTGGCTGATGGAATTGTTTTATCATTGATCTTACTTTAGCACATGAAAAACAAGCATGTATTTTTTTATTTTTTTTTGGCTTATTGGCCATTTTTTTACAACTATCTATACAATTTCTTGAGATTGAATCAATCAATGGTGGGTCCAAGTGGATCCCACTTAGTTGTACTGCATACAAAAGGTATGCGGTCCCCTCTTAGGTTCTGCATGTGTAAGAATATATTATTATTATTATTTTTCGTATTCTAATAAAGGAGCGAGGTAATATGAACTGGTACATGTAAGGGGGGACAACTTGTTCATGTGAAACTCACACGTACAAGGAGAACTAACTCACACAATGAGGTAATAGGGACTCGCCCATAGGGGTGTTTGTGAGGCGGGCTAAGGCATATCGAAGCCCAGCCCGACTTTAGAAACACTACCCCAAGCCCGACACGAGCCATAAAAATTAGGCTGGAGCCCACCCATTTAATTAATCGGGCTAAGATGAACCGGGCTTTTTATCGATTTTGGGGGCATTCAAGCAATTATTTGGACTAATTAAATTATATTACATGCATTCCTTAGATGGGCCAGGCTTTGCACTTTATGTCACTTAATCCAAACCCAACTCAAAAATGAGTTGGGCCTAGATTAGGCTTAGACTGGCATGGCCCATGAGCACCCCCGCTCGCACATGCAAGGGAGAACTGCAGCGCCTTACCACTAGGGTAAGGTGTCGCCTCAAGAATATTTCATGGTGTTAAACAGGTATTCAGTCACAAAAACACATTGCAAGTTGGTCACATTGGGCCAAGTTTAAGCCCAATAAAGATTAAACCAAGTCCATGTCTGACATGGCCCCCAAAAACATTGGTCTTATAACAATTATGGGAGGCCTAATCCTAGATCCTACAAGCCTAGATCCCGGATCCAGTCCAGCCAATAAGATTTTTGAACTGAATTGAGGTAAGGACTTATGATCCACCCCCTTGGCCCCCCAAATCAAAGAGCCCTAACACTGTGTTATCAGATTTGAAGCTAATCTCGTCTGTTGTCTTTACAAAAGTAATGTTTATGCACAAGTGGGCCATTACTCCAGTGATCTAAGCTAGATCAAGTGGTCCCTAGTGACTAAAACTTTATGAGGTTTTACTTTCTGTCATGTTTCAAAAGGGGGTCAATAGTTCATTATTTAGACAAGAGTGGGACATCTTTGAACATGTAACAAAGTTTAGGATTTGTTGGTGTTAGATTACCAAACTCTAAAGTTGACACAACAAAGACAGGATAGTCAAACTCTCTTAATCTTTCTAGGGTTATGAATAATTAATTACCATAAATGGTTCTACATGACAAGATGTGGCAATGGGTTGGGCCGGTCACGCGGGTTTTAATGGTGGCCATCATTGTCGTAACATTCATAGGCCCAACCAGAACCCAACTCATCTATTACTACTCAGGTTTAAAATGTCTACTTGAACCAATCTTGAAGTTAAAGGGACCATTGAACCCTAAATTAAGGTCCGATTTGGTTGGGTTGCTGGGTTATAGTGCAATTAACGAGGTCATATAAGGTTCAAATTAGATTGGCAAGACGAGTGACTAGAAGGGATATACTCAATCCGAACCCAACCCCAAAATGGCAACCCTAGCACAACATTGCACAACCTAACAGTAAAAATAGGTTCAACCAGAATCCTGAAGCACTTGATCAAGTTCAGGTTGGATTGGTGGGTTAGATCGTAGTTGCCATTCTTTCTTTGACAGCTAATAAATTGTACTTATCATTTCATTTGACCATGCTGGCCCCAAGCAAATTTTGTGGTACCCACCTTTGCTTAATTTGATTTGCTCATGTCACCCATCGCCCATGGCAACTTGTTGGTTTGTGCAAGTCCTAGTTGACTCGAACCTGCCCTAACTTACTGATCCTAACCTAACACCCCCACACCACCCCCCCCCCTTGTGATGCATATTCCAAACCCGTCTCGTAACGGCACTGGTCTAGTCAAGTCTAGTGTCTGAAAAATTCAAGGAGTTCCCGTCACTGTCAGGAAGAAGTGGAATTTTTGAACTATCCTTTTTGTACTTATGCATTTAGAAGTTCCTCGGGAATAAACAAAAAAAGTAGAGGGGTTGAAATTCTAGAAATATCAAAGATCATTTGAAACCTTTTAGACGCTTGTATTTTTTGAATTCTCGTGAATAAATATAGATTTTGTACAATATTATGTGTCAAGCAGCCATCACATTATGTTAATAAATTCCAAACACCTTACAATTATATAAATGGCAATATTAAGGTGAGAACTAGTTCTCACATATTATATGAAAACTTTTTTGTGGGGCCCAATTGTAGGCCCCATTTAGGGATGGGACCAAGGGGATAGAAAGATCTATGTGAGACCACCTTAAGTATCAAGTTTAACCCCAAACTCATGCCCCTATAACCCCTTCATTCGTGACCCACAAGTTTAATGACTTCATATTGAAAAGAATATTCAACCCTTGATCAAACAGTTCAGTCTATTCGGATGTGTGTCAATCCTTATGATTAGTGACTATCAGGGAGTTCCCTATTGGTTCCTAGATTTGGATGGATTGCTAATTGAGCCCCGCAAAAAAATTCTCATATAATAGATGAGAATTAGTTCTCACTTGAATATTTCTCATATATAAAAGGCCTTGGCCACAACCTCTTACGATAAAAGCAGTCTTATCCTCTACCACCGCCGTATAAAAGGGTCATAATGCCCTTCATTACAACATTATAATTTGTGGGGCAAAGGCGTGCAACAATACCACTCTTTGTGACCGCTATAAACACAGGCCGTCGGCCACGATGTCGAATGTATAAAACATTTAGTCGTGCCTCTTGGGTGCATAAAATCCTACATAATTACAATCACATCTTTCAATAGGAGAGTAAACCAAATCAAACCAAACCAAATCAAGCCTTTTTATCAATAGGAGAGTGATAATATAAAATCAGGCAAATCATTTAGGTCAAGTGACTCAAAATAAATTTGTGTTATCCTTTGATACAATGGCACAAAAGAACCTACTAACCATGTGGGCCACTTTGAAAAATATGGTTGTGGCTCGATGGCCTCATCATAAAAGCGGAGGTTAGTCAAATTAGCTGCCTACAAAAACTTATTCTCATGGCTAGTAACTAGCCATTGAGTCAAATGAAATCAAAATGGATAATATATGAAATGATAAATATTTCGAAATCATTACATTCAATCGAATGACAACCAAAATGTCCAATGAGAAAAATCTTATATACACTACTAATGCACCAATCCTTTTTATATGGTTCCACCACAATTAGCTGACAGGCTAATGCTAACCTCAGACTAAAACCAAGGGGTCTACCATAAAACAACTACCCCCCCCCCCCCCCCCCCCCCCCCCCCCCCCCACCAAAAAAAAAAAAAATATTTTTTAAAGTTCCCCCACATACCTGTGATTTGACGAATAAAGTGAAAATTAAATATCCTGATTGAGAAATCTCATGATTTTGGATAAGGTGGGATGGCCATATTACAATATTTGATTGAAAATCTTAATGATCATGAAGATTTTCTTGGTTGACTAAGGTGCACTCACAACACCGCAACACATTGCACCAGATAATTAATTTGGGGGCGTGAAACACATGACATGGGGAGTAAATCCACGCCTTATGCAAACTAACCAACACCCACTTTAGGACAATATATGCTTGAAATCCTACTTAAATAAGGTGGGACAATAATATTGGAGAGATAAAGTATGTAAAAAAAATCAAAATCAAAATCAAAATTGGACTGAACAGTGATAATGACGAATAAATTGAAATCTGGGGCTACAGAGAAGGATAGTGTATCACATGAATGATATATGTGTAATTAACAACAAATCTTTGTTCCACTGATAGCAAAATTACCAACAAGGGTTGCAAGTTCACTCATGTTTTGTGGCCATCCCTCATGTGATGGTATTGTTTCCACCAGAGCAGAAACATCAATGTTGCCATAGCAAATGAGTTTGTAAAGGTCTAAAGAGTCATTCATTTCATTCTTCATGCGGTTGTTTCTGCTGTAACTGGTGAGTTCAGACTGGGTCTCAGTCTAGTAGTGGTTGTTGTTGTTGTTTTTTTTTTGTTGGGAGCAACTCTTACCACTTGCATGAGAGGAAATAATCATTAACCCTTGCCACTGAATATAATCTAATCATGCAGGAATATAGTTATAGAAAGGTCTTAATGTATATTACATTATGAGCTAAACCCAGCCCAATTGGATCATTGCAAACCTTGAAGTATCTACTAAATGATCTCTTTAAATGTTCAATTTGTATCAAATTGTGAAATCTACAAGAGGCCCACTTTGATGATGCAAATTAGGGAGGAAAGGAGGCTTAAAAGCTCTCGTGGGCCCAAAAAAAAAGAAAAAAAAAGAAGAAAAGGCATGTCCATTCGACAGTTGCAAGTCCAGATTCATAAATCATAAGCCTACAAGTTCAAAATATGTTTTTTTTCTCTCTTTTGAAGTCACAATATTGTCCAAGGCTTGAGTCCGTTTATAATATTTGAGGAGTCTACATGGGCCCTGAGCTTGGGCTTGGATATGGTCCATCTAGTTGAAAAATGGGCATCTGCTATAGCCCACTCATTTGAAGCCTATTAGTTAGGGTTGTAAGTGGGCCAGTTCCGGTCTGGGTCCATGGTGGACCCGGAACCGAAACCATTAAGGAGAAGGAACAACCGGATCTAGATCCAGATCCGGAACTGTTTTGGAACTGGTTTCTTGGCTCCGGAACCGAAATCAAAATTATATATGGGACAAGTCTAGATTCGGATCCTGGTTTAGGTAGAGAATGATATTAAAAAAAACATGATTTTTATGAGAGATTTTTGAAAATTGAGATAATATGTCGGGTCTCGGATCCATGGGAACGAACCAATGCGGAACTGGACTTTGACCCATTTACTTATCGGGGCCTAAATAAAGACTCATACCTGGTTTTTAACGGGTCGAAACCTCCAGGTAATCGGAGAATCGGGTACCATTTACATCCCTACTATTAGTACAATTTCATCCAAACTCTAGCTTTAGAACCAAAGTATGGATTTTTTGAAAATAATATGAACAAATCATAAAATCCCTTTTGTTCATGGTGTAGGTAGGTTTATGTTAATATTATTCTACAACCTATGTATTATACAAATAAAATATAAGCGGGCCTAGTAGAGTCCGATATACTTATGACCCTAGGCCCAGATATGGCTTATTAAGGATCTCATAGCCTACACATGCGTCCATGTCCATGCCAGAATCATAGGCCCATCAACACCCAAAGTAGGGATGTCATGGGTCGGGCCATCCCAAGTCCAACTCAAGCCATCTCGCATTGACTAGGTGAGCTATACACGGGCCTAATTTACAGGCCCAGCAGTAAATGGGTCAGAACTGGGCCAGATATCTTTAAGGATTCAGCCCAGACCAATTTGACTCCCCCTCGGCTGAGCACCAACACTCACCTTGTGGATGGGATTCGATCCCTCCTCACCTACTTTGTGTATGGTGATGGAAGCTCGTATCATCATTATAACCACTTAATCAATTGCATATAAGGTTTCACCATCCAAATGAGTATAATGTCAATACAACGGTCTAGTCCATTCAGATGAACACCAAACTTGAGATTGGTCACTACCGGGTGGGGGGATTTTCTTATTTTATGATCTAATCAAATGGATCATAAGCCGGATCCATGATAATGTGAGCATCGGGGGAAGGTTGAACCTAGGCTTGGGTTATCCAATCTCGTCCCGAATATTGGATGGGCCTACCGGGGATTGTCCTATCCCGGCCCTAAATTGAACGGGCCAGTCAAATCCCATCCCGAATGGGCTAGGGCCTGGGCTGGGCTTTGGCATTTCCATCAATGGAGACGTCTTTTTTCTTCTTAATGGGTGAAGCTTTGTTAATAAAAGTTATAATGTTGGTCGAGGTGGACTAAATTTCAAAAGGTTTAGATACTAAATAGTAGATAACGGTGATAAATTTATCCAAAAAAAAATGGGAATCACACAGTGTAACTGTGGATAACACACTGGCCTCCCAGAGCTCCCTCCAGGGTTCAAACCCTAGAGTGATAGCTTCCCTTACTATATCCTAGCCACTAGGCCACCAAACAAAAAAATAAAAATAATAATAATAAAATAAAACCTACACTCAATAGTAGATCCAGTCCAAGAGTCCACTGCCAATTCACCGTGTGTGTTTTTGGTGTGGAGTGAGAAGTGATTGAATTCAAGAGAAATGATGGAGGGAAGAGATATTTTAGAGGGTTCTCATTGAAATATGTAAAATTTAGTGAAATAACATTGCAGTCGAGCATGCCCTGCCCATTCATTTATAGTCCCATGTTGATCGGCCTTTCAAATAATTGTCTAAATCCAGCCCACTAGGCTCAAATCATTTTAAAAGCCCTGCGTTTTCGGGCTTTGGCCGGGCCAGGTACCCATTTTAACGGACTAAATTGACGAGCCTAGTTGACCCATCATATTTACCTCAAAAGGTTCATATATTTTGCAAATGGGCTGGATCTACACATCATCAGTTTTAGGCCCATCGTTTCAGGACGGAGGCTATTTGCCTTGTTTCCCAAGTTCTCATTCCTTTTATTTCTCTCACTCTCTCTCTCGTACATAAAGAAAGCATATAGCAGACGAAGAACTGAAGAAGAAGAGATCGAAAAGCAGAAGCAAAGAAAAACCCTAACCCTAGATCGATCGAATTAGCAGAGTATGGCTCGATACGACCGCGCGATCACTGTCTTCTCTCCCGACGGCCATCTGTTTCAGGTGGAGTACGCTCTCGAAGCCGTCCGCAAGGGCAACGCCGCCGTCGGCGTCCGAGGCACCGACACAATCGTCCTCGGCGTCGAGAAGAAATCCACCGCTAAGCTCCAAGACTCGAGGTCTCTCTTTTTTCCCTCTCTCTCGCTCTCTCTCTGAGTAAAACCCTAGATCTTGATATTCATTGCTGTTAATAAAAAAAAGTTATGATCTGATGCTGCTTTTGTTAGAAGTTGGGTTAGGGATCTGATTTGTATGAGTGTGAGAATGAGAGCAGTTTGATGGGGGAATGGGCTGTTTGATGCTGCCAATTCTTGAAAAATGAAAGGATGGTGTTGGTCAGGTTATGATCTCATTGTCAGAGAAGGAGAGATGTAGATGGGACTGTCACTCTTTCTAGGTTCTAATTTGATACGGTAATGGGTGGTTAAACATTTACTGTGAAAGGGGAGATTGTTTGCCTACCTTTGTGTATTGTCTGTCACCTTTAATTCTTCAGTTCTAGCCCCTTTGATCACAAGGCATTGCTTAGAAATCCTAGGAATTCTTCACTCCTGCTAAACTAATTTCTGATTGATAATTAACAAACCCCCGCCCCACCACCCAAAAAAAAAAAAAAGGAACTCTTGATAGATACTTGAACATTATTAAATGAGGAAGGAAATGTGTGAACTCCTAATTCAGCCAACATATTTGCTAAAAGGGTAGTTCTGTTGGAAGAAACTAGGTTGATGTAGGCTACTAATTTTAACTTTTCCACTCAAATGTCGTTCCTAATTTTAATTTGCCCACTTGTTCGAATTTGGAGAAACCCATTGAGTGAAAAACTTGCAAAGAATAAATGCAAAGAAACATATGACTCATGTTATGAGAAGAGCTCTTGATTTAGCTTATGTTGAGTGTATCGACCTGATCAAGCCAGATAGCACATCCAACATCCATGTTATCTCCCCACTCTCCCATATGCCAGTTTTCTTTCCTGCAACATGAGTTTGTATTCGACAGTGCTGGTTGGAGGAGCAATGCGCTTATGCACCACCTTTTCCCTTGAAATTTAAATGCTGATAGCATTGATTCCCTAGTTACCATTGTACCAACTACCAAAGGTTATGAAATATGTTGCAGATCAGTCATATATTGCATCAAATACAAACATATGCACTGAGGAATATCATTGTCACAAATTAGTCATGTTCTTAGTGTATGTGGAAATGGTGCTCTCTAGGATAGGAACTTTTCTTGGAGTGTGACTGCCGACAAGATTATTCCTCTAAAATCGAGATCTCATGTAGAATTAAGAATTTTAGTTTGCAAGCATTTTTCTCGTTGCAGATTGCAGGAGAATGTGATGATTTAAATGAAACGACACTTTAAGTCTTGTGGGTAGTGAGAAAATAAAATGGTCCAAGTGCTTTATGCTTTATATGAGCTCCTTAACCGGCGTTTCTGATCGACACTTTGCTGTGACCTTTCACCCTATTCTATGCAGGCTGCAGCTTAGATATTGTATATACATCCAAACTATCACCATTCACCCATATTATGTTTGAAGTTATGTTTTGACTTTGTTGTTTGGTTCTACACTAGGAGTTTTCTCATTAATTTATTTATCCTGAAGTCATCGGATGGGTTGCACATGAGTTGATTTTTATTTCATAATAATCTGTCAGTGATGGATTGGTGATAAACTCATCTTCTACCTTCCAAAGAACTTCCACAATCTTTTGTGGTACTCTTCTTCTTTTTTTTAATGATAAATAGTGTGCCTTTCTGGGTTTTTTTTTTTGAATAATTAGTGTGCCTTTCTGTTGATCACCATCATCATCAATATCACCATCATTTTTAATATAGCAGTAAATTTATTGAAAAAAAGGCACAGAACATGAAAAAAAGGGATACAGCAGTGGCGCTTAAGATGGTAGTGCTACCTAGCTTATGGTGACCTGATTCGCTAGAATCGAAGGGAACATATTTATAATCATCAATGTCTCACTATTGCCCGCCTTCTTGACTAGATAATCCTTTTCCTGATTGGTTTTGTTAGTTGCATGCACAGAAGAAAAATATTAACTTTTAGCCTAATCACGGATCATCATATTTCATCTTTTTAGTTTTGGCTTTGTGAGTTTTAGTTTTTCATCCAACCTTACTTAAAATCCATGTTCACATTAACTCTTCAACCCATGCCGTCTTTCCCTTCCTTCTTTCAAGGTCTTTACTGCCCTCCCTCTTCTCCTTGAATTTGTAACCTTTCAACACATTGTACAAGGTTTGCTTTTTATCTTTGTACGTGCCCAAACCATCTTAAACTGCATCCTACCCATAAGTTTTCCTTACATGCGCATTCCTTTTTTTTTTTCCTGTAACTAACTTCACATACCATCTTACTATGTGCATTAGAGTAACATGCAGTACAATTGCTTATTCTTATTTCTTTGCTGCACAACATAGTTCCATACAACAAAGCAAGTCTAAGTCTTAAATGCTATCTTATGAAAATGCCCTTTTAATTGAGGTGGCACTTGAAAATCTAATAATACGTAAGTTGATCTTTTTAACACGTGCTGTCTTATCTTGCCTTATGTTCCCTGACTTGTTTTAGCTGCTTTTATTATGCAGAACGGTTAGGAAGATTGTAAGTCTGGATGATCACATTGCATTGGCTTGTGCTGGGTTAAAAGCAGATGCAAGGGTTTTGATAAACAGGGCACGTATTGAATGCCAGAGTCACAGACTTACTGTTGAGGATCCTGTAACCGTTGAATATATAACACGTTACATTGCTGGCCTACAACAGAAGTATACACAGAGTGGTGGTGTTAGACCTTTTGGTCTTTCAACATTGATTGTTGGCTTTGACCCATACACAGGTGTACCTTCACTTTATCAGACAGATCCATCTGGGACATTTTCTGCCTGGAAAGCAAATGCAACAGGAAGAAACTCAAATTCCATGAGAGAGTACCTGGAGAAAAACTATAAAGAAACTTCTGGGCAAGAAACTATAAAGCTGGCCATTCGCGCATTGCTTGAAGTAAGTTTCCTTACTCCTGTCCTATTTCAAGACTCTTTTTCTCTTGTATAAATCATTCTTGTTGGATTCCTGTCTTCATTTTAGAAGGTATATTGATGCAGTAGATTGGATGTGAGAGGATCATCCAAGTAAGGCACCTTCATGCTAGCTTTAACATCACTAGATCTATAGGGTTACTGTGGGATCAAAGCAAATCCTTCATAGAGAGGAAAGAGAGACTTTTATTAAATACGAGATAAAACTCAATTTACACATTTGAGCCCTTTAAGTAGACCATGTAGGTCATACAACTCTAATTATCCCTCCCCAAAAGCACGTGTTTCTCTTTTCTAATTTTTTGGAATTAAAATGAAGGCTCCTAATTCTACTTTATGAAGTACAGTGAATTTACACTTATTCGCAACTAAAATGAAAGAGATGAAACAGGAAGAAAGAAAAGATTGGGAGAGGATCTAAAGCGGTCAGCCCCCCTTTCATATCTATTATAGATTTACCAAGTGGGCCCCCCCTTGTAATTAATGTGAAAATATTGGTGGGTGGGTGAGTGGGTTTAAAATTAAACTGCTATTATTTTATAGTGCGCGACCAGGGGCCTTATGCCTCCTAGTGTACAATTTGGACCCAAATGAATCTAGTCTTGTGCTGGCTCATGGGCATTGGGCCCAGTTTGGTGCGCTTAGCCCACATACTCACTACCCTTTGATATTTCTTACAATATTGTTGAAAATGTATGTAGCTTTGTAATTTTACTACTACTAATTGGTAAGGAGTCGTATTATTTATTCTTCCTACTTGTGTTTAAATAGCATGATCTCATTCTCAGCATTTCTGGTGGCTTTGATACTCTGATGGTTGATTTGCTAAAGACTTCAGGCAGATTGAAGACATTACATTTGTAGATAGTCATATAATTACTAGGCTAAAGCTGTAGAACAATCTTTCTAGATTAGGAAAGCAGATTGCAGTTCAAAATTTATTGACTGTGGAATAACGGAGATGTTGTATTAGTACTGGTCTCTGTAATTAGTAATACACTGCAGTTACCATTACTTGCTTCAAGTGGAATCTAGCCAGACTGAATCTAAAAAGTGTAACACGGACCAGATGCTGGAATTGTTGGTTATTTCTCAGATGTTACTAGTGCTGGTGGTCAATTGCTGTTGTATCTAGATTTTTTCTTAAGTTTGAGTCGTAACTCCTAGTGAATAGATTGGTTGCTCATTTCCTATGACTAGAGGTTTGAATGTCCTTTGCTTGAAATTATTGCTTAAACATGTTGACAGCAATCTTAAAAATCTAGATGGAAGGGTCTCATAATTGTTCTTAAGAATGTCATGTTTTACTGAACTACTCTATTATGCCCTATTGCTTGTTCACTACTTCACTTTATATGAGTTGCCTTTCAAGAGTGGGGAACATCTTCTTGATTATTGCATCCGGCCAAGTTCTTTGGAATGTGACTACAACAAAAGAGATTGGCTTCTGTTGCATTTGGTAAAAGTATAGACCCTGAATTCCTGCTGGATTTGTACTTCATATGTCTCGTGGACAACATAGGCATAAAAGGATGAAGTGATCCAATCAGGCTTCTTTCATTTACATTGCTGAGCCTATTGGATTGGAATACAAACAAGCCCAAGCTCTAGCCCCTCTATCCTCCTGCAGATTAGTCTTTTGGAGATATAGTTGCTATCTTCCTGTGCTCTCTCTCTCTCTCTCTCTATATATATATATATATATATATATGGGCAAGGCTCTCCTAAGCTAAAGCTTAGGATAAAATTCTGTAAGCTCATGCTTATGGGGCCCACCCTTGGTCCATCCAAATGGACCAAACCCCCGACCCCCCCCCCCCCAAATTGCACATGTCCACCAACTTTTGGTCAGATCTGAATTTACTGGACCATTGGATCGATTATGTACCGAACCGAATGGACTGTTGACCATTAAACTTTTAGGGCCCAGATGGAGATGATGAAACCATGGTTCAAAATACATAGTGGCCGCATTATTGGCCTTAGCGGTTGAGGCCGCTACACGATTTTTGAAAATAGCACCATTGTTGCATTTATTTATTCAAATGGCTCCTCCCATCCCAGGGTTCACTTCTCATGTTCATTGTACTGTTAATTTCTGATTTTCTCAAACACCTCTTGGTTATTCTTCTGTTAATTGCTGATTTGCTCAAACACTTATCATGGTCATTCTACTGACTTTCATGGTTAAAGTTTGAGGTGTACGTGGTCTGACTTTCTGTATAACATGCATCCCCTTTTCTTCTGTGAGCATGAAGCAACATCTCCACCATGTCAGTGTTTGGGGTTTGGCACAAGTCCTAGAGCAAGGATGGGGCAGTGTGTGCATGTGACATGCTTCTATGTTTAGATGTCCATAATACATAAACTGCTTGATTACAACAAATTTCATTTCACCTGACAAATACAAGATGATATTCATAGGTTGTTGAGAGCGGGGGGAAGAACATAGAAATTGCTGTGATGACAAAAGATGGGCTGCGTCAGCTTGAAGAATCTGAAATCGATGCCATTGTTGCGGAGATAGAAGCTGAAAAGGCAGCAGCTGAAGCAGCGAAGAAGGGCCCTGCTAGAGAGACCTGATCTTAATCATTCTTAGATGAACCAACTTGCATTTACCTTATTAAAGAAATACTTTCCTCTGGGATGTTGGTTATTTACAATGATGTTGGGATTTCATTTCTTACATGCTGGTCCTTGTGTACCAATGATGCATTCAGGATATAATCTTATGTAGGCATTTTGTTTGGGCTTTCTTTTTCCTGTTAACAAGTTAGATTTGAAGCATATGCTGAAAGTCTGTGGTTTTATCTTATCCATTATATACAGATCTACTTTCACCAGTCTTTGGATTGTTGCTGTGGACTGATCTTTTAATCATGTTAGTAACATTTAATCTTTAAATATTTTTTTTTCTGAAATGTGCATAATAACTCTTAGCTATATACCTGTTGAAGATCATGAGTATTTTCCTTAGCCACAAGAAGAAGAAGAATTCTTACATTTATTTGATTTCCTTGCCCATATTCTTCTGCAGGAAAATTGTCCAATGGACATGACTAGGACTTATCTACCGGTGTGGCCTTTTTGTGGGATGTAGCCCATCCTAAGCATGCCATGCCAGATGATATCAGCCAATTTATTGTTCATGCATGCCATGTCTGAAAATAGTTGTAATGCTAACCATTTAAGTGACCACCACCACCTGAGCTGATTTCGGGTGGTAGAAGACTGATTTGAACTAACACAGGTCATCATCGTCATCATCATTATAAGTCTTATTGATCAAGTTGTACCTGCATGCTAAATGGAGATTTACGATATTACTCTGAATTTGGTGGGAAGCTATAAACCTAGCGACCAAAGAATACATGAGGAGAAACTTTTCGTGCAGAAACTTTTAACTGATGTTCCTACTCCGTGGATAATTGCTTCCCTCTGGTGGACAGGAAGCAGAGGTTTTTGTCAGAGCTGCCTTTTTCCTATGCTGTGAAAAATGAAAACCCAACATGGCATGGAATTCCAGTGTTGCACATGTCTTATGAGTAACATGAGTGGTCTCTCTCTCTCTGTTTTTGGTGTGGCAGAAAATTTGCGACAGTGAAAGAAGGTCTCTGTAGTCTTGTTATAAAGTCGTTTTCTTCCCCTTGGGCCTTGGGTCTTGGGTCTGATTTTCTTTTTGTAAAAGATTGTAGAAAATTCTTTCATTTTGGAAAATGAAAACCGCTGGAAACCATTTCCAGTTTCTGAAGAAATTGAAATAAACGAATGCGGGCTTTCTTCCTCTGTGAAAATCCTTCTGGTATTGCATATTCAAAAATCATGTCCAGCTTGATAGAAGCAGACACATTCCTATATAGTGTCATCTACCGAACTAGCTTACTGTAAAAAGTTCCAATCCATGTTGTTCTGTTGGGTATGTATTTTCACAAACAAATAGGAGACACCAAACAGCAGGAAGTGAAAGTCGTGATCAAATCTTTCCCTTCCATCAGATCCAGATTAAAGAAAGTGGCTTCCAACCTGTTCAAGCACTGAACTCTCTGTGTATGGTCGGGATTCGTGAAAGATTTACTGAAAAAGACTCCAAATTTTGCGTCTATTGATGATGTGACCTAGTGATAGTACTGACACATTCAGTAATGCAGGCTTTCTGTGCAATAAGCTATATGGTTATGCTGTGTAAATATATTTCTTTTGATTATAGAAATCATATCTCCCACCATTTGGTGGGATCTGGAATCTTATTAGTAAAATAAAGGTACTAAGCAGGGCTTGCAATGGTTCGATCTGGACGGGTAACGTGTGTAGTTTCAATCTAAACTAGATCCATTTATTTAATCTAATTAAAATTTTAACCCAAACCTCACTCAAGAGACATTGAGAAGCCTTAATTAACAGCTACGGTTTGACTAGTTTTGGTGGATCATATATAGTTCAGTTAGATGAGTTGGGTCCATTTGGCAATGGAATTAACCCGAATCTAAACCATTTATTGATTGAATCAGTAATGTTCAACTTAAACCCTAACTAATCAACCAGTTTGGATTGAAATTAGATTCAGCTGGGTGAGGACAAGAATTGCCAACCTAGGTACAATAGCTGTGGTGTAGAAGTGATTTCTGGAATACCCAATATTTGCAAAATGAACTTTTTTAAGCCTATGCCGCCAGACAGGCCTATTACAGGAATCAACCCATTAAAAATTCGCAGGCATTTTTGTCAATATACCATTCCTTATCATGTGAACCAGTGCTGCTTTGCATGTGCCCTTCACCAATAAGAAACAGTATCTTTCCTTCTGCTCCTTTGTCTGTGTCCTGTGCCACCAACTAACACCTCTCTCTCTCTCTCTCGCCCCCTCCCTCCCTCTCTCTCGCCCCCTCCCTCCCTCTCTCTCTCTCTCTCATAACATACATGTCCCGACTCAACCAAAAGTGAAATTAAGGTTAAGCTTGTAATTTGGGCTTGAGCCAGGATGTTGATGTTAACAAGTATTTATGCCTCTTCCCCACTAATGTGGCACTAATCCTTAATCTGTCACTAGTCTAGGCATTAGTCATCCTCAGATCATCAATGTATTCACTATTTTCACAAATATACACACCCATTGCTACAAATATCCTTCTCAACAAGTTATCATCTTGTAAAAATCATGGGATATTTAAAATTCTAGTTTTTTTGTTTTCCAATATATTATTGAGAAAACTTGTAGGAAAACAGACTGATCTTTCCATAATAGAAATAATAATGAATATAAAATACTATCAGAAATAATTTTGTAGGTTTTTTTTTTCCTTCCAAATTTTCCACTTTATGTTGATATTGTCTCAATTTTCTGATCATATCTTCAATATATAAATTTATAATACTTCATAAAAATAATAATTTTATCAAAGTAGATATCACAATATTATTAAATCAGTTCTTGGCCATAAATTTAATTACCTATAGCTCTCACTATGCAGGAACCTTATTTATGCATTCACAAAATTATCTTTATAGTATCTTTCAAAGATGGGATCATGGGAACAAGACTTAAGAGAGCCTGCTTACTTGAACTGTTACATTTGCTACACAACTAGCAAAACCTGGGCCCAGTATATACAAAAGGGTCACCATCAATGAAGCCCAAAACAAGGAAAAAGAGTACACGGTGGGGCCCAGAATATTGATGGTCACTTTTCATATGGTTCTACTGGTCATATATAGCTTGCCACGCCAGTGGGTCAGCTCCGACTCACCAGTTGACTCAACTCGGCAAGGTGACAGACAAGTCGAGTCAGCTGTACAGTTGGGAAAATGCTTCAAACCTGACTATTGAGAAATTAGATTTGAATTCTTAGGAGATTCTAAGAAATACATTCTTAGGAGTAGTTAAAATTTAAGAAAAGAAAGGCAAAGATTCACAAATGCCCATGGAATAATCGGCACTTCCGATGAAAAATGATGATGCCAAAAAGTGGTTTCGGGCACCACCGGTCAAGTGATATGTAATTAATGTAAAACTTAATGGAGAGAGAGAGAAAGAGAGAAGGGATTTATAGTGGTTCGGTCAGTATGACCTACGTCCACTTTAAATGATCACTTTACTGCTCTGAGGAGGAGATTACAAAGTAGTCAGATACAATAATGATGTGTAGAATTCGAGAGATCCCCCTCTTCTCTGACAGGACTTCTCCTTTTATAGTCTTTCTCCAACGGGTGGGGAGATTCTCCAGGGATCTCCAATGATGTACGCTCCAGTCTGGTAGAGTCTCCCGCACTGTCCTCAACAGATGAGCAGGCAAGATCTCCTCCGCGGGACTTGGTAAAAGCAGGTAGGTGAAACGACGTGATGACTTTGTCATACTGTGGATTTGGATCCGGCCTCAATGGGTAGATCAAGACCTGAGCTTATCATGGACTAAGGTCAGGTTGACCCGACCCGTCGTCGTGGACTCAGCCACCTGGGCCTAACCTGTCATTGCGGACCGAATTATTTGGGCCTGGCCCATCAAAAAAGATTGAATTAAGCGAGAAGAAAATAAATATACAGCCATTACTGGAAAATAAACCCTACGAATTGTTGAAAACATTTATATATTCCTCTCACCTCTTTAATAGTAATGATATAATCAACCCCATTGCCTAAGTGGAGTTCCAAAGGGTACATGTCGCGACCCCGGAACGAATCCCGGGGCCTGCGAGTCCTGTCGATTGCGTTGTTTTCCCACAGGTTTCCGTGGTGAGGATTCCCGAAACACGCGGAATCTGTCTCACACGATCAAGTATGCGGAAGCGTGTAGCAAATCACATCAAGATAAGTACCAATAAATCTTTAAGTGCTATGATAAATAATAACAAGACATAGTATCAAAAGACAAGAGTTAACATGACATTCCCATCAGAATTCAAGTTATGAGACTACACAAAGTAAGTTAAGTTTAGTTACTTTCCATAAGAGGCCAATAGAGGCCAATACACTTCTCCAAAATAATAAAAGAAACCCCATGACAAAAATGGCGAAACTCAAGAACCCGCCCGACGTCTAGTTGACATCGTCGGGCTGCCACTCTCTAACAGGGGTTGGCTCAAAAGCCTCCTCCGGACGCTCCTCCTCAAAGGCAACGTCACATGCACCTGGGCACCAACAACAAGGGTCAAACACAACGGTTTGACAGGTAATCAATTTAGGCATGAGCATAAAATAGTAAGTGCTTAAGAAACATGTAAAGACGTTTTGCTGAAGTGTAAACAGTTATATAACAAAATACAAGCAAAGCTAGCATGATTACTTATTATATCATGAATAGTTACAATCCACAAAGAGCCCATCATTTCTCTATCATTTATAATGAAAAGAGCAAGCACGCACGACAAGCACGATATACATAATATAATCACGACACGATTCCCACATATACGGGGATTTCCGGCCGCGGAACCGGACACGCACGATGTGTAATAAAATACACGACCAGTTTGCAGACGGTCCACATGTTTAAGGACCCCCAGACAGTGGATCAAACTGAAAGGGCGGTCCAAGCTCAGTGGTGTTCACTTAGTTTATGAATGCACAAAACACGCGAAACACTATCAAAACATGTCGAGGTAAAAAGGGGAAAGTCACTTAATAAAACACGACAAGCATGACTAGCAAAAAGCATAATAAATATGCATAACACACTTAGGAAGTGACCCCTTTTTCTTGAAACAAATATGCAAAACAAGCTTGTACTTAAACTTCAAAACGAGTACACAAAGATATTCATTGTATCAAAACCAAAGTACGAACACAAAGCCTATCAAGCAAATGTAAAGACCCTTGATTGATCTTTGTGTATTCGAAGCCCAAATGTTGGAATTAAAGATAGAATTGGTGCCTCGAAAGTTCAAAGACATCTCAGGTTTCGAGTACACAATATCAGGCTAAAGGTCACTTAACATGTTCTAGTTTTCACTCTTATAAAACTTCTTCAAAACTAGGAATTTAGTCAATTTTTGTCAGCTGGCGGTTAGCCGAAATGGGACCTCGCGGCTAGCCGCAAGCTGACCGTAGGCTGACCGCTGGAACTCAGGTCAGGAAACTTGGCTCTCTGGAAAAGGAGCCAAAAAGCTTTCGGTTGGCTTACGGTTAGCCACAAGGAAACTGGCGGCTAGCCGTGAGCTGACCGTAGGACCCTGATGCAGAAGTCAGCTACTGGAAAAGAAACCGCTGATTTCGGTTGGCTCGCGGTTAGCTGAAATGGGGATTGCGGCTAGCCGCCAGCTGACCGAAACTGCACGGGAAATGCAGTTCAGTGCAGATTTTTCCACATTTCCTTCTTCCCTTCTACTTGTTTTTCATTCCACCTGCATTCCATGAGCCTCAATGCTCTCCAAGGGATAAAATACACATTTCTCACAATTCCAAACATCCAAACCAAGGAAAACATGATCATGAAGCTTATAAACATGTTTATATGCAAAATTTCTAGAACAACAATGTAATCAAAATACACATGCAACAATGATCCTATAGAGATTACTTGCCTTGCCCAAATGCTAAACAATCATCCTCGAGCACTTCACTCAAGCTATTCCAACACTACAAGAATCCTAAGGAAAAACTCACTCAAACTCAACAAAAATGAAGACAAAGAACCCATTTCCACAAAAGGGTTTGTAAACATGGAAAACAAGATCTTTAAAAACTAAAAAGACTTCATGAAAAACATGGGTTGAAGCTCTTACCTAGAAATGGTCAAACAAGAGGGAAGGAAGAGAATGGAGCTCTTGCCCAACTTGGAACTTCAAGAAATTTGCATCAATGGAAAGCTTAGGATGAGAGGAAGAAGATGATAGCCTTAGAATTTTATTTGGAGAACTCTAGCTTGGCATGCAAGATGAATGAAGTGGAAGAAAAGAGGGTTTTCTCTCCTTTGGCTGCTCTAGGGTTTGGCTTTAGAATGAAAAGAGTAAAGGAGGAAGAAGATTGACTTAAACCCTAGCAAATGGGGCCCAATAACTTGAATTTTGAAATGACAAAAACATAATTTTGTGGGCTTCGGATGACTTCGACGAAGAAGGATAAAACGATCATCGAAATATCTAGTTTCCAAAAAGTATACTTTTGACATGGTTTTGAGATCTCAAAAATTGTGTCCAGATTTGTGCATAAAAGACAATTTTACCCTTCTTGGATAAGAACTTGGGTTTTTGGGCTTCAAACATGAATGAGCAGAAAACGAAAGTCGTAACACATAGTAAAATCATTCAAATGAAATCAAAACCACAATTACACGGAACCCGATGCGATCCTTCCAAGCTTACGCGTGTACTCAGACTTTCCTGAGTGTGTCTGACTAATACTAAACGTTCTCAAAATTTCCAAAGCTATGTCCAAGACTAAAACTAATCATTTCTAACCCAACGACAACTAAACCCACTGAGAACTAAACACACGCTAATCGCACACTAATCGAATTGGTCTGGATCGGGGTCTAATAGTACACTAATAATTTTACATCCATGCTTTCGTTCTCTTTATAATAAATTTCCGTGAACCGAAAATGTTCTCCCATCAGCAACCTTGAATGCAGTCCAAGATAGTGAGATACAAAATACTATTTTCTTTCTATGATTTGGCATTAGGGCTAATTTTAAACATGCTGAACTTTCACTCGTTAATTGATTAAATCTCAATAAAATATATAGTTAAGATGTCATTGATTTCAAAATTGATAATCCGGTGAAGCTGATTTTTTACCCATATAACAGCACTGCAAAAGGCTTTAAACAGCGTGCGTATGAAAAATAGCTGACACAGATTTTCACACAGATGTCACTTCCACGACCCTCTCTAAGTTATGGACTCCCAGTCCCTAAGCCCCATTTGTATGATATGGTTGACCCAAATTCCTGGAATGCTGGAATGACAAGCCAGAAGATCTTTGTCCATGCCAACAGGACATTCCCCAATAAATCTCTTGATGCCCAACTGTACACCCGAGTGAAGGGGACATTTATCTGCTCCTATTGAATTTATAGTAGCATTAAGTAATGCCTTCCGATCTATAGAGTTAAATTAGTAGTAGTAAAGGTACAAAATCGAAATATTTAAATTAATACTAATTCACACATATTACATGAGAATTTTTTTTAGGAGCTCAACTAACAATCTATTTAAACCTGGTAACCAATAGAAAACCTTTGATAGTTACTAATTTCAAGGATTGACACACATCCAAATGGATTGAACTGTTGGATCGAGGGTTCAATATTTTTTTTAATATGAAGTCATTAAACTTGTGGGCCACAGATGAAGGGGTTAGGGACATGGGTTTAGGGTCAAACTTAGTACTTGGGGTGGTCTCACATAAATCTTTTCATCCCCCCTTGTCCCATCCCCAAATGTGGGCCCCACAAAAAAGTTCTCATATTAATATGTGAGAACAGTTCACACCTGAATATTATCCATCTGTAAAATGACCATCAAATAGTATATCCTTTGATAGATAGAAAAATAATTATTTAGTCATTACCTTGGTAAATCAAATCTTAAAAAAGCGAAGGTCCAGTAAGCCTCACCACGTAATATTTTTGCCCATTACTCATTCTCTCGTTAGACCTCAATTTACAATAGATTCCTCATAATTCATTAAAAGAAAACAACCTAAAGGCATAAAGTTATGTATTAACTCTTGACTTCAAGGCTTTAAAGTTTAATGATGGGGAAGGCATAAAGGGTTAGCCATCATTTTAACTCTAGATTCCAAGGCTTGAAAGTGTAATGATTATATAGTTTCTTCTTTTCGTTTTTTTTTTTGCTGAAATATAGTTTCATCTTTTACTATGACCTAATTCTACTATTAGGGTGCACTTCCAAGATGAGAGAAATCTTTGGTAGAGGGAAATTGTAGTGATATTTCATGTAGCATGGGATTGTGATAGTGAATGATGCATAAGATAGCAGTGAGCATTATGGTTTAAGTTAGAAAGATTGAAATCTGACATTTTAAGCTTCTAATAAGAAACTGTGAAAAATTTTATATTCCAGATTGAGTTTGTACATATCGTTTCTCAGTACTAATTGGCTTGATCTTAAAAAATCTAACAAAATAGTTCGATGTTCGAACCACATGGTTCATACTAGTCATTTAAGAAGAGATGGCTTTTGAATGAGCTGAGCTGTGGCATCTACCATTTCTGATTCATCCATGTTAGACTGGCCGGCTAGTCAAGTCTATTTCACAAAACACATGAATGTTCTTAACTTGCAGTATTCACTCACACTTGAAATGACCACTGAAAAATCACACAACAGTTTTGCAAGCCACATAATACAAAGTGGTTTCCAAACATGACCTAAAGGGACAACCCTCATCAAACTTTTTGAAGTCTAGACTGTTAATTTATCAATGGAGTCTCTCGATCTCTAAAATCCAAATCGCTCAAAATTATCATCTCATTTGGTTTACCTCCAAGCTAACTTTCACCCAAATCGAATTTGATCATGGTGACACTAATTACTTAAACGGATTTATTCAGATGAAAACTATTATATGAGAACTTTCAGTGGGGCACAATTGTAGGTTCCATTTGGGAATGAGACTGGGGGTGGAAAGATCTATGTAAGACCACTCCAAGTATCAAGTTTGACCCTAACTCCATGCCCCTAACCCCTTCATCCGTGGCCCACAAGTCTAATGACTCCGTATTAAAAAAAAAAATCAATCATTGATCCAACGGTTCAGTCCATTCGAATGTGTACCAATCATTGGGATCAATGACTACCAAGAAAATCTCTATTTGTTCATGGTTTGGATGTGTTGCTAGGTAGGCCCCACCAATGGTTCTCACGGAAGAGTTCTCACATGATTTTTTTCTGTTACTTAAATATCACATTAAAAAAAGGTGATAAAGAATAATGTAAAAGATTGTGGTAAACATTACTTTTTTTAAGAAAAATGAAACTATTAACAATTTTCAATTCTAGAATGAGTTTGTACATATCCTTTCTCAACCTCTTAGGGTTTTTGGTTTTAACATGATATTAGAGCTAGAGGCGATGAGTTCGAAACTTTTGAGAGGCATGTATGTTACCTTCACCCATTCGGCCGCTCCATTTGTCTTTTTGGTTTTATATTTGAACGGTTTTCGTTTGAGAGGAGGAAAGATTGATATACATTGATACACCATTCACTTACACCTCGATCTTTCGGTGTTACTTGTTGTCAACATTTGTTGGCATGTTCTTAAAATTCGGGAACCACATGGTTCATCCAACTCAGTTTAAGAGTAAGCGGTTTTTGATTGAGCTGTGCTGTCGCACCTGCTATTTCTATCTCATCCAGGTCATACTTGCCAGTTACTCAGTACATTTTTCACAAAAAACACGTGAATGTTCTCAATTTGCCATATTACATTTGAAATGCCAACAGAAAAGGCACGCTTTCACAAGCCACAGAATACAAAGTTCAAGCCTCAAAAGAAAAAATTGAAGCCCAGACTGTTAATTAATCAACTGAGTTTACCTCTGAAATTCAATATGCTGAAAATTGCCATCTCACCTTGTTTCACCTCTTGGCCAATTTTCACTAAATCCAACTTGATAACTGTCACATTAATTACTTAAACTCATGTGGTTTAACTTCTTTTTTTTTTTTTTTCTTTTATCTTAATCATGTGTTTAAGGTGGGACCCATGTTAAAGTGGAAATGACCCTGAATTTGTGTAAACTTTATCCTATCCTTGACCAATACAAAAAGAGACAATGAGCCCCAACATTGAACATGTTGAATAAAGGGTAAGTGATAGGCCCTACCTGTGAAAGGTTGAATAAAGGGTAAGTGATAGCCCTACTTGTGAATTTACTGAGGTGGAATCTCGGAATCCTCCAATGCTTGCCGTCAGTGGCTACAGATTGAAAAACCTCCCATATATATATAGATGGGCCAATTTTTCTAAGCTGCAGCTTAATTTATCCTAAGCTGTTGTCCTATAAATCAAAGTCGATTATACTATTTTTTTGCATGATGATTGTCTCCAAACTAAAGATAAATTCTATCATAATTAGATTTTTTAGTTTTATTACGTAAAAACAGATATAATCAATTTTGATTTTTTTGTGACCAGCCCTCTTTCAGCTTAAGATAAATTAAACCGCAGCTTAGGAATATACATATCTTTTGAAGATGACCAAAGTACCCTTCTTTCCTTCCATGAACTAATTTTTTCAAGCATTCACAATTCACAAGGCAGTCGTAGAAATTGTAATCATACAATGACAGGACTGTGGCCCCTTAATTTTCTGATTTCTCCCATGAAAAGCCAGAGTCATCGTTGGTTAGATTACAAGGGGTATTCAAGATAATTGGGAGAGAGAAAAGGGTTAGTTTAGGCATCAGGATTATGAATTAACAATCTCATGCACAGCACTCTGCCCAACCTCAGTTTGTCTAGATTCATCTTAAAACTGGCGTTTCTGCTGCCCTGCTCTGTTACTCTCCTCTTTTAGTCCCCAAATGCGTTCTTTCTTTGCCATTTGCAATGAGAGAGAAGGAGAGAGAGAGACGGAGGAGTTTAAAAGGGGGCCATTGTTAAAGAACAAGGCTACTAAACTCAGGAGATTCAGAAAGAAGAGGTGAAGGAATTTATAGCAGAAGAAGAGCTTACAGAGGAGAATCAGATCAGCAAGCAAGAAAGAAACAATAGAGGAAGAAGAAGAAGCTCACGACTTCCAGCAGCAAAAGATCTACCCTTTCCAGCAATGTAAGGAGAAGAAGCAAAAGATCTCACCTTTTGCAACAACATAACAAGGAGAAAGAAGAAGAAACAACAAAAGATCTCAACTTTCATGCAAGTGATGTAGAAACAACAGCAAGAGGAAAAACCCATTTGAAGTTTCAGTGTTAGATATCAGAAATCTCAAAAACAAGAGACCCCAAGTGATATTTCTGCAAAAAGGAGACATCTTTATCTGAAGAAGAAGAAGAAGAAGAAGAAGAAGAAGAGATGGGTTGCTGTTATTCAAGGGTAGAGAAGGAAGAAGCTGTTGCCCGCTGCAAATCCCGCCGGAGATACATGAAGCAGCTCGTCGCTGCCCGCCACGCCTTCTCCGCATCCCACACCTTCTACCTCCGCTCCCTCCGCTCCACGGGCTCGGCCCTCCTCCAGTTCTCCTCCGCCGAGACCCACCTCCACCACCACCACCACTACAACCACCAACACCACCTCCCCCCTTCCCCGCCGTCGACCCCACCTCTGCCACCCCCACCCCCACCTCCACCTCGGACGACCCCCCCTCAGCCACCCCTCAGCTCCGTCTCCGACAGCTGGACCTCTGTCACCGCCTCCCCCGCCCTCCCTCCTCCTCCCCCACCTCCCCCTTCCAGCTGGGATTTCTGGGACCCTTTTGCTCCTTCTTCTTCCAGGTCTGTCACAGAAGAGGAATGGGAAGCTACCACCTCTGTTACAGCATCAGAAGCCGCCCCTTCCGCCGTTGAGGTCAACGCCGCCAAGGCTGTGGCGCCGGTCACGCCATCGGTGGTTAGTGGGTACTCGAAGGAGAGCGAGAGCGAGCTCGCTGTGGTTGTTTCAAGGAACAGTAAAGATCTGGGTGAGATTGTGAAGGAGCTTGATGAGTACTTCCTCAGGGCCGCTGATGCGGGAGGCCATGTTTCTCTGCTTCTGGAGGCTCCAAGTTCTTCTCTTTCCAATCAAAGAACAACAAGCAAGTTTTTTTTTTTTTTGCTTCTGGGTCTTTCTGGGTTTCTTCTCATCCTCTTTTAAATGAGTTTTTTCTTGATTTTTTTATTTATCTTTGTTGATTTGATCTTGCATTTGCAGGTAAGGTTTATAGCTATGGAAGGAGTTTGAGTCCATTGCTTTGGTCAAGGAGTCCGAATAGGAGATCAAATGATTTTCATGGGAGATTTGGTGAGGAGATGACTGGGGGTGTTGTTAGCACGGGTGGTCGTGGTGGTTTTGGTACAAGCCACTGTGGAACAGTAGAGAGGCTTTATGCTTGGGAGAAGAAGCTGTACCAGGAAGTTAAGGTATTGAATTTTCATTCTTTGGGTCTGTTTAGAAAATGGATGTGGGGATGTAGAAGTTATTTGGGTCTCTGTTTGGATGAGAAAAGAAATGGAGGTGGAAGTTTTCTCCTCCTTTTAAACTCATCCTAGCAGGCCCTTTTTGCTATTAACTTTGAGAACGAAACACATACTTTTTAACTTCTATTAGATCTTTGAATTTTTCAAGAAGAGAAAAAAAAGGGACCAACATTTAATTTTTTGTCATGTTTTGTTAGAATTCTGAGAGTTTGAAGATGGAGCATGAGAAGAGGTTGACATTACTAAGGAAGCAGGAATTGAAGGGAGCTGATTATATGAAGATTGAGAAGAACAGGAAGGAAATTGAAAAATTGGAGTCTAGAATAACTGTGGCTTCTCAGGCAATTGAAACCACCTCCTCTGAAATAGTGAGGTTGAGGGAGGCAGAGCTCTATCCACAGCTCCTTGAACTGGTCAGAGGGTCAGTTTTCTTATATACCACGTTTCTTGGGTTTCCATTGTTAAATCCGTTGCCTTTTCTCCTTGCTATGGTTTGATGATTTGGATTAGAGATTATCTCTTTGTCAAAGCCTTGCTTTGTAGGGGATACATGCTGTAGGAATTAGGATATTAGAAATTTCTTTTTGAGTGTTACCTTGATACACTTTTTTCCTTAAATTTTAAATAATTTATATTTAGAGAGAGAGAGAGAGAGAGAGAGATCACTTTCATGCATCAGGGATGGATGGATGGATAGTTGAACGGTAGTGGTGATAATGATTGTGTGAGAAAGATTTCATTTTCATGCTAGTGGTTAAATTATAAGTCACCACCAAGATAGATGGATAGTTGAACGATGGCGGCGGCGGCGGCGATGACAATGATTGTTAAGTAAGAAATGCTTTTTGATTGATTAATGGAATTGGGAGATACCCATGCTCCTCAAGGTCATAGATCCATTAACATCCATGGTCATTGTTTTGAAAATCAGAATCTTGTCACAAGTCATTCATATCCATGAATTGAATTGAATTATGGATTGTATCTCAAATCATAGAATTTTTTTTTTAATTTTTCTAATAAAAAAAATTAAAAATTAAAAAAGAAAAAGAAATAAGTAGTTATTCATAATCCATCAATTTTCCCATTCACAATGGTATAAATACAATGACAAACAAATCTATCATATAATCATTTCAAGCACATCACGACATTTATTAATATATGATAAATGATGTATAAATAGTTAAATAAAATCTAAACCAACAATCTTATATAGTAGGATATCTTTTGAAGTTAAGAAAGCGTTAATGAAGAAAAAAACCAAAAGATATTTTTAAAAAGAAGATATAAACAAGCCCCATACATACAGTTGAACACTTTAATCAAATGCATGTTATTTATTCATCTCTGATACCTCTTCAAAGCCGCAAAAACTAAGAGGTTTCGTTAACAACAAAATAACATTTTAAAAGTAAAAAAAGCTAAAAGAAAGAAAGAAGAAAGATTATTAATATTAACTTGTTGGTTATAGTTATTCTTGCTTAGCCGAATTGCTTGAATTGTAATATTCGATAAAACGATTATCAAATCATAAGATTCACATTTGAATCCTAAGATTCATCTGTAAATAGGATTCGTTGCATGAATACGAAGGATACGAATTGTAGGATTTTGATATCAATGTCCATGGTTGGTAGCATGGATTGCAAGCTGATAAGGTTGACTTGGTCAGAGCTGTAGTCAACATTTTAGAAACTTGGTCTAAACAGATAGAATACTGTGGAGAACAGAACTTGCTTTCACTTTTTTGCCCCTTTGATTTGGTGTATTTCAACTTGCTTTGACTTCTGCCTTTCTGATTTGGTTTTGATATGGTTGAATTAGTACAAGCTACTGTAACTGTGTAGTTGTACTAGATAATCATGCATGCATGTGTGCACAGTACACTGTAGATGGACCACTCAGTTGATACTCTCAAATAGCATGCAGAAATAATACCCATGTATGTTAATCCAGAGTGTTCAAATTGCAGACCCGCAATTTACTTTGGATAAATTATTCTAACATTTTAGTTGCTGGCCATGAAATTGAGTGTTCAATCTGAAGTATTCAATCCTTCAAGGTCAAAGGTAAAAAGGTATGGTATTCAGACCTTAGAATAGTACAACCATTTTAGCCATGCCTATGGACATCAATTGGCATACCCTCGTAAAGATTGACTAATGTCCCATTCAAATTTAATTTTAGATTTTAATTTCATTTAAAATGTCATATATTTTTTGTATGTTGGTTATGATACACAATGGGGACAGAATGTATTGAGTTTTTTGGACCATTTGTTTTAGTCTAATGAAAAGCTCTATTTTGCTGGAGTTGTCTACAGCTTGATGTGCATGTGGAGAGGCATGTATGAGTGTCACCAGGTTCAGACCCACATAGTTCAGCAGCTCAAATTCCTCAACAACATCATCTCAGGGACAGAACCAACCTCTGAAATCCACCGCCAGTCCACTCTCCAGCTCGAGCTAGAGGTACAGCAATGGCACATGTCCTTCTGCAACCTCATCAAGGCACAGAGAGACTACATCCATTCCCTCACTGGCTGGCTCCGGCTCAGCCTCTTCCAATTCAATTGCCATCCACTAACCAAAACCCAACGCAGCCCCTCAATCTACTCCATCTCCGAAGAATGGCAGGTCGCTCTCGACAGAATTCCGGACAAGGTTGCCTCCGAAGGGATCAAGAGCCTCCTGACAGTAATCCATGCAGTGGTTCTTCAGCAGGCTGAAGAAAAGAAGCAGAAGAAAAGATCAGATGCTGCATTTAAAGAGCTTGAGAAGAAGGTGGCATCACTAAGATCTTTGGAAAGCAAGTATGGCCCATATTCGGTCCCTGAGAATTCGGGATCCCAGACACATCAGAACCCAGTTGCAGACAAGCGTGCAAAGGTGGAGATCTTGAGGGCCAAGGCAGAGGAGGAGAAGACAAAGTATGACAAGTGCGCAGCAGTAACAAGAGCAATGACTCTCAACAATCTACAGACAGGGTTCCCGAATGTGTTCCAGGCCATGACAGGCTTCTCTAGTGTTTGCATGCAGGCATTTGAGTCAGTTTTCAACCATATTAAGAGTGGTGATCAGGGTCATGAGATAAAAGGATTACTAACATCATGAGAAAGGAAGCAGGCCTATCAACACTCTGAGAGTCATGTATATATGCATGGGTGGAAGGCTCAAAGGCTTCTTGAGCCCTGTTTGGGACTATGTAACTCTGGCTACCGAGTTACTAGTAGTCTGATTACCTGAAGAGTTCCTACCTTCCGAGTATATAATTGAGTTACAAGGTTTTTGTTGCTAACTGGGTACCATGGTAACTTCATTTATATGCGAGCAAGCGTGTACAAATGCTTGAACTCATTTATGCATTAGCCATAAGCCCTAGTTAGTTGCACTCGGTTGACAGAGATCCAAACAGACCCTTATGAACAAATGATTGTAGAGTCCATGATGGTGATAATTATCAGAGTGCAGGTTCATGCTGTGAGGAAATTTTACTACACAAGGAGATCTCAATTTTGTTGGTGTGTGTGAATTGAAAGGCCTGTCCAAGTAATGTACCAGTGAGTACCACCGCCGGAGGGGTGTACTTTGGTACAATAGAAGATGCTGAATCATTGGATTGATTGCTTTTGGGGATGCTTTTTGAGTGTATGTTAGGGAGATTGGGCTGTCTGCTTGTTGCCTTGTTACAGAGAAGCTTCCTAGGGCCTCTTGCCTTTTCTTGGTCTTGATTTTCAGTGAAAGAAAAAGGATGATTTCATGAAGCTATTACATGTTTAGTTACTCTTGGTTTTTGGTTTTGTTTCATTGTTAGTTTACAGAGGCTTCCAGGGGCCTCATTCTCTTCTTTTAGCTTGATTTTCAGATGAAAGATGATTTCATGAATATATTACATGCCATGTCCCCTTTGTGGTTTTTGGACTGCTTCCATTGTTAGTTTAAATTGCCATTAATACCTATGGTACCATGTAGGCTTTGGTGATCTATAGGCATAAAAAGATGTAATTTTCATTTCATATTACCTTTGGCTGACACTCACATTCTCCCAAAAGGCCACCGGCATTACCCATCTTTTGTTGGTCTTTTCCCATAAAGGGGTAGAACGCTTGGTGCGTACCAGATAGTACCTTTGATTCCATAGGCTAGAACCCCAAAGTTGGCACAAAAAGAACCAACAGAATTGATTCAAGATGTCCTTAGGTTTCTCAAAGTGCATGCCTTTCAGTTTTCACCAGTCAAAGGATGGTATTCAAGTTCAAAACTACAAGCCTTTGTTCCACAAGAAAGAAAAGCTGCAGAAGAACAAACACCTTTTTTGACCAAACCTGTTTCAAAAGTGTGGTACTCAAATCCCTACTGTGCTTTACAAAAACCTTTAGCTGTAGAAGCCATGGTGACCTTACCGCGAACCTCCATCAAAGGGGTGATAGATATTAAGGTCCCACCTTTGATTGGGAATGATACAAAAGCAATCTGAGCTGTTGGCAAGAATGTTGGAAAGTCTGATCAGTGCGGCGGCCAACTCTGGGACCTGACCTGAATTATGCTTTGACAGAAAGGATGATAAAATGATCCTACAGGGATTGGGGGCACGGGTTCTATAGATTCGCTTGGAGAGAAAATCGAAGATCCCTCAAAACAAGGAAACCATGTTAGAAAGCTTGATTGCAAGTAGTCCAAAGGTCACCAGGCATGCAAGGTTCCATAGAAAACTTGACCTCAATACAGTTTGAGCTAAAAACATTGCCTTTACATCATTCCAGTGGATAATTTCAAAATGACTGGATTCAGCACACTCCACTAACGACCCTGAACATAAGTCAGGCCTAAGAAGAAAGACAGTTGTGACATACAAAACCAACTATACTACATGAAACAGTTTCTGGAAAAGTTTACAGTATCATAAGCAGAAAGAATATAAAGAAGTTTAAAGGAACTGCTGAAATATATTTTACATGGATTCAATTTCTAATTATTATCATGAACAAGTAATTTGAAATTAAAACCAGAAACAACTAATGAATGTTTCTTTCGCGCTGCCTACAGTTAGTTTGCGAATGCAGTAAATGAAAAACCCTGTCCAAACAGAAGAAACGGTTTCAACATTATTTTCTTTTATGTTTTCCACTGTAGCTCAGCTTGTTCTCCATTGTAGCTCAACTTGCAACTTTCCATTCTTTGAGTCAATGAGATGGAATTTCTCATTGATCCGCTTGTTACGGACAACATCCTCGAGGTTGATATCAACATACCCCAGACATTCCTGTTTCATAGAGAACGTGTGTAAGATAAAAGAATTAAAAACAACAACCTATCTACAAATAGTTGTCCCAAAGAAGAATGCCCTTTTCTACTCTCAAAATCAACAACAATAAGATTAATGTTAATATTATTCTCACCATTATACCAAAAATAAAATTTATTATCATTGTTGTCATCATCATTGTCATTATCATTATTTTCATTAATTTCAATTTGAGAGAACTAATTTCTTTGTTAATTGTTTCACTCTATTAATTCTTTGATTCCTTGTTTTCATCCATAGATATATGGAATGCTTAGAATCCCTATGAATGAATGTAAAAGAACTTGTGTGACTTAGACATCATTTATAATAATAATTTTTTATGTTAGTTGTTTAAAATACATTATTTTCATTCCTTTATATGAAATAAATTGACACCTTATTTCAGAGGGGGGATTTGGAGCTACTCGAACCTCTAATTATTAGTAAACAGTGGACCCTTGGGATTTATTTTATTATTGTTATTCAGTTTTGCTTGCTTTCAATTGGTTGTTTTAATCATACTTTTTAAAATCAAAATTGTATCGCAAATCGTTCGTACCCATGACTTGAATTGAATTGCGAATCGTAGGATTTTTTATTTTACTAATAAAAATAAAAAATAAAAAAAGTAATTATTCATAACCATCCATTTTCCCCTCTATAGAAATATAAATACAATAACAAGTAAGTCTATCATACAATCATATCAAGAACATCATGACATATTAATATATATATATATGAAATAAATGATGTATAAATAGTTAAATAAGTTTAAAGTATCAATATATATTTTATTAGCTTTAAATCAAAATATATAAATAAAAATAAGATTCAAACCATCAATGTTACACAATAGGATATCACTTGAAATTAAGAAAGTGTAGTCGAATGCTTTTTTTAAGAATAAAAAACCAAAATAGATTAAAAAAAGAAGAAGATATAGACAAGTATCATACGTGTAGTCGAATGCTTTTTTTAAATGCATCTTCTTTATTCATTTTTAAAACCTTATCAAAGCCGTCAACAATTCTCAGGAGGTTTCGTTTTTTAAAAATAAAAG
This sequence comes from Cinnamomum chago, assembly GCA_038049695.1. Lineage (NCBI taxonomy): Eukaryota > Viridiplantae > Streptophyta > Magnoliopsida > Laurales > Lauraceae > Cinnamomum > Cinnamomum chago. The sequence continues at coordinate 17,556,086 of CP142453.1, forward strand.
CGTTAAAAGAATAAAAAAAAGCAAAAGATTATTAATATTAACTTATTGGTTGTAGTTATTCTCGCTTATCCGAATCACTTGAATCCTAAGATTCAATGAAATGAGTATCGAATCATAGAATTCACACTTGAATCCTTGGATTCATTTGTAAATGGGATTCGTTGCATAGATATAAACCGTTTTCCTTAAGATAAATGATACAAATCGAGATTCGGGATACGAATCGTAGGATTTTGATAACTATTGTTTTAATTTATTTTCCTTTTTTTTTTACAATAGAGTTGCATCACTTTGATTTTAAGTAGTTTGATTTATGATTATTTTTAGTTTTGAATTTTTATTCAATTTTATGGGTTGTAATTGATGTATAATTTTTATTCAAAGATTATCAGTTGTATAGGTTTTTATTAGGCTAGTTTTAGGGCCTGTTCATTTACTAGAATTCCTGACTGGAATTCTAGTGGTTGGGGTTTTTGGGGACATGATGTGACATCATGTCCCCTGGGGTTTTCAAATTCCATGTTTCTTTACAGGAATTTATAAATTCCAGCACATGATAACCTTTAGGAATTCTTGAAATTCCACCTTCTTTGCATTTTGGTGGAATTCCAAAATGCTCATGCCCTTAGAAGGATTTTGGAATTCCACCTTGTCTAGGAATTCAAGAATTCCCCAGACAAGAATTCTAGGAATTCTTGTAAGTGAACAGGCCCTAAGAGTTTGTTTATGTTAGGAAAGCACGTTTCTACTCTCTCATTCCCTATGGATCAACCTTGGACTACCGAGTTTACTACTTCGCAACAAGCCTTGCTCTTGAGGTGTTTTACCACGATATCAAGTTGTCAACAACTATCAAAGGTATTTGTTCTCCAAACTTGAGACAGGGAAACAAATCAGTGACCAAGCATAGGGAGGAATTTTTCCTAGGACAAGCAAGGTGTGACTCAGACGAATTAGAAAATGTTGCAGCCTGAAAGTATTAGCATGGCCTTAGATTGGATATACATGGCCTTAGCTTGGATATATGTGTCATCTCTTGGCCTTTCAGCAATTTGAGACAATAGATGTGGTGCAACATGCGTTAAAAGCAAAAGAAATAGCCAACCATCAAGCTCACATCTTTTAAGGGGATTGATCAATCGCCTATCATCTCATGCAAGCATACAAGTCAAATCAAGCCAAGATACAAGACCAAGCTTCAGATCTAATAATGAGCCGAGGAAGGACAACCACAAACCGCTTGTCTTATCATTGCCAAAAGAGGTCATATGCCTTGCTCCAAGAAAGCGGTCATACAGGTACCAAATCGCAATGACTCACGAAAGCTTCCATACATGTGACATTAAAGCAAGAGACTGAAAAACTAGATGAGCAAGAATATGAGTAGTTGACTATAGAAACAAAAGAAAAGGAAAAGTTAGAGCAAGTTGATGTCTACTGCAACACAAAGGTGGAGTCCTGATGAATCATGGGGTAATACTAAAGAAACCCATGCCAATTGCTAAGAAGAGATGGTGTGGAATAACATCTTTCATTCAAAAGGTATTGTAAATGAGCAATTTTGCACTGGTATGGTTGAATAGAGAAAGCTCTAACAACATCGTATCACAAGCTCTTGTGGACCACCTAAAGGTAAGGGTACTCAAACACTATTATCCCTACTTTTTTCATTGGTTTATGACAAGTGATGAGGTGCAAGTACGACATACATGCCAAGTTATCAATGAAGACTATAATAACACAGTGTAGTATGATGCAGTACCAATGGATATCGGGGTTATTTTACTTAGAATACCAGGGATGCGCAAGAATGGAATTAGGGCTTTTAGTTGCCAAGACAATTTGAGAAGGGATTTTTAGGCCACTCACAACAAACTCAAGAAACAAGAAACTCACTTATTATACAATGCTAATCTTAAACCCCCCCACCAACCCCAAACCTAGTTCTGATGCCTAATTGGATTTTTAGAGCTACATTTTAACTGAATTCTTTGATCTGTATTATTGAGAATAGCCAAAGGCTATTTATAGAGCACAATAAAAACTGTTAACTCTAACAGGGTAACCAGATCCTAATCATAATAGGAAACCTAATCACAACCAGACTTCGGAATCATGATAGGAGATCCTATTCACACTATAACTCTAACCTAAAATAACTCAACTTTAATCTAATCCCAATTTAGGAAACTTACTCTCAAAACTACATATAAACCCCTTGACCCAAAACTACAAATAAACCCTTGTTTCTCTACACTAAGAATGTAAAATTTTAAGACTCATCATGTTTAAATTATTAAGGATGAATTTAAGTGCAACTTAAATTCATCCACACTTGTTTCTCAATCAATAAAATAAAATGTGTATCTGATCTTTGAATGCTGATCTCTTCCACAAATTCTGGTTTTAATTTTTAAAAATCAGTGTTAAAGGTCTCAAAACATTGGAAAGTTTCTTCCAATATTTAAACAAGATATAAAAATTATGTATTCAGGTCTTCTTTAATAGGACTTGGTTAGAGACGAAAACATATAGAGAAACCATGAAGCATCAATGGCGAATAGGTAGGTTGAACCAGTATGTTCAATGAGTAGGTCCTTGCATCAGGTAAACAAGTTGACTTGACCACAAATGCTGGATGGTCTAGAAAGACCGGACCGACCATTTTCAGATCCTTTCCTTTTGTTAATGTTCCAGCGATATAGAATTTGGGAAGTTAGAGAAGAGCCAGCGAACTGTGACCTTGTTTGGTAATAGTAGCAGTGGATGGACTTCAGGATTGTAAGCTCAAACAAGAGTGGTCACAACAGGAACAGAATGAAATAAGCGTGAAAGGCACCAAACTAGCATGGCAACAGAAATAAACTTCCCTCCAGTCTGTTTATAAGGTAAATGTTTATCTGCCTCTGGCCCTCTAGGCAAGCCAAGTAAAAGAGGAGTCACTAGCTAGTGGATTTGAAACTCATTCCTCTAGCAACTCAGGAAAGCAGTACAGGTGAGATCAAGCGGATGCATGGGTGGATCCAAGTGGTAATACACGGGTGTGAGGGCACCCACGTAATTCGAGAAACTCCTTTAACAGTATATTTAAAATTTTATTTTATTATTTGACTTATTCACTTGATCATTGCCCACACCACCCAAATAAAAATCCTGGGCTGCCATTGAGCGGATGTATGAATGGCAGCTACATTTCAGCAAACCGAAATGTAGTAGTATGAGAAGAGTGAGAGCAACTAGAATTCTCTTCGGGAAAAGTTCTGTAGATTTCTGACTTTCCAAGAGCCTTAAGCATTCAGGTGGAATAGTGCAGTAAAAAACACAGTAGATTTCTGACTTTCCAATTAAAATCAGTTTTATATTTTTTTTTTTTTGGAAAGAGAATTGAAATCTGTGTTAGCAACCACTGTTATCAGATGAAGAAAGAAAACATAGAGAAATGTGAAAAAGAATGAATATGCAATACATGCAAACCAACAAAAATTATGTTATATGCATCCTAAATCATTAAAAATACTAATAATAAAAATAAAATAGAATGCACAAAATGATGCCCTTTTTACTGGGTCATTAAATTAACAGAGTTGTGTTGCATGGTTGCATAATACTTGATGAAGAATGATTTAATGAATACCTTCGAATGCAGGCCAATACTTGATGGTTTACTCATGACCTCTATATGCATCCTATCATTAATAGGTGGTTCCTCCAGCACCAACTGAAACTCTTCATCCCATCTTGGATCTCTGTTTTTCTTTATATGCTGCACCCATGCAAGTCAAGATCCTTAATGCATAATATTAATGTATTAATCACCAAAACTATGCAACAAATCCACAATTTTGGGTGCATTTGGATGCACCACAGGCACAACCTGTTAGAACAAATTGGCAAAATAGCTAGTTGCCCAGATCTGTAGGGGTTCAAAGCAGTGACAGAATTGGAAACTGCACAAGTTTGTCATTGCTTTTGTGCATTTTCTACGTCAAATTATCATCAGCAAAGTGCTGCAATTTAGTGTGGAGAAGACAGACAAGAGAAGTGTCCTGCCTAACATGGTTTTTGAACTCTACACCACTCCCAACCCATAAGCTGAGCAAATAACAATCCAGTGTTTTAAGTATTCAAATCAGTTGTATTATGGGTAACACCCATATGAACCCTTGGACAATGCTTACTTCCCCAAGTAATTGATACCTTGGTTTTCTTCTCCTCGCCTCTGAAAAGTATCCGCACATACGGATTTGTGTGGTGCTTTCCCTCGAGATCCTCAGCCTGATGAACTATTACAACTAGTACCCCGCCACCCTTAGGAGCATCTGGGGGAGCCTTTTGTACTATATCTCCATCATCAGTTAAATCTTTTGCTAATTCCTCCTCTTTAAAAGGCTTGTATGTCACCTCCAAAGTAATCTGCCCACGCGACTTATCGTTTTGAGGGTCATTCGGATCCATATTTTTAAGCAGCTCAAGTGTCAGTGTCTTCGTTTCATCAGGTGTAAGTTCTTTCAGAGGAATGACATTTATACCTATCTTGTCATGTCTACCAACCTAGGGATAAAGAAATAAAACTGAATAAGAATAACTAGAAGCCCAAAAATGTTTAACGTATCATATGTTTTTTCCTTATTAAATGTGCACTGCTGGTTTCTGTTCTCCATTCGGCCACCAATTTAGATACCTATGACCATTGCATTAAGGAGATATTAGGGTAAGGCACATCCCATGATAAGCTCATTAGGTGAAAATCTTAGACAACTGAAATGCAGGCGGCAGTTTTCTGTTACAACTTACAATTGCTATTTCCATGAATCACCCATCATATCTAATAAGGAAAATCCCAAAAAAAAAATTGTAGAAGGAAAATTTCAATTATTTAAGCCATTTTGTGATGATCATAGCTATCTGATAGGTGGATCATACAGGGGTTACCTCTACCATGAAAGGTCTCAACATATATCCATGGTTTGGATCACAGAAAAGCACGCGCGCGCGCACACAAAAAAAAAAAAAAAAAAAAAAACTCTCATTTCAATTAAGGATCCTCATTTCCATGAGATACCAAGCATGACATCTTAAGTTGCAAACAGAGGGCCACAATGTGTCAAGTTCAGTACAGCCAAGGATTCTCAATTGTCAGATAAGCTGAATGTTCAAAGCACATCTAGGCAACTGCTTCTTCACCTTATATAACTCTCTCATATTTAGTTTAGAAATCCTCAGATATGACTATGGGGTGACTATGTTGGAGTAATAGCAGTAGTCCTTCTGCCTGCCGCTGCTGAACTTCTTGATCCTTGGCTTTGCCCAGATGTCGGATCTGGCCGATTCTTTTGGTTATCATTTTTGGATTGTTCAAGACTGAGGGTTTGCTATTTTGTTGCTTTCCATTTGGCCAGTAGGTGGGCTGCTTTGTATTTGCGTCTCTTTTTTTTTTTTTTTTTCCCTATGATATGGGCTTTTTGTTACTTGTGCCCAGGATGTAGGCCTTTGGCACTTGGGCTTCCTTTTCCACTCAGGTGATTGGCATGCTGTGGGTAGCCGATATAATTGGTCTCTTTATCAGCATTGAGTACGTTTGTGGGAGGGTTTTGGATCTGGATTATCTTGTATTTTATGAGGTTTTGCAGCCCTTCCGTAGTTAATGGAAATTAATTTCCAAAAATGGAAGAAAAATATCAAAATGTTAGGGAAAAGGAAAAAGTACAAGCCTGTTCCCAATCATAAACAGCAACTTCCAATGCTTGAGATTCTGGATCTCTGACAACCCAAGTAAACTCCTCATTCCATTCAGGGTTCAGATTACTGTGCTTCACGGTCGTCTTCTTTGAGGGAAACTTATCTTCGGTAAGCTTTAGTTTTACATATGGATCTGACTTGCCCATCAGATCCTTCTTCTTCAGTTTAGATGCCCTAACAACCTTAACATGGAGAGTTCCAACAGGCCGTCTCTCAGCTCTACAGAGACAGCATAGATCACTTAGCCATTTGCAGTTACCAAATTAAAAGAGAATATTTGGAAAGTTTAGAAAGAAGTAAATGAATTTACTTGGCAGGGTCCATGATTGGTACTGCAAGTGTTCGAGGCCACAGATACAAGTTTGCAACCTGTTCTTTGATAGTCTCCTGCATGACCAAGATGTCTAAGGAACCAAACCAAGGAGCAACAATTCATACATGTCTATAAATACACGCAATATAACTGTGTGTGTGTGTGTGTGTGTGAGAGAGAGAGAGAGATAGAGAGAGAGCAGTGTGTGCATGCAAAAGCAGAGATACAAGTATTGAAAAGCAGCAACGACAAACTTCGGAGAAATGAGATAATAAGTACTTCTACAGCAAATAACTGATAATAGAATGATCGGTTTTTCCATATTATCTCATGGCAAACTAATTGAATGCAAGAATGAAAGGTATTACAGATCATCTAGATATGTTGAGAAAACAGATTAAGTATATTGGATTGGTTCAAAACATTTGCTTTGCAGCACACAACCAAAGTAAGTAACACAAAGGGAATGAATAATGGAAGACCTGAACATAGAGAGAAGTATCAGAAGTCGAGTCGGAACAACTAAAAGGTGACCACACCGATGTTGAATCACTTCGAAAGTATTACTAAAGCCACAAAGGAGAACTCAAGGAGTCATCACTTACCAAACACACATGCAATAAGAACTTCATGAAGTTCGCATGGAACGAAGTAGGTTTTTATCACAACAAGAGGCAGGAATAGGGTCTAGTCAGGAACTACTTAATGATGCAACGCATGGTATACTACAAACCCCAATGAACATGGCATTTGAAAAACAAAACATGCACCTCTCACTTAATAGTGACAAGAAATACTTGTATTCAATAAGTTCCCCCATGAAGAAATAACAATGAGGTAAGATAACAAAATCATGCTCCATAAAGCGCGCTTCTCAACCCTATCAAATGGTCTCTTCTTGGGGGTCCCTCGACTGTAGCTTGGCTGGCTAGGGACATGGGTGTGTGAATACTATGTCAGTTTGAATCCATGGTGTATCGAGAAAAAATGGTTTCTTCTTGCAATGGGCCTTTTTTTGGCAAACACAACTTTTTAGCATGCAATGAGTATTGACCTGGGAGCACGACAAGAACCCCTGTGCAGTTGAAAGATGCTCGTTTTTGCAACTAAGAGGTAGCAGGTTTGAATCATGTTACCTATAAAAAACAAATGACTTAGTAGGGATGTCCATAACATTTATCGATTGATATGGATTAATGATCATCCCTTGATGATCACTTCTCAATGGTTGCAATCCATTTTTATGAGCAAACAATGGTTGAGCATCACATTGGAAGTCCTATGCTGTTTTTTTATGACATGTTTGCTTGTCCCGATTCAAATACAACTTCACAATGTGTTGTGCCTCAGCATACACCGGTCCCATGCCCGAAAAAAGGCAAGTCAGAGTCAACCAAATCAAGATAGCCATAAAATACTCACCAAACAATATTTCAACAGTGATGCTACGGAGCCCGACTGGGAGCCCGGGCTCCCATGGGGTCCGTTGGATCCCAGCCGCCCCTGGGATCCAACGGACCCCATGGGATCCGGGCTCCCCCAGTCGGGGTCCGTAGACATAATCATATTTCAAATTTTACTTCGAGAAAAGTAGCACTTGGCCAGCCCCAATTAAATGGAATATGGCTACAGAAAATGGTCCATAATGTTCATTAAACTGAGGCTAGAAAGACAAGGAAAAAAAATAAGATCCCATGAAAAGGAGTTTTGAATGTAAATGGTTTATTTGAGGGATAGCAATTAACCCATTATTAATAGGAAACCAAGACAACAAGTTTCTTGCTTCCTATTCTTTGCATTCATTTAACACTTTCCACAGATATCACAAGATGTTGCAAAATGAGATGTTTAACGTATCCATTTCTCAGTCTAGTAGTAACCACGAGCCTGCCTTCTAACTTTTGGCAATTTATCTTCTGAACAGGCTCTTAAATGCTTCTGCATAAATTTATCAGTCTTAGAATAATAGAAAAACATTAAATTAAGAAGCACAAACGAAAAGTTTTAGCATAATGCCAAACACAGAATGTTATCAACCATTACCCAACATGAGTAGTTAAAATTCAGTAAAAACAAACATAGAGACTAGTTCAGAGCAGGTAAAAATAGAAGAGAAAGTGTCATGCCTGCACAAATCTGTAGAGACCAGGAATTGACATAACATCTGCTCCGAGAAGTTTTAATCCAAAATCAACATGTGGCTGAGAAAAAAGAAACCAACTTAAGAAAAGGAGAAACTGAAAGAAGAAACCATTGTTGTAGCCAAAGAAGAAGAAGAAACCAACGGTGCAAGAATTAAATAAGTTGTTCATCAATTCCTACACACCTTCTCCATGAGTGATACAAATATGTTTGCAAAGCAAGGAAAACTCGGGACTAAAGGCTTCAGGGTTATACGTGGGAGAGCAAACACTTGCAAATCCACAACCTGATCAATAGCAAAAAATTAATCACATGCCCATACAAACACAGCAATATAATTCATTAACAAGAAAGAGACACCCTAGCCATTCAAGCTGACAATACCAAAGGCCATTTAGAAAAGAGGCACTCTAGTAACCTAGGAAGCACGGATACCTCTCCAGGGCGTCGAACACGGACACACCCGGACACATGTCCGACACGCCAAAAATGGTGTCTTGCTTATTTTTTTATATTTTATTTCCCAGACATGCTGGGGACTCGCTGGCTGTTTTAGTTGCAGAAAAGTATTAAAATTATAATAAACAAAATAGAAGGGGGCTGTTTGTAAAAAAAATCTCTTTTAGTTGGAAGAAAAAAAAGAGGAAAATAAGGCAGAGGCTAGGGCTTTAAATTAGAAAAAGAAAAAAGGAAAGGGCCTAAATGCAATTTTGTTAACTTAAATAAAAGATAAGGCAGAGGCTAGGCCATAAAAGATAATTTGATATGTTTGTTAGCTGGTACAGTGGTACACTGGTACTTGAATTTTTATTTATTTGATTGTTAAATTGATTACAAAGTTAAAATGATATTTTTTTTAGTATATGATTAGATATATTATTATTATTAATAATAAATATTAACATGTCCCCAACGTGTCCGTGTCCTACTTTTTTGAGAAATGCCCCGTGTCGTGTCGTGTCCGTGTCCGTGCTTCTTCGCTAGTAACATAAGAGCTCAAGTTTCTTAACACCTAGGTTAAGAAATGAAAGTAACCTAACAAACCATAAACGAGTCAATAACCTGAACAGTTGCTTTCAGACCAAATGCTTTAACTGCAACAATAACATTTGGATTCCCAGCCCATTTAAAAGATGGTTCCATAATTAACTCCTTTTCATCAGTAATGTAGACTTTCATTCCTGCCAAAAATTTAATCACAGCCATGCGTTTAAGCTTTGTATAAAATACTATTCTAAAAAAATCACACGAGAAAATATGTACAAATACAACAATAAATGTAGCACACTGACGAAGAGTACACAAATAAAAATGTGTACAAAATAAACTGTCAATTAGATATAAGGGGAAGAAGAAACAAACCGCACCTCACCATTCTGAAATCATTGACCAAAAGAAAATCATCATCTGTGCCAATTTTATGTGTTTGATGCATGAATTAACACATCAAATTTGATGCTCTTTGATGGGGAGGTGACGGGTATATTCACCTTATGCTTGATTGGTAAATACCTATCTTTAGTATTCAACAAGTACATTTTTTGTTTAATTGTATTTGATTCTAAACTAATTGAATATTCTGTGTTTCCTATGTTTGCTACATGAATTAACATATTAAATTGGATGTTCTTTGAGTTGATAAGGTACTTCTGAATTATTTATATTTTCTGCTTGAGTGGCATAAGTTTTTTCGGAATTTGAAAAGCACTTGGTTTTAGTTTTGTTGTATTTGGATTTTAAACTAATTAAATACAGTGCTTTCTCTGTTTGATGTGTGAATTAAAAGATTAAATTGGATGTTCTTTGATACAGTACTGATGGATCTAATATTTTCTGTCAAAGCTTGCTACTTTGGGGTATGGGCAGAATCAGCTCATTCCAAATATTGCTTGTTTTACGAGTCTGAAAGGGATTTGGGATATGGGTAGAATCAGCTCATTTCAAAAATTATTTGTTTACAAGTCTGAAAGGGATTATCCTCAATCTGCTCGAAGCTGGTTTGGCTTGATTTGGAACTAATGGTATTGATATTGATATTCTATAAATCCTTGAATTGCGAAAACAATTAATAGACTACAATGTAGGTGTTAATTAGTATGGCTCACTAGTAATTAGTAAATCTTGGTTAACCGGGCCCCTGGATTGCCCAAGTTGTACTCTAACTAGAAGTAGGCCTATTATAGTAAGTCTACTGTGATTAGAAGTAGGGTTTGGGTATAACAGAGTTTGGAGCTGACATTATAAATAGAGACTCAGAGTCTCTAGGATGTATACACAAAAACCTCTAATTGCATAGTGATTCTCCTGTCTTCCCCGTAGTCTCTTCTCGTAGCCCTAGATCATAACAAACAAGTATCAGAGCCAGGTTTGGCGTGATCGGAGGAGATCCGTTGAATCGGATTTCGAAAGGGCTGCAGATCGTGCGAAGATCAGAAGATATGATCGGATTGGTGGGTCACAATCGGAGAAGAAGAGATCGGAAACAGAGGATACCCATTGCTGTGATTTGGTTTTCTCACCCGAGAAAAGAAATCGCTACCCCCTACTGTGGATTTCGTTTCTTCCAAATTTTTGTTTCTGCAATTTGGAAGAAGATCGTGATTGTTTCAGATCTCTGCCTGAAAGTTTTCTGATTTGGGATCTATTTTTTGGCTGGGCCCCACTTGCCGTGAAAGACTGCCGGAGTTGCCACCGCCGTCGTTGCTGCTGCGTGTCGCCGGAGTAGGACGGTACCAGTGCAAGGAGGCGCTGGTACAGTCGCTGACATCAACAACACATCAACACAGTACGGTCAAAGGCAAATTTGACTGGATTGACGGCTTAAAATTGTTTTCGCGATATCTTGATGATCCGGAGTTCGATTTAAGATCCGTTTGAACCTGCGGACTCGTCTCGAGGAGATCTACGCAGGTGTAGTGAAAGATTTGAGGAATGGATGCTAAATTTGAGATTGAAAAATTCGACAGAAACAATGACTTCGGTCTATGGCGTTTGAAGATGCACGCTTTGCTGGTACAGAATGGGCTGCAAAAAACTTTAAAATGAAAGAATGTTTTGTCTGACAAACTGTCAAATGATGAGAATGATGAGTTGCTGGAGAAGGCGTATGGTCAAATTCTGCTGTTTTTTTAGTGATGGTGTACTGCGAAAGGTTGCCCAGGAGAAAACTATTACTGGCATATGGCAGAAGTTGGAGAACTTGTACATCACGAAGTCTCATGAATCGCTTGTATCTGAAGAAGCGATTGTTCACCTTACAAATGCAGGAAGGTACGTCTGTTTTAACCCACCTTGATTCTTTTACGAAAGCTATTTTGGATCTTGAAAACATATATGTTTATATTGATGATGAGGACCAAGCCATCATGTTGCTATGCTCTTTATCACCCTCGTATGAGAACTTTGTTGATACCATGATGTATGGTAGAGAAACTCTTTCTAAGGAAGATGTTGAGTCAACCTTGAACTCTAAGGAGTTGAAGAAAAAAGTTGCAACTGAAAACACTGACAGTTCTGGTGAGGGTTTGGTAGCGCATGGCAGAACAGAGAATAGAGAGCAGAATAGAAGAGGCCGATCTAGTCAAAATAAAAAAACTAGAAAATTAAAGTGCTTCAAATGTCACAAGGAAAGGCACTTTAGAAAAGATTGTCCAGAGCGAAAAGGGAAGGAGAAATCGGATTCTGGAGAAATTGCCGGAGTTGCAACTGAAGCTGCAGAGAGTAATTCTGATGGTGCAGAAGTTCTTTCGGTTACTGTTGGTAGCTCAGCAACTGAGTGGATTCTTAATTCGGGGTGTTCCTATCATATGTGTCCTTACAGAGATTGGTTTACCAATTATCAATCTATTGATGGTGGTAAAGTGCTTATGGGAAATAATGTAGCCAGTAAGGTTGTTGGGATAGGAGCAATCAAAATTAAGATATATGACGGTATTGTGAGAACTTTATCAGATGTTAGGCATGTTCCAGAGTTGAAGAAAAATCTGATTTCCTTGGGTACGCTTGACTGCAACGGTTGTACCTACAAAGCTGGAGGTGGAATTATGAGAATTTCAAAGGGTGCTCTTGTAGTGATGTAGGGGTTGAAGCAGAATGGCCTTTACTTTCTTCAAGGTAGTACAATTACAGGTGCTGCAGCTGTGTCGTCCTCAGATTCAGATTTAGAAACTACCAAGTTATGGCATATGCGGCTCGGCCATATGAGTGAGAGAGGTTTGGATGAGTTGACTAAATAGGGTTTGCTGTGTGGTCAGAAAACAGGAAAGCTGAACTCTTGTGAGCATTGTGTCTTCGGAAAGCAGTGTAGGGTCAAGTTCAGGATAGCTGTTCATTGGACCAAAGGTACTTTGGATTACATCCACTCTGATCTTTGGGGTCCCTCTCGTGTTCCATCTCTTGGTGGTGGTTTATACATGTTGACTTTCATTGATGACTATTCTCGGAAGGTCTAGGTGTATATCTTAAAGCACAAACATGAAGCTTTTGCGCAATTCAAGCAATGGAAGGCTATGATTGAAAAGCAGACAAGTAAACAAATCAAGCGCTTGAGAACTGACAATGGCTTGGAATTCTGTAACAGTGCTTTTAATGAGTTTTGTAAGAATGAAGGGATTGTGAGACATCGCACAGTCTTGCATACACCGCAACAGAACGGAGTTGCAGAACGGATGAACAGGACTATTCTAGAGAAGACCTGGTGCATTCTCTCTAATGCTGGGTTACTTATGAAGTTCTGGGCGGAAGCTGTTAACACAGCTTGTTATCTGATTAACCGGTCTCCATCAACAGCTATAGAATGTAAAACTCCTATAGAGGTATGGTCTGGATCTCCTGCTAATTACACCAACTTGCAGATATTTGGTTGTCCTGCCTATGCTCATGCGAATGATGGAAAGCTTGAACCAAGGGCAAGAAAGTGCATATTTCAAGGATATGCAGATGGTGTGAAAGGATATAGACTGTGATGCCTAGATGGGAGATCTCCCAGATGCATTATAAGCAGAGATGTGACCTTTGATGAGTCTGCTATGTTCAAATCGAAGGAGTGCCATGATGCTGAAAACAAAAATGATGTCAGTAAAAAGGTGGAGGATAAAAACGGTGGTGTCAGTAAACAGGTGGAGCTTGAGAAGGAAGCTTTAGGAAACTTACAGGATAAGGTGCAAGCAAATATCCCAGTTCGACAGGATGTAGAGGAGATGCAAAGCTCAAACCAGAAAACTGCAGTTCCAAATGATTACATGCTTACTAGGGACAGAGAGAGGAGGCAAATTAAGCAACCTCAGAGATACGGGTATGAAGATATTGTTGCCTACGCTCTTAATATAGATGAGAGTATTGAGTCAGAGCCGGTTACATATCGGGATGCCATCACTAGCAAAGAATCAGCAAGATGGGTTGTAGCCATGGGTGAGGAGATTGAATCTCTTCAAAAAAATCAAACTTGGGAGCTGGTGAAACCTCTAAAAGGCCAGAAGATTGTTGGTTGCAAATGGGTCTTCAAGAAAAAGGAAGGAACTCTAGGGGTGGAAGATGCTAGGTTCAAAGCACGACTGGTTACAAAAGGCTATACTCAAAGGGAGGGTCTTGACTTCAATGAAGTGTTCTCTCCTGTGGTGAAACATAGTTCTATCCGGGTGCTACTTGCTATGTTGCTAAATTGAATTTAGAGCTGGAACAGCTTGATGTCAAGAGTGCGTTTTTACATGGCGAGCTAGATGAACAAATTTATATGCATCAACCAGAGGGGTTTGAAATTCATGGAAATGAAGACCACGTATGTTTGTTGAAGAAATCGTTGTATGACCTGAAGCAGTCTCCTAAGCAGAGGTACAAGCATTTCGATACATTTATGGTTGGAAACGGTTATTGCAGGAGTGCATACGACAATTGTGTCTATCACAAGAAGCGCTTAAATGGCTCATATGTCTATTTGTTGTTATATGTTGATGACATGTTGATTGCTGCAAAGGACATGTCTGAGATCAACAGGTTAAAGGCTCAGTTAAATGGTGAATTTGAGATGAAAGACTTAGGTGCTGCAAAGAAAATTTTTGGAATGGAGATTCGAAGGGACCAGAAAGCGGGCAAATTATTTTTGTCACAAAAGGGGTACCTTGAGAAGATTCTGGAACGCTTTGGTATGCAAAGTTCGAAACCTGTGAACACTCCATTGGCAGCCCATTTCAAACTTTCCGCTGCTTTGTCACCACAAATTGAGGAAGAGGTGAAGCACATGTCTCGTGTTCCTTATGCTAGTGCAGTTGGGAGTATCATGTATGCCATGGTTTGCACGAGGCCAGATATTTCTCATGCGGTTAGTGTAGTTGGTAGATACATGGATAACCCCGGGAAGGCCCATTGGCAGGCAGTGAAATGGATACTCCATTACTTGAAAGGTACTACTGATGTTGGGATAGTGTATGACAGAAGCAACAACACTTTTGGAAGTGTTATTGGATATGTTGATTCAGATTTTGCTAGAGATTTAGATAGAAGAAGGTCCTTGACAGGTTATGTCTTCACTTTTGCTAGCAGTGCCATTAGTTGGAAGGCAGCATTGCAAGCTAAAGCTGTATTGTCTACCACTGAAGCAGAATATCTGGCAGCTACAGAGGCAGTGAAGGAAGCTATTTGGCTGACAGGCTTGGTTGGAGATCTGGGATTGGAACAGAAGCTGACAACTGTTTTCTGTGACAGTCAGAGTGCGATCGATCTGACACACAATCCTAAGTATCATGAAAAGACCAAACACATTGATGTTAGGACACACTTCATTCGAGATGTCATCGCCGAGGGTGCTATTGCAATGATTAAGATTACTAAGGCGGAGAATCCAGCAGACATGATGACAAAGACTATTCCAGCGAACAAGTTCAAGCATTGCTTGGACTTGATCAATGTGGTGAGTACCTTAGTGCCCTCAGGGGCAGGTGGAGACGGTGAGACGTGTTTTGTGCATGAGGATCAGCTTCAATGTTTGCCAAGGTGGAGATTTGTTAATTAGTATGGCTCACTAGTAATTAGTAAGTCTTGGTTAACCGGGCCCCTGGATTGCCCAAGTTGTACTCTGACTAGAAGTAGGCCTATTATAGTAAGTCTACTGTGATTAGAAGTAGGGTTTGGGTGTAACAGGGTTTGGGGCTGATATTATAAATAGAGACCTAGAGTCTCTAGGATGTATACACAAAAACCTCTGATTGCATAGTGATTCTCTTGTCTTCCCCGTGGACGTAAGCCAAAAGCCGAACCACGTAAATCTCTGTGTTCTTCTTGTATGATTGATCTCTTCTCGTAGCCTTGGATCATATCAGTAGGATTCACATAAGAATGAGCAAGTAACAAGAACTCATGCTCATTTCTCTGAGCATGTTGTTTGATTCACTTACAAAATTCAACATTATCTCATGACAGACAGTTACATTTATTTTATTTTCATTTATTTTATTTCTCTGCGCATGAATTATTGGCCCCTTTTTTGTTCCTTTCAGTATCTTGCTAGTCTTGTTGTCACAATGGATCTTGTAACTCAGTGTTGTCTGTTCTCTGATTATTTCTTTAAATTAAATGTTCCTTTAATTTGCTAATAGTGCGCACATGTTATAATTTACTAATTTATACTTGATAGTGATTTCAGTTTTCTTTTTCTTTCTGCACCAGTTCAAAAGATACCTTGATTCATGTTATTGCACGAAATTTCTCGCCAGATTCCACTCCTGTGGAGAAGGTACATGTTGTGCCTCATCTACTGTCATTACTCATTACACAAATTCTGCTTTTGTTTCAATGAAATTAAGACTGTATCTTCGGCAATGGAGGTGGAGTTAAGGCACATTCCTCGTTCTGCAAATGAGGAGGCAGACATTCCTCGTTCTGCAAATGAGGCAGATTTGATGGCAAAAAAAGGGGCGTAGGAGTAACTTTTATTTTGTGCTTTTGTTGTATTTTTGTTTTCTATTTTGATTGGAGGGTTGATAGATATAGTGCTTTTATACCTTCTGCCACCCTTCTTGTGTTGCAATCTTGCGTCTGATCTTTTGTTTAATAAATTCTCCTGTTACATTTAAAAAAACAAAATACTCATTACACAAATATGATATACCCGGTGCCACTTTGAGCTTGCATTTACCATTTTATTTTATTTACATTAAGGTTGATATTATATGTATGAGAATGTGGGTGTTAAGAATATCCTGGTGCCGCGTTATAGTTTCATTTTGTTGGCTTGCATACAGGTCATGACCCCGATCCTGAATGTGCAACAGTAGAGACACCAATTGCAGATGCTCTTCATAATAAGCATGATGGAAAACTTCTAAATCTCCCTGTTATGGATAGACGTAGTTTAAGGAAATAAGAACAAGTGGCAGAACTTCAGCCAAGCAAGGAAAACCAAGTGACATGGATTTGCTGATACGTAACAGTGGACAATACAAGTGACACTGACAGAACTTCAGTTCTCAGTATTTCTTTCATTCTTTAGATCTGTACATAGATCTAAAAAACAACAAAATAAATGATAAATGGAAGATCTTTGCACAAATCGTGTTTTTTATGTACTTAATTTTTTATTTTTCACTCTTTTCATTCTTTATATTACAAAAACTAGGCGTGATGTCTTTTTTTCCTTTTTTCTTAAAAGGTGTTTTGGTGATTACATCACACCTTTATTTTTTAAATTTAAAAGCTTTAAATATGTGTGTGCAATGCATGTGTCTGTTTATGTGCAGATAGACAATGGAACTGACAATTGGAGCTATGAGTAGGACTATGCATCTAAGAGTTTGACAGCCCAAATAAGTACAAATCCTGATGCTCCAAATTCGTAATTTGTAATGGCCATAGTCTACCATTAAGTCGCCTATCTACGACTTGATTTTAGCTTAACATGAATTATAATCACATATTCAACTATACTATTCACATTTTGTTGCACTGTGTATAGCTCCTTAATTCATGATTCGAATCAAATGAAAGTAACCAGTTAACTGAAAGTAAACCTCCCTCCCTCCCTCCCTCCCTCTCTCGGTGGGCTGAAACTCGACAGATTCAGCAGTTTCTTCAAACTACTTTACAGGGGCTGGATAAGATATAAAGGTATGATACCTGCCTGGTTGCCTGTACTAAATATGCTGGGTCTTTCGGATACTCCTAAAAGATTTTACTCTGGCAAATAGAATTATGAATGTTACACAACTATTCACCAGTAAATATCAATTTTTTCGACCAGATGTAGCCATTACATCAACCAGTTCTTTGAAATTGAGTTGCCTCCCACTCACAAACTGTGATATGACTGTTTGTGCAAAGTAGAATTCTTATAGAACTGGCAAAAATAGAGGAATCCAATTCTTTACACACGCGCGCGCAGAGAGAGAGAGAGAGAGAGAGAGATTAAAAAAATATTGACATAGAAAGCTAACAATCATTCATGTATTAGCGACTAAGTCCATGAATTAGATGAAGATAATAGAATACCTGAGAAGTTTAATGACCAACTAACCTTGAAAAGTCGGTGGTAGGGAACCCAAGGTAAGAGCTTCAAATTCAACTGAGTCAATTTTAAACTTCCCAATATGCTGAGCTATAATTGGCTTCGAGATTTCCTTAGCAGTCTTGCAAATCGCCTTAAGGTAACAATACACATAATAAGAAAAATGAAATTAAGAATCAACTGAATATTCATGTATCATTAAATAACTTTTATAAACAAGCTCAAATATTCGCACCTTGTCCAGGTAAGGCCACATGCTTTCTAGAAATTTGTTG
The DNA here is from genome assembly GCA_038049695.1 of Cinnamomum chago. NCBI lineage: Eukaryota > Viridiplantae > Streptophyta > Magnoliopsida > Laurales > Lauraceae > Cinnamomum > Cinnamomum chago. The sequence continues at coordinate 17,574,048 of CP142453.1, forward strand.
AGCCAATCAACCTTCAAAGAAAAAGCAAACAATATAAAAGCAGTTGCATCAGAAACTACTTGGATAACGTGGAATGAAAGTTTCCAAACATTAACCTTCAAAAGGCAGTGTTAATTCAAGAATCAGCACAAACACCAACACATACTCGGTCAAAGTCTGGATTTTTAACCCATAGAGGTATTTCAGGAATCATGCGCTGCAAGGACTTTGAGTCTTGTTCAACAAGTGGCCGAATCGTGGGATCCTGACAAAGTAAACAGTGAAAACCTCTTAGTGCTGCACAATTAAATAGTTTTTGAGGCTGGTGCCACAATCAGTCAATCAACATCGTGTCTAAAAGTCCATATAAAATCTAAGGTGATCATCAATGTTGCTTGTGGAGGTGAGAACAAGAGCATCCCCACATTCAACACTACTTTGAATGTATATGGAACACATCCCACAAAGAGCTTCTAATATTCTGTTAAGAAAAGCTGGACATAATTGATTGCAAAAATTGGACTCTGCGCCTCAGGAAGCGGAGAGGTCTTGTGTTCGACATCTACCTCCGTTGGCCGCCTCCCATGGTTTCACCCGATGCATGTGGATAGGAGGGTTTGCATGTGCCCCTAGGGATTAGTTCTCGGCTGTCCAGAATCGAGTGTCCCGCGGGCTCAGGGCCAAAGGCTCCTGGACTGGGCTGGGCGGGAGATACCCTGGGTTAATATATATATATATATGTATTTATATCTATATAGGCCAAGAGATGCCTCCATACAGGCCCATTTTAATATGAGATGCACTAGCCTTACTAAATTAGTCCACATCAGTTAGGACTTAGGAGACATGTGGGGAGCTGATGGGGCCACTAACAGTACATGTCTAAAGATGATGTAAATTGAAAATCTTTTATGCCAAATCTGACAAAAACTTGATAACCAACAGGCCTTTATCCTCAAAACCGCTTTCTCCTCAAACCTCTTAATCATTAAGCCCTAAAGTGAATGAGAGAATACAAATGTTTTGTCAATAGAAAAGAGAGTGAATTCAAATTAGGAAGAAGAGAAAAGAGTCCTAAAAGGAAAGAGCAGAAAGTAGGCATCAAATAACAAAATCAATGAAAGTGGCAAGAATAAGTTGAATAACAATGTAGATACTTCAAAAAAGTCAAAGTCGTATGATTGGATGGAAGAAAGGGAACGATAATCAATTCTTGAATCAAGATCTTCAACCAACCAGCAATTAACTCATACATGAGAGACAAAGGGTCAACAATTTTTATATATAAATCTGTGACTAAAATTGCAAAGGGTGGCGAGTCGGCCTTCGGATAATTTTTTATCCTTAATGGGTGATCCTATTCAAAGACAACTAAAATAATGAAAGAAACTACTAGTTACAATGTTACCTTCAATAAAAATAAAATCTTAGAAGCAATTAACAAAAACTAATTTCTATATGTTGGAACTGTGGACCCCATTCTTCTGGTTGACTAGGGCCTACCCAAGACGCTAGGCTAATTAGACCTAGGATTCAAATGCTTGCTCAGCAATAGTAACTAAAGCCTGGATTGCATGACAGGGCCTCGAATGGTCTCAATTGGCCCAACTGGGTTGGGTGCATCAAAAGAGGATGTTGTGGATTAGCCATAAAACCGAGGGGTACTCATATACTTCAAAACAGACAATGGATCCCTGCCATATAATATCAACACTTCATTTATATGTGTAAAATACATCTCCCAGCCATTGCCATGGGTGTGTCTTTGTCTTCAGCACGACAACCCATTCCACCTTTATGATATATCTGGTTAAAACAGAAAGCTTCTTGCTTTTCCATGAGACAAGATCCCCTTCTGCAAAGTACAATATATAGATTAGCATTGTGGTTATATGACCCAATGACAATCATCAAAGAACGCCTAAATATATAAGTGAGGGTTTTAGAGAATGCCCAGACCAAGGTTTGTCTTTGAGTGTCAAAGAATCCGGTGAACACTTTCTTGTGCCCAATGGGGAGGGGGGTTGTGGAGTACTAACATAAGGTAGATCTAGTCCCACACTCCAACACTGTCCAGGATTGTAGTAAGAGATCATTATCTCAAGATGATTTTATTCCAGTGGAGTGTCGATTGGCTTTGACCTGAGGCTCCCAGTCTCGAATAAGAATATCCAATGTATACCACCACTAATAAAGGTAAATGCCTTATTTTGACAGGGCCAACTCAATTCCCAATAAATACTTCAAAGGGACCTAAATCCCCAATCTCAAGATTTCTTCATAAAGCATTTTTATTCTTTAACACTCTAACGATCATTCCCTATGCAACAATGATGCAGGCCAAACACAAGGTCGGCCAGCCCATTGGGCCCAGCCCACAAGCCCAAAAGTTTCAACAAACAAAAAAATTCAAATGGTGCCTGATTTCTAGAGATTTTCCTAGCCTCTTTTTTAGTAGTACCTAAAATATAGAGATTTATGCAAGAATTTAGCAAGCTTTCTTTATTTGGAGAGTTTTCTTTGCTTTAGAGTTTTATTATATTTAGAATTTGGCTTTTATTAGAATTGTTTCCATAATAGTATTATTGTATAAGTCTATATAAAGAATTTTAATCCAAGTTGATGAAAATCCCACCTATAAATAACTACAATAGTGATAAGAAGCTGGAGGAAATCACCTTGAAGATTCCAGCAAAAGTCTACATATAGTCACTTCCATACAACTACGTGAGGCCTCGAGTAACAGCAAATAAGACATGCTTTATATTGATCAATTAAACCATCTGCGTTGAACTTAAGGGAGTAAGCCCACTAACAATTGACTGTCCTACCTTGACGCTAACGGCATACTCTCCTAGGTTTTGTTTTTTCAAAAGCATGAGTTCTTTAATAGCATGCCTTCACTTGGATGAGCAAAAAACTCCATAAAAATTTGTGGAGCCTTGTATAAGAAAGAGAATTTGGGGGTAAAAAAGGAATGACCTGTAAGACTTATACGAAACTTGATATGAAACAAATGATTAATTGGATGAAGGGTACTAGTTCCCTATCCTTTCCGATAGGCAATAAGAAGATCAGGATCTGAAGATGTTGAAATATTAAGGTGGCAATCCAAGCAACGTGCTGACTAAAGTAAAATTTTCTAAACGAGATCACTGCAAAGTCACTTCAACAGAGCCTCAAAATGACACTAATGAATCCAGATAAACCTAATGGGATGATTATCATTTCGATCTCCCTTGTGGACGATTTTTTATGTTGGCATAGTAAACATCAGCCTCAGTTATCAAGCAACAGAAACACCTGAGGAAGGATTGGATCTTCTTTAATACCAAGATAAGACATGAAATTAGGGTTTTATTACAAGATGTATTGAAAAGGAGAAAAATAAAAATATGAGAGAGAGAGAGAGAGAGTTTTTCATTGAATTGAATGTATTAGATCTATAGCTATAAAATGTAAGTAAGGTCAAGTGGAGAAGTAGTAATTTTGAAAATTGAGAAAAAACAATGGGGTCCTCTAGAAAAATGAAAATTTGAATTTATTCCAAACCTATCATTCAAAAACATAAAAAAATGCTCCAAATCTCTTATCCGCACCTATACATCAGAAATCATTTTGGAAATGAGATTTCCAATAGCAAGTCAAAAAAATCAGTATGCTACCAATACATCAAATAACATGAATGTAGAAAGATATCCTAGCCCAATAAAACAGTATGCTACCACACACCCCATCAAAGAAACCCCCTACCCATTTACACACTAAGTTTTCTCACACTCTTCAGAGATACCCATTACAAGAGCAAGGCTGCAAATATGTAGCTAATTTCAGCCCGTGAAACAAATTTTAATGATTTTTTATTGGCCCATATGCCAACAATTCTTTTTAATGATAACCAACAAAATTGTATGACCCAATTGTAAAACATTTGATAAAATGACAGATTCAACTACAGTGAAATCCTTGTTAACTTAAATTAGACATGTATCTAAGCTATCTATCACTAGAGCATAGTAATTTAGAATATCATCATTTAGAAAGTATACCACATTAAGTAGGCGGCCTTTGCAAATATATTCCCAAATGCCACATTTGCAGCTACATTATACATGAAACTAAGTTACATATTATTAGATCATAGTAACTTTAGATATCATCTTTTATGAAGTATACTAAGTAGGAGACCCAAAAAATGGGGCAGTTCATAGAGATTCCCAAATACCAAGAACAAGAAGGAAATGTTTGCAAATTAATAATCCAACACTAATTCTCACTCACAAGATTTTGAAATGAAACATAAAATAGTATCAACTGTATATATTCCCATTGGTTTCACCAATTATTGATGTGGGAAAGCTCAGGAAAAAAGGACAAAAGAAAAGTACGCAGGCTTTATCTGATTGTTCATATATCAATTACTCTGTCAAATCCAATTTCTAAAGCAGAGACTTATTTTCCGATTTAGTCAGAAACAAGGACCTGAACGAGCAAGTGCAAACAACATGTAACTAAGGATGCTGTTAGTAAGTCCACAGTAATTTGAGCCTAAGGTGTTGAAAAAAAATATAGATACGTGTCTCTTCCATAGTCCATGAAATCTACAAAACCTCCAAACTCCAGCTCCTCTTAAAACCCACCCACCTTACCAGGCCAACATATTCACAATAATGAAATCCTAAGATAACTGAAAAAAACAACCAAAATCAAGATAAAGAGACACTCACCTTCACATCAGTGGGTTGAAAATAGATGAAGAGAAAATACCCAACAACAGTCCCAACAGAGATCCCTACTCCAAACCCACATAGACCCAACAAAGTACTCACAAAACCCATCTCCAAATCTCAAACACCTCTTTCTTACAAATCAGAAAACCAAACCAACACTCCCAAGAAGAGAAAATCCTTCCTTCTTCCTTTGAAATAATCCTCCTCAACACTAATTCACCAAAGAACTCAAACCAAACTCTACTCTCTCCTCCAAAATCACCCAAATGTCAGCCCCTGCTTCAAAAACAAACAAACCCAGCTACCAAATCACAAAGAAAACAAGATCTTATCCTTCTCCAAAATCACCTTTCTTCCAAACCCATCAAAAAACTCAACCCAACCCCAACTTTTCTCACGTATCTCTCTCAAATTGCAGCTCCTTTTGCTTCAAAATTTAAAACCCAGATGGAAAAATCACATGAGAACAAAATTCTTTTCTTCCTTTCATCCCGGAGGGAACCAAGTCTACTTTTTCAGAAACCCCATATCAGGAGCACTAACTCTGCAATCTTTTCTCAAAAGCAAAGAATTCAACTTCGTGGGGGGGAGGGGGGGGGGGGAGGGATAGCGACTGTCGGCAAGAGATAGTGTGGTGGGGTTGGAAGTTGGATTGGTTACTGTAGCGTTTAAAGAGCGAAATGTTACCGAAAACAAAGCAGGTGAAATCTTTAAAAGCTTTTGTATCTTTTCCTTTCTGAAATCTGTTGTGTCTCTGAATTCAATTTTTACAAAGTATGGGTGGGTGAGCATCATCAAATGCTTCTTGTTTCCTGAGCTGTCAACAAACTTGGCTCGGCTCTGCTCTGCTCGGCTTGGGCCAAGATAGATGCCTCCAAAGCCTAGCTCAAGCTGATCACTGTTCAGGCTGTTCAGCTCATCTTGGCTAGGGTTCACTTGCCATGGGCTCAACTTGAGCTCGAGCTTGAGCTTGTAAATGGCCTTGAAAAGAAGTGGATATGGATGTGGCCATTTTATTATTGGGCTTGTTGATGAACTTGTTAATGGTAGTTCTCATATATTTACTTTTGATTTGTAGTTGAGCAGTTGAGTATTAGCTTTATTTATTTGGCTAGAGGCGGAAAAAACTAAACAGATACACTAACCTGACTCATGTCCTACATGAATTTGGCCCACTAAACCAATTTTGTAATATGTAAAAGCCAATCATGGTTAAGAATATTTTACCATAATTTAAATATGTCAGAATAGGATTGACCTACATAACCCATTTAATTTGCAGTTATTCAATTTTAATAAAGTTGTTAGGATTTAAGATTAACTTGGAATAACCCAAGTTTTGTTGGACTTTACTTCACGTATAACCAAACTCAATTACAACCTTAATACTCGAAATAAATCGACGTTGAGCCACATGGCCCATGCCATGCCTCTATATGTTAGATCGCAATAAACGATTGGCCCATATTGGATCCGTGTTATGCTTTTCTTGACCCGGGTCCGATATGGGTTGGCTTCAAACCGCAAATACCATTGATCAACCCAGACCCGGTTTTTCTAAATCCGACCTATTTCGCCACCCCTAATCTTAAATATTGGGCTAAGCTTGAACTTTAATAAGCCAGCTCAGTTTGAGTGGGCGCCGAAGCCTGGCTAAGTTCTGCTTGTCTGCTGTTCTTATTCTTACGTGTCTTGACTTAATTTATTAGTGCCTGCTTTTAAGGAAATTGCAATGTAGAGTGATAACTACGCCATATTTTCCACAGATAGGTTTATTTAAAACGGGATCTGCATGTAAGATTGTCTTAATCTTCAACCATGGGAATTTTCTAAAAACCACATTCACCTACATGTCAATAAGTTTATCCGCCCACTAGATATGATCTTACAAAGCTGTCTCTTTAACCACCCATCTACTACAATTTATATATATATTAAAGACCATTAAAGACTGGGGGAGTGACTTGCACGCTCTAACTTAAGATAGTATAAGTATACGGAAAATATTCAAGTGAAAATTAATTTTCATCTATTATATAAGAATATTTTTGCGGGACCCAACTAGTAATCCATCCAAATCTAATAATTAATAGGGAACTGCTTGATCCTAAGAATTTGCAAACTTCCGAATGAATTGAACCGTTGGATGAATGGTTAATATTTTTTTGAATATGAAGTCATTAAACTCATGGGCCACAAATGAAGGGATTATGAGTATGGGTTTGGGATCAAATTTGATACTTTGGATGACCTCACATAGATCTTTCCATCGTCCCTAGTCTCATCCCCAAATGGGGCCCACAATTGGGCCATATAGAAATGTTCTCATATAATATGCGAGAACTGGTTATAGCTCACCTGAATTTTACCACATATATATTTTACTGTATATAGTTCCAGCTTTCAAAATATTGAATTTTAGTTAGGAACAATATTTTTGGAGTTCGTAGAATGTGCATGTACCTATGAGCAGTTTAACATTTTTCACAAACTAGTAGACAAGAGGCCAACCAGGGTTACCTAAATCACTATACCACCTCCTGAACCACAATATGTCCACACCAATACAGACAATGGGTCAAATCTCTTTGGTCTCTCAGTATCAATCATTCTACAGTATTTTGGTTTAGGATTCAAAATCTGAATCCATTTAAAGTCAGACCCACAATTTCGTCATCCAATTTCTAAATTGCAAATGCTATAAAAAAAATTCAAACCAGTGCTCATTATATCAATAACTTGAAATTTAGATTTAAAATCCGACCCACCTGTAAATTATAAAAGTTGTTCAGCAATCCATAAATATAAATTATCTCATCCTACCTCGTACCACCAGAGATCATTGACATGAAGTAGACAACACCACTAAGATCCCACAATTCACTTAATAATCTTTTAAATTCTAAGGGGTAGTACAGTTTGCCTAAAACCACAGTTTGTACCTGGAAGTTGCTCAAAGGATTAGAAACCCTCCGATAACAAAGATATAAATATATATATATACAAATTAATAATTCCTCAACCACAAAACACATGGCTCTTCTCTCTCCTGCACTTTCTAACTTTCTTTTTTCTAATCATGTAAAAATTGACATGATATGCCGACACTAACTAATGTCGCCAAAGCCTTCTTTTCCTTGTTATTGTGGTTGTTAGAGCTAAAGACATTACTGTTGCATCTGCTGCTTTTGAGGTCTGCATGTTTCAACCACATTTGCATAAACTTGTCGTGGAATAACATATTCTGATGTCCCACTTCCCACCCATATTATCTTCGTCTTCTTCTAGGCTAAAGATAAGGGGCAAATTTTTCTACTACAATCTGATTGCATATTCTTTCAAGTGTGATCCAGCCAGTGGGTCCCATCTGCCTTATCACATGCTGGTAGGTTCCATCATTTGGACGCTTTCGATTGAGATGCATGTGCAATGCTGTCTTGTCAAAATCGAGACGCCCTAGATGGAGTAGCTTGTGGGTAGATTTGAATTTTATTATACAAGAGTCCTGGCCCCTGGGTCATCTTCTGATGAGAGAAAGGGGTAGAAATTTGATGGATACTAATCATAAAGGGAAGAGTGTGATGGAAAGGTTTGATTGTGCATGTGATTTTAGATATAAAAGTTTTATCTCAATCAACTCTTCACAACCATTAATTGAGGGCCTTTCAAGTTTAGCAACTACTTATTTTATATTTGATAGAGTAGATAGAAATGGAAGGTTTGAATTTTTTATTTTTTTTTAGGAAAAAGATCATGCCAGTAAAGAAATTAATAAGAGATGAGATCATAAGAACGGTTCCTTACCCCCAAGTAGTAAAGAGTGTTAATTCTTATTGGAAGGTCCTCAATCACACTCAAAATTTTATGTCCTATTTATAGAATACAATGAAATAAACAAGGAAATAATATCAAGATATCCTAATCATTTACCAAAAAAAAACCAATCTATCTTAATCATATTAATGAGAGATTGTCTCTTAATTATCCTAATCAAACTAATCATGTTATTAAGAATAATATCTTAAAAAATACTATTTTCTATATCAATGTTTTTATGAGATTCAACCCAAATGATGAGTGTAATTAGGACTAATGCCAAAATAAGGTGGAGTCCGGATCGCTTGTCTCGTAGGAACATTGTTTCATTCGACCAACATTGACCAGCCCATAACACTACAAATCCATTAGAGTTACATCTTATAAGAAACTATATAAATAGACAAAAACTGAAGAAAGAGATGCGTACTAATTTCACCCTCCAACCCAATCCAAACCTAGTTTCGTAGGAACATTGTTTCATTCAATCAACATTGACCAGCCCATAACACTACAAATCCATAAGAGTCACATCTTATAAGAAACTATATAAATAGACAAAAACTGAAGAAAGAGATGGGCACTAATTTCACCCTCCAACCCAATCCAAACCTAAACCTTACATGCAAATGGGTTGAGATCGAGTTGAGTAAAGAAATGTTACCCAATCCAATATGATCCATTGTGCTTCAACCTGCAAACTGGGTTCCATTAAACAGTCCCAAGGTGTGGGTCAACCACATTTTCTCTTTCCTAACAGTCAATCTTATCTAAATCAGACAATCTTATCTAAATCAGACCTGACCCAACCAATTGCCTCTGAAAGGGGTGTTGCTTTTTGTTTGTAAATGTTTCTGAGATGGTGAAGTACGGAGAAATTCTCTCCAGATAATTTAAAGACAGTGCAGTTTAGAGACAACTCCAGTGGAAGTTATAAACCTGTCATTATCACCATTATAATAACCTCTCTTCCAAGGGATGTCCATATCCTCCTGTCTCCTTTATTATATACGGGAAGGAGCTATTGCTACAGCAAATTACCTGTTGACTTGAATTACAGGTTTAAACCATCAGGCCAGGCTACAGCTTGGCATCTGTAATTTATCTTAGTGATTACTAGAAAAGGCATGATTTCACCACATTGAGTTTTCCCTTTTTTTTTTCCTAAATTATTTAACCAGCTAAAGTTTGTTGGCCTTTAAAATGTTCTCTGCAAAGAAATGATGACAAAACAGACCCAAGTTGGTGAAAGGTTTAAATGTATGAAATACACACCACTTTTGAGTATTAGATTTAAGAGATGGTGGATTAGTATCTATCATGGCATGTATAATGAGTAGATGTAATAAAAAAAAAATTTTATCTCTTTCCCCATCTGCAAGCATTTTTAGGGGTCGCTTGCCTTTTACGAATGGAATAGAAAAACGGATTTTACATTTATAAATGTTATATATGTGGAAGAGCTCTACCATGTTTGTCAAAATCACTATTTTGAAATAAATGTGTTTGGTTTTTTTGGGTATTTTTACAAATTTATCAATATATAATGATCTAAAATTTAAAGCTAAATGTCTGGAAACCTATCATTTAGATGAGAACATTAAAGGGTTCGGATCATGATCTGGGTGCCCAAAAGAGTGCAAAAAATCAGATTTATAGATTTAAACTCTTTGAACATTTTTCACAAATTTCTCCAAACTTATACAGATTTAAAATATGATATTAAAAGTCCTTGGGTTGATTAGATCAATAAAGGGCCACAAAAATGCAAATAATAATAAATTGAAAGGGTTCATGCCCACATGCTCGGGTGTTACTGCTTATATCACTGCTTAGTTATAATTACAAATGTAACCATTACCACCTCCTTTAAGTATGTAAATGAGAGGCTGGAAATAATTGCATTTACACACTATTTCAAGGTTTAGGGTCTATAAATGAGTGCAAACAAGAATGATGGTGCATAATAAATTGGCATATACATTGTTTACATATGTTAGTAAGTTCAAACAACTGTCCGGATTTCTAGCTCAATTGGAAAGGGGTGTAAATGTGTGAGTTGGAAAGAGTGCGTTGCTTCAAGTTTCTGATGTAGCCAAAACAAAACAAAAGACAAAAAAAAGAAAGGTGAAAAAAATTTAAAAAAATGACCCTAACTAGAAATACTTGTGCAAGATGGCAAACTTCGAGCAGGGGTGTTCATGGTGCGGTCCGGTGCTTGTTGCCCATTTAGTTGGTGGGCCTAACATGAAGGATCCAATGCAGCCAATGCGTATGAATCTCATGCCCAGCCAGCCCATAGTAGGCGTGAAAACGGCTCTCAAATTCGAGAAGTGCCCAAGATGAAATATCAGGTATCGACCCAACTTTTTGACCAGTCTATGATTTGGCACTAGGTTCTATAAGTTATTGGACCTAACATATGATAATAGGGATGTAAATGGGCCCCCAATTACCTGGAGCTATCGACCGGTTAAAAACCGGATTTGATTCCTTATTTAGGGCCCCATAAGTAAACGGGTCCAGGTCTGGGTCCTTTTTAGGAACCTTGACCTAAACAAGTCCAGATCCGATTCCACATTAGTTCCGACTTGTGGACTCGGGGCTCAACATATTACCTCAATTTTTTAGAATTTCCCCTAAAAAATATATTTTTTTCATACAATTCTCTACCGGGTCCACCATGGACCAGACTGGAACTGACCCGTTTACATCCTTATACAATAATGGATGCTTCTTATGGGCTAAAAGCTCAACCCAAGCCCAAGCCCAACCCTTTTGGAAAAATATGTATTACCAGGGATGAGAGCGGGTCTGGAATACCGAACCAGTAGACATGAATTTCTGTGGGTTTCGGATTGGGTTGGTCAATTGCCGAACCCATGGACCTGGATAGCTAAAACCACGACTGTATACCTTGTATTTTTATAGGTGTATTAAGTGAGTCTTGAACAGATGTAGATGGATTGGAGTCGGTTAAGGAAGGGTTCAGCCATGGCTTCAAAATTAAAACACGGCATCCACCAATGCCCAAACTTTTACACATCGGCTCATAAATTGGTAAGCAACCGATATTTAGTTTGTCTCAATCCTATTGCTGTAAAATAAGAAATGAAAAACTTGTAAATCTTCATTTGTTACTGATTTTAGAGTGTTTTAGATTTGAATAAAGTAAAAGTTGTAATACGAAGGAGGCGAGAATATGGTGCTAGTACTTTTTTTTTTTTTTTTTTAATTCTAAGACTGGATGGATCCATAAAAAATGGGTATTGGCCATGGCCAGAACATTTGTACATACCATACGGTTTGATTTCAGCTGAGTTTCGCAATCATGGGTCCAGAGTCCAGACCCTCTAGTTAAGTTCGGTTCCAGATTCGAGTATCTAAATTTAGGTTGGTGAGACCTTTCCTCCATGCTAGAAAGAATCAATTTTTCCCCCAACTTGATTATAATTATGTACTTTAATTAAAAGCTACTTTAATTATAAGGGCTAGCTCTTCTAAGCTCAAGCTTAGGATAAGAAGCTAGGAGCAGAATCACCAGTATCTCCTGCACCCCAAGAGAGGAGGAAAACTGATTTTACAAGCTAGATGAGTCAAATGCAAGAAAGGAAAATAAACTTATCCAAGAGCATGTAAATGTAACAGAAAGACCCAAGATTAATGTGGAAGGGAAGGAAAAGATCTGGGAATTAATTGGCATTGCAAGTTTGGTATTTTCTTTCCCAAGGGAAAAGTGACAGAGACAAACTTTTCTTATACAACAAAACATCAATCGCTTTACCACAAGGCAAGGAAGATACCAAGCCTCACTACCCCCTTAGCATCTTAGATGACTCTTTCTCCTGTGATGATAACCAGATCAAAAGACCACCAGTGCAGCACACAAGATCAAAAGGCCACAACACAACTTTTAATGTTTTCCTTGACTGGATATCAACCACTAGCTCTCAATGCCAAAACAAAACCCCAAACTTCATTCAAGATCAACTCATCCTTTGATCTGGTTGGTTGTCATTCTGTGCACAATCATCGCCATTGCTGTAGTCTTTGCAGCAAATGTGTGGTGGAGCCCACCTAGGGACCCACATGGGAATGGGGTTGGGGAGATTTCAAGAATTCCCTAGGATCTTCCTCCCTGTAGAAAATCAGCCCCAGCCGTGATTTCTATCATCTCTATATGGGCTCAAAAGTTTAATGGTCTATAATCCATTCGGATCGATACATAATCAATCCAATGGTCTATAATCCATTCGGATCGATATATAGGGCGCTTTCCAATAGAAAAGGCATCAAAAGTAAAAACAGTTTTCCACCGTGCTGAAAGTTTCATATTTATACGAAGACTTTTCCATGAGAAAAAGAGAAAAAAACTGAACCATGCTTTCCATGACTCTGCAGAAAACTGTTTCTGATGGAGTGGGGTGACTTGGTTTCTAACCAAACGCAGAAAAAGTTGCACAAAGTTGCCCTCACAGTGCCAAGGGATAATAAGGTAGTTGCGCGGAGGCGTTAACCAATTTTTTTGGCTAATATATTTCACAGCATGGGGCAGCTTGATATGAAGCTGAATTTTGACAAATGACTAATCCACGACCAGTCTTGCCATGCTTTCATTTTTAGGTTCTGCAACAGCCTCAACTAAAACTCCTTTAAGCCATTCTATTTTTACTTTTATATTATATTATATTTTAAGATTTTGCTTAGTTTCTCTTTAAAAAAACTACTAAAAAAGACCACTAAAATATGCAGTTTTCCATTATATTTGAAGCCATGATGCGAGCTGAACTTTGCTACTGTTCCAAAAAACAAGAGGAGGTAACACCCTTGCAACTTCTATGCTTGGGTGTAAATCATAATGCATTATATCAGTCACCCTTTTTAATTTTCCAACCTTTATGACCAAGCATCGGTTACTGGAAAAAATGAAACAAACAATCAAGAAAAACAAGCAAAAGACAAGGAAATGTTACATTTGCTACTGAGCAATCAAGAAATTGAAACAGGATTCCTCCAGATCTGTTGCAGTTCATCTTCTTAATTTTTGGATGGAGAACCGACAGACAAATGTAATATTATTAAAGAAATAAACAGCATATGAAAACCATAACAATTGGTAAGGCTTTTGAACTGAGCATTGTCAATACTCACTATTCAAGCCATCCAAAATACAAGGTTGGCAATGTACCTATATTCAGACCCAGTGCACATGTTTTATGATGATGCAGTGCATCAGCACTTACAGAAGGCATGAAGAGTTTCATCCAGGGCCTTTCGATCATAGTCACCGCTGAAAACACAGTTACCAAGAGGACCTTTTAGAAGGATGAGCCTTAGCAGGCCATCAGCCACCTTCTTGTCAACCTACAGTACCATATTACTTTGTTAAGAGCATGCACAAGTTGGGTTTTTTTTTTTTTTTTTTTTTAAAGGATTAAACATGAAAGTGTCCCTATCTCTTACAGCCATAGATGCCTTGAACTTCTCCACTGTCATAACATCGGGAGGGGCAGTTGGGAGCTTGGCCTGCTGTAAAATACTTAAAACCCGCTTCACGATTGAATCATCTATCCAGCCGAGACGGTATGACATGTCAACAGCCATAACCTGCCAGTGCCATCATTCATTAGAGCTTTTAACAAGCAAGATGAATGGAAGAAGAGTTACCAAGGTGAGACAAAAAGACAGTAGACAGTACCATGCCAGCTGCAACAGCTTCTCCATGGAGCCACTGACCATAGCCAAAACCAGTTTCGATAGCCTGAAAACATGCATGTTGGAAGATGAGAACTGTGCAACTGCTAGACAATACCGTTGGAAACCAGAGATTCCAGTCGCAACAAAGAAACATTGACAAATGAATGATATTTAGTTTCAAGAACACATTTACAATTACGAATTATTCAGAAAAGATAGATGTGGAAACTAAAATAAGGGTTTAAATTGTATAAGCCCAACAACTAAAACATGGGACATCACTATATAACTTGGAAATAAAAAAATGCAAATCCACGAGGAACTTAATTAATTGCTAGTGATTTCGAAATAGGCAAAGAATGGGTCCAATTGCCATAGGATTGGCCTGATTTCAGAATAAGAGCCTTTGCAGGCTATTTATGTCAGAAGTCTGATGATTCCTCTCTGGACAAGTTTGATTTACATTGCACAGATGAGCTGGTTGATCGGCAAGATTGGATGAAATAATCAAACTCTTGAGCAAAGAGAAGTCCCTTCCATTATACCATTTAGGGGAGGGTTGCATCAAAATAAACAGGAATGTTTTTGCAAATGGAACAAAATAGGCCTTTGAAAGGCCCTAATTATAGATTCAACTAAAACTTGAACCACACAGACCCAAAGATCATTGAATTAGTTGAAACTTGACAATGAATAATGAATAATCACATCGAATTCATGTTAGCTAACCTTTTATTTAAAAAAAGAAAGGAAAAAAGAAAAAGAAAAAGGGTGTAACAACCAACTTTTATGCACTTAAGCTTGTTCCACACTTCCACCCAAGTTTATATCCAGCCAAAGGGAGGAATACTCGTTTTTTTTTTTTTTTGAATGCTAGGAATACTCATATCTGACAGACTGACACCTAGGAAACAATGACACTAGAACAATATGCATATACAACCCCAAAAAATAAAAGACTCTAGAAACATATATAAATATGAAAAAAATTTATTGTTTAGTATTCTTCACAATTTGCACCCTATATAATGAGGAAAGCCTGTGAAGAAAGTCCAAACCTCATCTTGTGTACTACAATTGATTTTAAAGTCAGATGGAAAGTAGCAATATAAAGGTCAATCATGGAGAAAAGAGAAAAATATGATACAAACACCCTTCTTGTTGTTTCCATCAATCAATGCAATGTTCTTTCTCACTCTTAGTCACCTTGTTTAAAGTAAATAAGACTGAATTGCGATCTAGTTCTTTATGTAATTCATAGCTTCATTTCAAAACTAACGAAAAAAATTCAATAAGATATTACAAATAAACTGCCTACACGAAGCGGATCTGGTGCTCAGGACTAAGCCTGTATTGTGGGCTTCCTCTTGGTCTGTAATTAACCCCTGGCACCTACATCACAGCTCTAGTATTCAAAAACTTGCATCCTTTCTGAATGAATTTGATATCAAGGACTCACTTACGAGGTATTTTCTCGACACCGGGGTTGCTTATTTTACATGCATCTATCTATTCTCAGTTCTCACAGTTGAAGTCCCTCGATAATAATCAAGCCTTTCAAATAAAGGATAAAGTTGTTGAGCCTGAGATAACTCTAAAGCTCATTGCAAAATTAAGACGTTCCCATGAAGTTCCTCACTTTGATCCTACTCATAATATCACAAAGTTAGTGGAGGCCTCGCGGCCCTCGCGGCCCTCGCCCATCTAACATCTGCTTAGATAACCTTTGTTGTCCACATGGTCACCATATTTCTCTCAGCTTGTACTACTTCTAATCATTGGGCTGCTGTAGTATGTGTTCTCAGATATCTTGTAGAACTTTCCTCCCTTAAGCAACTCATCTCTCATTATGCCCACACTTGATCAATGATGTTAGTGATCCTCTCCGTACTACAGGATTTTGTGCTTTTTTATCAGTGACTATCTAATCTCTGGAACAGTGAGAAAATATCTATTGTATCTCAATCTCCTGGAGAAGCTGATTATAGGGCACTGGCACACACCACTTCAGAAATTGCAAGGCAGTGTTGACTATTATAGGATATTGGAGTCCTTCAAAAGCAACATCCATATATTGTAACAATTTTAGTAGCATTCATGTTACTCATGATGACATCTTTCATAAGCAAATACACACACATGATACATGCATATATATCATACACCGAAACCAAATACACTTAGGCCCTGTTTGCTTGCATTAAAATACATAGGAATTAAATACATAGGGTGGTTAAAAATGAAGATCAAAGGTGAGTTTCCACAAATGAGCATCAAATAGCATCTTGTTTTGATTCTATTTCTCTAAAAGAAAATGTTATTTGAAGCTCATTTTTAAAGTTCACCTTTAATCTTCATTTTTAACCACCCTATGTATTAAATTCCTATGTATTCTAATACAAACAAACAGGGCATTAGTGTATCATATCTTCATCATAAGCTCCATTTCGTCTAAGCATAAGTTATCTAATTCTTCACAAGACTCCCTCAGCAATCTGATCATTATAACAGATTGGCATTCTCTCAATTCTTTCATTCAACATATCTGAGCTTGAAGGGGTGCTAAATTGAGAGAGAGAGAGATCAGTTTTTCGCTTCCTAGACTACCATGTGACACAGTGCGGGGGAAGAGGAGATTAGCCAAAGGGCTTAGGGTAGGATGTCTTGGTCTCACACCAAAGACAAGAAGCAAACTGGCGATAGAAAAAACTCAATCTTTTCTTCAATTCAATGTAATGTGTCCCAAAGAGAGGGAATTACATCCTTATATAATTGTAGGCTGAGCACTAACTTAGCAATCAAGCAATTATAAAATTAGAAACTGCCTAATTATTGTTAAATCACAGCAATTACTAGAATCTAGGAAATCTACTGAATCTAGGAAATCCACTAGAAGATATAAAACTAGAAACTGCCGATGGAGAGAATCTTGGGGAATCCCTCATTGCTGGATCTTGTGGGCCTTGGGCCTTCTGGTATAAACCTTCAGACAAGAACCATTAATCTGGCCTACATCACCATGTGGTGGAAAAGGAAACATGCCTCTTTGCTCCCTCAAACTACTACAATGTAGTATTATTCCACTTCCACGCACACTACACTATTCCTTTGTTATGATATGTAAAAAGAGGACTATTTTTTTTTTTTTGGTGTGTAAATTGTAAATCTCTAATATGATAGGACTGTTGTAAATAGGTGCCTTGTCCTACAATTTGAGACACATGGTTCCACCAAAATCTCTTACTATATTCCTTCATTGTTTATATTCATATGAAAGTTCAAGTCTCAATATAAGGTTTTCCATGTCTATCACCAACCACCTCTCTCCTATCAGCATCGATGCAGTTCCCTTCTATCAGAAAAGTACTAAACACATGCATCATACAAAGTAATACACCACACCACACCACACCACACCTAACCACATAATTATTCCATTTAACCACATAATTATTCCATTTATGTTATAGAATTCCTAATCAACATATGAACAAGCAAACAGATGCAGGAATTTATTAGCACCAAAAACGCACCCAAAGAAAGAGCACATCACAGTCAGATATCAAAACTTACATGGCCAAATGTATGACCCAAGTTCAATGTTGCCCTGAGTCCACTCTCCTTCTCATCCAAGGAGACAACCTCAGCTTTGTTCTCACATGACCGCTTGATAGCATAAACCAATGCACTTGGGTCCCTGCACCAAATTTAGCAGGGGATGCCAAAAACCTTAAAATCCTTCAAAAATAATGGATAGGATTATGATACAAATGTACATCATAAATAAAAAGATAGCATCACCAACCAATATCCACTGAAGTAAGAACTTAGAGCCATCACATATAAGGAGATACCATAACAATAAATCTCAATGTAAAAGCTTTTGCAGCAACATACAAAAAGAAAAAGAAAAAAAAAATGTATCAACTTTCTGATACCTTGCTAATAGGGCATGCATATTCTTCTCTTGCCACTCAAAAAACTCCGCATCCCTAATGAGTCCATACTTAACAACCTCACCAATCCCAGAAGCTAATTCCCGATCAGGCAATGTATTTAATGTGTCAGTGTCTACCAATACACATTGTGGTTGGTAAAAGGCACCAATTAAGTTTTTCCCTAGTGGGTGATTTATCCCTGTTTTCCCCCCAACAGAAGAATCCACCTGCAGAAACATTTGACACATTTAGCACATATAATTATATATACTTTGTTTAGATGTATAATTCAAAAACATCAAACAAGATAGAAGACCTGGGCCATGAGAGTTGTTGGAATCTGGATGAAGTTGACACCGCGAAGAAAAGCAGCAGCAGCAAAGCCACACATGTCACCAATGACTCCGCCTCCAAGGGCAACAAATGTACTACGGCGATCCAACCTAGTCTCAATAGCCTTATCGAAGACCTTCATGAGAGTACCCTGTCGTAGTATGCATAGAAATAAATATTCAGGACTACAATCCTACACAATAAGAAAGCATAATACAAAATTGCAACGTCAATTACCCACCATCTCCTTATACTTCTCCCCGTCAGGTAGAATCACAGTTTCAACTGATATATTCGGGTTCCCATAAGTCAATGCATGAATAACTTTATCCAGATACAGCGGTGCTATTGTTGTGTTAGTCACTATGAGAACTCTCTTCCCATGGACATGCCTGAGAAAAAGGATTATTATAAAGAACTCAAATTCAGATCAGAACTTTCACTCTCTATGATATGCACAAAATTTAAATATGCAAATTAAAAGTAAAATCTGGTGCAAACTTCAAATCCAAAATTGGAGATGCAAAATCATCGTGTATATTATATAAAACAAATGATTTTATGCTCAGGGGCTCAGTGGGGTCAATTGACCCCGCTGAGATATGAAATAATATTAAAAATAAAAAAATTTGATCTCATTTAATTTATAAGTTTGACCCCACTGAGATATGAAACGGTATTAAAAAAAAAACTTTTGATCCCACTCAAGTTAAAAGTTTGACCCTACTGTAGCACTTGGTTAATTTTGGAAAAAAAAATCCATCTTTAGATGATAAGTGTTATTCCCCAAAATAAATTATTCCCACAAATATAACCCTAATTACTCCTAGCCAAAACCCTAATTACTCTTGGCCTTTATCTCAACCATTCAGCCCTTAGAAAGAACAACAAGAAGAAACAAGAGAAAAGGAGGAAGATTCATATTGGTGAACTACAAAGAAAAAAAGAAAGAAAGAGGAACAAGTCCAGCCCGGGCGGAAAAACGCAGGTGCGTCTCCCTCTCTGCAACATCTCCCTGCTCTGGTCTCCATTCTCTCTCGGTCTCTCCTAGTCTCCTTAGTCCCTTCTCTCTCTCGTTTCTCTATTTTTTTTTCCTTCTTTTTATGTCGGTTGAGTGGCCCTCTCTCCCAGGCTCCTGCCCTCTTGATTTTAATGTTCATTCCAGCTGTCTACTTTTCTACTTTTATCCTTTGTTTAATGGCAATGCTTCTTTATTCCACTTCAGGTCATCCAACGGCCACCTATAAGGCTATAACCTATTGTTGCCTTTCTAAACGATGTGGACATGTTATCTGATCTCTTTGCAAAAGTTATCTCCAACATTTTATTAATTTTTTTATTATCTGTTTGTACTTTTTGTGAAGTACTTTTATATAATATTTATATATATATTTTTGCAGTGAATGTGATTCCAGTGGTGCCTTGTTGGGTCAAGAGACTAGACTACTACAGTACTATTTTATCTTGTCCTAGCCTGAAGCCTTGGTATGGTATTGCAAATAGATCTCAACAATTGAGTTTTGCAATTAATTGATTTTTCCCCTCTATTATGCACTAAATGTATGTGCATATACATTAATACATGTCAAATTTAATATTTCTTTTGCCCTTAGGTTTGTCCTTCAATAGCTATTAATTTATGCTTGTGCTTATTTAAATATTCAGGCAATATTCTAATTTACTATGTTATTATTTCTTCTATAGTTCTGCAATTATGGAAAGATATTTTAAAAGGAAATCGCCTATGGCAGAAGGCTCATCTCCAGCCCAAGAATCTTGTGGCGATAATCCCATACAAGATTCTGTTAAGCAAAGTCGTTTAGACTTGACCAATCTTCCTACGGATCCTGGGCTACGACCAAAAATCTCATCTTATCATCCTAATGATCAAGATGAGATTAGAAGAGCATACATACAAAAGGGTCCTTCTCAACCTGTTAGCCACAAATTCCCTCAGAGAGAAATTGGTGAAATGTTGCGTCGATTTAATCCTGCTTGGTTCAAGAAGTATGGGAGTTGGTTAGAGTATAGTATTGAAAAAGATGCAGCGTTTTGTTTGTGTTGCTATCTATTTAGGCCTGATACAAGTAAGCAAGCAGGAGGTGATAGTTTTGTGACGGGCAGATTCACAGCCTGGAATAAGCATGAAAGGCTAGTTGTTCATGTTGGAGCCCCTAATAGTGCGCATAACCAAGCTTGGAACAAGTGTCAAGATCTAATGAAGCAAAAGCAACATATTCAAAGTGTTTGTTGTAAGCAATCCAAACAAGCTAAGATTGAATATCGGACTCGCTTAAATGCGTCAATTGATTGCATAAGATTCCTACTGCGCCAAGGATTAGTTTTTCGTGGCCATGATGAATCTGAAGATTCAAGTAGTAAAGGAAATGTCCTTGAGCTACTACAATTTTTAGCTAGTCACAATGAATCAATTAATGAAGTTGTGTTGCGAAATACTCTGAAGAATAACAAGCTAACCCACCATGATATTCAGAAAGACATTGTTAATGCTGCTGCTTGTGAAACCACCAATGCCATCATCAAGGATCTTGGGGATGAATTATTTTCCATTTTAGTGGATGAATCTCATGATGTGTCGGTCAAAGAACAAATGGCTATTGTTGTGCGTTATGTGGACAAAGGGGGGATTGTTACAAAGCGTTCTCTTGGTATTGCACACGTGGTAGGTACCACCGCTCTCTTACGCAAGGGGGCAATTGATTTATTATGTGGATTGAGGCATGGATTGAGTTTATCAAGATTACGTGGGCAAAGGTATGATGGAGCCAGTAATATGCAAGGTGAATTCAATGGTCTTAAAACTTTGATAATGAGAGAGAATGAATCTGCTTTTTATTTTCATTGCTTTGCTCATCAACTTCAATTGACTCTTGTGGTTGTTGCTAAAAATCACATTGATATTGCTTCACTTATGTCCTTGATTACTAGTTTGGTGAATGTTATTGGAGGCTCATGTAAACAAAGGGATATTCTTCGAGATGCACAAGTTGCTAAAGTTAGTGAAGGATTAAATGTTGGTAAACTTTCAAGTAGACGAGGTTTGAATCAAGAAACTAGTCTTAAACGGGCTAGTGATACACGGTGGGGATCACATTATGGAACTATTTTGAACTTGATTGTGATGTATTCTTCTATAATTGATGTACTTGAGTTTGTTCAAGAGGATGGCACACTCTCCAAGCAAAGAGTTGAAGCTTGTTTTCTTATGGGGTCGGTGCAATCTTTTGATTTTATCTTTAGCTTACACTTGATGAAAAACATCTTGGGGATCACAAATGAGTTGTCATTAGCATTGCAGAGGAAAGATCAAGATATTGTGAATGCCATGAAATTAGTTAAAATGTCTAAGCTACAATTGCAGAAAATGAGAGATGATGAATGGGAATCTTTATGGACCAAAGTGTCTTCATTTTGCAACAAACATGGTGTTTCTATCCCGAACATGGATGATATATTTGTAGTTCCTGGGAGGCCACGACGCAAAGCCCCTCAAATTACAAATTTACACCACTACCGTATTGAACTATTCTACACAGTCATCGATACGCAACTTCAAGAGCTCAACATCCGTTTCACAAAGGTTAATACCGAGTTACTTCTTTGTGTGGCTTTCTTGAATCCCATGAATTCATTTTCTGCTTTTGACAAAGAAAGGTTGGTCCGTCTTGCTCAGTTTTATCCCTCTGATTTTTCTGCAATAGACCTCGTGGCACTTGACTATCAACTTCAAAACTACATTGATGATATGCGCTCTAGCAACGAGTTTTTAAAACTAAAAGGAATTTGTGACATTGCTAGAAAATTAGTGGAGACAAAGAAGGATATTGTATACACATTGGTTTATTTGCTTCTAAAATTGGCGTTGATTTTACCAGTAGTGACTGCAACTGTAGAAAGGGATTTTTCAACAATGAAGTACGTAAATAACAGATTACGTAATCGAATGGGAGATCAATGGATGAATGACTATTTGATCACATATATTGAAAATGATATGTTTGCTAGTGTTGATAATGAAGCTATTATGCAACGATTTCAACACATGAAAATCCACCGAGGGCAGCTGTAGGAGTTTATGCATTTGAAATTTCTTTTTGGATTAAGAGCTACTAGTAATAATGAATTTAAATTTAAATTTATTTATTTTTTAAAATTCAATATTATCTTTGTCGGATTCTCGAAAATAGATTATTTGATAATTTTATATTATATTTGTCGAATTATCAAAAGTAGATGATGGATGTTGATAAAGGAGAAACTAAATTTATTCTATTTACGGAAGGTATGTCTTTTGTTGACCCCACTGGCTTGAATTCCTGGAGCCGCCCCTGTTTATGCTGGCATCAATCAATACCATGCAAATGGCAGCTAATCGCCCGATTCAACCCATGTGAGACCTGCATTTGCTTGATCAAATCTATTCATCTAAGGCTACCCTTTCTTTGCATGGGAATTGGACTAAATTTCATTCCAACGAGTAAGATGCACTGTTGGGCAAATTAGGAGTTGAAAAATACAACTTTGTATTTCACACATAGTCAACCAATGGTGCATCTCACTCGTGTTAGAGTGAAACTTGCATCATCGTCCCTAAACAAAGGGAGACATGTGATAAGAGTGAAATCAATCAAACAAAGGCAGGCCCCACAAAAGCTAAATCAGGCGTAAGACAGCATGTTATCATCTCTATTGGAAAATGTAGCTAGCTACCTCTTATAATTTTCCTTATGTCTGAGCAAGTATTTTTACTAGTCAAAGTTGATTAAACTGAAAATTACGAACTCATGCATAATGATCAGACCGGCCATCTGATATAAGTCCCAACACCACTCTATCAGCTCATGAAGCATACTGATTTGGGTTATGCTAATTAACTGCCTAATAGATAGACTTTTGCAGTTTTGCTCTTCTTAACCATCATTTCTGAATGCTTTCAATTGGTTAGGTAGCATCATCAGATCAGTACAATTTAAAGGCCATCACCAACAACTGTCCCTAATAACACTTTTTCAGCAAATCAACAAGTTCCCTTTGATTTGAGAGGATTCCAGAAGGCATTCAATTCTTTCAGCTCTCCAAACTCTCGAATGTCCATAATTCCAAATGCTCGAATTTGGAGGAAACAGAATTGCTAGACTCTGGAATCCTCCCAATTCGCAACACGAATTGCCCCAAATTCTCTCAATCAAAGCCATAAAATTAAACAACAACAACAACAAAGTTGCAATCTTTCTGCAATTGGAAATCGAAACACCGAGATTTTAGAAATCAATACCTCTGAAGAAGATTCGGTTCTTCCAGCAGACCAGATCCAATATAGATCGGATAGCTCCGATCCTTCAAATCGACCTCGACGACGGTCGAGACCCTCTCGCTCGTCTCTCGCGGCATAGGCGGCTCCATCACCTGAGCCGATTTGACAGAGATTCTAGACAGGTGCCGGTCGGATCTCGTGATCGGTCCTCCGATCCGGCTCGAATTCTCCGGTCCGTCACCCGATCGGAGAGAAGGGATGCGGGTCCGGCGAAAAAGGCGGGAGGTCTGGGAAGGGAAGAGGGAGAGATCGGAGGAGGGTTTTGAAGCGAAACGGAGAGGAGGAATTCGAATTGCAGAAGAAGAAGAAGAAGAAGCCATGAATTCGGGTTTGGTGGGGGTTTTCGGCTTCTGAGAAATCTGGTTTTGATTCTTGCTTGTGATTTGGGAACTCTACCACCACCTACTCCAATAGAGAATGGACTCGAGCTATAGCGACTACGAGAGCTTTTGGAGGGGGAGAAGAGGAGATGGGAGTAGGTGGAATTATCGACGCGTGCGCATGTTGCACGTGCAGGATCGCAGTCCGAACTATAACCAAATGGACAAAACCGACACTGAGGATACCCGCAATCGAAGAGCGGCCCCACCCACTTAAGCCCATGATTACAAAATGCCCCCACACAGTGTATGTGTTGCTGCTAATGGTTTGGGCAAGAGAATCACTACAGCAGTGAGAGAAGTCTTCAAGAAGTTTGTGAAGACAGTGAAGCCTCTTTGTGAGAAGTTCTCTCCAAAGCAGAAAGCAACGATGCCACTGAATGCTCTGTTTTCCGTCTGTTAATCTGTTTGTTAATGCAGGGAGAGCATTTCTACAAGAAAATCCGAGGCTACCTGTGACCCGACCCACATGTAAAAAAAAAAAGGAAAAAAGAAGGAAAAATCGGATTGCAACCTTACCTTGCATGAATGAGCGAAGTCGAAAATGCAAGTTTTCCTCCTCTCGAAGTGGAGGAGAAGTTGTAAACTCAAATTTTTTACCTATGCAAGCGTACCTTTTCCCTTTCCAAATGCCTGCTCTGGTATTTGGATTTGGAGCTGATTTAAGGGGAAATTATTAGTATTGGTGTGAGAAGCCCATGCTAGATGAAGCAAGATGGGAGAAAGAGCAAATAAAAGATAAAGATTTGGGCCAATTGGGTGGGCCCGTAATGATACAGCTCTCTAACCCAAGGTATAATAATAATAATAATTGTACTCACATCTATATGTCTAATTTAATAAATGGGTATGGTCAATGGTCAAATGTGTGGGGTTTATTATGCTTTTTAATTATTTATTATTTATTTAAATCATTTTAACTGCCCGACCTTAATTATTCTTGATTAAGGGTTAATCATGTATGATATAGGGTTGAATGCATAGTATCATGCCACCATTGTCGTATTACCTATCATAATTATTAACTAACTCGCGCAATTTACTAATTAAGTTTATTATTACATTAACTGAAATTTGCATGAGTATAATTTGTAGTTATGCATGGTACTGCTTTAAGTCTCAATTAGTACCCCTTACCTTTATTGTAAGGACCCTACTCTCGATTACTAATGAAATTAACATTTTTACGTTTTATCGCCGAAATTATCATTTTGATAATAATTAGCTTAAAATTATCAAGATTATCGGAAAATGATAATTAGCCCGCACACAACATGATAATGAACAAGATTTTGAAGTAAATATATGAAAATGGTGTAAATAAATGGATTGGGTATGTGAAACTCGAGGTGGGAGGGATTTATACGAAGATTAGAAGTGGAGGTATAAATTTTTGCTAAAAAGTAGGTAAGAATTATAAATAATTAGAAACGTGATAATAGATTGGATAATATTAGTTGACATGCATTTGATAAAGAGTTGGATAATACATTTAATACCGGCCCACACGTTATGCAATTAAAGTAGGGCTTACATCTTGTGCAATTACAGCTAGCCATGCATCTTGATCAAATTTGTTTGGAAATTGTAAATGATAGTATGAATAGGATGCCCAATATTGAGGAAAGAGGAAAACGCGTATAATGAAAAAGTTAAAATTATTGGAATAGTGTAACATAAATTTCGAAAAGGTGAGAGATGATTCATCACATCAGATTGCATTTATTAAGGGTAGAGATTGAATGAAAATAGAACAATCTACATATTGGTCCTTCATTGGTGGTAACAAAAGTAGGCCCATGCTGAACACGGACCATAATTTTTTATTTTTTAAAGAAATATTAAATGAATTGTAAGAATTTAATAACAAAGTTTGACAAAGATAAAATCTGTCACAAAATTCCAGCTTGTTGGCAATCTCTTATAATCAAATCACAAATATATAAAACGTTCTTTAAATAGGGTTCACTTGTAATCAATTAGAGGTTCGGACCTTGTCAGGCACATGTATGTCTTTATGAATTTGCAATGATCTCAGTTTGATACTAAGTGACCAATGTGCATCATTGCATTATATATGATGACCGGCTATGGAGGCATGACCCGGATTTAAAATGGAAGTTTCTCAATGGGATAAACTCGAAAGAGTCAAGAAAATTACGGAAGAGATTAGAGGGTTGGGAGAGAATAATTTATATTTTAACTAGTACGAGAGGCTCGTGCCCAACACAGGCCAAAAAAAGAAAAAGAATATATTTATATATAAAAGCAATATCTGTACCTATCAAATAAAACATAACAAAAAAATTATTGAAATATGAAAAAAAAAATTGTACAGGAAACAAGACGTGGGAAGGAATAAGGGAAATATAAAGATTTGGATTAATTAGGTTGGCCCATAATGATATAGTACGTAGTGGCCTAATTGCTAGGAATAAAGAAGTTTAACACTGCTAAGTTATACAGATTTAGATTAAATATCAAGGTCAAATTAAGGACATAGAACGTACCAATCGTTATCAAAATTATTGTATATAAAAATATAAGATAGGAATACCAAATTATTGTATTTAAGTGGGTCAACTTTTATGGAGTGATATTTGATCTAGACTCATAAAAAACATTGTCATTATTTTGGTTGATTTGGATATCTTTTAAAAGTGCGCTCAATGAGGACATGTAGAAGATGGGTCCATTAAGGAGTATCATGAAATTGTCATTGATCCATTGAGCGTTAGGTTATAAAAATTTTAAGCGGGCCAAACTTTTATTGAGTGGAATTTGATTGGACCCAAAAAATATGGGGCCATTTATATTTATTGGATCAAATTTTTTAATGGGCCAATGAGGAGTGTCTTGGAAGAAAAAACTTCTTTGGGATGTTTTTAATTTTAAGAAGTAAAGTATTGGGTATGAATATATTTAAATTTTTTTTCTGAATCACTATCATGATTATTGAGCCAGATGAATATGTATGGTCCTTTGATCATGCCATGTCAGCTAATATGAATATTCACATAATATATTTACCATGTTTCACATATCATGACGATACAAATATTTCCAATTCAATGATTAAAATTGGGTTCCCATTTTAATTATAATATAATAATCCAAAATGGCCAATTGTAGTTAGTATCATAAAAGAGAGATTTTAGGGATAATCAAATATCTCAAAAGATTTCAAATGATGTAATGAGACAGGTGTGCCACATATCACTGCAAAACTCCAGGAGGGAGAGCCACGTGTCGCTGGCTTGAAGTTGCTAGCCGAGCATAGTCTGCTTGGAATGATCAAGCACGAAACCGACCCATGATAGACTTATAGAAAAAAAAAGAAAAAAAAGAATAGTTGCTTACCCAGTCCTAGGCCAACTCAATTGGTATTGTCATATCACCTTTTGTGAGAGGGCACATATTTGAGTCCCCCCATTACTACTCCATCCTTTCTAATTATTTGTATGCTCTCAACCACCGAGTCCAAATAAATAAAATATGAGCATGGCCTATCCATTATAATGTAAACCCCATGTCCGACTCAAAGCGAGCCGGGCCAGATTCATTAGGACCCTTACAAAAAATACTTTTCTTTTTAAAAGATAAATTTAAAAAACTACTATTTCACCTTTTGATTCCACCGAACCTATATTTTTATTGTATCTTGTTTTGACCTTTTACTTTACTTCACTTCATTGGTAAGGTGAATTTACCAAACAAGCAATTTATTAGTTGTTGTGATTTGGTGTTATTGCATTTAAACGTTAATCATTCATGCTCATCCCCAAACCCCAACCAGTGACCCGACCCATATGTAAAAAAAAGGAAAAATCGGATTGCAACCTTACTGTTGCATGAATTAGGTGCATAGTCTAAAAATGCAAGTTTTCCTCCTCTCTGAGAGGAGGAAAAATTGCACCATGCTATTAGAGTGGAGGAAAACTTGCAAGTGGAGGAAAAGCTTTAAATTTGATTTTTCTACCTGTTCAAGCAGGCTTTTCATTTTCCTTTAATATAAAACTAGTGAAAACAGGCCAGGGCCAACAAAATCAAAATATAAGCACGTCAATAAGCTGTCATAATAACAATAAAAATATTTGAAATTTAAAAAGAAAAGACCATTAAAAGAATGCACAAGTTCAAAGAAATGTTAAATTTGTTAAAACTATAAATGTTGAGTCTGGCATCAAGCTATGAAATTGAAAGAAATTAAAACACTGAACTCCGTAGTTTCATTTAGTTGACCATCATCATTCATGTGGTATTGTGATTACCAATCATTACAATTAAATGAATCTTAAAAATTATGGAAGGTTGAAGGAGAGAAGTATCTTTGATTGAGTTGGAGTGATTCGTGGTGCTCCACTTATGATTAGGGAAAGTTTGATATACTGTATATATATACCAGGGTCGTGATTTTGAGCCATTTAATTTAATAGGTGAGCCCCACCAATAGATTTATTGGTCTTAGGGTTAGAAGGATCCAAATTCAATACTGGACTTCCATAATTTTGAGGACCAAATCTCTAAAATGTAGTAAAAGAAACAGTAGTCACATTTTCTTTCATACAAACCATAAATCATTGGTTCACACGAAAAGCCAGTGGCTTCCAAAGAAAAAAAAATACATATAATGGGGCTCACAATTTTGATGAGATCGGGAGATATTGCACAGACATTTAGTTTTGTAACATTTTAGATTGTATTTAAAAGTTTTAATAGAAAAACTTCTTTGCGCAACCCTAGAAAGTGAGTGCCACGTATTCCTGTGAAGAGGAAGAGGCTGATGCTTTAATATATATAATAATTTTCAAGAGGTGAAGATTGGATGGTCAAAGGAATAGCACCAATTAGGGGTTTCTAATCCGTACACTCTTTAGCACCATGCATCTTTAATCCTTCACTCTTCATAACCTATGAAAAGGGGGTGGCAATTCCTTACCATTGCCATCAACCAGATTAAAAGTCTAACCCTTAGCAATATATGGTTCGGACCAATCCTTTTTCATTTTATGGGTGGGTTAGTTAGAACTTGACATTTCCGATCCAATTAATAAATGATTTATAGGGTTAAGTATTCCATTTTTTATATTTGACCATAATTTAACGCAACTAATTACACAATGACTCACAAATCTTATAATTAAAAGTTTTAACTTCTAAGCTAGTTTTGGGTTGCATTTTCTAGTTTGACTCAAGCCTCTAGATGCTAGCCTAGTCATAGTTCTCTACTCGACCCGACCCGACCCGACCCGACCCAATCCAAGAATACTTCCTCTGCCTCAAATGTTCCTCATATTGGAATTTTCTACATCTTCTATCGCATTCCTCTCTCTTACTTGGCAAATACTTAATAGCCTCGACTCAATATTCAATACATAATCAATCAACTCGCTGGCAAGGAAAACTCTAAAATGGAAGGAAGAGATTATGGTCTTAAAAGAATCTGAAGATTGATACATTCCATTTTCAGATTTCAAACCTTCCAAAGACTTCAAACCTTCTAAAGCCATTGCATTCCCATTATTTGTTTATCTTCTCCAGTGTAACAAAAAAAATAATAATAAATTTAGTGGTGAATGTTTCACATTTTTGAAACCCCCATGCAAATTTGTCTCCATAACATGCTTAGATGCGGGACACCTAAGGCCTTGTCCACCTAGACGCGGGACAAACAATGCAAAAATTCCACGTGCATTTAGAAGCTTTAAAATGAATATGATGAAACAATCCCTGTGCATCCAATCCGGTCAAAAGGAGACAGTCAATCCCCAACTGAATTCAACCCTTTCTTGTTCAAAGCCCCCCATTCACCACACCTTATTCCAAGGAAAATTTTGTGTTTGTGTATATGAGAGAGAGAGAGAGAGAGAGAGAGAGAGAGAGAGAGAGAGAGAGAGAGAGAGAGAGAGAGATGTTGAACTGAACATAACGTCTTAACCGCCTTTCATTCCCCATGAAGAACAGCAACAGATTAAAGCCCACCTCCCTTTCCGGGTCATCTAAATGCTTTCTCCACCAAAGAACCGATCTTTCCTCTCTCTCCCACAGACACCCATGCTCCTCACTTTAAGGCCAACTAGACCACCTTCCTGAAAACCACACACCCGGGTCTCCTCACCCCAAGAGGATTCCCCCTGGTGCAACTACACCTTAGAACAAAAGGCCCCCCTCTGACATTTCCATTTCTCCTCTCTCTCTCTCTCTCTCAATCAAGCTGCACTGCTCCATCACCTGCACAATACAAGATTATAAGACTGCGGGCCAAGAAGAAGCAAAAAAACAAGATTACCCCATTTCAGAACAAGTGTAAAATTATGTGGTCTTCGTACATCATGTTTCTTCTGAAGCTTGTTTGCTTATTCGCCCTTGCCGCAACTGTTTCAGCGAAGGGGAAGGGGAAGGGTGTGACAGGTGTGACTTATGACGCGGAGTCTTTGATCATTCATGGAAAGAGGGAGCTCATCTTCTCAGGCTCCATCCATTATCCTAGAAGTACTCCACAGGTATTTGTTGCCATAGGATTGGTATTTTTTGGTTAGGATATATATATAACTGACCCAACATAGTTCGGACAAGGTTTTAATGATGATAATGATGAAGCCACACACACACACATATATATATATATATATATATATTGGTATATTTCTTCTATTGATTATTGAGGATATGGGTTTGGGATTTTGTTAGATGTGGCCGGACTTGATTGCGCGAGCAAAGGCAGGTGGTCTGAATTGCATCCAGACTTACACCTTTTGGAATGGGCATGAGCCCGTTGAAGGTCAGGTATGTAAACACATCAGTTCCATTTGAGATGGGAGTGAGTGAGGTACTTTTTTGTGTTAATGTTTTCAACAGTAGGTATCATTTTATGAGACTGAATAATATGAAATTTGTGAAACTTGCTGGGGATTGAAAGGACTCATTGTGAATTACAGGGTGGTAGGCCAAATATCAATATGATTTCTATTTGAAGCCCCAAAAATTCAGTAAACCTTGGAGCACTTATAATTTTACGGTTGTTATCAATAGATAATATTGATAATTGGCCTACCTCCATAGTCCAATCGAAATTGAAACCTGCAGAATTGCATGCTAACATATGATTCATGAGCATCAAGGTGGCCTCAAAGAAAGTTCCATAAATTTAGTTTTTCGTGGCTGGTCCTTGGCAGAATTTTCCTCCATTTTGATGCTTTCTATGATAAAATTGATGTGATATTGGGAAATTAGTTACTTGGGTTGATGGAGATTTTTTTGAATTGTAGTACAATTTCGAAGGAAGGTATGATCTGGTAAAATTCATCAAGGAAGTGGACAAGCAAGGTCTGTATGTGGTTCTGAGGATTGGGCCCTTCATCCAAGCTGAATGGAATCATGGGTACACGCTTTTATCTTTATTTATTTTTTATTATATACTTTCTAATCTTTAGAGAATCAACTCATGTTGAAAATACAATGGTTAATTTTCATTTCTGATGTCTGTGGGTCTTCTCAGAGGATTACCATTTTGGCTAAGAGAGGTCAAGAACATGATTTTCCGTACCGATAACGAGCCATTCAAGGTTTTCATCTCCCCTATCATTCCTTATTTTCTTCCTGATGATGACCCCTCTTGGCTTGTTTGTAAGGTTTACAATGAATGTGGAATTAGGACCTTACATACGCAAATTAAGCTTTATATGAATCAAATGGTTCTTAAAACATCATTTAGGGAACCTAAATTATTTTCTTACACTTGACTACTTAATTTTTGTTAGTAATTAAGTCTCTATCTCTCTCAACATGTGCTAAAACCAGTGTCACAGAAGAGTTTAATCTCATCTGCCTAAGAATTGGACACATGGTTTATGCAAGGATTGTCCAATTCACTTGATCTGGGAAGCATACTCCAAAAGTATACGCGAGTGCCAGAAGCATTCACCATCTTGACTTCTACTGAAAATCTGGAGAAAAATGTTTGGCATTTGGTATCAAGCTCTGGTGATAGAACTAATTTTTATTCTAAAGATCAAATAATGAGATGGATAAAGTAAAGACCTACCATAATATAGAGATAATGGATAGAGTTGGAGTTCTACAGTCAAAGGTGGTACTGAGTTCCTTGCACACTGAAGAGGGCGACTCCAATGCCTATCATAATATTTGGACATGATCCTAACATGTTATATGGTTCACAGGTCATTCAAAAGTGATTCTGCTTACAAATTGTAATACGCCCTTGTTTGTGCGTCAACAGTATACAATTAGGAAGATGAAATGCATAAGCTTGTAGTTTGTAATGAATTCTTCTCCACTGAGTAGTTTTCTTTCTGCAGTATCATATGGAGAGGTACACTAAAAAGATTGTATCAATGATGCAAAAAGAGAATTTGTATGCATCTCAAGGAGGACCAATCATTTTAACGCAGGTCTGGTTCTGTTAGAACTCCCATTATCAGAGCTCATGTTCATCTGGGTTTTGCCTACTACAGTCATTCTGAACTTTATTTTTTATGAGGGCAGATTGAAAATGAATATGACACCATCATGAGAGCATTTGAGAACAAGGGAATTTCGTATATTCACTGGGCGGGAAAAATGGCTATCAGTTTGAAGACAGGAGTCCCATGGATTATGTGCAAGCAAAAGAATGCACCTGATGAAGTGGTAAGCCTGCTGCATTGCTTTCTTTATCTTACTACAAGATACAACCAATCTACTTCAGAGGTTTTTCGAGACTCAGATTAAACACCCTGGAAGAAGTTATAAAAATTATAAAAAAAAAAAACACTTGTATCTTTCAGTTTTTTTTTTGGATGAAAAGGACACTGCTTTCTTCTAGCATTCAACTTAGTTGGTTAAGCAAGCAAAGAGGAAATCCAGTCTACAAATTATTCTGGTGCCAGTTAGTGGAAGAGGAACAAGGAAATTGAGGGAAATGGAGATTTTTTTTTTTTTTTTTTATATGGGCAGTCTTCTTTCTTTGATGCTTATTTACATGGGTTTTCCGCGCTACACTTGCATTTCTACATACACTAGTCTATTTATAGATGATGATCAAGTAACATGTTACTTGGTCAACAAGTCACCAGGAGTTATAGAATCTGCTTTCTTAAAGACTAAGAACTCAAGATTTTTCATGACTCTTTTATTTTTCAAATTATCTCCTTTAACAATGCCTCTTTGAAGTGTTGAGTTTCAAAGGTTACTTCCCCACAAGTTCTCCGACGTGAAATGCTGCAGTGAGTGCCATCTTGATACCATATTTTGAATTTAGATATTCTTCTGCTAGCTTCTATTTATGTGGAATTAATCCACAGTGCCATTAACGCGGTGCCACGCTTCCCCATTGATTTTCCAAACTACTGAGATTTGTTGTATATTTGAAATGAGTTCCAAACAATTCATCAATATATGTAGATTTGGATTTAATTTTATGAAAGTGAGTACTGTTTTCTTATAATTGCCCCTCTTCCCATCAGTGATGGAATATTTGAAATGAGTTCCAAACAATGCATCAGTATATGTAGATTTGGATTAAATGTTATGAAAGTGAGTACTGTTTTATTATAATTGTCCCTCTTCCCATCAGTGATGGAAATGTTTGTTTGGTTTGCAGATCAGTGCATGCAATGGGAGGCACTGTGCAGATACTTTCTCTGGACCAAATGGAGACAATAAACCCACCTTATGGACTGAGAACTGGACACAACAGTAAGTATACTTCTTAGTGAGCCATAGACTGTAAATTCTTTTTCTTATTTTTAGAAACTGAAACTGAAGAAGGAAATAAATATAGGACTTGTCATCTTTTACATTTCACTATTTTCTAATCTCAGCTTTGGCCTTATAGCAAAGATTACAATAGGATTGATTATGCAAATATGGTTCTCATCTAAAATAGTGAATTGCTAGGATTTGGACAACCTTGAGGCCCTTAAAATAGTATCCCTTTAGATGGTTTCCATTTCTTACACATAGGTAGGTCAAGGAAATACAATTTAATGCTTAAACCCCCTCTGACCCCCACCCTGCCCTGCCCCCACCCAATAATTTGTGTTCTTCTAGAATGGACATTTAGGGAAAAGACATAGTATAATAATTTAAATTACAAAGTAAAAGTTTCAAAATATCAAAATTAATAGTTGATTAACGTAATTCATGGTCTAGTTTTTTTCTTCAATAGGGCCTCATTGTTTACCAGATTATTCATTTAATTGAATTATAAAGTTCTTTCTAAATTAGAACAAGACTGATAGTCTACATGACTCTTACCGATAAAAAAAAGGTCTACATGACTCTTAATGTGATGGTAAAAATGTGCTCAGTTGAAGTCATTTGAATTCGTAATTGAACAAAATAACCCTTTTTGGCTGAAGAAATGATTGATGTAAAAGAAAGATAAAGAGTATGAGATATGTTAATTAAATAGCTTACCTGGTAAATTCAAAATTGATGATTTGATTACCTTTAAAATTCTAAAAGATGTTTGAAATACGGTCTATTACCGAAAGAGACCGATTTTGCATGCAATTGATTGCTTTGATGACTCCAGGTTTACAGTATTTGGTGATCCACTATCCATAAGATCATCTGAAGATATTGCATACGCAGTTACTCGTTTCTTCTCTAAAAATGGCTCACATGTAAACTATTACATGGTATGTTTTGATCCTCTAACATAATATCAAATCGCCAATTACTGAATCAAAAGAAAAAAAATCATCTTTCCTTCATGTTTTTTTTTTCCACTTGTATTTGCAGTATCATGGGGGAACAAATTTCGGGCGAACAGCTGCAGCATTTGTAACAACTGTCTACTATGATGATGCTCCGCTTGATGAATTTGGTTAGATAAGTGATATATCATTTCCATTTGGTTACAATAAAATACACAATTCTGAACCAGAGAGAAATATGCTTTTCATTTACATGTGGGCTCCCCCCTCAAAGTGATCCAGTCTGTTCAGCTTGTGGGTCACACCGTGTGAATGTGCAATGCTTCACCACCAAACAATCATCGCCATACGAAAATTGGCATGCAAATGTATGGTTAGAAAGAAGATATAGCCAGCAGTCCTCATTTTTGGACAACTTGGTTTATCAATAGAGGAAAACATTCTATATAAACTATCCACAGTGTGTCTCACCAGGTGAATCATCTAGATCATTCAAAAGAAGAACCCCACTTATAAGTATATATGGATTGAAGGAAAAAGGTTAACAATAATAAGAGAACTTACAGAAATTATTTGCAAGTAGCTAAACTATTGAGCTTGGTTGGAATGATTTAATCATACAAACTAAAACCATCAGCGATCAACTCACTAATTTATTTTCAGTTTATGACACCTTGATGAATATGTTCAAGTGCCTTGTTCTCCATTACACATTTTTTAGTACTGATGCAGATGTTCCTGTTCTCATTGCCTTTTTTTTTTTTACTTTTTCTTTCTTCCTTAGGCTTGCCCAAGGAGCCCAAATATAGCCACCTCCGTGATGTGCACCAGGCTTTGAATCTATGTAAAAAGGCCTTGCTTTCGGGCACTCCCTCTATCCAGAACTTGGGGAAAAACCTAGAGGTAGTACTACAGTTCCTTCTATAATAAGCTTAAATATTAAGTATCTGGATGTGGCTAAAAGCTCAGCCCATTTTAATATATACAGAAGATGGTTGTCCTTTTATTGTTCTCTTAGGGGGTTACATCAGGAGCCACTTAGGCAGGCAGGATAGCTTTTCCAAGCAATTGTCATTATCAGTGTTAGTTGCCGGTAATTAGCATGGTAAGGAAAAAAGAAAAGGAAAACAATATCCTTCCTGATGTTAACTTGGAATTTCTGCATCACCTCAAAATGTATGAAGGAAACAGCTAAGTATTGTTTCGATCAAAATATTCAAACCAATTTGGACTTGTGCTGCGTAGGAACTCACTGAAATTGTCAAAGAAGTTCAGTGGCCTGCAATATTACAAATTTAATTCATGATACATGATGTAGAGGTTTATTGTTCTTCAGAGATGGGCCTCTTGCTATGATTAGGCCATTCACTGTCCTCTTTCTTCCCTATAGTGGTCGAAAAACTTACTTGGATGTAAACCATAGGCCATTTTTTACAGGTATAAAAGTATGATCATCAGAAAGCTAGGGACATTTTCAGAGATAGATAAGGACTGACCTATGCATGTTGAGTGGTTACAAATTACAATTAATCACACACATTTCCTAACTTGCTAAAAACCAAATTTTGGCTTCATCGTATGTCACTAGTATCGTCGTTTGAAGTAATATTAGAGGATATGATGAGAGGTTTTTTGATGCGTGCAGGCCATAATCTATGGGAAGCCTGGAAGTGATGTCTGCGTTGCTTTTCTCGAAAACATCGATAAAAGATTACCTGCGACAGTAACCTTCAAAGGCACTAAATACTATCTGCCTGCTCGTTCCGTCAGCATTCTGGGTGACTGCAAGACAGTGTTCTTTAACACCCATCAGGTAACTTCCAATCTCTACTAGTATCACAGACATGTAAGTAAGAGAAAAAAATCTTAAGAGAAGAAAACGAAGCCCACCATTTGTAGGTGTTTACTATGTAATGACAACAAAATAATATATCGGCTTGGTTCTAATGGCCCCTATAGTTCATTCTCAAACAATAGCCTCTTCCTCTCCAACTTCATGGACAGGCGAATCAGGTGCATAGGATAACCTTTTCATTTGTATGGAACAGGTATCTGCACAACACAATTTAAGAAGCTATCAACCTGCAGAAGAAATTAACAAGAATTGGGAATGGCAAATGTATCAAGAGAAGGTTCCAACGGTCGAGGACTCTACTTTTAATAAGGACTCTCCCATAGAGCACAATGTTTTGGCAAAGGACACAACAGATTACGTCTGGTTTCTTACAACGTAAGATTATTTCTTATCTTCGTAAATGAGTGATATAAAAACTCCTCTTTCCGGTATATGAACTGTGTTATTCACTAGATGTAACTCATTGGTCAGGTGCATTATTTGCATCAGGAAAATTTTCCTCAGGAAGTAGTTATGACTTCCACAATGTTATAAGTTGGTCAGCTAAGCACCAAAAGCTACAATAGATTTTAATATCTTGTCGGACATGGTGTTTCTCCTATCATCTATGCACATGGGCGACACGAAATTTGAAAACCATAGCAATTTCCCACTTGGCATGATTTTTTGTTTTTGCAATTTGCACTGTCCCAAACATACTGTGAAACAAATGACCATCACCCTACCAGTTTCTTGGTACATCCAAACGTGCATTTAATATTAATAATTTTGATACCGTGTTGAAGTTTTTGTAATTAGGTCCTACTTATTTCTTTTCTTTTTCCTTCTTCTTCTTTTTGCCTTTTTTTTCCCATAGTTTGGAATTGGACGATGATGACTTGCCTTGGAGGTCAGACGTTTCTCCAGTACTTGAGGTCCAATCACTTGGACATGGCGTGGTTGTCTTCATCAACAATGCTTTCGTAGGTAAGCTCTCCTGCATTTTTTAACTTCCATTTATTCTAGGACTGGCTTAGGCCTTTTGTGAGAAGTGTCATCTAAAGTCAAACTTGATTAATCTTTGAACCCAAATGAGTTAAAAGAGAACAGAATTAACATCACATAAGTACTTTCCATGGTGTTTATGGACTTCTATATGAAGAGAGGTGATATAAAAACAAAATGCTTCTCTCAGTTGTCTTCTACATGTAAAGGAGCTCCACAATAAAGCTTCACACCACGTCATGGTGTGAAGCCCTTTTCATCACCGTAAGCCCCTCCTTTTTAATTATAAGTCATAAGGTAGACGTGGCTCATCCTAGATCAAGAACCCACAAAATGTATGGTAGGTTATGTTTGTTAAGTATGTTCGTCTTCTGCTTCCTAATAGCTTAAGCTTTTGGGATGTATTGGCTAGTCAGACTTGATAATGTTATGACCCACCCATCTGGTCTAGTTGATAGATGGGGCACTTTGTGCTATCATTTTTTTTTTTGTAATTCACAACCTTGAGCGTCAAATGTGGAGTTCATTATCCATTCCAGGGAAGTCCAAAGTCTTAAAACAGATCATTCCTTTTGAGCTTGAACATCATTACTCATCTAATATCATTGCATAAGTTGTTTGTAATCATGTTATGCCATTACTTTGTTACTGCATCTCAGGGTCTGTATATGGAAAAAAGGATAAACAAAGTTGCTACTTCAAGGAAGAAGTTCCTTTGAAGACTGGGAAAAATGATATTGCACTGCTAGGCATGACAATTGGACTACCGGTAGAGAATTCTAACAACCCCTGCTGTTCTTTTGTATTCTGAAGTCCAACCTTTGGCTGCATTTGGGTGTAACCAAAGGCAATGCTGTTCTAATTTTTTTTTTTAAAGAACAAGATCAATTCTTTACAAATTCGGGCCATCTCCAAAATAAGAAATCATGTTAAGTAGGATACTATGTAATATGTACATTTCCACTGGAACTAGTATCATACCAGTCGCTGATATTAATTTGATTCAGAGAAGTAATAGAATTACCATATTCTACTTAAATGTGATTTCCCATTTCGATGCTGCCCGGAAAAACTCAATGAGACACTTTACACTGTCAAAATTCTGATGCTTCTCTCTACACAATAAAGGATAGTGGAGTATACCTGGAGAAAAGATTTGCTGGTGTTCGCTTCTTATCAGTCAAAGGTTTGAACACTGGGACACTCGATATGTCGGAAAATTTGTGGGGCCACAAGGTAATAATAACCTGAACCCAAAAGAAAGAACCAATATTTGTTCTTAAATCCTTATCAAATCAATCAACCCTAATGTTTACTCTGCAGGTTGGTTTGGAAGGAGAAAGACTCCTCATTTTCACTGAGAAGGGAGCAAAAAAAGTGAAGTGGTCAAGTGCCCAGGCATCTCAACCCCTTACATGGTATAAGGTATCAACAAACATTCTTCTTTCTATTGCTTCTTTAAGGATACAGGGTACTATTGCTTCTTTCTATTGTATCTTCTCTTTTTTGGTATTACATATACTAATCTTTCAAAAGAAAAAAGAAAGAGAGAGAAGACTTTCAAGCTGCATGTTCTAGAATAAATGTTAGCCATCCAATCATATTGACCCTTTTCCAAAATCTGCATTGTTTGCTGTAGTTTCTTTCTAATTACCCACTGCTACAAGATCACTGGGATTGCTCAGTAAGCATTGACCATACCCACTAGGGATGCATTTTAATAAAGAGGATGGGACATCAAGGGTTGGTCCCACCTAAAGAGAGTCCTTTTCCCTTATCAAAAACTTGAAACAGTGGTTGGCAATTCTGTAGTTGCAACTTTCTCTCATGTTTTTCTTTTAATGCTCCACTGTATGATTCCTACTTGATCAATGTTTTTCTTCTGTTTCAGACATACTTCGATGCTCCTCATGGAGACAGACCCATTGCAGTAGACTTACGTGGGATGTCAAAAGGACAGCTCTGGATTAATGGCGAAAGCATTGGTCGTTACTGGTCCTCCAATTTCCATGCTACCAATAAACCTACTCAGGCAATGTATGTCATTAATGCCTCTTCCAATAATAACCCATGATACCTGGGTACTTCAAAATAGACAACGTATCATGTCGTATCGTATATGATGCTTCACTTTTCATTTATAAAATCTGTTTCCCTGCTATATCTATGGTGTGCCCTTGTCATATCAGGGCATCATAAACTATAGCAATGTATGGTCGGTTTTCTATATCACTGCTTCTGAAGATAGTTTCACCTCACTTCAGGTATCATGTTCCACGCTCCTTCCTAAAGCCAAAAAACAACCTTCTTGTCGTCTTTGAGGAAACTGGAGGCAAACCGGAAAAGATTCGTTTTACAAATGTAGACAGGGATACCATCTGCAGCTACGTCACTGAATTCCACCCCCCACCTATAGATTCTTGGGAGATAAAGGATGATAAGATTCAGGCTGTTGCAGAAGTAATGAAACCACATTCTCAGTTGAAGTGTCCCGAGGACAAAGTGATCACATTAGTAGAATTCGCAAGCTTCGGCGACCCAGAAGGCGTATGTGGCCATTACACACCAGGAAAATGCGACTATCAAAACAGCAAGAGCGTCGTCGAAAAGGTCTTCCTCTCTTCTTGTGCCCCATTTTCCTTCTTCATACTGAATTCCTAGGAATTTGCAGAATGGCAGGTTCAATTGAGTGAGAGTTGTCAATGAGATGAGGAGTGAAGGGCCTAAGGTGGAGATTTAGATAGTGTTGGGAAGTCTCACATCCCACATCGCCTAAGTCCTAAGTTGGACATAGCTTCGTATACCTGTTTGAACCTTACACCTATATGCTTAAGCTTTTGGGTTGTTGGTATATGGCTACTTACATGGTATCAGAGCGGGTTTTGATCCCGTCACTCTTGTGTAGCCCGGCTCGCCCATGAAATCTGTTGGGCCTGCACTGGGGGGGAATGTTGGAAGTCCCACATCCCACATCGCCTTTACGGACATAGCCCAAAATGGCAATCTTGATGGATATGTTAGCCTCATACATATTCATTCTATTTGAGTAATTATGGTGGCTCAGAAATCAGAACAGCATTTGATGGAATGCAGTTTTTTTTTTCCAATTGGTTCACCCAAAATCAGTATCAAACAGCGAACAACATGAAATTTAACTCGCTCCTCACTTTATATGGCCCAAGACGCATATTCAATCACACATTAACAGTTTGATTGGTAGATTCCTCATTGATGGAAAACGATTGCATGACTAACATCTCACGCATTGTTGTTTTGTGAAATGTGGCCAGTTATGCCTTGGCAAGAGCACCTGCAAAATACCAATTCAGATTGAGACATTTGGCGGAGAAAAATGTAAGGGAACTGGAAAGGGTCTGGCAATTCAAGCAAAGTGCGGCGAACAACAAAAGAGTCAAAAATCTAATAAAAAAGCTTAACCAGTGGTTTAGATTTACAGAATCTGTTTCATTCTTTCTTTTCAGTGTTTAGAAGGCGAATTCAAAGTGATAAAATGTAACAGTGAGTCTGTTCAGACTATGAGCAATATCTCTTAATAACTATTAGTACTTCAGTTGAGACTCATGAATTATTTATGGAATGAGATAAATTGTTGGCCATGCAATCATGAAATTCTTCAAGAGACATGGAATGCACAACTAATGGTTTAGATTTGTAGCAACTGTCTGTTTCGATTCTATATTTAGAAGGTGAATCAGAGTGATGAATTGTAACAGTGAATTTGTTGAGACTAGTATTTAAGTTGAAAATTCTTGGATTTCTTATGGTCTGTTTTTAAGGTATTATAACCATTACTAGATGATTGCTTATTCATGCATTGGACTAGTATACTTCCACACTGCTGATTTTGAAGTCTGCAATAGTAAAAAAGAAAGACAAATTCAACAGTAGGTGATGTGGCTTTCTTCTGTACATGGATTCTACTCTGATGACTTTGAAGTCTGCATGTTCTTCAAAGTTTAATTAACTATCATTAAGATGGTCCCATTGACAATGATTGAGTTGAATGATAAATAATCATCGTTACTGTTTCAAATTTTCTCTGCATCTTTTAAGTTACAATCATCTGGTGGGGCCCATCAGAAAATGAAGAGTAGAATTTAGCATTAGCAGCATCCACAGAGGATGTGATTATACGAAATTACTTTAAATTGCAACACTCTAGAGCCGTCATCACTGCCCTTTTCACTCATGCCTGATTACTTTCATCTGGTGAAATCATGCATGTTCCAAAGACTAGTTTCTAAGAATCTATAAATGGGTTGGGTTTGGGCCCACAATGGACCCAACATTCGTCTAAAGGACTGGGCTCAACCCGGCTCCCTGATGGACCTGACTGGACCCAACTTTAGTTAAGAACCTACTCAAATATATAACGGGAAATGTTCATGTACATCCTTACAAGTTACAATGCGTTCTTACCGTGAGAATTTCTACCAAGCATACTTTATAATGCAGTCAAACTGTTTACACACATAGGACCCTCTTTGATTTTATTTTTATAACGGAGGGTGTTCTAGCCCTTTGGGCCAGAATAATCCTTATGAGCATAGGGCGATTCAAGTAAATTCCTTGTGGCCCCAGTGTGGTATTGCAGTTTCAAACCCTCAACCTCCTAGTGCAAACTATGGTCGTAGGCCAATTGAGCTACCCCTCGGGGTACCCTCCTTGATAGTCATTGGGCGTTGGTTTGTATCCATCGAGTTGAATGGACTATTGAATAGATGGTCGGTTTCTTTTTATATATATAGATATATATTTATATGAAGCCATCAAACTTGTGGGGTACCGCAAATGGATCTTTCAAAAACCCACCCCTACCCATTTCCAATGTCCTATGATCTGTGGGGATCCCTGCACCCAAATATCACCCATATATAATATCATTATATTATATATTTTTATATGTTATAACGTCGGGTCTACCAGTATTTTGGGCATGTGCTTGGCTGGACCCGGACCCTATTTGAATGAGCTGAAATAGTGGATCCAAACCCTAAAAATCAGATCAGCCGAAAAATGGTCCATATCAAAAATTTTAGGCCGGATCCTGTAATTGTTCAGTTCGGATTCCATTGACATCCCTTAGCAGTACTTAGTTTCTAAATATTTAATGGACGACAATGGAACCCGAACTAAAGAATGACCTCTTATCTGAGTGGTAAGAGATGTGAGTTATTACCAATCCGTCTTGGATTCGAACCTGGACATGCACCTTCCTTGCACTCGCAGCGTAGGTGCTCTGTGTACATCTGCAGTACTTTTTTATTTATTTTTTTCTTTAAGGTATATATAACTTTTTTGAAAGGTATCAATTTTTTTGAAGGCTACATCTCCCATGGATAGTCACAATAAAGATGCACTTACAAACAAGTAAGTAAATTTTGAACACTAAAATTAATGGTCAGAATGATCTAATTCAGGTGATCATTGCCAGCCACTAATGTGTGCCATTGTAGAAATTTCGATCTCTAGGATGTTTGGGATATTATAACTTCTTGGTTTTTCTTTAGATATTATCAGGAAAATATCATTGAAAACAAAATTATTCTTTTAAGCAATAAGAATAATAACAAGTATGAAACACCACTAGAATCATTTTTATATTATATGTGTTCCCAAGTCATACCAGCTTTATTTGGATGTTATCATGATTTTATCTCTATAATTTCAGTAATGCTAAAATCCATTTGCCCATCAAATAATAACATTATGGGCTGATTTCTTAATAAAAATTTCTCTTGTTATGAATTTGAGAAATTTCTGACAGTAATAAGATGACTTTTCAAATGCTTAAAACGAGAAATAAACCCCATATTAGATAGGAATGATACGAGGATAATTATTATATTAATGTCAAAAATACCCAACAGAAAAAAAAATTTCATCAATAATTCTCCTAAAGAAATGGCCATGTATGCAAGCTTACCGAATCCAATGATGAAATTATAGTAGTCTAAATTCACTATTTTGGTCGGCCCCACCATATATTTGTGAGCTCACCTTGCAACCTTAAAACCAAAGCAAGGAATCACCGTTCATCATCTGAGTGGGCCACAAATAAGCCCAAGTGAAGATCACCAAATTATGGGCCACATTTCATTTCCCTCCAAATTCAAATCTCCCTCCAAAAAGCAAAACCTCATCTCCAAATCCATATATCAAGAACTCTTCCTCAAAAACCTAACGCCTCTTTCTTTTTCCGCAGTATTCTTAGCCTGCATTCATTCGTTGCAGAGGAAGAAGTGGAATCGAAGGAGCATGTCGATGACACACAAAGATGATCTCGATCTCCTCCTTTCCCTCCAAGATAGAATTCCAGAAACCCCACCTTCTTCTCCTCATTCCCAAACACCAGGTTCTTCTCTTTTGCCCCTCTCTCCCTTGTTCTCTCTTCATTTCTTCTTCTTTCTCTCCAAAATCTGATCTGGGTATCTGGGAATCTTTTTCCAAAATAACACCCACAGCTCATTGATGCAAACCCTTGATCTGATGAACCCCATCAAGGAAATATTCTCAGACAGAGCCAAGACCCAACCCTTGAATATGTGGCCTGTTGAGATTTGATTGAGAGCAGTGAGACCCAATGGTTTATTGCTTTGGTTCACCCAAAAATGTTTTTTTTTTTTTTTTCAATATCTAAACCCCCAATTCTCCCCAGTGGTCTGTTTTTTGGTTGACTGGGATTCAGTGAATAGAAGTGGGCTGTCTTAATTTTCTTTTAGTTGCAGGTTACAATTCCGACGATGGATCTCCCAATCGGGAGCGAAAGGCCGACATGTCCCTGTTCAGAGATGCCGTCAAGGACTGCCTTGCCAGTGAAGAGCCCAGTACTGTCATGCCCATGCCCAGATCTAACCCATCAAAACTCTCAAAAGACATTGATGTTGAGAAATTTTCGGGCTTGCGGATAAAGTGAGTTTAGAGCAATTGCCATAAATTTGGTTCAGTTTATTGTAAAATGCATTAGCTTCACGTGGGTCATTTACTAATGTACAGGAATCTCTTGCTTTCCAACACTGAGCTGAATAACTGCTTCTCTGACATTCGGTTTATTCGGTTGCCTGCAATAAGGTATCACATAATGTCTTAAAGAGCTTATTTTTAAACAATTTATGCTCATTTTGAGGGATTGCTATGTAGTTGTGT
Organism: Cinnamomum chago; assembly: GCA_038049695.1. Lineage (NCBI taxonomy): Eukaryota > Viridiplantae > Streptophyta > Magnoliopsida > Laurales > Lauraceae > Cinnamomum > Cinnamomum chago. The sequence goes on from CP142453.1 coordinate 17,618,923, forward strand.
TTTGTATGCCATGTCTTGTTAGGAATTCGCTTGTGGGTGATACTATCTCTGGCTGTTGGGCAACTGTTGGCGTGTTAACAGAAAAGGGGACTAAAAAAACAAGCTCTACTGGGAAGAATTTCTGCATATGGAAATTTGGGTGTCTGGATGAGGCGACCATTTCAGTTTTTTTGTTTGGGGATGCCTACACAAAGCATTGGAAAGAGTCTGCTGGGACTGTCTTTGCACTTTTCAATTCGAATGTTCGCAAGGATGCTCGGGTATGGTTTTGGGGGAAAAATAACAGTTTTTATTTTGAACTGCATTTGTTACAACTCTTTGAAGACTCTAACTCCAGTTGTCTTTTATAGGGCAAAGGGTTTACATTGAGTGTATATTCAGCTGATCAAATTGTAAAGATGGGGACTTCTGTTGATTATGGTGTCTGCAAGGGGAAAAGAAAGGATGGGATGTCCTGTACCATGGTCATAAATAAGTATATTCTATAACTTCTGTTCAATAAATTATTTGTTTGTTGCAGCAATCTTAAGTACTTTCAAGTTATTGTTTCAATTGTTGTTGCTGCTGCTGTTATTGTTATTCTTATTTATTGCTTTACAAGGGGTTCATCTCATGCACCCACACACACACTTCACATGCCCCTAACCAGCTAATCAACTGCCCATGACAATTATTGTTATTTTTATAACTATAATATTCATTCCTTATTAGTATATTTGAGTTCAATCCTTGGTTGTTTCTGTGAGAGGGAGATACCTAACCACTGAGTTATCAGTGGATTGGCAATTGGTCATCTCATTAGGTTATGTTTTGTAGAATATGTATCAATGATGAGATTTTGTTTTTCGAACACCATATTTTGAATCTGTACTTCAATTCTAGCACTCTCATCTAAGAAGAATCTGCATGGGCTACAATGAGACTTAAACATCCATTTTGATTGATTCTAACATGATGTTGGCCCTCAATGACCCCTTTTGATTTATGTTATCTCATATAGGTTATATTTAGTAAGGTTTTAGAAGGTTTTTGGGTCCATGCTATTATCCTAGAACACAATCTAATGTGTAACATTAATCTAAGTCTTCAAAGTATATTAGAAACAGTTACCAGGTCTAGCATTTGATGCCTTAAATAGGTATGTTCTGTTGGCAGGTATTGTGATGGTTAGAGTAGCAATGTCTGATCAACATTATAAGCTTGAATGGATGGATATTGCATGATAACGAGCATGGTTAATATAATTGTTTTAGATTTACTCTTAGAGGGGTCTGTTGTTACAGTTCCATGATGCACTCCCAATAGCATTAAGTTTATACATTTATGGTCATTTAGTTGCCACGAACTTAATGCCAATGTAACAAACTGATCCCCAAAAAAGCAAATGTAATGAAGCAACACTTACAATCCAGTAAATTTACCACTGGAGAGGATTCTAGCAAGTTTGGGACTTGGACCACTTACAATTATCATATATTATGTCTTTTGTCTGACACCGGGCAGAAAAATGTCACTGCTTGGGAAAAACCTTCTAGCCTTAGACCGTTTCTGATCCTTGGGAGATTGCTCTGCACACAGGTTACTGAAACTTTGTTTACCTGTAATTGGTTATGACTATGAACTAAACAACTGTGAATTATTGATTAGTAACTCAGGTTATCCAAACGCTTGAACCTTCATAAAGTAATGAACATCCAAAAGTTCCTTTAGGACAATCCCAACCAATTTCTAGCATGAGAAAATGTGAAATGTATCTTCCAATAACAGTTCAAAATAGTCAGTTGGTACCATTATGTTATGCAGAACATGTGCTGAGTTATACATTGGATACATTTCAAGCATCTTTTTATAAAATCATCGGTATCCTCGTCTGCAAACTGAAAGTCTTGTGGATTGCTTCATTCTGAATTTAGATGGAGGTATTATTGCGTTCTCAAACTAGCACAATCATACAATTACAGTCCTTTTTCTCTTTTATGTGCATTTCTCTATCAAATCCACCACCTTTGTATTGCATTCTGTAGAAATTTGACTATAAATGTGTGAGACAAAGTTTAAATTGATGTCATTGTTTGAGGCTTTGAGCATACCAGAACCCAAATAAAACTACCACTACGAAATACCAATAATAATAATAATAATAATAGGGAATTTTCTTGTTCATAACATAAATGTGGCCATATTGATAGTTACACCTCAAATCGATGAATCAAAGTGCATGAATAACAAAGAATGTGATTATTTATGTCTATAGCTTTCATGAACAATGAATATTTTTACCTTGAGCTTGTCAGAAGGAAAAAGACCCAACAGAAAGTCCCTGGTACTTCTAATGGGCTCCACGTTATGGACAGAATGCTAACTTATCCCAACTAGCCTTGATTCCAAAGTTTCTGCTCTTCCCTTGTGTTTTTCATTCCGACTCTATAGCATGGTAGAAGAGGCTCTAGATTTATGCCCTCATGTCCCATATTTGTGTTCCCAATAGTAAATTTGCCTTTATCTTGTCATGCTATAAATGCCATTGAGCCTATGTGCCAAGTATTAGTTCTCTGGCATTATGCATGTCATTCACTATTTGTATTCCTAAAATCTTCTGCTTTCATATCCAGAATCAGTCAATGGGTTTGATACATCTCATTTCCAAAGCTTGTTTTGCTAGTATGTATTGGACCTATTATTTAACTTACTACTTTTGTTGGTTTTTTTTTTTGTTTTTTCCTTACTAAGTTTTGGTGTCATTTCAGACGTCGTGGAATATACTGCAAATACCACAAATCAGTAAGCATGAATGTTTTTCATGTTTGATCCATTGTGGAGTTTATAGTGGTTGCTCAACTGAATTAATTTGCTTTATCTCATGGCAGAATGCGTCCCAGAAATATTCAACGTTGCGTGCTGAGCTTAAGGGTGGGTAAGTGGATCTTTTCTTGATCATGTCCAATATATTTTACGTTGCCCCATCCTTGTGTCCAACTCTAATGCAAGCTTGAACTAGCCCCAGGTCACCTCGAATGAGGGGTGGTGTCGTTAACCAACTTACCTAGTGAGTTGAAGACTGTCTGCGGTTTTGTTATATCTCAAACGAAACAAGTTAACCAATTTGTACTTTCTATTCAAACTTCTCATCAGCTGAAATCAAAATGCTTAATGTTCTTTCAGGAACTTAAGAACAGCATTCAGGGACCCCCTCAAAGCTGAGGGAATTTACTTGGTTGACCCACTATCAGATCGAACAAATTTGAGCAAGCCTGTCCAGCCTGTGAAAGTCCTGTCTGTGGAAGGGCTGAAGAAAGCCTTAAGGTTTGCCCCCGATTCTTAAATTTTTTTTTGTTGTACATGCGACAATTTGTTAATGCTAATAGAGAGAGAGAGAGAGAGAGAGAGAGAGAGAGAGAGAGAGAGAGAGAGAGAGAGAGAGAGAGAGAGAGATTTATGAATAAACAAGATGTATTAAGTTTCCCATGTCAAATCTACATAGGTGGGTCCTGTTTTTAATAAACAGGTAGATCCACTCACCTGGTAGGGCAGACACTCTACACGGGTTGCCTGTGTTGTCTTGGATATGCTTGCCATATTGCTGTGTCAGCACATACAGCTGTTGAAAGCCATGCGTTGAAATAGCAAAATCTCTCTTTAGAAAACTAAATCAATGATAAAACAAATGCCCCATTTTGTAGTTATTGTATTGGTCTTCTAGTAATCTATCTCCCTCTCATGTACACACGTGATGGAGACTTTGACACTAGTTAGTACTTGGCACTGACGGTGTTGTTAAAAAATGAACAGCAATGCAGGTAAGGTGACGACTAATAGTCGATCACAAGGAATAAGATTCCTTGCTGAAGTTACAGGTACAAATCTCTCTCTCTCTCTCTCTCTCTCTCTCTCTCTCTCTCTCTCCAAGCTGTCTGTTCTGCTACTCACTTGTTTGAGCTTTGTTCTTTCAATCACAGAGAAAAGGCACCCTAAAGATCCAAGCAAAGGATCTGCAAAGGTGAACCAGCAAGTGGGTAGCTCAGAGAAAAGGTAAACCATGTCATATTAATTTGGAAATTCCAATTTCCAAATGGCCAAGGCGAATTTGGCAAAATCTTATTGAAGATAATGGACGTTTATCAAAGGGGTTATAGACTGAGAATCAGGCTACAGTTGTTCAGCTACAAGGACCATCAATATTTTCACCCTTTAAAGGAAATCCTCACTACTCATCTAAAAAAGTGAATCCTGGGAATTTTATGGTCCATTGTAAATCTTGATCCGCACTTTCTGCTTTTCATCTCTTTGATAAAGCCCATTGCCAGTAGCTAAGCACGAGTAAGCCAAATGTGCCTTTATGATTTCATTTAAGTTCTGTGTATATTGAATTTGGCTTTATAATATTTATTCTTCAGGTTATCTACAGCAATGAAAGTTGCTTCCAGAATAGTTGTAGCAAACCAACCTCAGGCAAAGAGAAAGAAAAGTGAAGAGGCTTCAGAGAACTTAATTGAATTAGAAATTGTTAGTTCGGATGAAGATGTATAAAATAGCAATGCAACCATTTTCAACTCAAGTTACTTATGGTTTATAGGTTAAGGCAAAGAGTGGATGTGGGTACATCAACTCTAAATCACAAATTAAGGTGATTATGACAAGGATTGTTCACAGGCATAATGGTGCTAAATTATTTTCCCTGAATGTATTATAAGTTGGGCTCATACACTAATTTTCAGAACTCCTTAAAGTTCAAGTCTCAAGCTAATTAGTTCAAGTGTTATCTTGAAGGATATGAGTATCATTTTCAAGAATGGAAAAATGTTTTATGTTTGGACTTTTGCAGATAAAAAACTAAGTTTGAGTTGAATAATCAGCAAATGCTGTCATATAACCCACTCTTTTCCCGTTTGGATCAACTAATATCCACACTTGAGATGCATACGCTAATGGCTTGTTTGGCATCATTTTGGGAATGTTTTATTCTGAGAATAAATGAAGAAAAATTTGTTTAGCATGCATTTTGTGAGAGAAAATCAAGAGATAGAGGAACAAATTTTATAGATGTGCAGTGAGGGAGGAAATGCTTGCCAAAAGAGTTTTTCTTCATTCCTTCTCAGAATGATGCTAAATAGCCCCTAAGTTTGCCCGTCATAAATTTAAGCTGATTTGGGTACAAATTCTTGAAGTGGTTTGGACAATGCTGGTAACGAACCCTTTTTTTCTCTCATTTTTAAGGAGAATGAAACTGCATCCCTGTGTGTGACATCCCATTCCAATGTTCAACTTGTATGATTGGTCTCTCTAGCAAAAGTATGCCACTTGGAAAGTTCTCTAAACCTTCTTTTAGGACCTTATATAGTTATTTTGCTTTAGGGAATGTTACACCCCAACCCGAACTAATCTTGTTTAATGTTAACTAATTGTGTTTTTGTTAATTTAATTATACTTAGTGACTAATTAAGGTAGTTTAGGTAAATTATGATTTTTTCCTAAATTTCATCTTATGTACACCATTTTAGCATCATCGCGTGCATCTCGTTGAGCACGTTAATTTTCGTATTAAGCTTTCTTTCATTTGATCAACCGGTGATGAAGTGGGCCATCATTTGACTTATTATGGAAATACATAAAACCACTGGACTTCCTTGCAAATAAGACATCCTTATCCCTTTAAACCAACTCAACTCTCCATTCGTTCAGTGTGGCTGGGAGAGCTCTCTTCCTCTGTTTTCTTTCCTTTCCATTCCTCTGTCTCTTTTCAAGTCAATTGGTGCATGTGGTTGAAAGACAAGTATTGAGAGTCTTCTTCTTCTCCATCTTCATCTTTTCCACCTTCTTTACCTTCAATTGTTGACAAGAACCCATCTCCATCATCCCCAACTTTTTCCAAATTCGGAATTATTGTCAAGGTAAGAATTAAACCCCATCTTTCTTTGTGTTTTGAGTTGCATTAGAGTCAAAGGACCCTCTCATAAGCATGTATAGACTTTAATTGGTGTTTTGTTGAGTATTGTGTCTAGGGTTGAATCATTTGGGGATTTGAGGGTTTTGAACACCAAGAGAGTAGAAGAGGTTTGGAAAGCTTAAAGTTGAGGCAAGTATATGCATAATAAGGATTACATTCTTGTTCATTTCATTGACTCAATGATATTTTATTCAATACTCTTAGTTCTTAATAAATGTATGATTTGGAATGATTTCAAGTTAAATGGAATTGATTGGAAGCATTATTAGTGTTTATATGATGAATGGGAGCATGAAGGCTCCATTATTTTGCGGGTTTAGTAGGGGGAGGAAAGATGTAAGGGAATGAAAAATGAGAAATGGAAGGGAAGGGAAAGTCGGAACTGGGATTCTGGACAGTTCGCTCGAGCGAACTGGACACATCGCTCGAGCGAACAAACCGTTCGAGTGAACAAATGAGTGCGCTCGAACCTTCAACTCTCTGGAAAGGGTCCGCTCGAGCGAACCTAATGCTATAGCTGGGGCCTTTTTTACCCCAAATTTTGGGTGAATTATCATCCTTAACCTATCTTAACCCACCTTAAATGTTCCAAATGGATACTTAAGGTGCCTATCCTATTCCATAGAGAATTAATGACTCTTTTGACTCATAAGACCTTAAAATGGAACCGTTAACCTTACTAATTGGCCTAATGGATATTTATTAGTCTAACACCATACCTTGGGGTTAGTTTAAGAACTCAATGTACTTCTCATAATTAGTGACACCTGAAAATGTAGTAATACATTGATTTTACTAAACTTACCTTGCATTGGACGGTGAAAGCCTAAAATAAATAGTTTAGAAATGGATAGTAAAGTTCCTTGATTCCTTAACATATTGCATTTCATATTGGATTATACTTTCATTTGGCAAATCAATCATTAATCATTATCAATAAATAAGTTTATTTCATTTTCCAGAATTCTTTGAGGTTTAATAACTCTATTTCCCCCGTCATTCTCTATATAGGGTGTATTAATTCAGTACTCATGTGAAATGTGGATTGAGTGAGTATACGATATGATGATATACGCATTGAATGGATTTTATTTAGAAATGATTTGGAATACAAACTCACTTGAATTCACTTATTATTCAATTTGTTTGATTCGATTGAGTCGGCACTACCTAGCTTCGACCTTGTGACGCCCGACGGGACCAGCACTTGGTTTAGTTATAAGAGACTACTGCAGTAAGTCGCCTAGAGCACTGGAACTCCAGAACCGGGTAGCCAGTTAGCCTTTGGCCAGGCAGCTGGTGACATCCCAACTAGATTTGCTCTCTTTGAGAGGATGAGTTTAAAGTAGTAGCCAAATTAGTATGTTTTCTCATTAATTGATTCACCAGCATGATTAATTCGAAGTTTGCACAATTGCGTAGTTGATACTTATCTTTGGTCTCTACGAACTTACTTGTCTTAAATTCAAATTGAAACATTATGTGAAATCTTATTTTGCCTATACTTGCCAAATCGTTGTATTTGAGATATTATTCTTGGTGTCACAGGGATTCAAGACACCAAAGGAAGTTACTTTTAGCCATTCAAACTTGAGGTTAATCGGTAAGCTTAACGGTTAGTTATGACTGCCGGAGTACGAATCAGAAGGGTAATCTTGAGTTCGAGAATAGATAGTTCAATTGCACATAGTTAAGGTAATGCATATGATTAGTTTATGTCGCATTGTAATAGCTAGGAATAATTCCTTGAGATAAGCATCTAGTAGTTGTTCATTGGAGTACTTGTGCACTATGCATTTAAGCTATTTAACTCATTAGTTTGTTAAAGAGAAATTGTAATATAATGGATTGGTTATTGGACTGATCATGGCTTTAAAATTTGATATTGTACATGCTTTCGCAGAAAAATGTGCATTGACAGGTGTCAGTGAGTAATCCTCACACGTAAAATGTGGAATTTTCTCCTTCGTGAATTCGGATTTGGTCCGGAACAGATGCGAGTTCACGGGAGTACGTGTGTCACACCTTGGGAACCACCCTAAATAAGGGATTCTCGGGTCCGGGATGTGACATGGAATGAGCCTATGGGTTATTCTTCTAATGATTTGCTCTCCCCAAAACAACTTTTCTATTAAGTTGACCATGTTTGCACTCGTTTAAATTTCATTTGAAAGATAGAATGATACAATTGGCCTTCAACTTTCTAAATTGTAGAAGCCCTAGAACGCGAGGAGTTGTGAGAAAAAGGGGTTTGTTTAATTTTGACAATTAGTTCTAAGAAACTTTCTAGAGGATTTTACCGAAAAATTCCCGGTAAACGAACGTTGTACGAAAAACTATGGGAAACCTTTCTTCCCCATCTTCTTCTTCCCCCAGTTGCTGCACCCACCTGCACGCCCCCCACCGTCTTCTTCCCTTTTTTTCTTTTTCTTTCTTTCTTTCTTCTTCTCCTCCCTCTCACAGCACTTGCCTTCACCACCTGCACGCCCCCACTTTCTTCTTCCCCTCTTTTCTTTTTCTTTCTTTCTCTTCTTCCTCCTGCTCCTCCTCTTCCTCCCCACCTACGCATCCCCCCCTGCATCACTGCCCATCTCACATGCGCACACCACCAGCACGCCCCACTTTTTTTTCCCCTCTTTTCCTTTTCTTTCTTTCTTTCTCTCTTCCTCCTCTTTCTGTTCCTCCCCCCGCCGCTACACTCTCCCTGTACACGCTGCACCCTCTCTGTTCTTTTCCGCCATATGCATGTCTCCATATTACAATCAGAATCTGCATTCAAGCATCAACCATTACCTCGATCGCCTTATGAAAGATTTGTTTGCTCTCATAAGAAAGGTGAAGTGACGCAGTCAGAGACGAGGGACGCTAATGTCGCTCTAGTCAAAGTAATAAAAAAAAAAAAAAAAAAACGAAAATGGGATGACGGAACGCTTTCGTGAGGCCCCAACTACGGAAAACCTTCTTGTGCAACGTCCATGTACCGGGAATTTTCCGGTAAAATCCTCAACTTTCTATATTCGAGTAAATAAAAAAATATGTGACATCCCATATGAAGACCAAAAAAAAAATAAAACACTAGCAATGCATATGCTGCAACAGCTCATTAGGGTTTGTCCTTCTCCTGCTTAATTATAAATTATCACTGTTTTTGTTGTTAATCTTGAGCACATTCCTTTAAATTAGTGTTTCTGTCATGGTTCCAAATTTCAAGGAAATGGGAGCTGAAAAAAGTGCCTTCTGCAATTCCTTGTGGAAAAGGGCCTTTTGTAGTTGGGGTCCCTTTTCCTGAGATTTCCATTTCCTATCCCACCCCAAAGAGAATGACAGGCCAATGAAAATGAGGAAAACCTCATGTTGAGGAAATGACAATTCATATAAAAACTATTTCACTGAACCAAAGCATGCAATATCTTAATTTCTATAAGGGACCTGAAAGGGGCATTGATCAAAGGGGTGAAGTGTCATGGACTATTAAAGATGGAGTTTACAAGTGACCATCAAGTTTCTGTGATAAGGATGGCTGGGGAAGCATTTCCCTAAGAAAATTGATCATCCGCTTTGTAACATTGTTCTAAACCTGTTTGACTAGCCCGAGTCACAGACTCAGTGAGTCTGTTCTTCCCAATAGGGAATAGGCTACTGAATTGAGTGAGTCAAATGGCTGACTCGAGTTAGACAATGACTTTCAAGTCAAGTTTGTTTCTGAGTTAGTAGATAATGCTTTGCATGATCTTTATTTTATACAGGGAGAATGTCCACCAGTAGAATACCAAATGTATTCCAAGGGTATGTTTGACAAATTCCTAGTGAATTGCAAGAACCCCTCTTCTAGAATTTATATTCTGGGACTCTGTTTCTTATTATTATTATTTTTTTTAACCTAGCGAAGTGGCTCATGACACAAATTACACATGTGAGGTGATGAGAACTTACACGCAAGGAGACATAAACACAACTTACACATACGAGGAAGTAAATACTCACATATGCAAAGAGGGAGGATGTCATGTTCAAACCCTAGACCTCCCAATGAGAATTGCCACTCCTTACCACTCGTATAATAATTACAAAATTGCTTACTACCTATCAAAATCTAAGCTCATCTTTAAAATTTAAATCGTGATTTGAATTATCCCACTTGTTCTATTACCAAGAAGATCTCTCTGTTATTGAAGAAATGCCCGCTATAATATCAATCAGATCATAAGTATATGATTTAATTTTTTTTCTCCTCTCTCGTTTTAGTCACATAAATTAGACATGATCATTCATATGGTGAAAGATAGAATAAACAAGGTTTGTGGCTTCCATTGACCCTATTAGATGCAAGAGAATCTTTTGTTCTTATTATTAAAAAAAAACTGGGTCTAGAAAGAACGCAGTGTTAATAGACTTGATTGAACTAAAGCCCTCCTTCACTTTCTCTATATTCTCCTCGTTTTTATCATTAGCATCCTCACGGTGATTAATGACAACTAGGTGATCGGCTGTTGTGGGAACCATGTCATGGCTTTAAATGTGGGGTAATCTTGATATTAAAAAAAATGAGGAAAAAAGTCGCCAAAAACACCTTTAAATAGCCGTATGTCCTCAATTGAAAACTTGCTAGAAAACTTATGGACTAACTTGAAAAGATTTGAAATTTATGTCATTTTTTCTTGAAATAAGACAAAATCTTAATGCCTTAATTAAAAAAACTTCTTTTGTTTTTTCAGCTTAAGAAATTTACTGACCATGTGACTGATACATTGATCCATGTCAATAACACCATTTTTTGTTAGGTCTATACAGTGCCAAATGCTGATATTTGAACACATTTCAATTATGCTTTCAAGGCCATGTGCTTCCAACTAATGAGAATGATTATATTAGAGACAATCTCATGCATAGGACCAATTAAACAATTATGATATAGGCCAGTGGTTCTTTGATACCTTGCCAACTTTGCCTACCTAATCATTCCTGTTGGAACTTCAAGGCTATGTGACTCATGAATCATGGCCCGTGACCTTATCTTTTCTCTGCTTTTTCTGGTGATATTTATACTAATAAGACAAATGATTACCAGTGGGAGGGGGCACTGGGCACTGGGCACTGGGCACTGGCCAGATTTATCTGTTCTGATTTGACTTGACTCACTAACCAACACAACCTATTTAAATATGTGTTAGTGTCAACCTGTATATCTAAACCAATGGTAAAGGATGGTGGACCACATGGTTTTATAAATTTAGATGGTCCAATGATGTTTTAGTGTTAAGGTTTACATGTTCCTATAAGATGTAGCTCTTGCGGATTCACATGAGAGGTAACTTTTTACTGCAGAGTTGAATATTCCATCCCTCACACTTAGTAATTCCTTTTGAATTAGCATATACAATAAATTGATACTAATCTGAATAATAATCATTTCCAAATTAAATTCATGCCTTATACTCGTTAACCACCCTTGAATTAGCCAAAAACTTAAAAAAAAGAAAAAGGAAAAAAAGAAGAAGACTAGCAATGGTATATATTCACAGCCCAAAACACCTTATACCCAGACTCTGCCCACACTTGACCATCCAATGAGCAAAACCATTAGAAGTCCTAGAAATGTGCTGTGCTTAGGGTTATAAAAAAAAAAAAAAACACATCTACCAGCAGCTTAAATATCCACAACTAATGATTGAATGCTCCAATCTGTCACCCCATTAATAGCATTAATATCCTCTAAAGCATCAGAAAACTTGTGGATCCTGGTGAATCTGCAAACTCTTGCTGAGTTTAGGTTCTTTGTAAAGACCACCTGCTAAAGCAACAGACCCATTAAGAAAAATTCCAATACCAAAGGCGGATTGCAAACCAAGTTGACAGGCTCACAATCGTTGCTCCAGAAACTCAGAGGATTAGGAAATACCTTGGAGGAAATCACCATGTTGTTAGCCAAAGCTACAGGACTTAATGATTTTACCTTGATGGAGCTTTCATTTCCTACCCTCCAAGTTGTAGGCCTGTCAATGGGCCGGGCCGGGCCTGAGCTTGGGTTGTCCAATCCCGTACCGAAAATAGGACGGGCCGGGCAGATGTTGTCCAATCCCGGCCCTAAATTGAACGGGCCTACATCTGATCCCATCCCGTACGGGCGCGAGCTGGGACAGGGTCGGGCCTGGATTTAGCCCGACCCTGGAGATAAGCAAAACATTCTCTAATTATTCCTACTGTCACCAGACACCCGGTGTGAACCGGCCTTTAAACCCTCCTCCTTTTTCCGGGCAACATGCAAAGTACAAAACATGCAATGAAAAGGAGATACAGTCACAGGAAATCGGAAATGGGCAAAACGAAAAACAAAGAAAATCTAATTGATTCAGATTTTCATTGCTCAACCATGCAATCACAAATTAAGAGAAGTTAAAAAGGTAACAAATTTACCTTAAGCAGTATCTATGAGACGTTAGCCCGTGAGTAGAAATATTGAACATAAACTGAGAGATAGAAAAAGGAAGAGGGAGAAGAAGAAAGATAGAAATATAAAATAGGGGAGATGTAGGGAGGGTGATGGTGAGAGAGGGCAGAGGGCGGCGACTGGGCGAGGGAGGGAAAAAAAAAGGGATAGGGAGGGAGGCAGCTTCAGCACTGCGTGCGACAGTGCGAGAGAGGTAGCCGGCAGCGTCAGCGTGCGTACGTTGTGCGACGGTGAGAGGGCTGGCCGTGACGACGAGAGTAGAGAATCGTGACCAAGAGCAAAGAGCAGAAGAGGCAGATAGCTAAGAGCGATTGAGTGTGGGATTTTTTAGGGTTCCCCATTGCATTGTTTTATAAAAGAGATGGAGGGCGCAATTACAAGAATGCCCCTCCTAACTAGCTATTTTTTTACTGTTAGTGAGGGGCAGTTTAGGTAATATAATTTTTTATCAAAATTAACTTGGAACGGGCCGGGTCGGGCCTGAACGGGCTGGGCATCCTCTGCCCAGTCCTAGTCCCATTTTGGCCAGGCTTTAAAATTATTAACCAAGCCCAACCCACTGGGCTCAAATTTTTTTATAAAGCCTTGTATTTTCGGGCTTGGGACGGGCTGAGCCGGGCTTTCTACCAGTTTCAACCCGTCCCATTGACAGGCCTACCAAGTTGCCCACCATAAAGGCTAAAACCCGCGCTTAGGAGATGGGGCTTGAAAAAGAGGGGCATGGGCGGCTCCACATTGATGACAGTGGGGTCAATTGATCCCACTGAGAACTGAAAAAGTATTTAAAAATAAATTTTTGTATTTCATGAATTGAACTTATGGAAAGCGTTTGAACCCACTCAATTTAAGAGTTTCACCCCACATTAACTAACTTTACACTTTTTCTTTGTGGCTGTAGTAGTGAACACAAGTCACGATAAAATACCCACCGCCTAAGTTAATGGGCCAACTGTCTACCAAAAATTAAATAAAATTAATGGGCCCACATTACTGATATGCGCTCTAGCAACGAATTTTTAGAACTTAAATAAATTGGTGACATTACTAGAAAATTAGTGGAGACAAAGAAGGATATCGTATCTCAATTGTTTTTTTTGCTTTTTAAAATTAGTGTTGATTTCACCAAACAGTGACTGCGACGGTAGAAATATCTTTTTCAGCAATGAAGTTCGTAAATAACAGGTTGCGTAACCAAATAAGAAATCAATGAATGAATGACTGTTTGGTTACATATATTGAAAAATATGTAGTTGCTAGTGTTGATAATGAATTTATTATGCAACGATTTCAACACATGAAAACTTGAAAACCTGTTAAGGACAGCTGTATGAGTTTATGTATTTGGATTTTGCTTTTGGATTAAGAACTATTAGTAACAATGCATTAAAATTTATTTTTTATTTATTTATAGAATTCAATATTATATTTCCCGGATTATCGAAAATAGATTATTTGATAATTTTACTATACTTGTCGAATTATAAAAATAAATGACAAATGTTGATAAAGGGAAAAATAAATTTATTCGATTTGCAGAAGATAAGTCTTTTGTTGACCCCACTTACTCGAAATCCTAGATCCGCCACTGAAGAGGGGTGGCTCCAAAACTATCCATTTAACTAATTGTTCCACAAATCAAAATATTGTTCATATCTATATTATGAATCAATAGCAAATAAGGGCGGAACTAGAAAATTTATCTTGTTTTTTTTTTTTTTTTTAAATACATGTAGATCTAGGAAAGGTATAATAAAACTAAGAACTAGGAAAGTTATAATTTAACTAAGAAAATATGTTGATTGTGCCCTTCATGTATCCAAAATCAAGAGTTTTCTTTTTCTCGACCTCCCCTTATTTTTCACAAGTTCAATGGAAAAAGTTAAACTACTTTGCTCGAAAGTCAAAAAATTAATCTCTATGCGATGGGAGTGGGGAACTAAAAATTTAAAATCCGCAAAAGCACAAAATTCAAGCATTACACAAACATGTCCTTTTTCTATTTTTTTTCTTTGTGGATTCCATTCATCTGCTTTTTCTTGCACAGGGTATTTCATGAAAAACAGGAAAAAGAAACCCACTTATACCTAATAAAAGACAAGAAGAAAGAGAAAGGATTAGTGGGATGTGAAAGCATGTTATGATGATTAGTTAATATAATATATACTACTAGTACTGGCAGCAGTGCAGGGGTTGTGATTTGGGCGAGATTTCAATTCTTCCGCTGTCTGCCAAGTCGAGACCTCTCCCAACGCCTCTTCTCCCGCCAATGTATGTATCTTTCTATCAATCTATAAACAATCAGCTAAAGAATTAGGTCATTCTCATCTTGGATTTCCTGAAATTCATCTCTCTCTCACACTCTGGGGTTAGGGTTTTGTCTTTCTCTTCAAGTCCTTGTTGTTTTGTTCAGTTGCTTTGTTGGGTTCACATAATCTAGGGTTTGGAATTCTGGGGTTCTTTTTGTTTGATGAAAAATGAGGTTTTGCTTGGGGGTTTTCTTGTTGGGCAGATGTATAGTTGAAGAAGGAGGAGGAGAGGAAGAAAAGGTGGGTCTTTGATCTGCTGACGGAAATGAGTGGGTCGAGGTTTATAAAGTGCGTTACGGTCGGAGACGGAGCTGTTGGCAAGACTTGCATGCTGATCTCGTATACCAGCAACACTTTCCCTACTGTAAGTGCCAATTCGACTTGTTTTTGCTTGATTTTCCAGATTTAGTTCAGTTCAGGGAATTGCTGTGGAAGAAGAGGGAAAAGCTTGTTTCTTTTTTAATCTTTTGCAGCTATATTTACTGATTTGGTGATGGTTTTGAAATAGATATTGCTTCTTCTTTTTTTTAAAGGGTTTTTGGTTGTGGATTTGATTTTGGAAGTGATCATGCCAACAAAAGAGAAAGATAGATAGAAAGAAAAATGTATTTTGGGTTTAGTGTAGTTTGGGGAAATGGGTCTGGAAGAAGTTTCCGTTTCCTTCTTATTATTTTGGGATTTGTATTGTGGCTGTTGGGTTTATGGCTATGTAAATGTGGGAATGGGTTGGGGGAATGATTGTGTGGTTTCAAGATTTTTATTTGATCTGGAAGAGAGAGAGAGAGAGAGCCTATTTGAGGGGGTTCATTGTATAGTGTAGAGAGAAAATCGCACTTTTTGTAATTTTTTGGGGAATTGTGTTGGAAGTTGTTATTATTATTATTATTATTATTTTTTTTGGGGGGGGGGGGGGGGCGGGGTTTGAAACCCTCATTGGGAATCACCTATGATCTTGTGGCTGTTGAATTTATGAAGATGTGTATGATTCTGGGTTGGAGGAATGATTCTGTTTTAAAGGTTTTTATTTGATTGGGGAACTGGTGATGGAGGAAAAGCACCATTTGATTTGGGTGATGGTCTATGGTACCAGGATCCGCCAAAATAGCAACATATCATGGTGTATCATATCTGATACTTAATTTTTTATGTGTAAAATCCATTTCCCTGCCATATCCACGGCATGTCCTTGTTGTATCCATGTAGTATGTGGGGGCATCATAGGTGATTCCTAATGAGGGTTTCATCAAGTTTGAAGAGTCTTTTTTGGAAAGTATCTATTTTTAAGTTTTCAATAGATCTGGGCTATGGGTCAAGAGAAAATCATGGTTTTCCCCTTTTTTGTCTAGTGTAGTGAAATGGGTATTGATTTTGGAAGGAAGATTACACTGTTAAGCTTTTATGAGGGTTATGGAAACAAGTGAGGAGGAAGAATTCTGCTTCAAGTGTTTCAACAGATTTTGTAGAATGTGTTGGACAAAAAAAGATTTTTACAAAAAAAATGCACGTAATCATTAATTGCTTATTAATGATAAAGATTTGATGTTTTGTCGAAAAGGAATAATCGATAGTCAGATTTTCCCCCCAAAGAACCTATATGTTGCTATTCTGTGACTTCTATTATCCTTTTACCCAAGTTTTCTTTAGAATTCTTAAATTTGCCTGTCTCTCTGTCGAGATTTTTTTGTACTCTATTCCAAATTTGCTTCTCTTGGTAAACTTGATGTCTTCTTCATCTTACCCTTTTCTGCTCTAATTTTCTCTTCTTCATCATCTCTCTCTCTCTCTCTCTCTCTCTCTCTCTCTCTCTCTCTCAATACAACTCATTGAAGACATGTATTAGTTGTATGAGCACACATAACAGAATGAACAGAGCAATATAAAGAACATGTGGATTGCTGTGGAACTAGCAGAAAAGCGGTCGATGAAGAAGCAATCAATGCAAAATAATGGGTTGTAGTTATTTCAACATGACGTGCATATTGATGTATATAATATTAGAATAGAACAGAGAATTATTATAATAAATGAGGTAGTAGGAGTATATACTTTCATGCTAGTCAATTACTCCTGTTAGTCTGCTGCTACCCAAATGGATGGTCAATGCTTAGCATTTCATCAGCCATCTGATAAGACTTGACAGAGGGAATTCAACGATGGATGGGTAAAACAAAGGAAGGAGGGATAATGCACGTCAAAGTTGTATTAAATTCATCCACACCCTTCCCAGACCTAATAAGCGGCTGCATTCAACATTGGAACCAACAGATTTATTGCAGACGAGAGCATCTATTGTAGTAGACGTAGCCGTTGTGCTTTTCATTTATTCATGTATGCATATCAATCTTCTCACACTGGAAAATAGTCACACTCAGATCGTCCCAACCCCAACACCCTTATCAACCGCTATTGAAGCCATGTCTAATGTGGAATGGAAAGGAGATGCGGGGCGGGCTAGGATAGAAGATGGAGAGATAGGGGAATAGATTAGGCGAACCTGAAAAGTTGGGCTTTCACCAAACTCCAATTCGGAGGCGTTACTGACTTGGGCTCTCACAAAACTCCAAACCAAGAGGTGTTAGAGATCTTGAGGAGAACTCGAAGAAAACTTGAGGAAGAATCCCAAAAGCTTCACTTTCATTATTATAGTCTTGTTTGTGTACCATCAAAAGAGGCATTACAACGGTTTAAATAGTGGAAAACTACACCTAGATTTAATCTGGACTGTCCAAACACATTGAATTAGTACTTGCCAATCAAGCTTGTGGAGAGGGTTTCTGTATGTTAGGTATGCCTTTGAGTCTGATTCGATTCCAGGTTGGCAATGGTGAGAGGATCAGATTTTGGCTTGATACTTGGGTGAGGGATGGTCCTTTGGCCTCTCATTTCCCCAATCTCTTTTGTTGTGCTCAGGATTGCTCTGCTTTGGTTAGGGACTGTTTCACTATAAATGGAGATCATGTTGTTTGGGGCCCTACTTTTAGAAGAAACTTGGCGGACCATGGATGTCTTTCTGTTTGGAAAGTGTTTTTCATCCCGGAAGTGGGGGTTGATAAGAGAGTACGGATGGGTGCTGTAGATGGTTCTTTCTCTGTTGCTTCTTTTTTCTTTATCCTGCTGGGTGACTCCTTCGCCCATATTTCCTTTAGTAATATTTGAAAGGCTAGAGTTTCATCTTTTGCTTGGTTGGCCATTTCAAAGCGATTCTTAAGATAGATAAACTGCGTAAGCATAAGGTCACAATAGTAAATGGTTGTCCTATGTGCCTTCGGAACACGGAATCCATTGACCATCTTTTTCTTCATTGTGAGGTGGCTGAATTCTTATGGAGATCAATTCTTTCTTGGTTTGACTGTTCTTGGGTTTCACAGAATTCAATGAGAGCTTTTTATCTGGCCTGGATGATAGGGGTGGGATCAGCTAAAGGAAGAACAATGTGGAAAGCTTCATTCTTTTTTTTTTTTTTGGATTATTTGGAAAGAAAGAAACTCTAGGTGCTTTAAAGGTAACTCTTCCTCCAAGGAGGCTTTGGCGCATAAAGTAAAGTTCCTTGTTGCATTTTGGGCTTCTGTTCTTCCTGCTTTCAGAGGAATCTCGATTGATATGCTGTTGAGATGTTAGAGAGAGGTGGCCTTTTCTTCCTCTTTTAGTGCCCGGATTCTTTCTTCTCAGACGCCGCCGCAGCCGGGAGTGGTTAAGCTTAACTTCGATGGGAGATGGGAGTGCTTTGGGTGATCCAGGGCCGCCTGGAATTGGCGGTCTTATACAAGATAATTTGGGAGTCCAGTCTTTTTTCATTCTTGGGTCCCTCCAGCTTTTGTTTGGTGAAAGAGACTGATTTTCTTGCTTTTCGGACTGGTCTTCGAGAAGCTGCCAGATTGGGTTATACAAACTTAATTGCTGAAGGAGATTCATATCATGTGATTAGATGGGCTTCTCGTTCTGCTGCTTTCCCATGCGTATGGCAGATATCAGCAAGGAGGCGTTGGAGTTGGCTTCGAAGCTTAATCTCTTTTTTTCCCTTGTGAAGTGCTCAGCTAATGAAGCAGTGGACGGTTTGGCTAAAAGGGGTGTTGGGAGCGATCGTCTTTCAATCGAGATATGTCCTTTTTAGTTTGTTGCTTTGTGTTTTTGTTTGTTGGCTGTTTGCTCTTTCTTGTTTGTTTTCTTGTTGTAGCATCTCATTATATTTCTCTTATGCTTGTTGGCTTCTTATAAAGTTGCATTACCATTCAAATAAATAAATAAGTGATTAGTGTGGTTCTTAAAAAATCCCCAAAAAAATTTCTTGTCGCTTAGTGTGTGTGTGTTTTTTTTTTTAACTTGGGGAAATGGGTGCAAGGAGCATGTTTCTTAAATTTCATTAGATTTTGGAAAATTGGTGTGGAGGGAAATGCATATTTTAAACCTTAAATAATTTTGTTTTAGGGTTTTGCTTTCTTCCCATTGGATTTGCGGGATGCTGTATTCGGTCATTTTATTTCTTGTATTATGATGGCAATCAGGATTATGTGCCTACTGTTTTCGACAATTTTAGTGCAAATGTGGTGGTTGATGGGAACACTGTGAACTTGGGTTTGTGGGATACAGCAGGTAAATTTATTACAGACATCCTCACATTCTTTCCTTTTCTTCTTCTTTTTAATTTAAAGTACATGTTGTGGTTCTTATTTTCTTTTCTGACGGATGAGCAGGGCAGGAGGATTATAATAGATTAAGACCTTTGAGCTATCGTGGGGCGGATGTTTTTCTGCTGGCTTTCTCTCTCATCAGTAAGGCCAGTTATGAAAATGTTGCCAAGAAGGTAAACTCAAATTCTTTTTTCTAAAATGAGATTTGGTACCGTTTAGCTTCCAGTCTATTCTTAATTGGGCAGATGGTATTTGCCCAAATTATAAAATGTTAAAGGCAGTTACCTTTTCTTATTGCTGATTTTCCACATCTTTTTTCTTTGTTGGTTTTCTAGTGGATTCCTGAACTGAGGCATTATGCGCCTGGTGTTCCCATAATTCTTGTTGGAACAAAACTTGGTTAGATCTCGTCTTATCCTTTTTTATTCATATCTTGTCATCACATTATCCTTTTTTCTTTTCTTGCACTCATCCGTCTCATGTTTACTTTCTAGTAATGAATGATGTAATATATTAACTTAGATCTGTTCATCTCTTTTTTATTCATGTGATGTCATCACATTCTCTGTTTTTTTTTTCTTTGTTAACTTTCTGGTAATTTTTGCTCTAATATGATGCTGGAAACAAGTTCATCCATGTTGTTGGATTTGTAGATGTTAAGGCCTGCCCAGGGGTACTCAAATAGTCTGTGAGAGCTTGTAACTTTAGGGTTGCAATTGTAAAACTGGTATTTGGGCAGTTGGGAAAAAGGGAAACTCTGTCTCTCTCTAAACAAAAGAAGAAGAGGAAGAATAAGAAGAAAGACAGAAAAGAAAATGGTTTTGTGCTTTGATTCCCAGTTCCTACTACATCTCTCAAATCAGGTGATGTTAGTCATAACTAAGTTTGATCTCTATATGGTAAGCAAAATGTAACATTTTCACTCCCATTTACCTATTAAAGAGAACTGTTGAAGAAAATAGTATAGAAAAGCAAAATTAGTTTGTACATCCATGCTAATAGAACTCTGCATGATAATAAGTCTTTTCCTTCTTCTTCCTCTTCTTCCTCCTCCTTTTATTTTTATTTTTTTTAATTTGAAGATAGATGCATGTAGTTGAATGCTTTAGAAGCTTCTTGGCCTTTATATGCGACAATCTCTCTATCCAGTTTTTAGATTCTAAGTTTGGTTACTTAAGCTGCGCTATTGTGTTTCATGTGCATATGTTTGTTTTGAAAGAATGCTTTTTTATTTTATATTTTTGCCAGAGTTACTTTTGAAAGAACACTAATACATGAACATGTGCAACCATGGAGTTCACCACATCTTAACATCTTTTTTCGCATTCTTTTCTCTTGTGTTGCTGATCAGTAGTCCTTAACCATTCTTTCACCTTTTGTCAACCAATGGACTTTCCCCGGTGTTGTATGCAGATCTTCGGGATGATAAACAGTACTTTGTAGATCACCCAGGTGCAGTGCCCATTACCACTGCTCAGGTAAGGCTTCCAATTGTGCAGCAACCAGTTTACTCTGCAAATGGGTTGGACTTAAGGTCAATCTAGATCCAGACCAGATTATTGATTCATCTAGGTCCTGGGCACATCCAACATATTTGGTTGGTTTTATTTCCATATCTGTTTGCTACTACTTTTAACTGGATTTTTGGCTTATTTTAAAGGGTGAAGAGCTGAAGAAGCTGATAGGTGCTCCTGCCTATATTGAATGTAGTTCAAAGACACAGCAGGTAAGATGTATCCCCATGGAAATGTTCTGTTTCGAAATTTCACAATTTCATCATTGATGAATACTTGATTTATTAATTAAAATTGTGCTGCACAGAATGTCAAAGCAGTCTTTGATGCAGCAATTAAAGTGGTGCTCCAGCCACCGAAGCAAAAGAAGAAGAAGAGAAAGGCACAAAGGAGATGCTCTATTTTGTAATCAAAGAATAGAGTAAGGTGACCCACCAACCATCTGGTCTTTCCTCCTTTCATGAAGCGGATCTTGGTGTATAGTCAACTGACAATACTAGAGTTCTTAACGCGTCGGTGATTATTTTTCTTCCCTGCTCTTGTGGTGAATTGGAATGGACTTTTATTACATGGTGACATGCACCCTTGTATTGTATCAACTAGATTCTCATTTGTGGATGTGAAGATACTGTCTGAAACTGTTTCCTGCATTGACATGGTTATATTCATATTCTGTATTTTTACTTAAATACTTGAATGTTTGTCTTTGTTGCTACATACGCATTTATAAGCTTCCACAAGGTACACCATCCATCTCCACTGAAATCCTTTACCAGGAAATTTGATGTCAACCTTATTCACATGAACTTGATAATGTACTTTGCATTTGGAGCCATAACCAAAATGGAAGGAAGAGATATAACTTTCATATCATGGTATTATGAATTATTTATATCAATATAATTATATTGTGTATGTAAAGAGTGAGAGCAGTGTTTCAGGCCTAGGAAACAATTGGATTCCTGATGGAGTTGGATTTGACCAACAGTTTGCTTTGAGCCTCTATTTAATTGCTCCGACTATAAATAACTTGATTTCAGGTATGCAGCTTACGCTCATCTTTTCCCCCTTTCCTTTTTTTTTTTTTTTTCTTTTCTCCCTATGAATCGTGATTTGGTTTTTAGTATTCAAATTATAAGTAAATTACGAGTTAAAAAACTGTAAATGCCTTTTGGTTCATTTCCCTCCCCCTCCCTGGTTAGGTGTGGAGTGGCTATAGTCTAATTGTTTGATTTAGCCTCGTGCTTTTGGATGATGTTATAAGATATTTTAGTGTTGTCCCTCCCTTGGAAGAGGTAAAAAGTCCTCTGGAAATTGTGTTTTTGGACTCTCGGGTGGGAGAAATTGAGAGGATATTTCAACAAAAAAGAAAAAAGAAAAGAAAAAAGAAAAAAGAAAAAGAGACTGAAGTGGGGAAGAGAAATTTAGAGGATATTTCAAGACAAAAAGAGACTGTCCTGGTGGGGGAGAGAATTGAGACGATATCTCAAGGGAAAGCAATTGTTGTAGGGGGGAGAAATGAGAGGATATCTCAAGGAAAAGAGAGACCACGGATATATTTAAAGTAAAAGATAAGTTGGTAGATTCCTACAAAGAATTCATCATTGCTAGAAACTGATATGGGTGTCTTCATTTGGGAACTTTGAGAGAGTTCTCAAGAAGAATGCCAGATATAGATGCCTTCATGCGGATGTCAGAACTCGAAGTTGATAGAGCTCAAGAGAGAAACCAGAACCAGCAGTAATCGGAGACTGTTATATGAGGAGAAAGGATTCATTTTTCCATTGCACTCTGGTTGGAGACGTTAGAAAGAGTGATTCCACCAATCCTTTCAATTTGGATATTATGGGGTTGAAGAAGTTGCTGGAGAACGGAATTTCATTCTTGATGAGATGACTGGTATTTGTGAGCAAAATAATGAGGGTATAGAAATGAATTGTATGTAGTGCTCAGGAAGTTTCTTTTTTCCTTTTCTTTTCTTGTACTTGTTTTGTTCTCACCGGTTTTTTTTTTTTTTTTCACCCTTGCTTAGGGATGAGAATGAGTGAGTCCTCAGATACTTGAATTTCTAAGTATCTGGCCTCTCTGTCTCTCTGCAGAAACTTCTTCTCTTCTTCTTCCACATTAGATTTCTTTATTTTTTTTACTTCATTTTCTAATACCCATTTAAGAATTGCCAAATTTCAAAAAGATCTTCCCTTGGTGGATATTTGTATTAGTTAATACACATTCAGATTTTTGTTTCTTTTTCAGAATTTCAACATTACTTTTCAGAATTCCTGCCACAAGGCCCATTTCACAATTTATAAGTTATTATTATTATTTTTATCTTGGTGTGCATATATTTCCCTGTATTAGAAAACTTCTGGTGAAGAAATTGATTACTATTTCCAGTTCCAGCTTCTTCCAAATTTCCAATGCCATCCATACTACCTTGATTTCTTACATGGCTCGATGCTGTATGTAATGTGTACTTTGGGAAATTTTCAAAAAAGTCCTTAACTTTTGGGCGATTTTTAAAAAGGGTAAAAAGAATTCAATATTTCAAAAATGTATAAACGTTTGCAAGACTTCTTTCACTCAAGTCCAATCCGGCAATCCATACCTACTGCTGGTAATTTTGTATAAACAAAAACTCAAAAGGACAAAAGTGCCCTTACCCTCCGGTTGGAAAGGGTGGAAAATTGGGGGGAAAAGTTTTTTAGAGGGTGTTTGGGAAAGGGGGGAGGGAAAATGAGGGGGAGGGGAAAATGGGTGAAAAAATTTCCCCCTCAAAACAGGGGGGAAAATGGGGGGAAAAGGAGGGGAAAAGTTGAAAAGTTACAAAACTGCCATTTGTTTATAAAATATATTGGAGTTTTTATAAAAATAAGGACAAAATGGTAATTTTCTCTCTATCTCACAAACAAACAAAATCCTACTTTTTCACTTTTCTTCCCCCTACTTTTTCACTTCCCAAACAAGAAGAGGGAAAATTAATTGTCCCTCCCCTCCCCTTCATTTTCATTCCCCCTCAAATTTTCCCTCCCTTCGCCTCCCCACTTCCCAAACATAGGGTTAGTGAGTCGGAAGTAGGTAAATTTTTTTTTTCAATATAGTCCTAAACTTTTTAGGTGGGCACTCTAATTATTAACATAGTCAATAGTTAATTTCAGTTTTAACGTCATGATCAATCCAATATTTGGGCACTTTAATTATTAGTATAAATTTCACTGCAATCAATGCATTGTGTTATATAAGTGACTTGGAATAACCAAAAGTGATCTTATAGTTAGTCCGATATTTTGGAGAACGAATGAAATCAAATGGATTTTTTTTTTCATTTTGAATTAAAAAAAAAAAGGCTGCCAACAATGGATGGAGATCTCCCAACAGGATCTAATTGAAAGAAGTCTTATGACTTTCACACCTTTTTAAAATATTCAATTCTATGGTATTTTTTGAAAACCACCTAAAAAACTTAGGACCGTTTTGAAGATTTTCTTTTTACCTACTTAGGGCACTTTTGTCCTTTTGAGTTTTTGTTTATACACAGTTGTCGGTGGTGGGTATAGATTGCCGGATTGGACCGATTGAAATAAATCTTAAAAATTTCATACTTTTATGAAATATTGAATTCTTTTGACCATTTTTTAAAAAACACCCAAAAATTAAGGACTTTTTTTGAAAGTTTCCCTTAGTTATTTACTCACCAGGTTTATGCATAACTTTTTTGTATCACTTATCCGAAAGGTCAGATACGGTAAAATTACTTAAACGCCGTTGAAATCCTTTAATTTCTAGAATTCAAATAATCCAGGAATTTAATATATAGGATTTTTTTAAAACGATTAAAATGAAGACTAAAGGTGAATTTTCAGAATAGCGGTGCTACTTGGACATACTGGAATCCTGGGGGGGACCGGGCCACAATTCGGTCCCCCCAGTATGTCCAAGTGGACTTTTTCTTTTCAGAAACGAGCATCAAATAACTTTTCATTTTATAAAAATAAAATGAAGAGAATATGAGAAGATGAAAAATGAATACCTAGCCTTCTTAACTGTTTAAAAAAATTCCTATATATTTTAATGCAACCTGCCTGTTTGTTTGCTGGAATTGAATTCTTAGGTAATTTAAGAAATTCCCCCTTCTTTCACCAGTGGTGTAGATGGAAAAAATCTCACCCACTAAATGTACGTTTCTTTTCTCCACCAAGATGCAAACCATAGAGTCCAGCAAAATCCATCCGAGTATGCTACCAACTAATGCATGTTAGTTTACCAAAAAAAAGCTATAATGCATGTTAATTAAACAGTCAAAATAGAAGGATATAGATTGACCAGTAGAAAAAGGTTTAATAATTGATTCACTGGTGATTGACTGGTGTAAGTTCTTTGTATCCAGTGGGTCAAACTCATCAGCATATCTGAGTCTAGGCAAATGGTAGTGTGAGTAGTTGACCCATAAATGCATGTCATTGTGGGAAAGAATGTTGAAATGGTCAGCATTGAGTGAATAAAAAAAATGGGTTTTAGGATTGCCCATCAATGTGATTTTTTTTTTTTTTTGGGGGCAATTGAATTGACCCATATATGATGAGTGTGGGGACCTATTCAACTATGGGCTCTCCCAATCTCCTGAGGATGGAATGCACAAAAAAATTTGTGAGGCTATTTAGTGGGACTACTCGTTTAAAATCTAAATCAATCAAAATAAATGCTTATGAGCACTTACTTAACCTTTACATTAATCATGTCCAAAAAACATGTAAAATATTCAAAAAAAGAACTAGAAAAATTCAAAGTGTTTCAAAATAATCGATCTGACTATGAGACCATCTCCTGAAGGAGGGCATTTATTTTGAAATCAAGTCAAGAGCCCTTCAGAGGTGAACCCTTGTATCATATCATATCCATCCTTTATCTAGGCATCACATCATCTATATACACTTTTGGAGCTGCCCATTGCCCACAATCAACGGCCAAGATTAAATGATGTGTGCCCCACCAGCTGATCAGTACAACCTGGGCTTTGCCAATCCTGTTGCGCAGACGGCAGTGGGCCATGCGAATCCACACACACAGGCAGAGTGACAAGGACATAATGCCAGAGTCCACCACCCAACAAATATTTAAAAATTAAAAAAAGAGTTCTTCACAAATAAGCCCTTTTATTCTTCCTGGTGTCCTTTTAGAATGCTCGGATCTTGTAACTAGGCTTTGGAACCTCATGTGGTTAAATGCTAAAATGGGTATGGTTTTAGAGGAATCTTGAGGTAAAGAGTGAGATTCCACCTCGTGTCCAACCTATTGAAAGTCTCGGTCGCTAAAAATAAATGCCTTCTCATTTTATGGCATATCCCAAGACTTTGCCCAATAATAGGAGTTAGTCCCACTACAAGATTGTCTATTTGATTAAAAGCGTAATTAATGCAATCTATACATATTCATTAATCATGTCTAATTTTTTTATTTATAATAAACTGTTGATTTACTACGGTGGGACCAGCGGATAAAGTTTTGGGATACAACATAAAATGGGGAGACCTTTATTTTGAGTGGCCCACATTTTCAAAAGGTAAAACCATGTTATGAAATTTCACTCTTTTTACTCAAAATTTCTCTAATTCAAGGCCTCAAAAGAATCCAGACTCAATTATACACATGTCCATATCATGGGGTTCACTGCTTCTATCACATACAAGAAGAATATGAGGAAATATGAGGATTGGTTCTCTCTAATTTTTTAAACAAAAGTGTCTTATGTAAGGTTACCAAATGAATTATAAAAATAGCAGATGGAGTGAGTCCCATGAACGAACTTGACATACTCTTGATGGAGTCCCATGAACGAACTTCAGCTGTCTCCTAAAATGAGTAAAAACACAATGGGGCATTGGATAAAAAGAAAGAAGAAGAAGAAGAAGAAGAAGAAGAGAAGGTAAAAAGAGAGAGAAACTTCTAAAACAGAAAATCTTTTATGATACCCGCAATAGCCGGTTTTAAATCAAATAGCCGTTGTGGTGACCGGTAATCGTGGGTTTCCCGCGAAAGCCGGCAGGTAAAATTCAATGGAAGGCAGTGAAATAATCTTCCCGTTTCCATTCTCCTCCTTTTTCAACCATTTTGCTAACATGCTGTTTGACCACATTTCCCGGGAATTCTTCTTCAGCATATGGTTTTCCGTTTCATTTTCATCAACCTTCTCCTTTCTTTGTATTGCGTAATCTTCTTCCTTATTGGAGCTTCTGTTATAACTCAAGCCCCCGTCGTAATCAAGGCATAGCCACCCACCTTTTTTTATTCATCTGTTGTTTGTTTAATCTCATTTAGTAGGTGGGTTGATGATGAACTTTGGCGGCAATTCGATTTTAAAACGTGGGGGGTGCTCCAATGGGATAGTAGAAAACAGGATATTGGGTGGATTTCTGTAGATGGGTTTTTGTTATTTTGTCTGTTTCTTTCAAGATATGGGATCATGGAACTATAAGTTAGATGGGTTTGTGGGCATTTATTGATTGATTTATAGATTGTGGTGGCAAGTTTGAGATTCTCTTCTGCTTCTTTTTGCTTCTTTATTTTGTTATTTGAGATGGGTCTCTCTCTTTTTCTTTCTTTTTTTTTGAACTGATCAAAGTGGAAGAGTTTCGGGGTGGATTGGATTGTGGAGACTGGGAACTTTCCATATGTTGATATGGGATATTGGGTCTTTCTCTGAATACAAGGAATGAAGAAGGAAGAATGTTTGTTGGGGCCTTATTATAGAAGATTTTAAGATTGGGGGAGTTTCTCGTTTATTTTTGCAGGTTTTGAGGTCTCGATGTTGTAGTATACCAAATTCATGAGTGATTTCGAATGCAGAATTTGAAAGTTTTCTTTCTTTCCTTCCTTCCTTTTTTTTAATGTGATCTGTATAGATGTATTGGAGCGTGAATTGATTTGATAGTCTTGTATAGTGGAGCTTGAAATGTTGTTTTCTGAGGTTCAGAGTTTAATTTAGATATGTTCTTGAGAAACTCTGGGTAGGTTTCAGTTGGAAAATTGAGAATGACGGTTGAGGGGGTTGTGGAGAATAAAAATGACCAAAAGAGCGTGTTGGTCGGGATCAAAATGAACGGCAGCAGCAAAGAGTTGCTCAACTGGGCGATTGCTAAATTTTCTGAACCAGGAGATCGCATAGTTGCTGTTCACGTTCGTCGAGCTTCAGGTAGAAGTACCATTGTTCACAATTTTCTTTTGTAGAACTTATCAATTTAATTGACATTTGTTTGAAGCAAATAGTCTTTCTTTCAGATCCACATGAGAACGAGAATTCCACTGCTTTCCTTTCTGGTTATTTAACAGACTATGAAGGCCTTTATAATGCGAAAAAGGTATGTAGTTTTTCAATGTTTGATGCAATTTTCCACGTGATTACTCTTTACTTTCCTTAATTAGATGTGTAAAACTGGCTCAAGTTTCATAATACCTCATAACCATTATAGAGTTAGATCTTTGGTGGGATAATTCTCTATTTCACTGTGTATTTGGACCATGGAAATGGAAAATGCATCAGATGGGGTTACCATTTTTTTCCAGCCTTGTCAACCTTGAATCACTTTTGAGCCATTGACTAATGATATTGGGCATTAAGGGTGGGAAAACAATAACCAACTTCCACTGCCCAAAGTGGATGGCAGAATCAATGACCATCTGTTTTGCCAAAACGATTGCTACCAATTGTGATCTGGGGTACATCCAAATGCACTGTTTAAGTATATTTTTTTTCTATCCAGTCTTGCAAAATTTGTTTGTCAAGAAACACCTCTTCAGAACACATTGATAATACACCAATCACACAGAAGAAGCTTAATTAATCAATTTATTGCTCATGAATTCCATTGGTGGGTTCACAAAAATCAGGCTTCTGTGGTCCTAAACTCCTAATACTACACAGACTACTTGTTCTTGGAATTCAGATCAAACTTGTGGGACAGATCTCATGGGGCAATTCAATTCGAAAAGTTCTTGTGAGAGAGGCAAAGCTCTGTGCTGCCAAAGCTTTAATTGTAGGAATGGGCAAATTCTATGCTTTCGGGTAGGTATCACAACACTCTGATTTATGTATCATCATTCTGTGGTTTTGATTTTTCTCTGATTTTTATTTAACAGTATTACCTTTCAGGTGCTCGCTCTCATTGGCTAGATATTGTGCCAAGAAGTGTCCTTCAACCACTTCTATACTGGCAGTTCACAAAGGAAAGATTGTTTTTCAGAAGGAAGCCACAAAACAATCTTCAGGTTTGGATCAATGGATCAAACTATAGGATAAGCTTAGTTGAATTTCATTTTATTTCACTTTTATTGTTCTTTGCAAATGTTGATATCCTACATTTAAGATAATATAAGTGTAAATAATTCTGCTTCCTTTGCAGAATTCCGAATTCTTCACTAACTATACTGCTGAATTTCAAAATTAATCTCTAAACTAAATTATTGAATTTGTTTTGACGGGTAGATCTGAACAGAAATCGCTGGCCAAGTTTTCGTAGTTTATCAGGTCTGAGCATTGGGGACGATTCCAAGGTTCTGAATCCCAGTAACAGAGAAAATTCTGATGTTGAATCTCTGAAGTTATTGAAGGTTGGGAACCTTGCACCCCAAACAGTTCATGACTCCAAAGACAGAGGTAGGGACTTGAAGGAAATTGCAACAGAGCAGGGATCGCTGCTCTCAGATAAGGATGATGTAACAAAATCTGATGGGACTGAAACAGGAAGTTTTTCTTCATCTGTGGTTCAGAGCTCCATTGAGATAGAATCAGTGGAAGAAGTTGAGGATGAACATAATCACCTTGCTCAAGAACAGACAGATGAAGTTTCTTGTTTGATTTCTATGAGAAAGCATCCAGAGCATACACCGGGTTGGCCACTTCTCCGAAGAACAGTATCACCAAATTCAGAAGTTTTAAGTGAAGCCCGGAACATGTCTGTTGTCCAATGGGTAATGAGCCTACCGAACAGATCTTTGTTGCTCACTCCCCTATCTCAGATTGGTTCAGAACCTTGCAGAAGAGAAGTTCATCGTAGCCGTAGGGGGAGTACAGCAAGCAGTTTGTCTACATGGCTTGAGCTACCTAAGGAGTTGGAAACACTGTTTGTATCTAGTTCAACTAGCTGCAGAGTTTTCAGCCGTGAGGAGCTTGAGAGTTCAATCACTCATTTCTCACCAGGTTAATTATTTCTAGGTGTTTTTTTTTTTAATGCACCCAACAGCTCAGTTTGAATTTATTGGTGGACCCATGTGGCTTCATGGAAATTGAATTGTGTTGGGTGACACCATTTGTATGACTTCTGCCCAAATCTATTTTGGATATCTCACTGTTAACCATTTCGTATTTTAAATATGAGGAGATGAAATGACTACCCAGCTGGATGTTCTACAATTTCCATGAAGCTTCCAAAACTGATATCGGAATAAATTACTCTGTTCTACAACATATTCAAATGCTTATGGTATGACTATGAGTTACATCAGTACACACCCCACTGTTCTTGTTTTTGATGTTTAACTCTTTCCTTTAATCTGGATACTGAGATTCAGGTTCATTATTTTCAAACAGAAAACTTGATTGGTAAAGGAGGTTGCAGCAAGGTATACAAGGGGTGTCTTCCTGACGGCCAGCAAGTGGCAGTAAAGCTAGCAAAATCATCCAAAAAAGCATGGGAATATTTTCTTTTAGAAGTCGAAATCCTGACTAGTTTGCAGCATAAACACATTACTCCTCTGCTTGGCATTTGTGTTGAAGACAATGATCTGATCTCCATTTTCAAATTCTTTCCCAAAGGAAGTCTAGAAGAGCACCTCCATGGTAAGCTGCTGCTATCATAAGCCATCCTGTTTCTATTCAACTTTTCCATTTTTGGGTACTTCAGAATATTTTAATATGCAACCAGGTAAGGGAGATAAATCTGTGCTGCCATGGGAGGTAAGGTTTAAGGTGGCTGTCGGAGTAGCGGAGGCACTGGCGTACCTACATAGTGACTGTTCTAGGCCCATTATTCATAGAGATGTCAAATCTTCAAATATTCTTCTCTCAGATGAATTTGAGCCACAGGTAAAACACAAATAGATATTTGTAATTTTTTTAACCGTGTAAGGGTGCCCTTGGATAAGCTTAATATAGCCACTTTTGTATTCTCTTAAAAACTAATGGCCATCCAAACAGAAGCATGTATTTTGCAATATTTAGCATTGCAATTTGCTGGTTGCAATACACTACAGAAGGTGAAAACCTCACAATATTCATCCTCTCACGCAATGGCAGCCTAGATTTGTTGTGTTGCCGTCTCTTTTGAGAGGAACACATTAAGCTCACCCCAGATCAATGCTAAGATAATTATAATTCTTTGTAATGTCTGTTGCCTTTGTGGCAGTTATCTGATTTTGGGCTTGCTTTACGAGCGGCAACGACTTCAGCATTTGTTACACATAGTGATGTTGTTGGAACTTTCGGGTGTGTTTCCTTCTCTCATATAAATCCATTTGATGGGTAATTAACTAGGCTTTCTCGAGGTTGATTTCTAAGGAAGCTGAATAATTGGTTTAGGTACCTTGCTCCTGAGTATTTCATGTATGGGAAGGTCAGCGAGAAGATAGATGTATACTCCTTTGGTGTTCTCCTCCTTGAACTACTATCAGGAAGAAGACCCATCAATGCTGAGAGTCCCAAGGGCCAGGAGAGCTTGGTTATGTGGGTAAGAATCTTTACTTTTTAATTGAGTGAAGGCATAGAGCTGATACTGATAGTGCCATTAGCCCATCACTTTCTTGTTATCAGTATATGGGTAGCCAGGGTAGGTGTAGCAGTCTTTGATTGATTGGAGATTTCTTATGTCAGGCATTTAAGAGTAGAAATCTTATACCTGACCCCAGATTGATGGGGATAAGGCTCTGATGATGATGATAGTGATGCTGAATTTAGGATGCATATGAATGTGCCAAAATCGCTGTCGGTTTGAATATACTGCAAAATAAATAGCTATGCATTTATATCCACGTTTGGCAGCATAGAAATTGGAAATGATTTGAGGCAGGATTACTGTTCTTTTGACCCCCCCTTATGTATTGGATATCGTTGCTACAATGACTTCCAAGTGGAAAAGAAAGAAAATCAGTCGTCGACCTATTATAGTATCCAATTTCCACACTGCTCCAAGCACCAAGCAGAAACAATGAAAATTTGTTTAGGCCAAAATGTTCAAACAGTATGCTATTTAGAGCACATCCTATCAATGTTTTTAGAGGAGCGAGGCTTCCAAAAATGTCGAGGCTAAAATCTGGTGTGGCTTGCATTTGAAGCCCGCACCTAATCATGTGAGGCATATTTGAAGCGAATGCTATAAATGAGTGTGCAACTCAGTCATGCTCCATATTGTGAAATGTTCATTCTATTAACACATTTTCCTTAAAAGGGAGCGACAAGTTGTCAATGTAAGAACTTTTTTTAATTTAAGATTGTTGTAAATAGGGTTAACATAACCCTAGTTAACTCATTAAAAAACTTGAAACAAGTCAAACTGTGACAGTTTCCTATTTATTCTAATTTATTTTGTGTAATTCATTATAAACACATACAAGGATATGGTTTAAGCTTTTGCACAATTGGAACACCTTGCCTCACACAGCTTTTCGAAACACTGCATCCTACAGTTAGCAAAGGTTAATTACATGATACATCATGCTGTGTACAGGCAACACCAAAACTAGAGAATGTGAATGCATTAGATCTCCTGGATCCCAACCTGTCCGAAGAATTTGATGAGAAACAAATGCAGAGATTGGTTTTGGCCGTGATCCTTTGCATTACAAGGCCAGCGCAACACCGACCCCAAATGGGCCAGGTAATCTATATAATTTTGATCTAGAAAGCACTTCATAACTCTCATTTGCTCATCTTTCATGGGTTACAGGGTAATAATGACTCTATAATACTTTCTCTTCATAATGCAGATACTGAAGCTTCTTCAAGGGGATGAAGATGTTATGGAATGGGCGCAGTCTGAAGTGAGTGTTCCAAAGGAATCAGATAAGGAAGATGAAGAAGCATACCCAGTTCCAAGCGTCCACCCTCATCACATAGACCTCGCATTGTTTGAGGCAGATGATGATACAACATCTTTAAGTAGCATAGAACAGAACAATCATCATTCCATGGAAGACTACTTGCGAGGCCGATGGAGTCGTTCATCAAGCTTTGATTAGTTCTTTTTAACATTGTCAGTCAGACTTCTGTATAGTTTTAACTTTGAAGACAATGTAATAAAGTCCAAAGTGTCAAAAAGAGAAATCATTGAATGAGATTCTTTTTTTTCTTCCAGGAATGGTTAAATCAAGGTCGTCACTTCAATTCAATTAACATCAGCCAAATAGAAAGACTACTGGGGTAGAAAGTACATATCAACAACCAGCCACCAATTTTCAAATGGGAAGACCGCACGCCACACATACTGGGCATAGATGACACCACAAATACACAAACTGATTTGATTTGATTAGATTTGATTTGGTGGTGGTCAAAGGTTTAATGTTTTAAATAAAATAACCAAACTGAGATTCTCACCTTTTGTTTTCTTTTTGCTATTAGATTCTCTCACCTTTACCATATTACAATTGCACAGAAAATGAACAGGCGGTCTTGGAAAAATAAACAAATCCATATCAAAATGCTGTGGTCAAAATCAATATAAAGGAAGATTTGGACATTGGGAAGGTTTGAAATGTCTCATGAAGGATTAGATTATATCTTTCTCATTTTCTAGAAGTGAAAATCGTTAAGGGCCCACATTCAGATTCTTGTATGATGTGGTCCACTTCTGGCAAGAGGACTTTCATCATATGCACTTGAAGGCCCACCTCTCATAAGGAAGCCCAGTGGAACAAGATGAGCAAATACCCCCAAACAAACAAAGAAAGCAACAGCCGTACAGCCCGCATGATTCACGGCTAGATTGATGTCACAGAGACACTTTTTTATCCAGCAACCTGTTTTCTTGACATGAAATAGGGTTTGAACACTACGGGTGAAAAAATCATGGAGGTCTCCACTCGAGCAGCATCTTGAGACTCAACATTACCAAAACAATACACATTCACGGTCTGTTTGTTTGCATATAATACACAGAATTGATTAAATAAGGAATTCATAATATACATGGTTAAAAATGAAATCCAAGGTCAATATACAAAATATCACCATCAAATATAACCTACTCTCTCTCTCTCTCACACACACACACGCATAATAGAAAGTGAATCAAAGGGAAGTTGGAAATGAATAACCAGCCAACACCCATTAATTCAAATCCTGAGAATTCTCTTTTTAATAAATAAACCTTGAGTGTAGCTCATTTGACCATGAATTTCTATGTATTCTAATGCCAACAAACAAACAGGCCAATATCTTATGATAAACTTGAAACTGAATGGATTATATTGCTATAAGCAAGAAAATTGTATATACATTGTATACCCCACCCCCTCAACATCTGAAGGACCACCCTTTCACCCACAACCAAACAATCCCAACATCAAAACCACCTCAAAACGCAATAAATCACCAAAACCCATCACAGTCAAACTATTAAGTATGGTGTTAAGCACTGGGTTAAAAAAAAATGTGCGCCTTCCAAAAAAAACCCCAGCTGATGGTTTGGTACTCCTGCCTTCCGTTTTAATATTGCCATCTCATCTTAATGTTCATGCCACCCAGCTGAGGGGTTTGGTACTTCTGCCTTCCGTTTTACTATTGCCATCTCATCTTAATGTTCATGCCATCCTGGTTTCGTACTATGCCTTCCATTTTGATATTGGAGTGGCTTTCTTTATCCATGCTTGCCTAGATGACAGCTCAGTATGGGATTGCATATGGCAAAGCATATACATCCGCCCCAGGCAAATAACAAGCCCGAGGCCACAAACTGGAACTCCCAGAGTTTGGGTTATCACTTTCTTTGTGTTGTTTGGCTCCTTGATTGCACTGTTGTTTCCTCTCAAAAAGCCATTCCTGATTGTCAAAGTCAGAGAAATCCATCAGCAACTGAGGGGGGTTCCAGATTTCCAATAGTTCTTTGAACTGAGATTCCACTTTCTGGATTCTGCTCCCAGAACCAGAAGCATTGTTGCAAGGAGCTTCAGTTTTCTCTACCAGCTCATCAACCCTGCCTGAAGAGCAGGCCAGCTCTTCATACCTGGGTAATTCACAAGCAGTTTTAGGCTATGTCACCAAATAATCAGTTCTGTGGGACAAGCAGGCCCAAGTCTGCATTGCTGGATTGAAATTTTCAATACCTGGGTAATGCACAAGCAGTTTTTGGCTCTTCCACCAAATAATCAGTTCTGCGGGAAGAACAGGCCCTGACTGTATTGCCAGGTTGAAATTTGCAAGCAATCTCAGGCCCTGTCGCCAGATGATCGGCTCTGCCGGAATGACAGGCCTGTTCTGTATTGCAAGATAGTTCTGGATCCTTGCGCTTTAGTAATGGCAGCCTGATGCGGAGACCACTCCCTTCATTAAGAATCAAAAGCCAAAAAAGTCAATACCAGCACAAAGCAGCAAGTCCAAACAGCAAGCATCATTCTATATAACTCACCTTGGTTATGGCCAGCCTTGGCATCAAGGTCGTGCTTCTTCCTCTTGGCACTACTCTGTGTGCTGTCAGAAGAATCATAGAGACTTGGTGTAGCAGCTGGCTGCCCATGTTCTTCTGTGACGCTACTCCTCTCCACCTGTTCTATTTCTTCATGTTTCCTTTTCTTGTGATCTACTCTCTCCTGATTTATCTGGCTCCTCCTGTCTTTGCCCCTTTCTTCACTGCTGTGCTTTTTATCTTCCGATTTCCCATACTCCTTGGATTTCTCTTTCTTCTCTCTCTTCTCTTTCTCTTTCTTCTTCTCTTTCTTTTCCTTCTTGGCCTTATCCTTTTCTTTCTGGAGCTTCAAAGCACCAGAGGAGGATTCATCAATTCCAGAAGAGAGGAAGAGAAAAACCAATGGACTAAATCCAGTAAGATATGCGACACAGATAAGATCCACCAGCCCAATAACAAAATTTTCACTTTCAGGGTGCTAATTTTATGTTTTCAGCAAGGATCTCAGAAAATTCGCCACACAAGCAACATTGGGTTTGTACCATATTCCAGTGGTAACAATCAAATAGGTTCTGGTATAAAAGTCTATCTTGTGAACTGAAAGCTCTAGTCAGCTAAACTGGAATTGATTCAAGGGTTTACAGCGGTAAATAAAAGTGTTACAACCATCATACTTTCTACATTTTGTTCAAGGATGCTCTTGGACATGTTTTGCCTATGATAGGAAAGCCAGCAGTCATGGAAATAATTCAGTACAATATAAAATGTGCACGAGACCGGGAACTGAATGAGAACAAGCTGAAGCTTCATGAGGTGGCAGCATCTAAAGTCTTAGCACCAGATTCATAAATCGATGCATGTATTGATAAAAAAAAAAAAAAAGGAATCATATATATTTACAATATATTGAATTCTTGTTATGTTCATGTTTACAAAAAAGATAATGCAATGAAATGAAATTGACAAAATTACAATTTATAAAATTACAACAAGAAAATTTTGCAGTAACACGTGTAGGAAGATGCATCTAACTCATAATTGGATGAGATTGTCAACATAAATGACCAATATGTGGCCCCCCACCATCAGTAATAGTACCATGTTGCTTTTCCATGCTATAACCGCTGAAACCACCTTTTTATAGACTAAGACATTTATAAATACAAGTCTACCCGATCAGACAGCAAGAGTTACTTGAAAGCATTAAATTAAACTGTATGAAAATGAAGGATATGAAGACAACATTTTTATGATTTAATAGAAATAATTTTGCAAAAAAAATAGTATTTTGGCATTTATCAAAGATTTATATAAAAAAAAGACTTTATTACAACATTGAAAAATACACTATGCATTTTCTCCATCTGATTAAAATAACATGATATCGAATAATATGAAAGGACAACATCTCCTTATGCATGCATGTACTCAGACTTTATATTGCCCAGGCCTGACCTTTTACCTATTGAAGCACTTTTTAAGTTTCTAAACACTAAATTATGACCAATGACATCGTAGAGCACCCAAACATCCAAATGCAACCGAAAGACTAATGCTTTAGCATATGCTTGCACTGATATTTACTGTAGTTGTCTCATATAGACAGGAATGTAAAAAGATATGCGTGCACGAGAGAGAGAGAGAGAGAGAGAGAGAGAGAGAGAGAGAGAGAGAGAGAGAGAGAGAGAGAAACTTTTTTTGAGAAACTTTTTTTAGCCAAGTTTAATTTAAACCATGACTCACACACACACATGGCTGTATAGATTTCTTTTCAAGAGATGCAAATATTGGCATAACTCCAGAAAACCCAAGGGAGCCATATGCCATAATTCATGGAAAGAATATCCAGATAAAGAGAACCTCGTGCTCAATGTCACAAGTCTGTAACCCTTAACCCACTGAAGCACACAACCCATGGCAACTTCAAGAATAAGTTGTTTAAGGTTTGACCTGATAATCTCCAATCCACACACACCCCCCTATGTGGACCGTAGATCAAGTGAACAACCTATAGAAGTTAAGACCAAGGATGAAAATAGCGGTAGCGGCCTGCCGGCGCTACGTAGAGGCGTAGTGGTGCAATTTAGAAAAATCATAAAAAAAATATGAAAAAATTCTAGAAAATTTAAAATATTGGAAAATGAGAGAAAATGTAATTTTGTTTTTTTTTTTTTTTTTTTTTTTGCAAAAGTAACTAAGGTAAGGGGGCGTAGCGGTCCCCTCACTGTATGAGATCCTGTATCGCTGTATAAATAGAAAATAATAATAATAATCATTTTTTCACATGTGTTCTTGTTGCTTAGTTATGCTAATTTAGAAACTAATGAAATGCTTATAAAAGAAAAAACTATGTCATGAAGTCAAGACTTAAGAGTGCCTAGAGAAAAAAATACATCTACCAAATGGGGTGTCTAATAGGATATACTTAGAGAAGAATCATATTGAGAAGAACTCTCTGTATCGACTGTAATTCGGCGAGATCATGTGCCTTTTGGTGTTCTTTTAAACATAAAAGGGTAGAAGAGTTGTGTAGAAATGTTATTTGGAAAGAAGAATAAAAGAAATAAGTCTTATTATGCATTTAAAAAAATTGAAAAGCAGGGATTTTTCTCACCCCGAAGCGGTCCGTAGCGGCCTCGTAGCAAACGCTACGGGTGCGACGGCCGATAAATCAGCCGTAGCGTGGCGGCGGCGGCTGCTACGGCCGATATAGCGGCCGCTCCATGGTTAAGACTAATTGAATGACTCAATGAAATTTCTAGAGGAAAGACACACCACCACATAGTCCCCATTTTTTTCAACACATTTCACCATCACGGAATTTTTCCCATCCATAAACCCAACCAATTAACTGCCCCCAACATTATTCTGGACATACATGGTGAACAGGTCTAAGAAAGTGATAATACTTCCATGCACCTAAATTATAAGCAATTGCCTCCAAATCTTCAACCCGCTCTACAAATGATGTACAATGTTATTCACTTCACCATAGCTTCCATTTGCTCCTCCTTATCTTCATAATGGTCCTATTTCTCCTTTGATATATCCAACATGATACTAAAAAACCGCATTGAGGACCGGCTTCTTAAAAAAAATCTAAATGATAGCTTTCTCGAACTTTGTCTAATCCAGATTTCATTCCTAATCATAAGGACTAAAAATCTGAAAATCTCTCAACTTACAATAGCATAAATATTTTAATATGAGGAATATAACATCCATGACGATCAAAAAAGGAAATATAGTAGATCAAACAAACAAAAAGATTTCTACTATCGCATCAGCGTTACACCAATGTAATAGAACCAAAATCTTGAAGCTTAGTTGCAAGGCCCACAGCCCAAAGAACCATCACACTTGTTAATTGCCCTTATTATGGAAACTAAAACTTCCCTATGCATGCCAAGTTTAATATGAGGAATATAACATCCATGACGATCAAAAAAGGAAATATAGTAGATCAAACAAACAAAAAGATTTCTACTATCGCATCAGCGTTACACCAATGTAATAGAACCAAAATCTTGAAGCTTAGTTGCAAGGCCCACAGCCCAAAGAACCATCACACTTGTTAATTGCCCTTATTATAGAAACTAAAACTTCCCTATGCATGCCAAGCTTGGCCCCTAATCACATTTTTTTAAAAGCAAACTATAAAGTATCAGAAACTCTACATTACCACTTTTTTTATAATAATAATAAAAAGTTAACCTCTGAACTGACTTAAAAATAGGCAACATCTGAAGTATAGCAACATCCAGAATATATTACCACAGCCATACACGCGTATGGGACAGTGACATCAACTAGACTATATTCCCTTTCAAGGATTCCAAGGTAATCAAGCATGTATCAGTGTAACAATACAATGGGGAATGCCCATAATCCTAGAGAAAGAAAGTACCATACACAAAAAACTCCTTCCTCTTCTCTTTAACCACCAACGACTCCCACAATACTAGGGTTTACTCAACAGTATTCCTAGTTAAAAAATCAAGGGATTCACTGGTTATTAAAACATTGACCTGTTTTTCAAAATAACCGCAATCCAATTCATCAAGCCAAGTATCTAATCATTGTAGAGCTTAGTTACCGAAGAATTAAAAATAATGCCCCCTTAATTCTGAAAATATGTGGTCAAACTCATCAAACTTGATTGTAATTCATCTCCTCTTATGCATGGAAATCCATCCTACATCTAGATCCAATAATGTCATGTAAACAAAAAAAGGCTGCTCAATTTGCTAGCATTTATGTTGTACAAGTACACCATATTGCTACCTTTATGAAACAGGTGTTTTGGATATCTTTATACAGGAAGAGGAGAAAACCATGTTTAACTCATGCACATTAAAACAGGATCTTCCAAACAGAATGTTAATTGTTCTTGAAAACAAGACGACAACCTAACTAGGTGAATGCTCCGCAAGTGACATCTTTCCAGTAAATCTTACTGATTCAAAGATCAAATGTTATATTTACTTAATTGTCATGGGTACATGTAGTCGTTGCAAGGAATCCAATATTACATACACCTCACAACCAAAATAGCAATGCTCCCAACAGAAACAAATTGCAAAACCTCAGAAATAACCATTCTGATTGAAAAGGGAAAAATTGGGTGGGGCAAGCAATCCAACAAACTCTCTTCTATACCCCTTTCAGCTGCGTGTGTTAAGGATGGACAGCTGTTCGATAAACATTGAGGAAAGCCCTCTTCAGATAGGCAAGAACAATTACAACCCTTGGTTGCAACAAGGGCAAAATCCTAGGCCCTAAGTATGTCCAAGTCCTAAAATTTAGTTTATGATAGAAGGGTGTTATTAAAATCATCCCTAGCTATGACCACCAATTTATTTAGATAAGAGATTATCACACAACCCCACCCCATTAGCAAATTCCATCTTTCCCAGAACTAGATCTTTATTTCAATGTAGAACAAAAATCACACCCGCCCAAACAAACCCCATTGCATATACACACCATACACACGTATCTTTCATTGATCAATGGTATTTCTCATGGATCTATACACAAACATCAAAACTCCATTCTTACAAAGAAAACCCATCATTCAATCAACACCACACGAATATACAGTGCCCCGAAAACTCGAACCCAAATCGAATCCAAAACTCAAACCCAATCGAACCCAGATTAGAAAAAGATTGCAAATTGAACACAGGTGTTATGAATGCTCAACAAACCTTAAGCGATTCGATCAGGGCCTCATCGCGACTCTTCCCTTCATACCCTGGAGGAGGATAGGGAAAGCAGCGAGACATCGTTGCAGCCTCTGCAAATCAATCAACAACCTCTATATACCCTATGATGAAACCTAGTACGGAAAAGATTCAAACCCTAATTTGTTTGAAAATCCCAAACGAGAAAAACAAATCCACGTGAAAGATAGATCAATTGCAAAACAATGTTTGTTGGTTGTATTTGCAAATCAGAGAGGGAAAAATTAACTGTCAAAACCTTCAAGAGGAGGGAAAATCCTTAAGAGGAGGGAACCCTAGGGTTAGGGTTACGAAAGAAGGAGCGGAGGCTGCGAAAGATGTAAAGGAGCTATGAAGAGGGGAGTGCGTATTTATAGACTGGGGAGGACGAGAAAAAGAGTCGAACGCGGTTTGGGATGTGAAAATCACGCGGTATTAGGTCATATCGGATGGAAGTCGGTTCTATCATGTGATGTGGCCCCCACTAATGTCCATCTGAACCGTTCATCATCCTGGTCCAATCTCCATTAATCGCTACCCGTTGATCCATCTTTAGAGATTAAATCAGTTACTGGTTGAAGATGTAAGGTTGGATTAGCCCACCTTTAGTCGCTCGCACTAGCATTGGGTTTAGACTTTTAAGTGCTTGGGGTGGACTTGGACTTATGTTTTTTTTTACCTCCCGTTGAGTAAATGGGATGACTTGGATTAAGTGATAGAAAGTATAAATATGAGCCAAATAAATTATGTATGTTTTGTAATTTTCTGCCCAAACAAGTAATTAAAATATTGAGAATAGTGATTGAAAGCCCGGCCCGGCCTACTTTTTTGACTAATTGGGTGGGCAGGACTAGGGCCACACACTCAAGGCCTATGTTGGACTTGGGCCGACTCGGATGGCCGGCCGACCTTTTTGACTAATTGGGTGGGCAGGACTAGGGCCACACACTCAAGGCTTATGTTGGACTTGGGCCGACTCAGACCAATGTTTCTCAAGGCATGGGCATGAGTGCATGACACAGCTCGACTTGGTCTGCCCCATGAACACCCCTGCTTAAAGCTCCATTGATTCAACATCTTTCATCAATCTAAACTGTTCGAACCACTTAATCTCTGCTAAGAACAAATCATCTTTGGTAGAGAATTTCATCAGGCTCTTCAGTGGGCCCTCTTGTTAAATGAGGTGGAAAAAATGTTGTCTACTTATATGGCTTCAGCTTAATTTCTCTCCAATAAAAATTAGGTTTACCCTTATATTGAAAACTCATGTGTGCAATGGATGAAATTTGACTAGCCCCATACAGAATAAGCATTTATTTTGAACCATTTTCGACTTTTATGATTGGGCCCCACTTAAGAGTATGAAAATTTTCTCATGACTATGAGCTCTCAGGTAAGATTCAGACCTGACTTCGGGAGGTATGTCTTTTACACATGAAAAATGAAAAATGGAATTTATATATATATAATATTTTTTTTGAAGAGTAAATAGGATCTTCATTTTAAATAATTAATTTACAGAAGAGAAGGTCTAAAACTCAATATGGTTATTAGAACCTCCCAGAGGGGCATATCCCACATAAACAAGACAATAAATTTCCAAAACTACTAATTGAATCTACCTAAAACTTTTATAAATTTAAATGCAGGAAAGATCCCTGGCGTCCAGATGCCAATATGGAAGATGTAGGACGCCCACAACCAGAAGCTACAACAACCATGAAGTTTTCCTAGGCGTCCTTCTCTTAATATATACACATGTAAATTTTAGGGGCATTTAGTGGAAGGTCCCTCATCATTTTGTTTTATAGCCTAGGGTTCAAGATAGTTTTTCTCGTAGAGGCGGCAGTTCTCTTTTAAAACTGACACAATCAAAAAGAAAAAAAATGCCCTCTCTATATGTCAGCAAACATGCTCCACCTAAAAATATTTCAGACGGTCATACGATCCGCAAATTTATCTAAGCTTGCTGTGAATTTATCTAAGCTTGTTCTCAAGTTGTCTTAGTCCGATATCAATTAAAAAGGACTTTAAATGAGTTTATCTGTATATTACATGATTTTATCTGAGTTTGATTTGTAATTAATTGCGTTTGTTATCAATTAAACAGGGTTCCAAGTAAAATTATCTGACTGTGACACGATTTTATCTGATTTTTTTTTCTAAACGTATCTGAGATTCTTATAAAATAATATGAGTTTGGTATAAAATTAAATGGATTTCGCATGATTTTATTTAACTTTGAAATGTATTCAACTTTGCTTTAAATGAGTTTTTCTGAGTTTGCTGTGAATTTATATGAGTTTTGTACAAGCTATCAGACTTTGGCATGAAGTAATCTGACTTTGAATTAAACTTATCTCTATTTTGTATGAATTTGTATAAGTTCGATATGAATTTATCTGTGTTTGCTGAAATTAATTTGAGTGTGATATAAATTAAATTGGATTGAGGTGAATTTATCTGAATTTGAAATTAATTTATCTAAGTTTGTTGTGCATTTATATTAATTTGATGTGAGTTTCCATGAATTTATCTGTGTTTGAAATCATAACCAGTTCACAAAAAAGTTATGTCCCATCAATATAAATTTATCTGTATTTGATATAAAATTATTTGACTAGATTATGTTTGGTTTGACTAGATTTGGTTTGAATTTATCTGAATCTGATATAAAATTATCTGTGTCTAAAGTGAATTTAAATGAATTTGTTTATGATTTTATCTGACTTTGTTATGGTTCTATCTAACTTTGCTTTTGGACTGTGATGAGTTTGATATTATTTTAGCTGAGTTGTATATGGTTCTGTCGAAATCTCATCTTACTACATTTAAATTCGACGGTAATTAGGGAAAGACGATGAGTTGGAGCTAAAAACCGGAATTAGATTGCATGACACTTATTCAAACGGTTAGAAGGGCAAATAAGTCATAAAAAATGTGATGTGACATGCTAAAGGACCACCGCCCGAATTAATCTCATATGCAAGGGACTTTAGGCCTTAAACAGTAATGTTGTGTACTGGAGGCATCACAAGGCCAATTTAAATGACTTTTGGCTAATTTACCCTAAATTTTACATGCAAAGAATAATATGTGGTGAAGAGATTTCGATGTTGCAACCTATCTCATGCATCTTGTGGCAACTTCTCAATCGAGTGGATGTGGTATGAAATTGACTTCATTTAAAATGAGCTCAAACAATCATTAGCATCCGTATATGGAACCTTTAAATATGTAAATTAGTGCAAATAAATGACCACTTAGAACGAAGTAGTGTCCCACTGAAAGATACATGTTTTGTTAGATAAACCTTTCAGAGAGTTTTGCTGGGACTAAAGGATTACAATTTACATGACCCTAGCAAACACCCATGCCATGACTCCTCTCTCTCTCCCCTTTTTTT
The DNA here is from genome assembly GCA_038049695.1 of Cinnamomum chago. Lineage (NCBI taxonomy): Eukaryota > Viridiplantae > Streptophyta > Magnoliopsida > Laurales > Lauraceae > Cinnamomum > Cinnamomum chago. Next base: position 17,663,000 of record CP142453.1, read on the forward strand.
CTGTTTCTGAGTTCTGGTCTTCTTGGCCTGGAACTCGAGTTGCTTAGGAGTTGAAGTGGGATAGGTTCGGATTGAGTTCATATTGTATCCTATTGAGTTCATATAGTATCCTGTTTTATACCCAATTACAATACAACTTCTACATGGACTAAGACTGAAATTGGATATTCAAACATTCATTTTCATCTATTGTTTGTATCGTTTACCACTGTCACAATTGAGTTCAAATTAGGACATTGCATGGGCAGTTCTGATCGATTTAGCACTAAAACCAACCACCAAATCAAACCTATCAGATTTTTAATTAACCAATCCAATCCGACCGATGGAGAGTGCTTAGTTCGGTTCAGTTCGAACGTTTAAACCGTTTATTTATTATTGTTATTATTATATTAAAATTAGAAATTAAAATTTTTAAAATGATGAATTGATGACACTCACATCCTTTGCATTTATTTCAATGTTTAGAACAACTATAAAAATCCATACCTACTATCATGAAATCCTAAAATCAAAATAGTCAAATACTCAAATTACATAATATACCAGTTGGTTCGGTTGAGGCGGTGAACCAGGGGTTCAAACCGATAACCGACCGATTTAAGCGGTTTTTACGATTTTCAAACCGTAGACCTAACCGATATACTATAAATCCGATCTAAACAGTTTAATTTGGTCCGATTTATCAATGATACCGGATTTTCTGTGCAACCCTAGTTCAAATCGTATTTATTTATGCAATTATTGTGGGGCCAACTAGATCATGAGGGTAAAGTTGATAGATTTAGTCATATAAAAAACTTAGATTTGTTGGATGTTAGTCAACATACGATTTAAGACCATCAAATAAATTGTTGAAGTATAAATTTCTTTGCAAAGAAAAAGAATCATTTGGAAAAAATGCACAAAAACAAAAACCCTAGGCACATTTGTGTACACACCCTTTCCGCGGAAAGAGGAAATTGCCGCGTCATCAAATTCCATAAAAATGAAAACATCGGAAAAGGATTTCCGTAGAATTTAGAAGTTTATGTTTGGTGCAAAAAGAGTTTCCTCATTGAATTGGTGCAGATGTTGTCTGGTGCAGCTGTGGATTCCTTATAGAAAATCAAAATTTCTTATTTTGGTGATATAATTTTTTGAAGAAAAATAACATAACATGAATATTATTTATTTAACATTAAATAATAATTTATATAAGAAATAAAAAATGAAAGAGTTATAGGGTTTTTGGGTTGAAATGGACAAGAGCGAGGAAAAGAGGGAAAAGTTTTCCGAGGAAATCCATTTCCCATCCTCCCCATGGGAAACCCATTTTCATAATTATCAAGGAAAATGCTGACGAGTCAGGAAAACATTTCCGCGGAATTATTCCGCATCAAACGCCGGAAAAATGGATTTTTCGCAAAAAACTGTCCACTTTTCTGTGGAAAAGTGTTACACAAACATGCCCTAGATGTTGTCTGTTTCCGATAAAAGGCAAATTGAGTGGATGGTAAAACACCCAGAGAGTGAATGGGTTTGATATTCACCAACTATAATATGATGGATAGTCTGGTGGATTAGTAATAGATGAAAAATCAATATCACAAGATGTGAATGGTTCGACTATCAACACCTTCAATCAGATAACTAGCTACAAATTAATTTTCTATAAATGGATAATGCACCATATGTTAAGTCTCATTTGGCAGGAAAAGGGAGACCCAACCACATGTCCTTTCTAGTATCTAAAATTTTATTCCCTTCATTTTCAAAATGATAATGCTGCAGTAACCATTGGCTTGAGGAAACAATGAAAATAACTCCGATTTGCATTTAAAAAAAAAAGTGTGAGTTGCATGGGTCAAGTTGGACGATGCTTACGGTGAAGGGCCCGTTGCTTCCATGAAATTGAATTTCAAGGAATTCATGGTGAAGTGGTTCCAACAAAGGAATGTTAAAGAGGTAAGAGGTGAAGAATATAAGTTGGTGTTCTTGTTGGGATGCTGACTTTAGTATTAGTAGGACTTAATTAAGTTAATAGCTGGGTAATCCCATGAGGGCAAGATTATTTGATGGACATTTGTGGTCAGGGTCTTTAGCTTTTGTTTCTTCAATTTGATTAGGTTTCTCAATTAATCTTTATTAACTAAATATGACAGGCAAGGCAAGTTGCATATATTAAAAAAACTAAAAATTTATCTTCCATTCCTGTTGAAATGATATCCCTTTTGTCATACCTCAATGTGACGCATTTTGATAATCAAGTCTGAGTCTAGTTTCAGCATGCTCAAGAAGCAATTAAACTTAGTGTTGGGTTTATGTCCTGTATTCCGGGTTGACCGGATTTGTCCATTGGATTTGCTAAGGACCGGGTTCAGGGTCAAGAGTATTTTTGTCATTGTACCAGGGCTTAATTAGGGGTTAAGAAAGCGAAAATTATATATAGAATGTAATATGTAATCCTAGAGTCTAAAGCAAATCAAGATGTGGGTAATTTCTCTTTTACTGTGGATGTAGGTGCATTGCCAAACCACATAAAATTTCTCCGTGTCTTTCTTAAGTAGCATGATTTTTCGATCGTAGGTTTCGCGCTTTCGTATAGACGCACACAACACTTAGGTTTTGAGAGTGGGCCAACGGTTTGTTGGGTTTTGATTGGAATACTCAAGTACCCAAGTTTGTAATATATCTGATGCATGTATAATAATGTGTTATTATAATATAACATTATATAATAATGAATTTTCAAAAAACGGTCTCCTGATCTCATCCAAGGATTGGTCAGGCATATGGAGCCCACCTCTCTAAGAAATTGCAAACAACCTCAATTTGACATTGGCCTAGATATATAGAGCCTCTCAATTGATCATACAAAATTTGACTCTCATTCAACTTCATCGAATTGCGAAGAAAATAAAATTTAAGAACTCAACCCCCCAATGTAGTCAGCCTTGGTTGGATCATTCCTAGCAAAGAAATGAATAGACAACCTACTTCCATGTTTGTCAAGCTTTTAAATGGACTCCACAGCCCAAAAATCTTCAAGATTTGGGATGGTTTAGTCATCTCTGAAAATAACTTTGATGCATTATTAGGTTGAAATTACTAACAATATAATAGGTGTGCTATAGAGTTCTCATATCTTGATACATAACAATCAAGGGAGGCATGTCAATGAAAAGGTTTGACCTAGACGCTGAGAATACGAGATATTATTCTAATTTTTAGTTTTAAATATTTAAAATTTAATTGCTATAATGATGGAAAGCTCTATGGTTAGGATTTGCGTGAAAAGCGTAAAAAGTGCAGAAGTGTGATAAAGATCTCAACCAAAACATACATGAAGATGCATCTCAAGGGAAGAAAACCCATGAATTCTCTTAAATTTCAACTCTGACATGTAATCTCTACACTACAATAGAAATAAGAAAAGAAAAATTAGAGACTAACTTATATTTACACTAGTAAATTAAATAAGAAACTTCCTAATTACAAATCACTAAACAAAATTAGAAAGCCTACTGATAATAAAAATAAGTCCTAAACTATGTTTGTCCCCATATGTACATACAAGTCTGTCCTCTCATGCATCATATATAATGTATAATCTTTTTTTTTTTTTATACTAATTCTTCTGAGTCTAGAGAGAAGCCGGGTAAACTCCTCTGTAGCCTCAGTGTGGCAGTGCAGTTTCAAACCTATAACCTCTGGGTGTAAACCGTGGTCCTATGCCAACTAAACTATCCCTTGGGATTATATATATATATATAGTGTATATTCTTATCATATTATATAACTTATCAATGAATAGTGTCTGAGACAATATAAGAATTTGGGTCTTGGCTGGTACAGATGCCCACAGACCTCTTAAAATTTATTAAATTCTCGGAGGACCGTTGCATATAATATCATAGGGCTGTTTGATATCACACGCATTGCACTATGCGATATCTTACGGCAGTACGATATCACATTTTTACCGGACGAACACTTATACGAGTGGGGGAATCTATAGCCCAAGGGTTAGGGGGATTCCAAGTGCAATAAATTGAATTGATTGAATGTTTTCAAACATGAAGGAAAAATGTGATACAAAGGCGTGTGGTGGTCCCATAAACTGGGCATGAAAAATGTGGTACAAAGTAAACTGAGCATCCACCTTTGACTCGACCAGACCCGACACGAAGGTGCGAAAGTCTTGTACAAACTACAAATCCTCCTCAAATCGGAACGAGAACCTTCTGCAAATCAAAAGCTTCGATTAGATATTCTCTTGCAATTCTAAACTTCATTTTCATCCATTTAAATATTACTAAAACAAACTCCTCTCTCTCTCTCTCATGGGAATTGAAATCTGATTGTGTTTCAGCTCATCTGATATGCTTGTTTGATCAAGTGTTGGATCCCACGGGATATTCTTGCTTCTGCTGCATTCCATTTTGCTGATTGACAAACTGGTCCCGCCAATCAGATGGGTATTGATGCCTTGCTGGCTTTGCATAGGACATTTTCAAACCATTTCAAACAACAACGGTGCTGGTTAGAAAGAGTTTTTCTATACAGATTGATGGCCTTTCAAAGGGGCATATTATTAACCACAGATCTGAAGAAGCTCAACATATTCGAGAATGGTGAATCGGAGTTCATGTGACTAATTCCAACATAGTTGGGACAAGGCTTTGATGACAATAATCCTTAGTGGGGCCACGTAATACTATTAGTCGGGGCAGCATGTACAAAATCTGGAGATTGAGAAAATATGAAATTTAAAATGCAGCTTCCAAAATCAATACCCATCTGATTGGCAAGTAAGACCAGTCCATGAATCAGATTTTCTAATGAAGTATTCAATTGTCGGCAATATTTTCACACACACACACACACATATATATATATATATGAAAAAGTTTCAAGTGCATCCATCCCTCACCATAAGTTGAGGGATACTTCCATAAATGGAAGTTTTCAAGTACAAAAAGAGAATTTTAAATACATGGGGTGAAGTACAAAAGATAATATAGACTCAAACGGGACAGGATACAGACTGAAAGTGGGCCCACTAGGGATGGTATCATGTACTTTCACAGATTGGAACCCCTATCCTAGAATGAACGACTAGGACAATTCAATCAAGGACATTGTAAAACTGTGTTGATTAATTGTATAATTACATCTGTGTTGTCTTTCACTGAATACCTGTTGCAGTGAAATTTAGTCACGGGGAATACTTGTTTTTTTGAGCAATTTAGATTTCACAGGTTAGATGAACTACATCATGTTGTGTCTAAGCCAAACTCCATTGATCATTTGGAGTTGGCCCCATTGTAGATTGATCATTTGGAACCGAATCCGGATTTTCTTATATGAAATGGGTTTGGAACCAACAAAACGGGTTCGAGCCAGAGCGACATTGCTCCAGAGCCGGATTTGAATTTTCCTATTTAAACTGGGTTTGGAACCAACAAAACAGATTTGAGCTAGAGCGACCTCACTCCAGAACCATATCTGAATTTTCCTATTTGAACTAGCCAGAACTAGAACCAAAAGCGGAACCGTTATTTAGAAACAAGTCTGGACCTGGATCAAGTATGGTTTCGACCCGAAACCGTTGTCGGGCTGTAGTGAAACCCAATCTAAGCACATTTTCTAAATGAGCCCGTTTTTACTAGGAACGAAAGTAAAGCTCAACCCACTTGAATCGGGCCGTGTAGACAAGTATCTTATCCTCTTTAAGTACCTTTTTAAGAGAAGATCTTAAAGGAAAACTCATATTGAGGGTCCCAGCATAGATTAAGAATAAATTCAAAATTATGGGATAATGATCCCTTCATTGAAAGTTCAGACACAGTTTTGGTAGGGGTGCGCCAGGCCTATGCTGTTGTGCAACACATGGGCCTCCCCCACAAAAACAAATCTAATATCTTGTGCCACGTATCAGATATTAAACTGATAAGAACAATAGTGTATCTTAGCTAAAAGGCTGAGAAAGGTATGCATAACAATCCTTCTTCCATATGCTTTTCTTGAATATTCATCTCAATCTTACTCAATTCTTTAACAATGTGGGACAAACCATCAGTATACTTTCATTCTCTCATATAAGGTGACATGACGAGACTAGTTGGGCTACTACCCATAAAATTAGGAGAAAATATTTTTTTCTTTTTTTGTTATATAAGTTTAACTAAGGCTATGCTTGGACTACATCATTTCCAGGCAGGCTGGTCATGGGGAAGCAACTTCTGGCCCGACCTAGACTTGGGCCGAGATCAGGCTTCTAGTTTAGAAGTCGGGCCGGGCCTAGACATTCCTCGGCCCGGGCCTGGACATTCCTCGGCCCATCCCAAGCCGTCTCATGTACATCCCCTGTTTTTTTTATATTTTTCTTGTCATTTAGTGGCAATGCCTGAGCGGAGGAAAGCTTGCATTTTGCAGCTATACCATTGATATATAAGGCGGTAAAGTAGATATTGCAAGTCTTCCTCCTCCCAGGTACAGCTATGGCGCTAATACATAGAAGGGGGAACTAGCAAACCTATTTTCTTCCTTTTTTTACATCTTGGTTGGGTCACGGGTCGGGGCTTTGGTCTACACAATGATGGACAGGCATGTATGATTAACGTTTGAATGAAATAATATCAAATCACGTGAGATACACAGTAAATCACTTATTCGGTAAATTCACTTTACTGGTGAAGTGAAGTGAATGGTTAATGCAAGAGATAACAAAAGTAAAGGTTTGGTCCAATAAAAAGATTTTTGAAATTCTCTTTTAAAAAGAAGAGTCTTTTTTGTAAGGGTGCTCATTGATCGGGCCTGCTTGCGTTGGGTCTGGTCCAAGTAGCGATCTCACTTCATGATGCGGCTTTTCTAATCAATCGTCGGCGGTCTTTCAATCACGATGGGCCTAAACACTGCTGAGTTTGACCACCTACATCAATCACATCTTCAAGTCCTATTTACTGTGAATCCAAATTCTTTTATTGGAACCCTATAAATCCATTAACCGAGCCTCTGTTGAAATCTAAACCTCTCAAAACCACGATTTTCCCTTGAATCGGCATTGTAACAAATTTCAATCTAGTTGGGACTCATTCTATATCACTTGAAGTGAGAGTTAAAAGGAGTGGAAGCTCCGTGTTCAAAATTAACACCTCTAGATATGAGAAAGACCGGATCCTCTGGCGCAACCATTACATGGTGACGGTTTCCCAGAATTCGACTTTGGGCCCACACATCTATAGTCCATACCATTCAAGATGAATCTCATCCCATCCGCAAATGGATCCTAAAGCTTTAACTCAAAATGTGTGGGTTGTTATGGTTTTTTTTTTTTAATATATATCATCATATACTCTCGCCTAAAATTATAGAAGCCACCCCACAAGAAGGATCACCAATTATATTTGGTTACTTTATCGCTAGGACTCGATACACATGTTCGACCTCTATTCCACAGAGATTTCAATTACATGGTGAATGGGCTACTACCTAAATTTGTGGTTCACCTAGTTATAGTCTAGTCAAAGGAAAGACTCATATCTTGAATCCTTAATTTCCTGTTATAGTGAGCAAGGCCCATGTAAACTGCATGCAACTATTGGTTCTTTCATATTTTATGTCAAAGGAAATGAAATGGTATGCTAGGTCTGAATTTGGGCTCTCATGCAGCTTTACCACTGTTAGTATTGGTGGTAAAGTCGCATTTGCAAATTTTCTTCCCCTCTGAATGAAGGAAAACCTGCACTTGCAGCTATTCCACAGTTATATACGGCGGTAAAGTTGCGTTTGTAACTTTTCCTCTCTTACGTGCGGAGGAAATCTTACACTTGCGGCTATGGCATTGCAAACCGATTCCTTTTAGAAGTCGTCATTGAAATTTATAGCAATAGTAGTAACTTCATATAATAATGGTACATTGTCAAAGATGTGGCGTTGTGCTTTGTACATTCTAGACTCACAAAAACTTCAAAATAGTCTCTCTCTAATCTTCATATATCATTCTGTCCACTTATGTCCATTTTAGTTATTTGCTGGTGCCTGTTAGCATATTAAGTGCGGTAATGTGCAAACATTAGTGAAACCTCTGATATAACACTTGATCCTTCTAGATGACTATTCTGTGACATTTCAGCAAATATAAGTAGGTGTAGGGAAGTAATCTAACTGTTGTAGATTCAAATTCTGCCTTCGGAATCCTGGTACCAAAATTTAAATAAATCCTACACATGGATCCAACTCAAGTTGGTCCAACTGGGATTCATCCCCAATTCTGATTATGTGACGACAACCTCACACCAAACCTAGGTATTTAGCAAGCTGAAAAAAAGAAAGAAAGAAATAAAGAGAAGGAAAAATCCTATCATCAAGTAGATTGATTATAAAATTCAGCCATCAACCCAAACTCACTAGTAGACATGATGAGATGCTGGTCAAACAACTTATTCACCTACAATTTGGCCACAAAATGGCCCAGCTTTCTGTTAACAATTCAAACTTAGCAATTATAACTAGCTGTTTTTTTTTTGGGTTGTGTGTGGCTACGTTGGGCTATTGGTACAAGAGTGAACTTTAGGCATATATCCCTGTGCGCATGCATAAAACTAAGGTGCCAACACGAATCAACAATTAGTGTGTTATCCTAATTTAGATAATATTGAATTTACATCTTTAAGATTTGCTAAATCTCTTAATACTAATAATGCCTTCCATTCCATTAAGATATGAAGTACCTCACATTATAACTATAGATGTAGATTCTTCAAAAATAAATAAATAGATGTAGACTAGCCACTTTGTTTGTTTACTTTGTTGGGATTAAATGTAAGTTAGGTTAGCTAGTGCTAGATTTTCTTGTACACTTTTTTATTGCTTGTAGACATAAGAATGAACTTTCATTTTTTTTTTCTTTTGCCAATTCTTCTCTTTTATCACATTTTAACATGGTATTAGAGCCTCTAATTTAGGGGTCCCTTCCATATGGTTGTGATCTGATTATCCTTGTGCTTGAAGGCGATATTTTGAGCTCCAGTAAAAAAGCTGAATATAGGCCATCTTATTGGAATATCATTATATGTTTAAAACGAAAACTTTAATTAAGAAAAAGGTGAAAAAGAAATATATAACGCTCTGTTTTTTTTTTTTTTTTTTATCTATTTAAACTGTCATCATTGATATTTTTTATTGTCTTGTTTATTTCCAACTTGTATACCATTTTTTTTTAAAATCACATAAGATTTGAAAATGATGTGCTTGATTTTTTTTATAGCCAAAATAGTTATTATATTTGGAATGAAATTCTAGTTGGCTATGCATGGGAAATTGGGAATCTCTTTCTATATAACATGAGTTCTTTTAACCTGTATCCCTCATTAAAAATTTAGCTACTTTTAAGATACATTTACCACTTAACTTTAATACATTAAAACCTCAATAAATATGGTTGCTTCTTATTGGATGTTTGCATGGGAAAACGCCTCTTTTTGATAGTGGTATTTTGTAGAATCTCTCCAAGGACATATCTCATGAGAGACATTTAGCAAATTCCCCTTTTTAGGTACGTGAGACCCACTTATAATCAATCCAGAAACCCCCTCACTCACTCACTAACCCCATTAAGTGGCACCAGCTCAAATTTGACACATCCATTTGTTACTTGTCAATGAAAAATGATTCCTTTCTAAACCATAAAGTCGTAAGTGCCATGGATGGAGGGGCAAGGGTGATCTATTGGGGTTTATAATTCTCAAACATAATTGAGATCTTTCCCAACCCAACCTCCCTCATGATTGGCATGACCCAGGTGGGCCCCGAAAATTCTGACAATTGCCTCTTAGGGGACCTCAAGTTTTGCTCTTGTGTAAGATGCTACCATGCTGCCAGGACCCACCTGGGGCCCACAGATCAGGGATAGGTGAAGATGAAAAGATCCATTTGGGGCCAGCTCACACATCAAATTACAAGTTATTTTAATGACCCTAACCCCTGATTTGTGCCCCATAATTTTTTTGTTTCTTTTAGCCTCGATCCGACTTATGGGTGCAAATGCAAGTTATTATTATTACTGTAAGTGCAATAAATCTTGCGGACTTACTTAGATGAATGTAGAACTTTTCGGAAGGATTAACTGCTTGAAAACCTGAAAGAGGAGGAGAAACAAAGGATCAGAGACCCCAGCTGCTGTCAGCGCAAGGCCCTCCGATGCCTAAGTTAGTTCCACAACTCAACAAAGGATGGAGGAAGAAGGAAAAGATGAAGGGTGTCTCTGGGTGTAAGCCTTGACGTACCTTTTTTTTGGGTTTACCTCTATGTATATATAGGCCGAAGAGTTGACTTTTGGAGGTAGATGGAAATGGAAGTCCCATCAGCCAGTACTATGTTCCCTTAGTAGGGGTAAGTGAAGGCATTGTCCCATCGGACCTTACTTATTTAATTGCAGATAATGACAACTTTTTATCTCTATCCGATGCATGTCATCATTACTCTGTAACGTGGTTGAGTTTCCTTAGTGGCACAACTATTTGTACTCGTCTTGGTAAGCATTCTGGCACTGCTGCCTAGGTGGGAGTTCCTGGCCGAGGTGAGGCACTTGGCCGAGGTGGAGCACTTGGCCGAGGTGAGGCACTTGGTCGAGGTGGTGCACTTGGCCGAGGTGAAGCACTTGGCCAAGGTGGAAAACTTGGCCGAGGTGGGGCACTTGGCCGAGGTGGAGCACTTAGCCGAGGTAGAAGTGTGGTACTATTGCTGAGATGAGATGCCTAGCTGAGCTGGTACTGTTACTGAGCCGAGGAGCTGATGCTAGGTGCCTAGCTCAAGTGTTGAGCTGAGATGACCGAGGTGGTGCTGACCGAGTTGAGATGGTGCTGACCGAGTTGGGATGGTGCTGACCTAGCTGAGAGGGTGCTGACCGAGGTGGTGCTGACCTAACTGAGATGGGATGATAATCTTGGTATCATGTAGATATCCCCACACAATTGGCCCATAGCTCCTGACTTCTTAAAGTTTTAACTCTTTGAAGTCGGGAGCTATTAAGATGAGAGGGCTTTCTGAATATTGAGTTGGGAGCTCACACTATATCTTGGTGTCGGTTGGCGACGTGCGATCTTTCTGGCTGAAGTTACTGGTGCTGTAACCGAGCTAGTGCTGTCATCGAGCTGACGCTGTAACCGAGCTGGTGCTGTCACCGAGCTGACGCTGTAAACGAGTTGGTGTTAGCGAGCTGGTGCTGTCACCGAGCTGATGCTGTAACCGAGTTGGTGTTAGCGAGTTGGTGTTGTCACCGAGCTGACACTGTAATCAAGCTGGTGTTAGTGAGCTGGTGCTGTCACCGAGCTGACGCTGTAACCGAGCTGGTGTTGTTCAGTCCGAGGCTGGTGTTATCACCGAGACCCCGAAGCTGTTGAGGTACCCACCAAGTTCTCTAACCTGGTGTTTTGTTTGTGCCTTCTGGAGGCAACCAAAATCGAGCTACTATCAACTTGACTTTTGACAGTCGAGGATTCATCGATGAAGACTTTCCAAGATGAACCAAGGGATTGTCCCTATGGTTGTTCTTCTGTCTTGGTGACTTTTTCTTTATCTTCTGCCCCACAGCTCGGTTCCGCCTAGGGGGCAAAACTGGAGTTGCAGCCCTTTCTCGTAGCTGCTGCTGGAGGTGACGAATCAACTCGTCTTGCTTTTGGATAATAAGGTTTCAGGCCCTGATTCCCGTGAGGAGAGAGTCGGCATCATCATCTTCATTGTCAATTCGGTGATCGGACTAACGAGATTTGGATGGCACTGGAGTTTTATTTCGCCCGGGAGGCTCCAGTTGAAGATCGTCTTGCCGGGGTTGCTTCAATTAAAGGTTATTTTGCTTAGGAGGTGCTGTCACCCCCCTTGAAGGCGAACAAAACTGAGACACAGGCCCCTCGACGCATGCTGGACCAAATCTTGCCCGGGATCTCCTTTGGCGAGGGACCGACGGTTGCTCTGGCAACACAAGTGGTGGCGGTGGTAAGGCCTTTGATGATTCGCCGCCCTTCTTAACTCTCGGAGGCATGGCGTTTTTGTATCGTTTCCGACGGACGACACCAATTGTAAGTGCAATAAATCTCGCGGACTTACTTAGATGAATGTAGAACTTTTGTGAAAGATTAGCTGCTTGAAAACCTGAAAGAGGAGGAGAAACAAAGGATCAGAGACGCTGACTGCTATCAGCGCAAGGCCCTTCGATGCCTAAGTTAGTTCCACAACTCAACAAAGGATGGAGGAAGAAGGAAAAGAGGAAGGGTGTCTCTAGGTGTAAGCCTTGGCATACCGTTTTTTTTTTGGGTTTACCTCTATGTATTTATAGGCTGAAGAGTTGACTTTTGGAGGTAGATGGAGATGGAAGTCCCATCAGCCAGTACTATGTTCCCTTAGTGGGGGTAGGTGAAGGCATTGTCCCATCGGACCTTACTTATTTAATTGCAGATAATGACAACTTTTTATCTCTACCCGATGCATGTTATCATTACTCGACACGTTCTGTAACGTGGTTGAGTTTCCATAGAGGTACAACTATTTGTACTCGTCTTGGTAAGCATTCTGGCACTGCTGCCTAGGTGGGAGTTCCTGGCCAAGGTGAGGCACTTGGCCGAGGTGGAGAACTTGGCCGAGGTGAGGCACTTGGTCGAGGTGGTGCACTTGGCTGAGGTGGAGAACTTGGCCGAGGTAAGGCACTTGGCCGAGGTGAAACGCTTGGCCGAGGTGAAGCACTTGGCCGAGATGGAGCACTTGGCCGAGGTGAAAGTGTGGCACTATTGTTGAGATGAGATGCCTAGCTGAGCTGGTATTGTTACTGAGCCAAGGAGCCGAGGCTAGGTGCCTAGCTCAAGTGCTGAGCTGAGATGACGGAGGTGGTGCTGACTGAGTTGAGATGGTGCTGACCGAGGTGGTGCTGACCTAGCTGAGAGGGTGCTGACCAAGGTGGTGCTGACCTAACTGAGATGGGATGATAATCTTGGTATCATGTAGATATCCCCACGCAATTACCATCACCATATTTTTATCAAGTCTCCCTCAAACTCAAGATATGCACGAGCGAAACAAGTGGAATTCTATGATGGAGCCCACTAGTGAAGATCCAAATCATTCAAAACAGACCCCCTCCACTTATTCTTATATGAAAAATGGGGCAAATTTTCCTCTAAAAGGAGTTGGAATTCCTTTCATTGCGATGATAACAAACAAATACAGAAGGCATGGCATATAGTGGCCTGGCATTTCAATATTAGGAAAGAGGAGTTTTTTTACCAATTACTAGTTAGGAAAGGCATTTCAAGAGCATCACCATCATCCATCCACATGTCAAGACATGCATTTGATTGAATGGAAGAGTATTTTGTGGATAGTCTTTGGAGTGTGTTTGATGTAAAGGGTGGGGACATGAACAACTCTGTTCATCCTGCACCTGCACCATTTATGTGAGTCAAAAACTATGGCCAAAAAAAGAAGAAGAAGAAGTACAATCTTCAGTTGTCTGGTAATTGAGAACACAAATATATGAAAGATGAATGAGCTTTGGAAAACATTTTAAGAGGGATTGAAAAAAATAATAAAGAACAATGTATTTACATTCAAATGTTTTACTCCCTGACATCCACATCTAGATAAAAGGATGCGCATCTGTGTGTGTGGGATAAGTGGTAGCCATATCGTGTAATTGGGTGGAAATTTTGTAACCAAAAATGCAAAAAAACAAACTTTGTCTTACATTAAATATTTGCATCATAGATTTTGCTGATTTTAGCATTTCTAATAGAAGACCCATTCCCAGGATTGGGCATCCTGAAATATTCTTCAGCTCCACAAAGAGTGCAAGTGGATGGTGGGGATTTTCAGTCCTTGCAATCCACAAAAGCCAGACCCTTTAAATTAAAGGTGCTTATTGAAAGAACCGCATTGATTCTCCTTGAAGAAATAACTTCTTCAGTTTCTTCACCAGCTTCCACTCGTCACTGGACAAATCATCCTGTACGTTGACATTATACTTACTTTAGTAGAGAGGCAAACAATAAAGTATCAAACTGCCAGAATAGCTACTCTTGATGTGCCAACATGCAGATGCCACCAGAATGCATGCATGCTTGCAATTTGAATGCTAATATGAATCTAACTAAGAACCATGTGGTTGGTAGAATGAACAACTTCTGAAGGAAGGGGAAGAAAACTCAATTTATCATTCAGCCTTATATTCTAATTTTCTTTTTGGAAAGTTAATATAATATTTTGGCCAGGTTTAAATACATACATGTACATAGCTCCGATTTATACATATACATGTTTTCTTTACATAATCCCATTGAAACCTTAACCATCTATCAATGGGTTGGCTTCATGAGTTCCATAGAAATCAGTAATGGGCAAATTTTTTTAAAGCTTCTATCTAACAAAACTGTATACCAACATGCCATGCAGCGACATGAAAAATTGACTGCTTTTTGTGTATATAGAAGTTTGGAGGTTTTACAAGGAAAAAAACCCTTAAAAGTTGAGAAATATGAAAGAGGGGAGCCAACACTTCATAATGACAACAAAGGATCTCTATTTCATTCCATGATATTATGGAATAATGAACATGCAAATTTCATGAAAAAAAGACATTCCCTGATATCATGAATCGGGGCATTTGTATGTCATATTATTCCATGATATCATGGGATAGAGGTCCTCTGCTATCATTATGAAGTGCTTGGATCCTCCCATCGCATTTCTCAACTCTAAGGGGTTTTTGTAAAAATCCCTAGATGTTCTTATTGAGATCTAATTCAATCATGGGCTAATTGTATACAACTGGCTACTCCACATGTTATATGATGCATAAATGTCAGGAAGTAAGAAATTTTTGGTCCTCTGTTTACATCTATGAGACAGAGAAATGTGATCAACCAAACTATACATTTCATGGAAAACAGTCTTTGGTGGGAAAGACCCCTATAGCAGCCTCGGTCAGGTCCATGACCCACTTCAGCAGACATAAACAAATACAAGTTTAAAGCCCAAGAGATAAGAGGGGGCTATTGGATCATGGCAAGGCAAATGCCCATCATGGGACAGACTAGAGTTCTATCCCTTGCAATGGAAGGAAAAGATTGAGAACTTCTGGCAAGTGGTGGCACACAAGTCAAATAGAAAAAAAAGATTCCAGTGTTCATCTTAAATAGAAAATTGTGTGATCATTGATGATGATGATGTTGTTTGTGTGATGACATAATGTGCATTGTGTAGATTTGACTATTATCAGAAGACATGTAGTGACCTTATAGTTTGCTTCAAGTATATCTATAGATCTACTTGAGATGTGGCTGACAAGCTCATCGTTGATGTCAAAATGTCTGCCAAACATTTTTTGTTGCTCTTCAGGATTGCTGCCAACGATCTGTACAGATAAGAGTGAAAAAAATTTAGGACTAACTAGTTGGGGAAACCAATTTGCTAACATTTTGATCGTCATGCACTAATTACCTTAATAGCAACCTGCTGGCCTTTCGTTGCCACATCGACTTGTTTGTGGTTAATTTCAATGGAAGTAATCCGTCCAATGTCAATAAAGCCCCTTGAAGGAATACAAATGGGAGTTCCAACCTGCATTCAAAACACATTCTTTAGCATGTTATGCACATAGCTGTACAACTAGGAACGGAGAGACGATTGGCATTTCCTTGAAATAACCACGTTCAGCTTTGAAAATTTAGAGGAAACATGAGTCCATAATTTGGACTAATTAAATTCTCAGATTCAAGATCCATGCTTGTTTTAGACAACTTGCCACTTCAACTGATACCAAACAAGAATCGTTGTACCATTCTCACTTTCCACACATTAATGAACATTCAGTAAAATAAGAATTGAACTAAAATAGAGAAAATGAGAGCAGAGTAAAACCTTTGCAATGCCGTCTAGAATATCAACACCCACAACAATTGGATCCTTCTTGTTAAAAATGCAGTCTGGCATTATCTTCAGAACACAGGGGAAGACTGCTGCTTCTGCAGTTTCTTTCTTCTTTTCTTCCTTTAGATTATCAATGTAAGCTTTGAACTGATCGAACAAGTGATATATTATATCTGCAACGAATATCTTCACACCAGTCTCATCTGCAAGTTCTCGAGCCTCGGGTGTCACTTTGACATCGAATGCCAGTATTGTGCCATATTCCTTTTTCCTCTCAAGCATAACACTGGCCCTCATAACATCCCTCTTGTGCACTGGCCCTATGCTTATGCCACTTACTGGGATGTTTACTGCTGGACTCCTGAGGAATTCCAGGAGTGCTTCCAGTGAACCAAGGGTAGAAGCTTGCACAGACACCCCCTCACCACTCTTATCGATCCTGCTGATAACTGTATTCATGTCTTGCATTGCCACTTCCTTGACAAATTCTACTTCATCCCCAGGCCCAACCACATACAGTCCAGTGCCTGCAATGGCATGTTCAAGGCCCTACAAGAAAATGTAACGGAAGACAACTTACATGACAAGAATAAGATCAAGGATGTCACCATCTCACAAATACAGTAATATTAAAATTTCTCCTCTAAACCAAATATTTTAAGGATGCAATAGTGACATTTTTTTTTTCAAATTAAAATGTAACACATTGCAGTAACTTTGACTTTAAGATTTGGACAGAACATTATGACATATAAGTGTAACTTGGAAATAATAAAAATTGCAATGTTAAGCTCGTCTAATTACACCTAAATGTGTATTGTACTTCAAAAACACCCAGGAAGCAAACATCACCTGTGCAGTTATCTTGATGCCCTGTGCAGCCTTAAGCTCCTTATGATGCTGATAAGATCCCTGCAAGTATGTCGAGAAACAATATTACTAAAGTGTTTTTGTTAGTCATCAACAAATTTTAGATAGTTGTTTTTGTTAGACATTTAAACATAAAGTGATCCAAAAGGGAGAATAAAATTTGGAGCAAAGAACTAAAGTGATGTGCATTTCAAAAAAAAAAAGGTGATGTAGACCAAATGGCTAACTATGCTAAAAGGGTTGTCAAAGAGACACTTAAAGAATTAAAAAGGAAAAGATACTTCAATAAAGAAACCAGCGGAGTGTCGAGGTTAGAAAGTTGTTTGAGAGAAAAGACGTTGCTACAAAGTTTGATAACGGACTAATAATATGGAAATTTATGAAATGTATAAAAAGGCAAAGATAAAGTGATGCAAAATCCAAAGCATATCATATGATGACCTATATAAAAAGTTGGAAACAACAGAAGGACAGAGATATTTTTAAGCACATTAAAATGATGGAAATGAAAGATAGACAAATTAGATAATGTCAAATGTATAAAGAGTGATGACAAAAATGTTTTAGCGAATGACAATGATATCAAAGAAAAGGGGAGAGAATATTTTAACAAACTTTTAATGGAAGATTCTATAAGAGGATTAAGAACGAAAGAAGATACTTCGTTAGCAAGACATAGCTTCTACAGTAGAATTAGGGTAGTAAAATGAAGCAAGCGATTGCAAGAATGAAAATAGGAAAGGCTACGAGGCCAGATGGTATTCAAATAGAGGCTTGGAAATGCTTAAGGTTCTTCAATTAGATAGTAAGGACAAAGAAAATGTTGAATGAATGGAAAGTATTCTAGTACCTATATATAAGAACAAAAGAGACATACAAAGTTGCACAAACTATCGTGGGATTAAACTTATATGAGTCATCTCATGAAACTATAGGAGAGCAATCGAGTAAAGATTCAAACAAAAGACCAAGATGTCTGAGACTGAAAGTCAATTTGGTTTTTATAGAAGGGAGGACCACTATGGAAGTTATCTTCTCACTTAGACAATTAATGAGAAAATGTCGAGAGAAGGGGAAAAATCTTCATATGTTATTCATCAATCTAGAGAAAACCTACCACAGAGTACCAAGATATTTAATTTGGTTGGATTTAAATAAAATGAGTGTCCCACGATGCTACATGTATGCAGAAGCAGTAAAAAGCGAGAAGACTACGTGTGGAGAGACAGGTGAGCTTCCAGTAATCCAAAGTTTGGATCAAGGTGAGCTTGGTATATTTTGTTGATTTTGGACAAGTTAACTATTCATACTCAATAGAAAGTACCTTGTTATATTTTGTATGCAAATGATAGTGTTGGGGTGGATGAATCAAAATATAGCGAGGATGCGAAACTTAAAGATGGTGGGAGTTTTAAGCTGTTGTGAGTTGAAGCTCAAGAGGTATCACAGAGAGTCATGATACCTTGGCTCTATAATCAGTAAGGACTAGGAGATTAAGGAGGATGTTGAATATAAGTTAAGCGATGGATGGTTAAAGCAGAGACTTTCTTTTGGAGTGCTTGTGATCAACACATACCAAAATGATTGAAGAAGATTTTTACAAGATAGTGATTAGACTAGCTATGACCTATGGAGCAGAATGTTGGTCAATTAGAAAACAATACATGTAAAAAATGAGTATAGCAGAAATGTGATGTTAAGACGGATCTGTAGTAAAACTAGAACAGGTCTTAGGCAGTAGCCCAACTGGTTTTGTTTTGTGTGTGCCTATGTGAGATGTCATGTGTTCGTAGTCTTATCTCGGTCTTTCTTTTCCATTTTAGTCTATTATAAAATAAAAAAATAGAAAAAATAAAATCATAAATAACGGCACTAGGAGAGCTTACAGGTGGCATCAATAGGTGATAAATTAAGAGAAATGCATCTGAGATGGTTTGAACATGTCAAATGCAGGCCCACAATGGCTCCAGTGAGGAAAAGTTTCTCTATGCTAGATTGATGACTCCCCAAAGAGAAGGGGTACGCTGAAGAGGACATGGATAGAACAAATAAAGATAGGTCTAAAGAAGGGCAACCTATCTGAGGATTTGGCCGATGGTAGATTGGAATGACGAAATAGAATCTATGTTGTTAACCCAATATAGGTGGGCAACGTTTTTTTAATACAATCATTACCATTTCTTCTTTAAAATAAAAAAAAAACATTCTCTCATAAGAGCATGATAATGATATTTTCCTATTATATATTACAAAAAAATCCAAAATACAAATGGATGAAAGAGGGAGAAATTAAGGAAAACACGAGGTAAAAGAGTTCTTTAGAAAAATGAAAAGGAGAGCATCAAGGAAAATGAAAAAATATCAGAAAGTAGCATCCCCAACCAAACAACAGAAGTTCTTGGCATTTGAACCCCTCCCTATTAATCCATAGTTCCAAACAATTTCAAGGCCCAGCTTGCATCGTGAAATTTTGCTCCTCCACAATAAGCAGACTGACAAGAAATACATGCAACAGAGTGTAAAACAAAACAATAGCTTTTGCAGACTCACCTTTATTCGGAGCTCTTTCATAGGATGAGGTGTTAGCAAAGCTCGGATAGTTGTAACAATAGGCCCCTAACATGGAACGATGAACATGTGAGCAGAAACATTCAGCACCATAAAGCTTAAGATAGAACTAAGGGTCACACGGCTTACCTGCAAGCCGCAAACAACTATTTGATCCCCTTCATGAAGGACGCCATTAATTAACACAACATCAACAGTTGTCCCTAGGCCTTCAATGACCTTTACCTCTAAGACTGTGCACTGAGAACGGTTGAAACAAACCCAAACTTAGCGACAGTAACTACCACTGTTCTGGTAAGATGTTAGAAACAGTATGGTTGCATATAGGGTTGAGTAAAATGTAGCCAACCTTAAATATATGGGATAATGATAACTATGAGTAAACAATAAATGTGAAAACTGTATGAACAGGTGTTGATATCAAACATGGTAAACAAAAAATGTGCCTAAATAGATTCTACATTGTTCACACCTGTACTTCACTCACAAACACAAGCTTTTTCTCCATGGTTTTTTGTGTCCACTGAACTAATAACAAAAGAAGATCCGGGATGCCTGTACCACTGGAATACCAGAAAGAAACAAATGTCATTAAATCAGCTACAACAAGCGCCAAAAAAAAAAAAAAACAATCTCATATCCGGTGAACATGGCACAGCTTAAAGTTCATGGTACATGCCTGACTGCACTTGTAGGGACTATACTGAATGTCTCCCCCATTTCTCTGTTTTTGTAGTACAATTCAGTATTTAAGCCTTGCTCCTTAAACTGGGTGATGATCTGAAAGAAAAAAAAAGAAGAGGCAATTGCAAGTTCACAATGATGGTTCACTATAAGTCATATGTCCTAACATAGAGACGAAAAGGCATGAATGTAAAATGACCTGAGTAAGCCTCATTTTGAACTCATTTTGCACATCCCTGGATTGTTGTTTCATTGCCTTGACAATAGGTGCATTGGGGCAAGTCTTCCATCCGTACAGTCTATCAACCTTTGAAATTGAAACGCTGAAGTATTAGACCACAAGAAGAAACTAATAACATAATGATACTGCATTTGCCCCTTATCTTCCAGTAGGAAGTGGAGAAATTCTTCTCTCGATTTTCAGGGCTTTTTTTATGAGTAGATCTAAATTCTCAAAATCATAGAAGAATTTCTCCTCCCATGATGGCAAGGAGCCAAATGCAGCATTACGCAAAAGCTTATTGAAATTCATAATGTAAATTGATCAAGTAAACCATCCCACCTTATTCAAGGCAACTATGAATTCAGTTTTCCGCATCTTCAAAAGGTTAATAGATTCAATAGTCTGTGGTTCTAGGCCATGCATAATATCAACCACCAAAATTGCAATGTCACATAGACCAGAACCTCGTGATCGTAAATTTGTGAATGACTCATGTCCTGGTGTATCAATCACCAGCAGACCAGGAACCCTCAACTTTGCATCAGCTTTAAGCTCCTTCGTTCTCTCCCTTATATTTTCTGCAGGGAAATACGTAGCACCAATCTGCTGTGTAATACCTCCAGCCTCACCCTCTTGAACATTAGTGCCTCTAATGCAGTCAAGCAGCTTGGTTTTACCGGTGTCAACATGACCGAGAATGCAACAAATTGGAGAGCGGAGGTTATCTGCACTCCTTTTTGACAGAGAATCAGCTGCAAATTGCTCCTGTTCTGCTGCAGCTTCTTTTCTCTCTGTCTTTTCTTTTGCTTCTTCAACTTCGTGATCTTCACCTATACTTCTTGTATCTTGACTTTTCACAAGGACCGGAAGAGCTGCCTTTTTAGTGGTAATTGTGGGATTGACAGGTGGAGGATGCACTTCGGCATTCATGGAATCAGATGCTGTTAAGTGCTTGGTGTCTTTCTTCACCATAGATTCAGCCTCTTCCTCAGGAAATGCACTCTTTGCAGGCAAGATGATGTCCACATCATCCCAGCTTTTGACATCCCACTCCTCAATGTCATCATCTTCTTCAATTTCATTTTCTTCAACCACCCGCTGCTCAGTGTCAATGATGGAGGACTCCTCTTCAACCATCTCGACTTCTGGTGATTCAAAGACAAGAGGCATGCTGTCGAGTTTGTTTTCCAAAACCTCCACAGTTTCCACCGCCTCTGCAGCTGCACCACTATGTCCATGTAAGGGACCAGGCTTTGCCTTTCTCTTTTCAAACTTTGGCCTTTTGCTTGATGAAGTCTCAATTTTGGAGACGGGTAACTGGGCTTTATCCCCAAGATATTGTTTCCTCATTAACTCCAATCTTTTGGCTTCTTCCTTCTGCTTATGTGTTAGGAGCTTACCTTCCTGTTTTTTCTTTAGAAGCTTCTCCTTTTCTCTCTCCTTTTCCTACGCCTTGCCTCTTCTGCCAATCTTTCCTGCTCTTCCTGCATGCGGCGCTCCTCTTCCTCCCGCCTCAACTTTTCCTCTTCCTCTTTCTTTAACCTCTCTTCTGCTTCTTTGCGCCTTGCCAGCGCCTCCTGCATTTCTCTGACATGCTTTGGGATCTTTTGATCAGAAATCTTGCTCTTTTTTTCATCTTGCTTCTCTTCCTTTGTTGCCTCCACTCCCACAGCTGCCTTCTTTTCTTTCTCCTTTTCCTTCTTCTTCTTCTTCTTCTTTTTAGCAGCCGCAGACTCACCACCTTCTTTTTCTTCAACTTCAGTATTCTTCTCCTCAACAACAATATCAGGAGGTTTAACGGGTTCAGGCGGAACTTGGAATTTCTCCTCTGGGAGAGGAGCTGTAGGTTTAGGTAGTGTTGGTCCTTTGCCAAGCTCCGAAAGAATCTTATCAAGATCATCCTCCTCCTCCTCCTCCTGGGCCGTCTTTGCACTTTTCTTCTTACCCTTCTTCTGCTTCTTGGAAGGTTCAACCACACTCTCACTCCCCTGCTTATTATATTTGCCATCACTTTCATTCTTTCTACCGGCCTCATTCCAACTACTAATAGTGCAATCCATAGAAGGTTGTTCAGATTCAGTCACACCACTATCTTCTTCTTCCATAACTGTATCAAAACCAGAAGCAATAAAAGATCGGCCGCTCTTCTTGGACGACTTCTTCTTACCTGAGAAAGCAATCATCTCAGCATCATCTTCATTCTCCACTTGATTATCACCAATAATGCCATCGGTGGCATCATCGACAACTGTGTTAAAACCCGAAGCAGTAAACAAGCTACGATTCTTCTTGGAAGGTTTAAACTTCTTACCAGAGACAGAAATCTGACTGCCATCATTATCTTCATCCCCTAATTTACTAGTAGAACTCATTGTAACATCAGTGCCAGCTTCATCATCATCAAGGCCACCAACAAAACTAGATGCAGTGAACAAACTATTACTCTTCTTTGAAGATTTAGATGACTTCTTCTTCCCCGAGAAAACAATCGCGGGAACATCGTCCTCATCTTCTACTCTACCGTCATTGGCATTAGTAGAATTCAAAGCAATATCAGCAGTACTGTCATCATCACTGCCAATCGCGAACGCGCTAAAAACAGAAATACTCTTCTTAGAGGATTTGGATGGCTTATTTTTACCCTCATCTTCTACTTTGTTATCGTTGTCATTAGTAGAATTCAAAGCAATATCAGCAGTATTATCATCACCACCACCAATGGCATTAAAATTAGACGCGCTAAAAACAGAATTACTCTTTTTGGAGGATTTGGATGGCTTCTTCTTACCCGCAAACGCAATCACGGGGGCGTCCTCGCTCTCGTCAATCTCCATTGCATCAAAATCAGACCCGCGGAGATCGCTGGCATTGCCCTTCTTCGCCTTCGACCTTTTCTTGCCATCCCCGCTTTCCTCCGCTGCAGGGGCGGCCTTCTTCTTCGCTTCTTCTTGGACGCAGCCAGGCATCTGCATATTTTCGGAGAGGTCTGTGACGATGGAGTACTCGTCGTCATCGATAATGTGGGTCTTCTTCTTCGATTTACTACCGGCCGGGGCGGCAGAGATACCGGACTTCTTCTTACCCATTATTAAGAACAATCAAAAGATTGCCAAAAACCCAAACCCAAACCCAAACCCTAACTATAACTGATAAGAGCAATTGGAGTTTTGGGATTCAGAATGTAACAGATGGCAGAATTGGGTGCAGCGCGACTGGGGCTCTCACGTAGTAACGCGGGAAGTTTGAACGACTTTTTCTCAGAGTCTGCTTTTGGAACTAGTACTCTACTAGTCATTGTATTTAGGGAAGGATTTTGGGTTTTTAGAAAGTGGCAAGGGTAAAGTTCTAATAAGGATTTGGGATGAATCCGAATTTTACTCCAACTGGAGTAGGTTTTGAGGTATGGGATGATTTCAAATTTCACTAGGTTTTGACAAATTCATTAATAATTTGATTAGAAACATAATTTAGGAGATCAATCTTATGTGGTGTTAATCTCCCACTCCCTCTCACTCTTATTGGAATATAATTTGGGAATGTCCATAATTGGGAGGGCATTCTGGCTGGCTCGAGCTTTTTTTTTTTTTACCTTTGAATACGCTTTTCCAAAACCCTTTGAAATGAATTTGAGAATGTCATATACGCTGAGAGCATTTTGGGTTGCTCAATTTCTCCTCCACCTTTAGTTTTCTGAGGCAAACTTCTCTGCAAGACCACTCCTTTCCAATTTCATTAACCACATACATTTTATACAGCCCATGTACCTGGAAGCCTTGGGGTTAAAGGAATGGAAATCTACATTGGGCCCACCTGTTAAAATTTTATCATCCCCCCTCACAACTAGAGGGTCAAGGAGGGGCAATTGCCCCCCTCAACTATGATCGTGTTACTTCTTATGCTTAAATGAGAGAAGGTGAACTCCATAGTGAGGCCCATATCTTGAAAATCCAAATGATGAAAAGTGATGTCCCACCCCTTCTTTAATAAATAAAAAAGAAAGGGGGAGAGAGAGAAAGAGAGAGAGAGGGAGAGTGAGAGTTTAGGAATTTCCCACAGGCGAGCTTTTGAAAAAAAAAGATGTGGAATGAGCAAGTAGAGTTGTGTTAATGGATCGGGCTAGCCCAAGACCGAGCCCGGGCCTTAATGTTCAGTTCTCGGGCCAGGCTCAGACTATTTATTTTAACCCATTTAATAGATGGGCCGGGCTTGGACCCAATGGCAGAGAGCCCAAGCCCCACCCCAGCAGGCTGAAAAAATAATTACCAAGTAATATGGGAATCGAACCCATGATACCTTTTCAGAAACTCGACAAACAAACAACCAACCTGAGCTCCCAAGTTCTAATAGTCAAACTAGTTTTTTTTTTTTATAATGTGAATCTGGCCAAGCTCGGGCTTAAACATTTTCAGGTGGGCTGTGTCAGACTTGAATTTAGAGTTTTTAAGTAGGGCCAGGCCTGAATATTCCTTAGCCCGGTCCAGCCTGGCCATGAACACCCCCAAAAAGCAGCTCCTATATTCTATTCTCTCATCACTTCACTTAACTTCATACAACAAGTATTTTTACTCCCACAAACCCCAGCCACTCATTTTCTCAACGAAAGTATTTGTACAAACAAAACCCTGCACGGATCCAATCTCGTCTCGTCTCGTCTCGTCTCTCTCTTGCGGCGACGGTGCCGAAAGTCTTCTTAAAACCCCCCAAAAGCTTCGGTTAGGTATCTCTCTTCCATCTCTCCATTATAATCTGAGTCTACTAGGGCTTTTGAAAATCTCAATCCAACCATCGAACAAAACATAAATCTCCTCCTTGTGCTTGTGATTAACATATTCTCACTGAAATCTTCATATGAAAAAAAATCTGACTGTGTTTCTGCTTATCTGATATGCTTTGCTGAAATCCCACTACATTTCCTCCCTCAAATTTTTGATCCCACTGGATCTGCTCAGTCCCACCTGTAAATCTTTCAATTTTGTTGCTGACCCACTGACTGATTTGACCTTCCAATCATATGGGTATTGATTTGGGGCAATTACATTTAATTTTTATATTTTCCTTATCCCCACATTTTCTTCACATGGACCCATGTTTCTGCTGACTGTTGTGCTTTGTTGAGGATTGATTTAGAACTCTTAAAGACTCTCTTGAGTACATTTTGTGAAGTTACCATTGGTTTTGAGTTGTCCACATTTTTTCTCTTTTGGGTTTTTATTTGAGTGGGATGCTTATGCAGGATCTTGGGTTGTGTAATGGAAGATAAAGCTCATGATGCTGTTGCATGTAAGCCCTTAGTCAATGCTACACTGCGGCTTGGATCTGAAGTGTATGCTGTCAGAGGGACGCAAGGCATTCTATCAGAACAGCTGACTGCAATGAAAGAAGAGAGTATGAGCATACTGAAGAACTTTATCACCAAGCATAATGTTCCAATTGATGTTCCTGATGAAGCTATAGAGAGCTCCTCTGAAGATGATGGTAGGGCATTTGACAAGCCTCCTAAAAAACCCAAGAAGCAGAAATGATCATAGGTGTTTTTTTTTTAGAAGGTAAATAAATGAGTTGTTAGATGATATTTCTGAAAAAGAAACAGGGGAGCATATTATATACTCAGCATGTAGATGTGCATTGAGCATCCTTGAACCTTCAGTTTGTTTATTCCTTGTGGACTTTGTTGATATAAATTGTTTTGCCGTTCACTAACTGCTCGAGCTTTTGTTGTTATTTGTTAGTAACATGTAGATGTGCATAGAGCATCCTCGAGCCTTCAGCTTGTTTATTCCCTATGTTCCCCACTGTAAGTGCAAAAAGTCTCGCAGACTTACTTAAATGGTGTAAAACTGCTTTGGGAAGATTCGGCTGGTTGCTAACATGAAAGGAAGAGAAGCAAAGGATCAGAGACCCTGGCTGCTGTTAGCATAAGGCTCTCCGATGCCTAAGTTAGTTTAGGCCAAGAGGCGGATGAGGAAGAAAGAAAGTGAATGTAGATATACTTTTTTTCCACTTACCCCTTTGGACTCTCCTACAAATTGTGTTTAAACATTTCTAATACACACATGGACATACACAGACGCACAAGATCTCTCATATGAGAGATGTCTCTCACAGTTTCTGTGTGAGATTAATTTTAGCACCCTGTGGGAACCACCTTTCATCAATTTCACCTCCTCACCAGTTCCCTGTGATTTGAACAAACTTAGTTGTACCAATCGTTGGATTGAATTTTATAAAAAAAAAAATGCAACTAAGAAATTGTTAAACTTTAAGGTCCTTAATTCAATGTTTTCAATGATCCAATTGCGATTATTTTTAGCCCAAAACCTATTCCACAATGTTACCTTTCCATCACACTACCCCCCACAATTTGTATGCATCCAAGTGTATTCCACAAGAGGCCTGGAATTTTTACTCTCATAGGTGCCGTATATTTACTTATTGAGCTTTGTTTTTACTACATCACTCGTTGAACTTCATTGAATGACTGTAAGCTCTTTTCTATGGACAGGTACTCACTCTGGGTAGCTCTTCCTTCAAATCAAGAAGCTCTCATATTCAAGGACATGTTGTTTGGAAACTGTAAAAAATTTTAGGAGCTGTGTTCTTCTTTGTTTTATTTGCACCCAAATCAACTGAGCACTATTCACAGATTCACTCGTCTGTAAGCTACCGTTAATACTCTAAATTATTTCCATATGTGATGGTTACGAAAGACTAGTTCTGAGCTTGTGTTTATCAATCATTGTATCAGGAATTGCCAACTAAATCTAATGTCAATTCCTGGTAAAAATATGGTTTAATACGGTTATGATTCCAATTGTGAAATGAAGAATGCAAGGGTGACAGAGAAGTGGTGGGATATAGTTTTAAATTGAAATCAATGTCAGATTCCACCATCTTCTCTCCCCAAGTGCAATGACACATGAATAGATTTTCAAGGCGTGGAATGTCTCCACGTAATCAGATAAAGCAAGCACTGAGTTCCAACAGAAAGGCATTATCCCATTTTCTTTTAAAACAAGAAAGAAGGTCAGACCACAACTTGGCCATCTCAGTAACCATTCTGGAAGTGACACATACAAACCTTGCTTGTCTCACTCTCATATCATGGCTTTTCAAAGTCTCTGCTATTATTACCGGAAGGGAGGTGCAATGCATACAACCACAAGCACAGACCTGTTGATGCAAAGAACGGTTCAGCATGTGGGTTGGATACCCAGTTGCTTATCTAACTGCCCAATGATCGATAAGTGGGTTTCATTAATGCAGGAGTATGCTTCTTTCCCCGTAGTTGGGGTTTTTCATAGGCCCAAGCCCCCTTAGTTGTGTAAAAAAAAATAATCCTGAAATTGAACTAGTTGATGTGGCCATAATTTGCATGATTAATTTAGGGCCCCATAAGATTGAAATGAATGTCAATCTGGCCCGTGGCGACGCTTGTTAAGACATTCTAATTCATATGTATTTATCTAAATCACATTATAAATGCATAATGTAAAGAGGTTCAGATTTGTGCCATATTCTGCCAAATTGTTGAAGGTGATGGAGATGAAGGCATCCACCAAACACATGCCACCATTATATGTAAATTAACCGAGAGAGCATCCAAATAGCATTCCACTCTCAAATGCATATAGCTTGAAAATTAAAGGTTTTGACTGTAGGTGTATATATTTTGCAAACGGGCTGTGCCTCAACTTGACTTTTAGACCAGTGGGCTTTATGTGCCTAAGTTTTAGGCTTGATAAATTAATGGGGTGGGTTCAAAAAGTTAAAGAACCCCACTAGCAATTCAAGAAGACTTCATATTCACAGGCAAAACAAGTTGTAGGAACTGAAAAGAAGAGAGCCATATAAAGACATGAAACAAAGTAGTAAAGTAGATGCAGGTCATTCTATGTAGCTACTGAGAACATGAATCTAATAACGGCCTGTTTGTTTGCAAGAATTTGTTGTTGGGAGTTTATAATAGTATGTCAAGCAGATGTCCTCCCAACTTCTGAAATGCTTTATTTAGTTTGTAATCCTTCATTGATATCAATTCTCCAAATTCTCACATATTTGGTTTATAGAATACCCTTGGGCATTTGTACTTCTACCTGAGGGACGACTTTTGAAATTCTAAAATATCCCTTAGCAAGAATTCTCATATATCCTCTGACCAAACAGGCCCTACAAGCGGACCCAAGATAGATCAAATGCGGGCACGTAGATGTCCGCGGTGGGCCCCACCCACAATTCTAGATGGTAAAAAAATGACATGACATTGTATTGCCTAGTAGCATCTCTACTTGCACATCTGGTAGCAAAATATTATCCGATTAGAGATTGATCATGGCGCACTTTGAGTGGAGTTGGGAGAAGCCTAGGTGGTGGGCTTGCAGTGCGCACGCGTAGAATCCCACCCAAGAAGCCCAAGGGAGCCTTTATAAGCACTAGGGGAGGGGAAGAGATTTCTCTATCTTCCCCTACCAGCTACTACTTTCTGAGTGCCCTTCTTTCAGAGAAGATAATGAAAGTCCCTTTGATTTTTTACTTTCTTACCTTCTTTCTACTCTTGTTCCATTTTGGAATTAGAGCAGATGGAGAGGATGGGAAGAAGGTTTATATAGTTTACATGGGGGCAGCCAATGGTGGGAGAGAGGACCATGTGCAGCTTCTTGCTTCAGCTTTAAAAAGGTTAAATCCTGATGCTTTATACACATGTTTTTGTTGAATAGATACATCAAGGGCCAATTCCTATTGGTGATGGTAGACGGGCCCCACTTTTTTTTTTTCCAATAAGAAAGTGGCCCACTAAGAGGTCCAAGGTATGGGCTGCAATTTCTTGCCTGGCCCACCACCTCTCAGCCCAACCTTGAACTAAATATTTGTTATCAATTCCTTAAGCTGTCTGAGTTGAGTTCGGGTTCAGTTATTCCAATTTGAGCTGTAAATCAACGTGACGTGATGAAACTCATCACGGGTCAACCCGCAACCCGACCTGAGCACGACCTATTTATTTAAACATCATCCTTTTTTTTTTTAGGAGATACGTTGCCCTCTTCACTTACATGATTGGATTCAGGTTGACATTACCGATTTAAAACCTGATTAATAAATGAGTTGAGCTTAGGTTGGGTGACGCTTGATGGTTGACCCAAACCCTGACCCATTGCCACTCCTGGTTCAAGGGACATGGGTTGGCAACGTACACTCTTATGCCATCCAATTAAGTGGTTGGCTAATTGGTAAGTGGGCCCAACTGGAGAATGACTTTCTGTTTGTGGAGTCAGAACCTCCTTTCGTTTAACAAAATGTATAGTTTGCTGTACTTCAAATTATCCAGAGCAATACACTCATGAATGGTGCTGGCACCTTTACACACATATCTATGGATTGATTCTTGCGTAATCAGTGACCAGTAGGAGGAGGAGGTAAAAAAAAAAAAAAAAAAAAAAAAAGGTCGATGAGACATTACAGTAGTGGTACTCAGAGACTCGTGCCCAAAAAAAAATGTTTAGAACTCGGAAACTCAAACTTGACATGGAAGGTCCGAGTCAAGTAACTCAAGTGAGTCTCTGATCAGATAACTGGTTGTACTCATTAGGACTCATTCGTCCTACACAATCAATCATTTATCAAGTCGAGTTGACTCGTTGGGACTCAACCAGGTCAAGATGTGTTTAAGAAACTTCTGAGGCCTAAAATGGGCCAACTCTACAGCCTTAAAATAGCCAGGGACCACCCCTCAAATTGGGTTGCCTTACCAGGCCAGGCCCAATTCAGAAACTTTATATA
Source organism: Cinnamomum chago (assembly GCA_038049695.1). Lineage (NCBI taxonomy): Eukaryota > Viridiplantae > Streptophyta > Magnoliopsida > Laurales > Lauraceae > Cinnamomum > Cinnamomum chago. Next base: position 17,693,019 of record CP142453.1, read on the forward strand.
TGTAAATCCATGCAGTTTTTGCTTTCTTTTGGTTTCATCACCCTCAGTGCCTATGGTTCTCATTGAAATGGTGTCACAGAGAAGACAAGGATGCAGAAAAGACACTGATTCACAGCTACATTCATGGTTTCTCTGGATTTGCGGCGCGTTTGTCGAAGAAAGAAGCAGGGGCCATTGCTGGGAAATCCGGTGTTGTATCGGTTTTCGTCGACCCGGTCTTACAGCTCCACACCACACGATCATGGGACTTCTTGGAGTACCAGAAGGATCTAGAGACCAACTCCAACACCAGTTCAACTCCTACCTCGCCAGACTCATCTGCTTCTGGAACAGACACCATTATTGGACTCTTGGACACTGGTGAGCCATAGAACTGTCCAAACTCCACACCCTCTATATCTAAGGCTGTATGTAAATGGTCTGGGCCTGAGCCTGGGTTAGGACCAAAGCATTTGATGAATTGCATTTGTTATGGCCCATATTTTATGTAAATTCTGACCCAGTTATGGATGAATGGAGACAATCAAACGGTAATACCTGAATTTCCGAGTTGGGTCCATTGGGTAACCGTGTAAGAAGGTCCATAGACAGCTTTATAAGTTAAAAAATCCAATGGAACAGTTTGGTGATGGCTCTGTGCAGCTTTTGATGAGTAAGCAATAACCAGTTCTTTATTTGTTGTATGTTTTAAGGTGTTTGGCCAGAATCAGAGAGCTTCAATGATAAGGGAATGGGTGCAATTCCAAATAGATGGAAGGGAATTTGTATGGAAGGAAGGAACTTCACTGCTTCTAACTGTAACAAGAAACTGATTGGAGCAAGATACTACAACGTCTCTAGCTCTGAATCAGAAGATGATCCAAATGACCGGACACCAAGGGACTCCCTTGGGCATGGGACTCACACAGCCTCCATTGCTGGGGGCAGCGCAGTGGGGGATGCATCTTATTATGGTCTGGCCGAAGGGACTGCCAAAGGTGGATCACCGACATCAAGGATTGCAATGTATAAAGTGTGCACGTCGGAAGGATGCCGCGGTTCAATGATTCTGGCTGGCTATGACAATGCCATTGGCGATGGTGTGGATGTGATATCAGTGTCCCTTGGTGCGTCGTCTTTCCTTAAACCGGACTTCTCTACTGACCCTATTGCGATCGGAGCTTTCCATGCCGTGGAGAAGGGGATCACTGTGGTCTGCTCGGCCGGAAACGATGGCCCTGACGCTGGGACTGTAGTGAATGCAGCTCCTTGGATCTTTACTGTTGGCGCCACCACCATTGATCGCAGTTTTGAATCTGATGTTGTTTTGGGCGGGAACAAGCTGCTGAAGGTTATTCTAAGTCTCTCACATGCACAGCACAAACACAATTTTTTTATATGTTCATTAATCATCATCATCATCAAAGCTTTGTCCCAAATATATTGGAGTCAGCTACTACATCTCCATTCCGATCTATCGAATCAAATCTTCATATAGGTTGCATTTATTCAAATTTATAGTTACTATTTCTATCCATGTCCTCTTTGGACTACTCCTTCCCCTTCGTGGGTCATCAACTTACATTGGGAAAAACTTTTCCAAGGCCATTGATGGCTTGCGTTGAACATGTCTAAACCATCTATATATAATTCCTTTAGAAAGTCAAGTCCTTCACTTTTCATGTTGAACTAAGAAAGCTCATCATCTCTCCACCTACCCACACAAGCAAGAGGGGGAACAAAACGAACTCTGTAACTAGAAGAGGGGTTTTCTATGATTGAAGTGAAAGAAAAAAAGGAAAAAAAAAAATGAAAAGAAAAGGAAAAAAAAACAGTAGAGATATTAGAATCAATGCTAGGGGAATGTTTATCCAAACTCCAATCTCAATAGTTTCAATTTTTAAAAAAAAAATTACATCCAGAAAAGGGAAAAGAACCACTGAGGGTGTGCATGGAGAGGAGAAAAGGCAGGCTTGTTTTCTCTACCTCTAGTCTCCACATATCAACACCCACTACAGGTTCTTTCTTGGACTCATGTTCTTTCTTGGATTCCAAAGTGAGTAGTTGGATTCTCCCAGTAACTAAGACGTGTATCAGGCTTGAAATTTACTGAATTTGCAGAGTCGACTTGGGGATTTTTCAAAGTTTTGTTGATAAATGATGACAAACTGTTATCTTATGGCAGTAGAAACCAAATGTTTTAGAATGTTATGCCAAAAAAGGTGACATTATTGTTTGATTATATATTCATATGTATAAAACTGCCAATTTAATGCTATGATGCTATGCTCCTATTGCAATACAAACATTCAAATCATATTGATCATGATAGATCAAATGTGTTATGTTGCAAATTGACGTTTCAAATATAAGCACTGTTACTAACAATTAAAAAACACTTTGTTGACCAAAAACTTTGCTTTCATTTGCCTTTTTACAGGGTGCAGATATCAATTTCTCTAATCTTGGAAAATCACCTGTGTATCCACTTATATATGGAGGATCAGCTAAATCTAATTCAAGCACTGACAGTGATGCAAGGTACTCCTTTTGTAAACAATTTCACTCTCTTGAGCAGTCTGTGGAAATCAACGCTCACAGAATTATTCCCTGCTATTCTGCTTAATGTTTTCTACACTATGCATTATTTGTTGCCCGTGAAATTGTTCAGCACTTGTGACAAGGATGCACTTGATGGGAAAAAAATAGAAGGGAAGATTGTTGTCTGCCAGCATCCAAGAGACGGCACATATTCCAAGAGACTGAAGATGGGAGAAGTGAAAGGGAAAGGAGGGATTGGCCTGATTTTGATACAAGATTTGGGAAAGGCTGTTGCATCTCCCTTCGGTGGTTTTCCGGTTACAACAATTTCTTCTGATGAAGGTGGTGAGATCCTGAGCTATATTAATTCTACTAGGTATAAAACTTGTCAATCTATCCTTTCAGGTCTCTTTTTAGTTGCACTGAATCTAAATCTGAACTAGTTTCCTTTCTGTACCTAGCTACTAGGAGCAAATTAAGTAATGTTAATAGAAACAATGCCAACATTTAAGGGCCTCTTCGTTTGCTTAGAATACATAGGAATTTCATGCCCTAAGTGGTTAAAAATAAAGATGAAAGGCCAATATACAAAAATGAGCATCAGATAACCTTTCCTTTCATGGAAATAGAATCAAGGGAAGATGGAAAATCAATACCTACCAATCACTCTAGCAATTCCAGTATTAGGAAAGTCAAGGTCCCATCTACATCACTCCCTTATATCCTTCACCCCTCACCTTGTGTCTTTCATCCCTCACTTCTTTAATAATATTGGTGATGAAGCTAATTTAACCATAAATTCCTATTTAGACATTTTCTATGTATTATATGGAAACAAACAGGCCAAAAAGGGTTATTTATAATAACATTAGCATTATCTAGACAGTTTCTTGGCCTAAATCAATTGACTAACTGTATGTATTGGAACATGTTCAAAGAAACCCAGTTGCAACGATTCTCCCAACAGTTTCAGTGACCAACTACAAACCTGCACCAACAGTAACCTACTTCTCATCTAGAGGCCCTTCTACCCAGACAAGAAATATTCTCAAGGCAAGTCTCTCATCTAGAGGCCCTTCTTAGAGTGAAACGTCATTTTGACTGCCAAAAGATGTTTAAAATTTGAATTCCTTTTGCAGCCAGATATTGCTGCACCTGGCGTGAATATTCTTGCAGCATGGAAGTCGACATACGATGCATCAGAAATCCCTCCAGGCCAAAATCCTTCCCCATTCAATCTACTGTCTGGTACATCAATGGCATGTCCACATGTTTCCGGGGTTGCTGCCACAATCAAAGCTAGGAACCCCACCTGGAGTCCTTCCTCAATCAGATCAGCCATAATGACTACAGGTTATCATACTCATTCCTTGCTACACTATTTAGAGGAATCCATTAATCTTTGTATGAGCAAGTTATACTAAAAGTTTGTCATCCTTTGATCTACAGCAAGTCAAACAAACAATGAAAAAGCCCCACTCACAGATGACACCGGGTCCACAGCCTCACCCCATGATTATGGAGCAGGGGAAGTGAATCCATCAGGAGCATTAGAACCAGGCTTAGTATATGAAACTGAAAAACTTGACTACTTCCTTTTTCTTTGCAATTACGGATACAACACTGGAACAATCAAACAAATATCAACTATTCCAGACGGGTTCAAATGCCCCAAGGACTCCGGCGAGGGTTTGATCTCCAATCTAAACTACCCATCAATCGCCATCTTCAAATTCGACGGGAGGGAGAGCAAGAAAGTGAGTAGAACAGTTACAAATGTTGGTGCTGATGATGAAACAGTGTATACAGCAACCATAAAATCTCCACATGGTTTGGATGTGAAGGTGATACCTGATAGGCTTCAGTTCACCAAGAACAGCAAGAAGTTGAGCTACCAAGTGGTCTTCTCATCATCTTCTTCAGTGAAAGGTGATCTGTTTGGGTCCATTACTTGGACTGATGGCAAGCATAGAGTTAGAACTCCATTTGCTGTGACAAGCGATGTATCCTGAAAAGTTCTCCATCTCCATTTAGCATTTAGATCTGTGCTGGATATGTGTAATATACACTAATAATAACGGTATTGTCCGAAAAAAAAAATGTAGACAGTACTGTTCAAATGATGGATTGTTAATAGATTCCATCATTTAGAAGCAAAACTAGAACTGAAATCAACTCCAGATACATTTCAAGATATGAATTTCCTCGCAGAAACCCTCTCTATGCACTATCCATATCCAATTCAATGCTCCAGATTATCCCTGGAATGTTCACAAGTGATTCTAAACTTGCAACTAAGAGCTTGATGAAATGAATGGGTGATCTGAGTTTGCTGATTGAAAACTCACCAAAATTTGTATGAAATGTGCCTTACAAACGCTTTACATCCTTTTCATGAAATTTATTGATACTTTTAGATTCTTCTTTCTCACGTATGTTTTAGAGTTTTGATGAGTTACAAGGGAAGAGAAAACAGGGTGCATTTCAAACTGTGGCATCTCTCCGAGTTACATAACACTAAGCAGAGTATTTAGATAAGCTAGATTATTTTTCATTAGCTATTATATTTAAGTTAACTTGTGTGTGGGCATTCTTAATACGCAAGTTATGCTAAGCCCAGCAATAATGCCAGCTCTTATACTCCATTTCGGCCATGCGCGCTTTGGCTCGGATGCTGATGCGCTTGTTGAGACCAGCATTGGTCGCCACGACCTCGGCCATGTGCCTCGTCCTTAGTCAAGCATCTCGGCTGCAGCTGGCTCGCAGGCTGCTAACAGAGACATGGTTGTTACACCCCAACCCAATTTAATTTTCATTAGTGTTAATTAATGAGGTTTTAGCTTAATTAATTTTGTTTAGTTGTAAATCATCGACCTTAATACTCATTAGTTTTTTTAGGCTATGTTAATTAGGTCTTGAGTCTTGATTTAAGTAAGTGGAGTAGAGTTGACTCATTTGGATTGAGTCAAGGACTTGTTCGTAATTATAAATTTTCTCGTTTTGCATCATTTTCACGTCATCTTGGCATCATCGCGTGTATCTCGTTGAGCACGTCGAGTTTCGTATTCAGCTTCACTTCATTTGATCACTCGTTGAAGAAATGGACCCTCATTTGACCTAAATTGGAATTATACACAACTAGTGGGCCTTTTTGCAAAAGTAACCATCCTTATCACTTAAAACAACTCCAACCAAATTTCATTTCCACTTCATTCGTTTGGTGCCTGGTAGCTGTGACTGTGAGAGAACTTTTCCTCTCTTCTTCCTTTCAATTTCTCTTTCTTTCTACAAGTCTTTGTTTGTGCAAGTAAAGGTAAGGGTGAAGGCCTTCATCTCCTTCATCTCCTCCATCTTCTTCAACCTTGCTCCCAAGAAAACCATTTCTTCTCCAACTCCAAATTCGGATTCCTTGTTAAGGTAAGACTCAAATCCATCCTAGGTGGTATTTTTGAGTTAAAAAGGAGTCAAAAGACCCTCTTATTAGCTTGCATAGGCATTAATTGGTGTTTTGATGGATATTAGTGTCTAGGGTTGAATCTTTTGGGGATTTTAGGATTTTGAACACCAAGAGAGTATAAGAGTTTTGGAAAAGCTTAAATTGAGGCAAGTATAAGCTTTAATTATAATGCATGTTGTCTAATTCCTTGATTAGTTATTAAATTCTATTTGTTTTCTTTTCTACTGTGATTAGCCTCTTAGTTCAAAACTTGAGAATGATTATGATTTGAAATTTTGTGGGTTTGCTTAGGAATGGTAAAGCTTGGATTGGAGGGAAATGATTCAAAACAAAAATCAGAAATAAGGAAGAAGAGTGCAGAACCTGCACTGAACCGGACCAGGCTCTGCCTGGCAGCAGGGTGGGCCTAGGCTGTTTCAGGGCTGGTTGCAGGCCAACTTCTGTTCTGGTTTCAGGTCTGTTTCAGGCCCAAATTCTGGGCTAGTTTCAGGTCTATTTCAGACCCATTTCAAGTTAATTTTAATCCAATTTCTGGGTTGTTTTCCAACCCATATCAGGCCCATTCCTGGGCTGTTTTCCAGCCCATATTAGGCTCTATTTCCAGCCCCTTTTCACCACTAATTGAAGCCCATTTTAATATTTCAAGGCATAGGCTGAATTCCTATTTTTTTTCAAAGTAGTTAAGAGAAGCTTGGATTAGTTAAATGCATGTGCTGATGGGGAATTACAAGCCCATTTATTATTTCATTGCTTGGGCTAGAATTCCTACTTTCAAAATAGTTAGAGAAGCTTGGAATATTTAAATGCATGTGCAGGTGAAATAAGGCATATGTAGGTGAAATAGTTCATGGAATGGGAAAAGAACAGATGAGATGGACCTGGGTCTTAATTGTTTGGACCCTTTTTGACCCAATTAGAAGGGGTAATGGGATTCTACCCTCTAATAACCCTCCATAAAACTCTCTAAAGAGGAATATGGTGTACACCTTAAACCAATAGGTGATAAAGGTTTTAATTGACTCTTATGACTTTACAATGGAACCCTTAACTTCTATTTGTCTAAATGGGAAATCATAACTCTATGAATGTTCATTTGAGGCTGAAAACATTCATAGATTGTACTCATTGGTCTTAAATTATTCCATGAGGGTAGGTTTAGGAATTTAATGTATTTTCTCATAAATTGTGGCACCAAATAAATGATAGTAATACATTGATCTTCAAAAACTACCTTGAATTGGACGATGAGAGACTATGAATTAAATAGATTAGAGTTGGTTAGTAAATTACCTTGATTCTTTGAACTCTCTTGCATTTCATATTGAGTAATATTAATATCATTGACCTTCAAGTGGTGATCAATGCATTATATGTTGATGTCTTCTATTCCGATTAATATAATTGGAGTTGACTCTCGAAATAATAGGAATGTGAACATTTGTTATTGATTTGGTTCAATTCGATTTGAGATTATGAGATTTTATATCTATATTGGAAATTTCATTCACATTCTATTATTATTTTGATTCGATTGGTCTGGCACTACTGAGCTTCGACCTCGTGATACCCAACGGGGTTAAACTTGGTTTAGTTATTTGAGATCACTGCAGTAGATCATTTGGATCATCGAAACTCCAGAACCGGGTAGCCAGCTAGCCTTTGGCCGGGCCGCTGGTGACATCCCAACTAGATTCGCTCTCTATTTGAGAGGATGAGCTTAATGTGGTAGCCAATTAGTGTGTTTTATTCTCCATTGACTCGTAAAGCATGAATTATTCAATTTTAGCACAATTGCCAAGTTATTACTTGATATTGATATCTTTTAATTAATTGTCTATAAATCCAATTTGTTACATCATGTAATTCATTATTTATCCATATACTTGCCGAATCGTCGTATTCATGATGCTATTCTTGGTGTCACAGACGCAGATGCAGCTCCCGGTCCTGAAGAGGTCCAGGAGAGAGAGGAGGGTACCCAAGAGGTACCGTCAGGATTAGAAGAGTGGCCAGAACCAGGGTCAACTTAGAAGTTATCTCCTCGGAGTGCGGACTACACTTGTAACACTTGTAATTACCATAGTTCGTGTGATTATCCTTTTTATATGGTCATACGAAATTCTTTTGAATATACTTTTGGTAGTGGTTGTATAGGGTTCTTTCATTGATCCCTCTTTGTAACCTAATGTATATATTTGTTAAATTCTTTTGTATTAAACTTAAATGTTTAACTGAACTGGATGGAATTTGATACCTTATATGAATGAATTACGACTTCCGCTGTGTTCAACTGTTGTTTATGTTAGTGAGCTTGACTCACATGTGGAATAGTCGATTTTCTCTCCTTTGTATTTGACTCGAGACAGGTACAACATGCGGGAGTACGTGTGACACATCTTGGGAATTACCCTAGGCCAGAGTGATTTCGGGACCGGGATGTGACACAGGCACTGACAGTCATGTCCTACCTTAGGACACGTGGCAGGATGGGAGCACGCTCTGACGGGACAGATACAACATTTTAGTCGTCCAGAATCCTTATCACATCCCTGACAGAGCAGCATCCAGCGGCTGCAGCCGTATCAGGACAGGGCCCAAGAAGGGATCCGATGGGACCTTTGCCGCCAACAGGTCAAAACAAGATCAGGCCCAATGTGACTAGCATTTAATGCAATATGGGCTAATCGGACCATCATTTAATGCAATGTGGGCTATGATGGATCCTCATTAATTACTCTATGGGCTAATGAGACTCTAGCAGTCAAATCATTAGGCCCATTATCGAGCATATGAGACTCTTCTCCTATAAAGGATATGCCAGTCCAAACCAGGTACGCATGCATGCACTCTCCTAGCCGTTACTCTGCCTCTCTCCTTCTTCAACCTTAGTCCCCTCACTAACTTAAGCATCGGAGAGCCCTGCGCTGCCCACAGCCAGGGTCCTCTGACCGTTCTCTCTTTCCTTTCAGGTCTCAAAAGCGACTAGCTCTCCACAGTCGTTTGGATAAGTCCTACAATGCTCCCTCTAATCTTGTGGGTTATATTTCTTGCACCTACAATTGGCGTCGTCTGTGGGGAGATCAATTGTGAAGTCTTCCCTGACACCATGACTAAGAGAGCTGCGAAAGGTGGAGAAACATCCAAAACGCGACATGCAGAACCGTCCTCGATCGTCTTTCCTGCCAAGAAGAGGTCTGGGACGAAGACCGCTGTAGACGATTTCGACGAACATCATTTCATTCCAATCAGTGTCCAGGAGCACCATCTTTGTTCAGAGTCACTCTCAAGAGGAGTAACGGCGTCTCTCTGGTGAGGAGAATCTCGACAGCATCTTAGAGAGGATCCTCTGCTGGATCGAGCTCGACGGAGTAAGTCCCCAGTCGTAGATAGGCCGATTCTATCCGACCATCATGAGGATGACAATGATGAAGATTATAATCCTGATGAAGACTTTGATTCTACCCTTGAGAAGATTTGAGCACAGAATGCCACTATCCGGGAGAAAGATGCTTTGATCTATCAGCTCCAGCAACAACTGAAGGAGAAAGCAGCGGGCTCCACTAGTCAGCACTCACGGCGACGTGACGAGAAGGTTTCTCATAGTAGATAGACTGCTCCTCCCAAGAGAGACCTGAGAACTCACTTGAACCAGAAGAGGCGCGATCGAGCTCGTGATGAAGGCTCAAGCACCAGTCGCAGCCATTCGAGGAAGGGGATAGAAACCATACCAGAGGCTGGATACGACGATCAAGAGTGGCTCGACCAGCGTATCAGGCATACGGTCCAGCATAATCTAGAGGTGGCTGGTCTCACCCGAGACCAGCGGGATGTCTGCGAATCCATTGATCTCGGCACGTCCCTTTTTACTCGCGACATCACAAATTTTCCCCTCTCGAGGAAATTCACCGTCCCGAGGTTCGTCGATTACGACGGGACTTCGGACCCGGCTGCACGTCTTCGACACTTCTCTCAGAGGATGTCTGTCTGGGGAGACGAGAGTCATTTGAACTGTAGAATCTTTTCCTCCAGCTTGGGTGGCCTCCCCCTGAAGTGGTTCTGCGCACTCCCAAAGGGATCCATCTCGAGTTGGCAACAGCTCCAGCACTCCTTCATGAAGAAATTTCAGGCCTACAGAGTCATGCCAAAGACTGATGCGGATATAATTGCCTTGAAGATGAAGCGAGAAGAGAATATCACCCGGTTCGCCAAGCGATTCTGGACGGTGTACAGCCAGATTGAGAACTCCAAAGACGAAGTGGCAATCTTTGCCTTCCAAAATGCTCTACTGCCAGACAGCGATCTTTATAAAGATCTGGCCAAAAACCCTGTGACATATGTAACGACACTAATGGCCAGAGTAAACCACTTCATTACTCAAGAGGACGACCAGATCCGAGCTCGTGAAAGCTTTGGTGTTGGACAGAGGGACCAAAATGGCAGACCGTCGAAGAAGGATAAGGGATCGTTTCAGGAAAGGAGCCGGACAAACATTGGGTGTTCGCCAGCTCGGCGAAGGCCCCAGCATCCACCTCAGGAGGCAACAAGAAGCCCAGGCTGTCCATCGACCCTTACAAAGCCATTACAATCTTCAAAGAGCCTATCCATAAGATTATGAATAAAATCAAGTCAAAGTCGTACTTCAGCTGGCCGCAGCCCATGAGGGGAGACCCATCTGCACGTGATCAGAGCAGATTCTGTGCTTATCATAAGCAGAGCGGACACAAGACCGAAGAATGCAAAATACCGAGGTCGCACCTAGAAAAGCTCGTCCAAGATGGACATTTGAAGGACTATATCAAGGTGGGTACCAGGGATGACGACCGAGCTCCGAGCCAAGAAGAAAAAGGCCAAGACAGTGATGAGTTTGAAAGGCTTATAAACGTCATTCACCTAGCTCCCCCTCCTAAGGGGAGTAACCGAGCTCGTGCCGAGTCCAGGCAAGCCTCCCATAGTAAGCAGGTGATGACGGCCGAGCTTGAATTAGCTGCCAAAAGAGCTCGGAGAGAACGACCCAAGATCTGGTTCTCAGATGGAGATTTAGAAGGGGTCCAACTCTCTCACAATGACCCACTTGTTGTCACCCTGAAGCAGAAAAACTGCAAGGTACAGAGGATCCTCGTCGACTCCGGCTGTTCACCCGAGGTCCTCTACTTTGATTGCTTCAAGAGGATGAGATTATCAGAAAAGGACCTGCAGGAGTCCCAAACTCTTCTAATAGGTTTCAGCGCCAAGCCAGTGTACCCTAAGGGGAAGGTGACCCTCAGAGTTCAAGTTGGAGGAGCGTCCGTGATGGCAGACTTCCTGGTGGTTGATGCACCATCACCCTACAACGCCATAATGGGCAGCACATGGCTCCATAGCATGGAAGCAGTCCCCTCCACTCACCACCAGAAGCTGAAGTTCCCATTGGAAGATAAAAATGGCAGAGTGGAAATGGTCACGGTTAGAGGAGACCAACAGATGGCCAAGCAGTGTTTGATGGCCGTGGTGCCCGGAGAGCGAGAGCCCAAACAGGTCAACATGGTTGAAGTGGAGAAAAAGCTGGACGAGGTCGGTCAGGACCTAGAGAAGAAGAGCGTGGAAGATCTGACGGAGATCAGGATCGACCCGCACGATCCCTAAAGATTCTTCCTGCTCGGGAGCCAGCTTACCGAGCCAGAAAGGTCCGAACTGGTCGAATTCTTGATGTTGAACAGAGAAGTCTTCGCTTGGACGGCCTATGAGATGCCTGGCATCAACCTCGAGGTTATGTGCCACAAGTTAAACGTGAACCCCAACCACAAGCCAGTGATGCATAAAGCTCGCAGAGCCGGGGTACCACAGATAGAGGCCATGACCGAGGAGGTGGACAAGTTAATGGAAGCCGAAATGATCAGAGAAGTCTAATACCCAGTTTGGTTGGCTAATACAGTGGTGGTCAAGAAGAAAATGGGCAAGTGGAGAGTATGCGTCGACTTCACCGACCTCAACAAAGCCTGCCCCAAGGATAACTTCCCTCTCTGCAAAATTGATCAGATGATCGATGCCACCGTTGGCCATGATAGGATGAGTTTCCTCGACGTGTATCAGAGTTATCATCAAATATCATTGTATGGACCAGATGAATAGAAGACCGCCTTCATAACACCCAGAGACACCTATTGTTACAAAGTAATGCCGTTTGGTCTAAAGAACGCGGGAGCGATCTATCAACGGCTCGTCACCAAGATGTTCCAGGCGTAGCTCGACAAAATCTTTGAAGTGTACATTGACGATATGGTCATCAAATCCAAGTAGGCGCAAAATCATTTGAAAGACCTAACTCAAGTTTTCGACATCTTGAAGAAATTCAAGCTCAAGCTCAATGCTTCCAAGTGTGCTTTCGGCGTCGGCTCCGGCAAATTTCTTGGGAGCTTGGTCACACGAAAAGGAATCAAGGCCAATCCAGATAAGATATCCACCATCCTTAGAGTGCAGAGTCCGACCACTGCAAAAGAAGTCCAGAAGCTCACCGGCATGGCTGCCATACTGAACCGCTTCATCAGCAGATCCTCAGATAAGTGTCGGCCCTTCTTTCTTCTTCTAAAGAAAAATTCAAAATCCCAATAGACTCCAGAGTGTGACCAGGCCTTGCAGGCACTCAAGACCTATCTCTCTTCACCCCCTTGCTCTCGACTCTGAAACAAGGAGAAACTTTGTATCTATATTTGGCTGTCTCGAATCATGCGGTAAGCTCGGTCCTCGTCAGAGAGGAAGATAAGCTCCAAAAGCCAATTTATTATACAAGCAAAACCCTCTTTGATGCCGAGACCAAATATTTACAATTGGAGAAGCTCGCGTTGGCGCTCGTCAGTGCCTCGCGCAAGCTCTCCCATTATTTTCAAACTCACACAATTGTGGTTGTTACGGAACATCCACTTAAATCCGTTTTCAAAAAGGCTGGCTTTTCAGGGAGAATTTCCAGATGGGCCGTTGAGTTGTGTCAGTATGATATTCAATATCAACCCAGGACAGTGATTAAAGCCTAAGTGTTGGCAGATTTCATCGTGGAGTTCGTCTCTCCAAGTTCGGCACCAACCCAGCTCCGTACCGAACTGGGGGGCAGAGGACATGAGGAAGCACTTACGGAGACTGATGGTTCATCTCAGAATCAATGCCATGCTTCGGCCTAGAGAGTCTTCGTTGACGGGTCCTCAACTTCTAGGAAAGCTGGCGCTGGTGTTGTCCTCCAATCACCAGAAGGACTGGTCATCGAGCAGGCTCTGACCCTGGATTTCAAGACGTCAAACAATGAAGCTGAGTATGAAGCCTTAATAGTAGGACTAAACAGCGCCAAAGTCCTCGGAGCCCAATAGCTAGTGGTCTTCAGTGATTCACAACTGGTAACGAACCAGCTGACTGTAGACTACCAAGCTTGCGATGACAGGATGACCGCCTACCTAGCCCTTGCAAAAAAGTTGCTCTCTCAGTTCCAGACAACCGAGATTAGACAGATATGCAGAGAATCCAATTCTCTCGCTGACGCCCTCGCTAACTTAGCCTCCGCTGTCAAAGCAGGAAGGAGAAGAACCATCGAAGTAGGGTTGTTGGCGATGCCCAGTATAGAGCTCCATCCACCTCGGGAAGTCCTATGCCTTGAATCTTGATCTTGGCCCGAGCTGGATGGACCCAATCATCTCCTACCTCAAAGATGACCAGCTCTCGATGACAAAAGTGAGGCTCACCGAATTAGACTCAAAGCAGCCCGGTTCTGGTTGTCTCCCGAAGGCAAGCTTTACAAGAAGTCATTCACAGGTCCATACCTTCAGTGTGTTCATCCAAGCAAAGTTGAAGACTTCCTCTATGAAATACACGAGGGGATCTGCGGAAGCCATATTGGAGGAAGGTCACTGGCATACCGGGCTATCAGTCAGGGCTACTGGTGGCCGTATATACAAAAGGACGCGCAGGTATACGCTAAAAAATGTGAGAAGTGCCAAAAATTCTCCCATTCCCTCCATCAGCCGGCACAAGACTTGAGTCCGCTCTCAAGTCCTTTGCCCTTTGCCCAATGGGAGCTGGGCATTGTGGGGCCACTTCACCGAGCTACAGGGAATAAGAGGTGGTTGATAGTAGCCACCGACTATCTCACCAAATGGATTGAGGCAGAACCATTATCTTCCATTACCGAACAGGACTCAAAGAACTTCGTCTAGAAGAACATCATTACAAGGTTCGGCATTCCGAGAGCCTTGGTTTCAGATAACGGGACTCAGTTTGATTTCAACCTCTTCAAGAACTTCTGCCAAGAACTCAGCATTAGGAACCACTACTCTACTCCACCGTACCCACTGAGCAATGGTCAAGCAGAAATTTCTAACAAGGTAGTACTCGATAGGTTGAAGAAGCGACTTGACTGATCTAAAGGAAGGTGGGTAGAAGAACTCTCAAGCGTCTTGTGGGCCTACAGAACAACTCCGAGGCGCTCCACTTCGGCAAGACCTTTCTCCCTCGCCTATGGGATGGAGGCGGTCATCCCCCTAGAGATCGGCCTCCCAACTCTGAGATCCAAACTCTTTGATCAAGGCCAGAATGAGGCAAATCTAGCTCGAGAGCTGGACCTAGCCGACGAACGCAGAGAGGCAGCAACCATCAGACTGGCCACCTATCAGCAGCAGTTGGCCAAAGGCTATAACCAGAAGGTCAGAGAAAGGAAATTCTCAGTTGGTGAGCTGGCTCTGAAGAAAACACTCCCGGGCGATAAGGATCCAAATCAAGGCAAGCTAGTACCGAATTGGCATGGACCGTTCAAAGTGATTTCCACTGCCAGACAGTCAGCCTATAGACTTGAAGATATGGATGACCGACAGTTACCACGGCCATAGAATGCGTCGCACCTCAAAAAGTTATATTTCTAATCTGTACTCAAAATTTTCAAAATCAATAAAAGCAGTCTTCATCTTATTGTTCAATTCATAGTCATAGAATTTGGTTGCGGCTATCGGCAATTCGGCAACAGTGCCACTGATGAGATTGCCTTCGGGTCGGTATATATACCACCCAGGCATGAAGCCATTACGGCCACTGATGAGATTGCCTTCGGGTCGGTATATATACCACCCAGGCATTACGCCATTACGGCCACTGATGAGATTGCCTGAGGGTCGGTCCATACCACCCAGGCATGAAGTCATTTCGGCCATCGAGACTGCCTTAAGGTCAGTACATTTCAAAGGCATGAATCCATTTCAGCCAAAAAGGCTCCTCGGGTTGATATACCTGAAGTCTTTCCACTCAAAACAGTGTTTTAAAAGTCGGTGTATCACAATATCAACCTCGGTTACGCACCAAACGCGTTGTGAACAGTATTGAAATCACGATTTAACAAAAAAAGAAACGCTGGGGGCCATAAGATACGAGGTGGTGGAGCCGTATAAGGCATGAGTGGCAATGGAGAGGGATGTTACTCCCTATCTCAACCAATTGTTTCAGTTCGACAATACCCTCCAGTCCGGATCATAGACCAAGCCGAACTCAAACACTTGTATAAAAGTGAAAAGCAATAAAAGCGAGGCACAAAAAAATGAAATAAAATAAAAAGGAGAGAATCCGCAGTGAGGCAAAAATTCAATTGTATTGATTCATTGGAAATTACAATTGTCATTACATTGGATATATATATAAAAAAGAAAGAAAAGTACATCATTATTACAACTAGCAAGAGGCCTTCAAGAGTCGGGGGCAGGGGCGTTGACGTCAACCTCAGGCTGTGTAGCAGGCTCTAAGATAACGTTGACTCTGGGAGTCGACGGGTCGGGGAAGTTCGGCGGATGCATGAAGGACGGGTGGTCCTTCGTAATCCCCACCTCTTTTAGAGCAGCGCGCCACGCCTTCTCCCAAGCCTTATTCCTCACACGGAGCACCCTGGCCTCATAATGTAACGTTGCCTACTTTATTGCATCTGCAAAAATGGCGTCGCCTTCAGTTTGAGCTTTGGCCTCGGCCTCGGTCGTTCTTGCGTTTCTATTGGGATTTATGTTGACTCCATTGGCTCGGATTGCATCTTCTGTGTTGTTTCTGGTGAGGGTTTTTTTTAATTTTTTTCTCTAAATCGTGCAAATTATATTGGATTGCATCTTTTGCTGACATAGAACTCTTAAAGTGATGTTTCTTCTTTTGCTGATGTAGGACTCTTGAAGTGGTTGTGATCCATTTTTTGTTGGACTTGATGTTGGAATCTTCATTTTTTTGGACTTTATGTTGGACTATTGATTTTAGTTGTAATTTTGTTGAAGTCATATTGTCCATTAATGTCACAGGTTTCTTGCACTTTGTTATAAACTTCTACAACTATGTCAGCTTTAACTTCTGGATGCCTAACATCTACATAGGTGAATGCAGCCAATGGAAAATCTTTTCTGAGTTGAGTCACAGTTTGGTTCAATCTCTCTCTCTCTCTTTTTATTTTTCTGTGCAAGTTCATTCAGTGGAATTATACAGCCCATCTAGTCCAATTGATCCTTACAAGACAGCCCAAGGGTCTTGTGTTGTGTATCCAAAACGATCTCCCTCCTTGCTCGTACACGTCCAGCACTTGATTAATTTTATATCTAGAAATCCAAGGAACTATAATTACATTGGATGATGGCAGGTCCTTGGGTTCCAAATTTGATGTTTCCTATATTCTGGAATTGATTTACTTTGTTATGTTAAATGAAAAGAGAGATGTGATAGTTGCAAATGAGGTAACGAAAAAATTTGGGACGGTCCAAAATATTTCACAACTTTCACACTAATCCATGTACTTGAACATGGCTATGGCATTGCTCAATCTACCAGTGAGATTAAAAAATTCCACCAATCTTCATTTTGAGCTCCAGACTAAGAAATTCAATTACAACCTTAAAACAGTGGACCGAACACCAATCCATTTCCAAGTATTGCTTTACCAGCAATATGGGTCAAATCAAAATCTAACCAAAATGCACGAGTGAAGATTTAGATATGGAAGCCAACCACATCCTCTCGTATATGAAATCAATGGCATGTTAAGCATCAAGGATTTCAAAAGGGGCCCTACTAACTCTACTGAAACCCAAGTGAAATCAAAACCTACTGTGATAACTACTTGTTGTGAGAAACAGGTAGAATATTTCATAAGTTTCTTGTGTATCTGCCTCATGTCCAAATGCATTTTACATTTTAGTTATTTCTATTTGTTTGCTTTGATTTATGTGTTAGCTTCTGCTTGTTCCAATGGCGCTTCATGGATGTGCTTGTCCTAAAGTTGTTTTCTGTGTATGTGGGTATGGAAAATCAGTTGGACAGGGGTTAGAGTATTTGAAAACATTCTATAAATCAGCTGAAGTATTTGTTTTTTTTTTTTTTTTTGTTTGTTTGTGAAGAACTTGAAGATAATGGCTTCATATTCCACAACTGGAAATTCCAATTGGCATCAATGTGTATGTCGATGTGGTGTTGGTAACTGTGTGGTCAAGGTTTCACGATCAACGAATAATTATGGTAGACATTATTATTCTTGTCCACGACCATTGGTATGAATGCAATATACTTGGTCCTCTTTCTTATTTTCATATTTTATTTTTTTTGCACATAGACAAATATGTACCAACTAATGACAAATATTTATCATTATTTGCGTGAAAAAAACAGGAATGCAACAACTTTATTGGTTGGTGTGATGAATATGTGAGATCCATGGTCAATCACCCATTTCCTCACTAGAGCACTCCGAGCTATGCCCCCCCCCGCCCCCCCCAAAGTTGAGAGACGTGTGTCAAATGTTGTTACAAGCGTGGAGAAACTAGAGGAAATTTTTTTAATCTTCACGATTGTTCTCATTGTTTACGGTGTCCTGCTTGTGGTATTTCTGTGTAGAATGTAGCATCCATCATGTACTCTTTTATATTGGGAGCTGTCATTATGTAAGGGGTTGGTTGATAATGGATAGGTTAGATGGTAGACTTTTTTTTTAGTCTTTATTTTTTGTACTTTGATTAATGGAAGCTCTTGTTGTATGAACCAATTGTATTTTGGGTAAATGAACGAATCACTTCTTTTTGTATATGATTATATGAGAGCTTTTTTTGTGGCCAACTGTAAACATTATAGCCCAAGTTATGTACTCTTGTTTCCATGATGATTGTTGTAGCCCAAATGAAAATTCATGTATGTAGGAGATTGACGTGAATATCTCTTTTAAAAGGTAAGTTTCAAACCATATTTAAGCCGCACATTTTTGCAACACAGAATCTGTAAATATCATTGTACCTGTTGAGTACCCCTGTTTGGGGCTGTGGTCAACCACTTTCCCGTTGGAATTTTAGTCCGAAATTTGGGGCTTTCAGAGTCCATATTGCGAACTTAAATTCTGCTATTTTCCGGCACGATACAACCACGTTTGCCCGCTTTTCAAACTGCGCACTTTTGCAACACAGTTGTTGAAATCTGATCAGACCCTACTGAGTACCCCTGTTTGGGGCTGTGGTCAACCTACTTCCCGATGGAATTTTAGTCCGAAATTTGGGGCTTTCAAAGTCCATATTGCGAACTTAAATTCTGCTATTTTCCGGCACAATGCAATCACGTTTACCTGCTTTGCAAACCGCGCACTTTTGCAACACAGTTGCTGAAATCTGATCAGACCCTGCTGAGTACCCCTGTTTGGGGCTGTGGTCAACCTGCTTCCCGATGGAATTTTAGTCCGAAATTTGGGTCTTTCAAAGTCCATATTGCGAACTTAAATTCTGCTATTTTCCGGTACTATACAACCACGTTTGCCCGCTTTTCAAACCGCGCACTTTTGCAACACAGTTGCTGAAATCTGATCAGACCCTGTTGAGTACCCCTGTTTGGGGCAGTGGTCAACCTGTTCCCGATGGAATTTTAGTCCGAAATTTGGGGCGTTCAAAGTCCATATTGCGAACTTAAATTCTACTATTTTTCGGCACGATACAACCACGTTTGCTCGCTTTTCAAACCGCGCACTTTTGCAACACAGTTGCTGAAATCTGATCAGACCCTGCTGAGTACCCCTGTTTAGGGCTGTGGTCAACCTGCTTCCCGATGGAATTTTAGTCCGAAATTTGGGGCTTTCAAAGCCCATATTGCAAACTTAAATTCTGTTATTTTCCGGCATGATACAACCACGTTTGCCAGCTTTTCAAACCGCGCACTTTTGCAACATAGTTGCTAAAATCTGATCAGCCCTGCTGAGTACCCCTGTTTGGGGCTGTGGTCAACCTGCTTCCCGATGGAGTTTTAGTCCGAAATTTGGGGCTTTCACAGTCCATATTGCGAACTTAAATTCTGTTATTTTCTGGCACGATACAACCACGTTTGCCTGCTTTTCAAACCGTGCACTTTTGCAACACAGTTGCTGAAATTTGTGATAAAAACCACTTAGTGTTTACATTTGGCTTGGCTTACCCTCAATATTGGTAATAACCTCTTTATGGTGGATCCGATATAAATACAATGGAAAAGGGAAACAAATGAAACAAAAAAGTGCTAATCAGATACTAATACGAAACGAGCCAATCAGATTCAGAATATGAAAATTGGAAGAAGCCCACAGAACAGTTTCATCAAATCTAGCATGTAATAGAAGTTACAAATTGAGCTTTAAATCCAACATAATTGTTTCACAATTACAAAATTGGTGGATCTGATATATCCAAAATGGCAACAAATCCAACATATCCAACAAATCCAACAAACTCCAACAAAACCCAACAAATACAAATCCAATTAACACCAACATAAACGGTCAACGTATCTGTGACAAAATCCAACAAATCCACATAAATCCAACAATGTATATAAAGTAACAACAACGTGAATGGAGACGGCACTCCAGTCGATCCAAGTGGATCTTGCACGAACACAACCTACAAAGTGTATGAGGCCATATGCAAGTGGATCTTCTTAATTGTTCAATTTAACTTCTACCGCCGAAACCTGCACATGCATAAAGTGTATGAGGCCATATGCAATAAAGTTACAAAAATATTAGTAAATTGGGGGTATTCTTACTGTTAAATTCACATTCTCTTGTGTGATGATCTCATCTAATCCCACATGATTTGTTACAATATCTCCATGATCGACCACAGTCGTACCCTGCACATACATAATTCAAATTCAATTAGATTGTGAATAATTTAATGATGTGTTTGTTTTTAAAAAATAAAATTGTTAGACTAACCTTCTTTGTCATTTTTTTTGCTTGTTTTCCGACACTTCCTAACAATTGTCTCAATCTTATACTGTCTCATTTTTTCCGGCGGTCGGCCCTTCTGGTGGCATTTGATTGGATCACAGACGCGGTTATTGCTCTCTTGCCAAGAGAGAGTATCATCATGACATAAAGTTGGGGCTTTATGTACGCCTATAGACATAGGTCTATTGCATATTGTAACCTCATTACAAAGTTCCAGCTCTGATTCCACTCCTAGCAACGAGGACAATACCATCTGACTCATTTCATCGGAATCCATGGCCTTATCGCTGACCCGATTGAAAATGGTCAACATTTTCTCGTAACGACGCCCTTCAGGCCTGCGTTCCCAATTGTCATACATGACCTTGATTTTTGTGTGTCTTCTTCTCACAGTCTTACTCCACCTTTCTAAAATGTATTTCCCCGGTATATGATAGACCTTCTTATTCAAATAAACAACGATTATATGCTTGCAGAGAATACCTCTAAACTCAAACAACCGGCAAGTACAATTAGCTTCTTTTGATATCTCATTAAAATGAACATGAAAAGTAAAAGGCCGGATATTGTTTTCTCCTACAATCACATCTTCCTCTACATCATATTCTGAAAAGTCAACTCCTACCTTAACCGAGGAAATATTGCAACGGGTCTTACCGGCTATTTCATTATGAAATTCTTTAAATTTAGCAAGAGTATACGCTTCTTGAAATTGCCTCTCAAACTCATAAGGGGTCACACATGGAATATATACATTGAAACAACGGGCGTTTTCCTTGTAAAGTCCGGGGACCCGAACCCTAGAGGGGGGGTGAATAGGGTGAGCTCCAATTATGACCAATTTTAATCAAATTTAACTTCTTTAAAACAAACTAGTCACATGTGATGATTAATCATACAAGATGCGGAAGCTAACAAAATAATCACCACAAAGCAATCACCATCACACAAGTATTTATAGTGGTTCGGCCTCAATGCCTACATCCACTACCGGCTTGTGATCCAACACCCCACCGGATTTCCACTATTTATGCTTTTCAATAGGCTAAGCAATAACCTTTACAATATGCTTTCCAAGGCTAAGCAATAACCTTTACATTGATGTTTTTCAAGGCTTAACACCAACCTATCCATTATGCTTTTATAGGCTAAGCAATAACCTCTTCAACCACAAGGTTGGTTATCTCACTAAGATAGTGTCTATAAACACTTGATGGAGATTCAATTAAACTCATTACAATGCCTCTTAATTAGGCGGATATGGAAGTGAAAATCTAATACACACTCACACTATGAATGCAAAGATGAAAGTACATGAAGTGTGTGTGTGTGGTCCTCAATCATTTTGAAAATGAAAGCTCATAAATGTATGCCTAAGGCTTTTGAAAGTTTTAGCTCAAAAACATTTATGATTGAGGAAGTAATGCAAGTCACATGTTAAAAGTAACAACTTATTAATGATGTCAAAGATACACAAGTTGTATGAAATGGATTAGCTCTAAACATGTGATGCATAGGGATGTCAATCAAATCAACAATGAAGCTCAAAACATAAAAATAGATTTGATTGAAAAGAGGGGACAAATCATATGTAATTATAAATACAACTTGAAAGAGATATACCTATCAAAGTAAGGCAAGTTGTGAAACTTTAAAACAATAATACACATATGATTTGTAAAGATGTTGAATCCAAAACATAAGATACATTTGAAAGAGATTTTCTTATGATGGAAAAACAACAACCAAAGATTCAACCAAGTATATGAATCATGTTACATATTTCATTAACATGATCTACTTAGATTTACCAAAGATAAAGTACTACTTGGATTGAATCAAATGGTGATGCATCCAAAACAATAGATCTATTCAAAGTATAAAACATGCTAAGGATACAACACATCATAGTTTATCATGTTACTAAAGATTTACCTAAGATAAAACAAAACATGAAAACATATGATTTGTAAAGAAGTTGAGTCCAAAACATAAGATAGTTTTGAAAGTGATTTTCTTATGATGGAAAACAACAACCAAAGATTCAACCAAGTATAGGAATCATGTTACATATAATTTCAAAGGTTCTTTCATTAACATGATCTACTTAGATTTACCAATTCAAGTACTACTTGGATTGAATCATATAGTGTTGTATCCAAAACAATAAATCAACTCAAAACATAAAACATGTTAAGGACACAACACAAACATAGTTTAACATGCTAGAAATGATTTACCAAAAATAAAACAAAGCATGAAAACATATGATTAAGGAAAGTAAAGCCTACTTGGAGATTTAACTTCATTAATCCAAGCTTTAGCTTTCCTAATGCTCCCCTTCATCCCTTAGTTCTTTTCCCTTGAATATGCCTCAAAACCCCTCAAGGAGGGCCTTAAAATTCTCAACTTTTGGCAAAGGAAAGAACTCATATTTATAGCAAAAAGTGCCCAACGGCTAGTCCTCGGTCGACCTGCAAACAGGTCTCGGTCGACCGGGAACACACAGCGGTCAGAAAAATGACCGTTGGGGCGCCAGGGCAACTTTCTGCTTGCAGTGTTCCCGGTCGACCGGGACCTTGCGCCGGTCGACCGGCGACACTGCCAGGCCACCCCCCTTTTGACAAAAAAATCCAATTTTTGCACATTTGAAGGTATTTCTTTGGGAGGATTTTTGGGCCACTAAACCAAGCTAGAAAACATGTTTTAAATCATTCTAAGATGTTTAAAAACATGAAACACACAAAGCCTAAAAAGATTCAAAACTTTAAAACCAAAGGCTAGCTTGATTTCTAAAACTTTTTCCAAAAACAAATGCATCCAAGATTGAAAACAAAACATGCATAAATCAATGCTTTTTCAAGTCTAAAAACCATGCATGTATAAAACAAGATTTCAAGTTTATCTAAACCAATGCATATGTGTGTGAATCAAATGATGGTAGAATGATAATGCATCCATCAAATTGCAATCTACAAAATTCCTAACATTCCTCAGCTTCTAGTTGCACATTCTTAGACAAAGCATTATCATACTGCTCAACAAACTGCTTCAATGTCGTCTTAGAATTGATGTAGCCATAAAAAAAAAAAGCATGCATGCTTTCACTACGCTGTGTTGTTGACATCCCTACCCAAAAAATATCTTTCACATATGCTGGCACCCATTGCGACCTCTCATCGTACAATCCAGCTAGCCATTCGTTGTCCTCTAGCCGATATGCACTAATAAACTTGGCCCAATTCTCTTCAAACTCCTCTTTTTTCATCGAATCATATACAACATTTAAAAGATGAAATTTAATTGATTCGTATTCTTTATACCCCCTCAATTTTTTAGGCACCTTTTTCAAGATATGCCACAAACACCACCGATGTCGTGCTTTAGGAAATACTATTCCTATTGCATTTTGCATGGCCTTATCCTGGTCAGTGATTATGGCATTAGGAGGAGACCCAGACATGCAATCAAGCCAGGACTGAAACAACCATACAAATGTATCTGTGTCTTCTCTTGATATCAATCCACAACCTAACAACACCGAATGTCCATGGTTATTCACACCCACAAAAGGAACGAAAGGCATATCATATTTATTAACCAAATAAGTGGTGTCAAATGTGACCACATCACCAAACTCAGCGAATGCTGCTCTACTTCTCGCGTCAGCCCAAAAGATGTTCCTGACTCGATGCTCTATATTAAGATCCATGACATAAAAAAAAGGATCCATTGTCTTATTGCATTTTTTTGAAATAGCTTAGCATTGCCTCTGCATCCCCTTCCTTGAGTTCTAAGCGTTTGAGTTTATCCACGTAATTTCTTGCATCCTTTGCTAACCATATCAAATTCCCATGCCCCATGCCTCTACCACACATGAGCTAACAATCTTGTTTAATCTAATTCTCGCTTTGTCATTCAATTCAAGTTGCCTCTTCACGTGTGATGGGATGACCCGATTACTCTTGTGATATCGAGCTTTGTTCGGACTCATATCATGGTTATGCTCCAGTACAAATGAGTTCAGAAGCCACTTCCCGTCGAATTGCAAAGAAAGATTTAGCGTTGCCTTGCAATTTGTTCTTGATTGTGGACGGGGTTTAACTGGGTTGCTTACACCTGGGTTTGGCTTTCTACTCTTAGTACATCCAATTATAACAACCCTCTTTTTTCCATCCGATCCCTTTTTTGAGGTTCTTTGGGCGGCATCAAACCCGATCTGCATAGCATATCTTGCATAATATTCATGTACTTCTTCAAATGAACCAAATACCATTCCCCTCTGAGGTTCCATTACTACCTCTTCTAAGTGTTCGCCTTCCTCCAAGGGCTTCTCCATATCAACAATATTTAATTCCTGATAAACCGTCCCCATTTCAATTTCATTGTCGTCTCCATCAAACTCACGTGATAAACCATTTTCTTCCATGCTTCTAAAAAACAAATAAAGCATGCAAGTGTTAAAAATAACTCGATAAAAGAAATGCAAGTGTCGAGAAAAATCAAGCATCATTTTGTAAATCTAAGCTAGAGCATTCATTTTTTATTCCAGAATATATTCTGGTTTGACAGCTATACCTCAAACCGGTAACAAAGTAAATCAATTCCAGAATATATCAAACATCAAATTTGGAACCCAGGGACCTGCCATCATCCAATGTAATTATAGTTCCTTGGATTTCTAGATATAAAATTAATCAAGTGCTAGACGTGTACGAGCAATGAGGGAGATCGTTTTGGATACACAACACAAGACCCTTGGGCTGTCTTGTAAGGATCAATTGGACTAGATGGGCTGTATAATTCCACTGAATGAACTTGCACAGAAAAGAGAGAGAGAGAGAGAGAGAGAGAGAGAGAGAGAGAGAGAGAGAGAGATTGAACCAAACTGTGGCTCAACTCAGAAGTTTTTTTCCATTGGCTGCATTCACCTATGTAGAAGTTAGGCATCCAGAAATTAAAGCTGACATAGTTGTAGAAGTTTATAAAAAGGTGCAAGAAACATGTGACATTAATGGACAATATGACTTCAACAAAATTACAACTAAAATCAATTGTCCAACATAAAGTCCAACAAAATGAAGATTCCAACCTAAAGTCCAACAAAAAATGGATCACAACCACTTCAAGAGTCCTACATCAACAAAAGAAGAAACATCACTTTAAGAGTTCTATGTCAGCAAAAGATGCAATCCAATATAATTTGCACGATTTAGAGAAAAAATATATAAAAAAAAAAACCCTCACCAGAAACAACACAGAAGATGCAATCCGAGCCAATGGAGTCAACATAAATCCCAATATGAATCCCCAATGTCATTTGCACAATTTAGAAAAAAAAAAACCATCACCAGAGACAACACAGAGGATGCAATCTAATATCATTTCCACGATTTAGAGAAAAAAAACACAAAAAGACCTCACCAGAAACAACACAGAAGATGCAATCTTGGAGTTCGTTGTTATCCCACGAGGGAGGGAGGGAGTCGCCGAAGGCTGGTTTGCCTGGGCACTGTCGCAGACACAGAGCGAGAGAGACCGAGCTTTGCCTGGGCACTGTTGCAGACACAGAGCGAGAGAGAGAGAGAGAGAGAGCTGCGCGTTGTCGTCGGAGGTTGGTTCGCCTGGGCGTTGTCGCAGACACAGAACAAGAGAGAGAGAGAGAGCTGCGCGTTGTCGCCGGGCGCGAAAGAGATGAGATCCAAGGAGGCGACATGTCGGTTGTGGAGGAGCGTGGCTGAGGTCGATGATGGATGAACGGGTTTGCTGAGAGAGACAGAACCAACGCCCAATCTGTGTTTGTCGATGATGGATCAACTGGTTTCCCCCCTTTTTTTCATTCTAGTGCCCAACCCACTTTGGTCAAAGAAGTGCACTGTGCACTTTAAATCACACATCAACACCACGTCGGGTTCCATATCGGATCGGTCCCAATATCGGTCATGTGAGTATGTCCATATAGACTTATTAATATACTTACTTAGCATAGAATGCATGATTTACTGTTGTTGATTCTGAAATTTTCAATTCAATTGATGTTAGAATGCAAAGATTTATCTTGAGTTTGTTTTTCTTGAATTTTGGCCATTTGATGGATGAGATCTTTCATTTGGAAGATCAATGGCCCGTTTGATGATGGATGGGTGATAATTGAAGTGTTTTATTGTTCTTGATTGATTCTATGATGGATGAACGTAATTGGAAGTGGTTTTGATGAAAATTGGATGGATTAGTGGAAGTTTCAGAAATCTAGAATTTTGAATTCCCAGTGTACCCGATCGACACCATGAAGGTGATGTTAACCGGATGCACAGAGAACTTAGAAATTAACTGGGGCTCGATTTTACTCTCAGTCCAGTGTACCCGGTCGACCGGATACTCGGGAAACCTAGATTTTTAGCTAAGAACTGGGAACTCTCTCTGCCTAAGAGATTCAGACCCGGTCGACCGACCAGGCCAGGAGGTCGATCGGACACACTGAGAAATCTCAGGATCATGCCATTGCCTGCCAAGTGTATGTCTACAGTTCTCAGTGTGCGCGGTCGACCGACTTGGCCAGGAGGTCGACCAGACACATTGCACTGGATGTCGACCTGGGAGTCAATATCCTGGCTTCCCTGTGTACCCAGTCGACCGCCCCTTGTAGGATGTCGACCGGATATATTGTGAACAGTGGATTTCCAGTTTTGTAGCTTATGAGGTTTTGATCTGTTTGGGGCCCATTGACCATCCAAATAGATTTCCATTGACGTGCCAAGCATGAATCAATGGTGTGGCTCAACCTTGACTCATGGAGACCACCAAAGTAGGGTCTAAGGTATGGATTTGATGTTGATTCGATCCTTAAACATCGTCGAAGATACCCGTAACTTTTGGAACACCAAACACAGTATCATTGGCATTTGATACTTCATTTAGGAATCAAATTAACTGATATGGGCCTGGATCTGAAAAGGGCACCATTACTTAGGATGGACCTTTGATATTTCCTGTTGATTCTCTTATTTTTGGAGGTTTACTATAGTTAATACATTACTATCACTCTTATGTCATTTCTATTGTTAATTATTACCTATTAATTAAAGGGAAATTGGATTACCTAAACCTAGGATTACCTAGTGGTAACCCGGTGATGTGATTGGGTGATTAATGACCGTGTCTGTATCTAGGCGGGCCCCCATATGGCCCAAGTTGGGTGTGTGATACCTTAGGATGAAGAGGTTGATTATGATGGACTTGTGACTCATTTGTGAATGAGAATTGACTGGATTACTATGTATTGAACTTAGATATTATGCTTATATTGTTTTAGACTAAGGCCATGGTTTTGGTGGGCCTTAGTGTGAATCCAATGATGGACTTGGACTTGGACTGTATCTCATGGATTGGATTTGTACTTGGATCTCTTAGGGACTTGTTAGGACCTTGCTCGTGCAAGGCAAGCTTAGACAGACATAGACCTGTATTTGTACTCCTTGAGTCAGTATTAGCATTTACTCAGTTGTTATATGCTCAACCTTTGGACTGATCATCATTGGCAGGAGTTATATTGGTTACTGTTGAGAGCTACCATGATGAGCTATGGTTAGATGGACGGTGTGATACTGGTTTCGGTCTATTAAGTGTGAGAGTGTTGAGATTGATGAGTGTTATTATTTGCAGGGCTTGTCATCCCTTGCACTGTTACTTTATTTTCCCGCCGCGACTGTTTACAGTATGGGAGGGCCGCGGCATAATATCTCGCGATGTCCAACTTGTGTGAACGTGACACGTTGTATGGTTGGATTAAATACTTTACTTCTATCCTGATTCTAAATGATTATATCTTGCTAAACTGCTTAGTTTATGTACCTTTGTCACTCTCATGATAATGTTATCATCTCTACTCTTTTTATGCATACATCATATATTACTTGTATATTGTGCCATGTCAGATCCTTGGATCTAACACATTATTGGTGCTTAGGTATTGACTCCAATCCTGAGGACGACGTGCTCATCGAGGCGCCCATAGCTGGAGACTAAGGATGTGAACTAGCTGACCATGAGGTCGAGTTGGATGATGGAGTGCCTACACATAGGATTAGATAGTACTATCTTTTTGGGATTTGAGCGTTTATGTTGTGAGCAGAGATGTAGACTGATATGTTAAGACTTGTTATTGTTATTACTTTGAGATTTAGGCTGAATTTTAGCCTTGCTTCACTTGATTCATTTTATATGATGCCTTATGCTTCCGCTATTGTTACATTGCTTCCGGTATCTTTAATTGTGCTTCAGCAATTCAACCGTTAATAATTACATTGTTCAACAACTTTCAAATTGGACCTCACTACGGACTATGATCTTGGAAGTTCTCGGATTTTCTGAAAAGTAGCGCGCCAATTTTGGGTGCCTTGGCAGTAACTTCGGCATTCAGAATTAGAAATTAGCTAGGGGGTTACAATGGGTGTATATATTTTGCATACGGGTTGTGCCTAAGCTTGATTTTTAGACCAGTGGGCTTGATGTTCCTAAGTGTTAGGCTTGATAAATTAATGGGGCGGACTCAAAAAGTTAAAGAACCCACTAGCAATTCAAGAAGAGTTCATGCATAGGCAAAACAAGGTAAGAACTGAAAACAAGAGAGCCATATAAAGACATGAAACAAAGTAGTAAAGTAAATGCAGGTTATTCAATGTAGCTACTGAGAACATGCCTCTAATAACGGCCCGTTTGTTTGCAAGAATTTTTTGTTGGGAGTTTAAATTAGTATGTCAGCAGATGTCCTCCCAACTTCTGAAACTCTCTATTTAGTTTGTAATCCCTCGTTGATATCTACCGGTTTCGGTTTATAGAATTCTCCGCCTATGTTGGGGTATCCTTGATATAGCCGGTCTCAAGCCCGGGCAAAGGAGGAGGGTTGTGCGTTAACCAACACAATACTCAGTCGGATTTCTTTATGGATTTGAGACCTATTGAAATTTCGTGGGGGCGTCCCCTACTTAGCAACGCGCTGTATGGTCCGAGTACAGTGATAAGTGAGAAAGGACCGTTGCATCGGTGCCTGGGTGCAGTGCTAAATAGGCAAGGGTCCTCACACTTGGGACGAGTGTGGGGGGTAAGGAAGCTAGTTCAAAATAGAAGGCTGAGATTAGGTACTTAGAACATTGGGAGTCTAACTGGGAAACTCATGGAAGTGGTGGATACAATGGAAATGAGACGAATCGCAATTGCTTGCTTGTAAGAGACAAAGTGGGTGGGACAGAAAGCTAAAGAGATTGAGAGGACTGGGTATAAGTTATGGTATACAGGACTTAATAGATCAAGGAATGGGGTCGACATAGTAGTAAGCAAGGACTTAAAGGAAGATATAGTTGGTGTAAAGCGATGTGGAGATAAGATTATTGCAATTAAGTTAGTGTTTGGAGAAGAGATAATGAATGTAATTAGTGCTTATGCCCCCTAGGTGGCCTTAGGAGATGGACATAAGGAGAAGTTTTGGGAAGACTTGGAAGGAGTGCTACTAGAAATACCCCAAAGCGAGATGGTCTTCATAGGAGGAGATTTGAACGGGCATGTAGGATGCGACATAGATGGATATAAAGGAGTACACGGGGGACATGGATACGGTAATAGAAATGAACAAGGGAAGGATATTTTGGAGTTTTCAGTGGCTTATGATCTCATGGTAACTAACACCTTTTTTAGGAAGAGAGATAAACATTGGGTGACTTATAAGAGTGGCTCCTCAAGGACACAGATTGACTTCTTCTTAACTAGGAAAAGAGACCGCTTAGCTTGTAAAGATTGCAAGGTTATACCGGGGAGAGCTTGACTTCCTAACATAAGTTGTTGATCATAGATGTGCAGCTACAAAGGTGGACTAGAAAAAAGGAGTTGTATAAATGTTCAAGGACTAAATGGCGGAACTTGAAAGGTGATAAGCAACTAGCATGAAGAGAAAAAGTACTAGAGGAAGACGTTTGCGCGGTAAATGAGAGTGCAAATAATATGTGGGATAAGGTAGCAGAGGGTATTAGGAGGGTAGAGAAAGAAGTCTTAGGAGAATCCAAAGGGGGTGCTCCAGCACAAAAAGAGGCATGGTGGTGGAGCGAGGCCGTCCAAGACAAGATAAGAGTTAAAAGAGAGTGCTTTAAAACTTGGCAAAATGATCGAAATGAAGCAAACTTGGAGAGGTATAAAGAAGAAAAAAGAGAAACAAAAAAGGTAGTTAATGAAGCAAAGGCAAAGGCTTTTGAAGAGCTATATAGCCGACTCGACACTAAAGAAGGCGAAAGAGAGATATTCAAGCTTGTCAAAGCTAGAGATAGGCGGACCAAGGACTTAAACCAAGTTAAATGCATTAAGGATGAGGATGAAAAGGTATTAGTAAAGGATGAGGAGATAAATGAGCGTTGGAAGAGCTACTTCTACAAGTTATTTAACGATAACAGTAGTAGTGACATACAATTGGGGCAACTTACCATTTCTAGGGAAGAATCGAATCATATGTTCTATAGGAGAATCAATAGGGAAGAACTTAAAAGAAGTATTGAAAATGATGAAGAATGATAAAGCGGTTGGGCCAGATGGTATCCCTATTGAGGTTTGGAGGTGCTTGGGGGAGGTTGACATAAGTTGGTTGACAAAGCTTTTTAATGTAGTGCCAAAGAGCAAGAAGATGCCTGATGCATGGAGGAAAAGTATTCTTATACTCATACACAAGAACAAAGGAGATATTCAGAACTGTGCGAACTACTGCGGAATTAAATTGATGAGCCATACAATGAAATTATGGGAGAGAGTTATTGAGAGAAGACTAAGAAGAACAACAAACATTTCAGAGAATCAATTTTGTTTCATGCCTGGGAGATCAACTATGGAGGCTATCTTTCTCCTGAGAAGGTTAATGGAACAATATAGAGAAGGTCAGAGAAATTTACCTATAGTGTGTGTCGCATATATTGAGGAGATAAAGGATATGTATAATAGAGCTGTGACATCTATAAAAACGACTGGCGGAGAGACTAAAAAGTTTCCTATCACGATTGGTCTACATCAAGGCTTAGCGTTAAGCCCGTACTTGTTTGCCCTAATTATGGATGAGATTACAAGACATATTCAGGATGAGGTGCCATGGTGTATGCTATTTGCAAATGACATTGTTTTAGTGGATAAGACGAGAGAATGAGTGAATGCTAAGCTAGAATTGTGGCGGAAAATGTCAGAGACAAAAGGGGTTTGGCTAAGTTGATGCAAGACGGAATATATGGAATGCAAGTTTAATCAAAGTAGGACACATGGTAACTAGAAGTAAGTTTGGGCACACAAAAGATTGTAAAGAAAGAAAACTTTAGGTATCTTGGATCTATGGTGCAACAGGATGGAGAGATTGATACTGATGTAAGTCACAAGATTCAGGCCGGGTGAACCAAATGGAGGAGTGCTTCAGGGGTCTTGTGTGATCGGAAAGTCCCCCTCAAGGTTAAAGGAAAGTATTATAAGGTGGCGGTACGTCCAGCGTTGTTATATGGATCAGAGTGTTGGGCAGTAAAACATAATCATGTTAAAAAGATGGAAGTTGCGGAGATGAGAATGTTAAGATGGATGTGCGGGATCACAAGGAGAGATATGATTAGGAATGAGGAGATTAGGGACAAAGTAGGAATAGCACCGATTAAAGAAAAAATGAGAGAAAATTGACTGAGATGGTTCGGCCATGTTAGAAGGCGCCCAACGAAGGCACCTGTTAAAAGGTGTGAAAGCATGGAGATTGCCCGGAGTAGGAGAGGGAGAGGGAGACCCCAGAGAAGTTGAAAAAAAACTATTAAACATGACCTTGCCTACATGGATTTAACGGATGACATAACCCTAAATAGATTTGATTGGCCTCGTCAAATCCATATAGCCGACCCCACCTAGTGGAAAAAGACTTGGTTTGATTTGGTTTGATTTTCAAAAGGTGGCCATTGGGCATTTGTACTTCCAGCCACGGGACAACTTTTGAAATTCTACAATATCCCTTAGCAAGAATTCTCATATATCCTCTTACCAAACAGGCCCTAAAACCAGAACCCCATATAGATCAAGTGCGGATACCAAGATGTCTGCTGTGGGACCCACAATTCAAGATGTTAAAAAACTGACATGACATTGAATTGCCTAGAAGCATCTCTACTTGCACATCTGATTGCAAAATATCGTCCGATTAGAGATGGATGGCGGTGCACTTTGAGTGGAGTTGTGAGAAACTTTGGTGGGCGGTTTGCAGTGCGCACGCGTAGAATCCCACCCAAGAAGCCCAAGGGAGCCTTTATAAGCACTAGGGGAGGGGAAGAGATTTCTCTATCCTTCCCCTACCAGCAACTAGTTTCTTAGTGCCCTTCTTTCAGAGAAGATAATGAAAGCCCCTTTGATTTCTTACCTTCTTACCTACTTTCTGCTCTTATTCCATTTTGGAATTAGAGCAGATGGAGAGGATGAGAAGAAGGTTTATATAGTTTACATGGGGGCAGCCAATGGTGGGAGAGAGGACCATGTGCAGCTGCTTGCTTCAGTTTTAAAAAGGTTAAATCCTGAAGCTTATACACATGATTTTGATGAATAGATACATCAATGGCCAATTCCTATTGGTGATGGTAGACGGGCCCCACTTTTTTTTCCAATAAGAAAGTGGCCCATTAAGAGGTCCAAGGTATGGGCCGCAATTTCTGGCCTGACCCACCACCTGTCAGCCCAACCTTGAACTAAATATTTGTTATCAACTCCTTAACCCGTCAGGGGTTGGGTTTGGGTTTGGTTCATTCAATTTGAGAAGTAAAGCAAACTGACGTGATGAAACCTGTTTATTTATACATGGTTGGATTCAGGTTGACATTACTGATTTACAGGCTGATTTACAGCCTGATTAATAAATGGGTTGAGCTTACGTTGGGTGACGCTTGATGGTTGACCCAAACCCTTACCCATTGCTACTCCTGGTTCAAGGGACATGGGTTCACAACGTACACTCTTATCGCCATCCAATTAAGTGGTTGGCTAATTGGTAAGTGGGCCCAACTGGAGAATGATTTTCTGTTCGTGGAGCGAGAACCTCCTTTTGTTTAACAAAACGTATAGTTTTCTTGGAAATTTCAGTTCTATTTGAACGAGATTAGAGCTTTATTATCTTCTATTCAAGTGAGATTTATTCATGTTGGGAGGACAGCAAATGGCTTTGCGGACTCTTTAGCTAAGCAAGGGGTTGATGGGTCTTCTAACTTTCTAGCTTTCACTATATAACTTGTTTTGTGGTATAATGCTTTTATACCATAGTGCCCTTTGGTCGGGCATCTTTTGTAACTCTCTTTCATTTCTTAATATATTTTCTTCGTTGCTTATCAAAAAAAAAAAATAGTTTGCTGTACTTCAAATTATCCAGAGCAATACACTCATTAATTGAATGGTGCTCGCACCTTAGTGTTCACACACATGCCTAAGGATCGATTCTAACATCCTCAGTTAAAAGCATCACTTATAACTAGTAGTTGGTAAGAAAAAAAAAATGGTAGATGGGACATAACAAATGTTTAAAACTCGTGAACTCAAACTTGACTTGGAAGGTCCCTGAGTCAAGTAACTCAAGTGAGTCTCTGATAGGATACCTGGTTGTACTCATTAAGATGCATTTGTCTTGCACAATCAAATGAATCAATCATTTATCAAGTCGAGTTGACTCGTTGGGACTCAGCCAGGTCAAGATGTGTTTAAAAAACCTCCAAGGCCTAAAATGGGCCGACTCTACAGCCTTAAAATAGCCAGGGACCACCATTCAAATTGGCTTTCCTTACCAGGCCAGGCCCAATTCAGAAACTTTATATATGTAAATCCATGCTGTTTTTGCTTTCTTTTGGTTTCATCACCCTCTCAGTGCCTATGGTTCGCATTGAAATGGTGTCACAGAGAAGCCAAGGATGCAGAAAAGACACTGATTCACAGCTACATACATGGTTTCTCTGGATTTGCGGCGCGTTTGTCGAAGAAAGAAGCAGGGGCCATTGCTGGGAAATCCGGTGTTGTATCGGTTTTCGTCGACCCGGTCTTACAGCTCCACACCACACGATCATGGGACTTCTTGGAGTACCAGAAGGATCTAGAGACCAACTCCAACACCAGTTCAACTCCTACCTCCCCAGACTCATCTGCTTCTGGAACAGACACCATTATTGGACTCTTGGACACTGGTGAGCCATAAAACTGTCCAAACTCCACACACCCTCTATATCTAAGGCTGTATGTAAATGGTCTGGGCCTGAGCCTGGGCCTGGGTTAGGGCCAAAGCATACCATGACCCAGCAACGTATCTCTTATGATATTAAACTTTGATAAATTGCATTTGTTATGGCCCATATTATATGTAAACTCTGACCCAGTTATGGATGAATGGAGACAATCAAACGGTAATACCTGAATTTCCGAGTTGGGTCCATTGGGTAACCGTGTAAGAAGGTCTATATACAGCTTTATAAGTTAAAAAATCCAATGGAACAGTTTGGTGATGGCTCTGTGCAGCTTTTGATGAGTAAGCAATAACCAGTTCTTTATTTGTTGTATGTTTTAAGGTGTTTGGCCAGAATCAGAGAGCTTCAATGATAAGGGAATGGGTGCAATTCCAAATAGATGGAAGGGAATGTGCATGGAAGGAAGTAACTTCACTGCTGCTAACTGTAACAAGAAGCTGATTGGAGCAAGATACTACACCGTCTCTAGCTCTGAATCAGAAGATGATCCAAATGACCGGACACCAAGGGACTCCCTTGGGCATGGGACTCACACAGCCTCCACCGCTGGGGGCAGTGCGGTGGGGGATGCATCTTATTATGGTCTGGCCAAAGGGACCGCCAAAGGTGGATCACCGACATCAAGGATTGCAATGTATAAAGTGTGCACGTCGGAAGGATGCAGTGGTTCAAGGATTCTGGCTGGCTATGACGATGCCATTGGCGATGGTGTGGATGTGATATCAGTGTCCCTTGGTGCGCCGTCTTTCTCTGGACCAGACTTCTCTACTGACCCGATTGCAATCGGAGCTTTCCATGCCGTGGAGAAGGGGATCACTGTGGTCTGCTCGGCCGGAAACGATGGCCCTGAAGCTGGGACTGTAGCGAATGCAGCTCCTTGGATCATTACTGTCGGCGCCACCACCATTGATCGCAATTTTGAATCTGATGTTGTTTTGGGCGGGAACAAGCTGCTGAAGGTCATTCTAAGTCTCTTGTTCACACACACAGCACAAACACAATTTTTTTATATGTTCATCAATCATCATCATCATCAAAACTTTGTCCCAAATATATTGGGGTCTGCTTCTACATCTCCATTCCAATCTATCGAATCAAATCTTCATATAGGTTTCACTTATTCCAATTTATAGTTACTATTTCTAGCCACATCCTCTTTGGACTACACCTTCCCCTTCGTGGGTCATTAACCTACATTGGAAAAAACTTTTCCAAGGCCATTGATGGCTTGCGTTGAATATGTCTAAACCATCTATATATAATTCCTTTAGAAAGTGAAGTCCTTCACTTTTCATGTTGAACTAAGAAAGCTCATCATCTCTCCACCTACCTACACAAGCAAGAGGGGGGACAAAACGAACTCTGTAACTAGAAGAGGGGTTTTCTATGATTGAAGTGAAAGAAAAAAAGGAAAAAAATGAAAAGAAAAGGAAAAAAAAAAAACAATAGAGATATTAGAATCAACCGCATATTTCTTAGCTCCAGACTCCTCTGTTTTATATTTTTTATCAAGAGCTCTCCAGAGGTCTTTAGCAGATCGGGCTTCAGAATACATGTTATAGATGTTGTCTACTACAAGGTTTAAAATATGGCACTTGCACAGGTAATCGTTTTCTTTCCACTTCTTCCGTGCATAAGAGCCACCTGGTCCTTCTTCACGATCAGGGCATGGTTCGGTAAGGACATAGGCAATTTTCAAAGATGTCAGCAGAAATAAAACTTTCTGCTGCCAACGTCGAAAATTTGATCAATCAAAGTTGTCCAACCGAACTAGGTCCTGGTGCATGAATTTGACAACGGAAGTAGCCATAATAGGGAGGAAGTCGTCCTAAAATTGTAAGATCTAATGGCTACAGAACAGATGCTTCTGTGAAACAGAATGTAAATAGAACAGTAATACCCGATCGAAGAAGGCTGCAACTGTGATTTATAGGCGGAAACAGAAGAGCAGCAACAGCAGCAGGACTGTGACCGAGGCACGTCTGATGACGCTCTCTTTAGGACGAGTTCCGCCCCCCTGGATTCTATTCCCAGTTGCGAAGGTTCTCAGCAGAACCGAAAGTAAAGAAGAAGAGGAAAGAACGATTTTTTCTATCTTACCAGAGCGCAGATAGCCCTAGTTTTATATTATAATCAAAGATCCGTTGGGGCATAAAACCACGTCGTTTAATATCATTAATCCATATTAAATCAGTGATTTCTATATCAATATATGGGTCCCTCTAGGCCAGCCGACCGGGATTTGCACCCCCCCTGCGCGCGATATACACGCAGGATGCGCGTCGCGGACGCACGCCCGGTTAAACGTTTTCCGGACCCAGCACCCCGGGTTGGGCCTGGCTCACGTGCGCGCATAGGGCCCATGGCAAAAGCCGTCAAAGATTCTTAAAGTATAAAGGAATGAAAACACATATAAACCCACCTCAAAAGTTGAACTTGAGCAATGTGGGATGTGTTGATTCCAAAAGTCTACACAACCCATAAAGTAAATAAGGACAAAACAACTTTACAAAAACCACCTTTAGGATTTTTTTAAACACAAAACCCAACAATCTCCCCCCTTGTTTCAAAAAATTTAATGAGCATTTCACTGGTAAGGTGACCAAGCTTGAACGTTACCGTCATGACATAATCTCAAACCTTTAGGAGTTGGAGTGAATAACTTCTTGAACTTCAACTTTTATATCAGTTCAAAATTATGTCAAGATTTGATCTTGGAGTCATTAGGTCAGCACTTTACGGCCATGTGCTTAATCCCGGATTTCATGAGTGCTCTAGAGAATCTGCCCAAATTCTCATAGGAAGCGGCCCCACTTCCACACTCATATAGGTGAGTCTATCAAGAGTGCTCCTGCAGCTGTGCACCCCACCATATAGGCTATAGATCTCATTAAGAATTAAATTCAACCTGATTCGCTACAGGTTATGTACCAACCATCAAATGAGTCATACACAACAGGGATGAGTTCAGAGTAACCATACTCTATATATCGGTACTTCACATCATCGAGATAGCTTGTTTTTCCCATTGAACCTAATTCTCGGGATCTCCGGTCATTAGGTTGGGTTCCCACTATTGATGATTTATGGGCTTAAGACCCATCCCTTTAGTTGTTTCTTTAATTTTTTCCCTTGCAAGGCCTTTTGTCAAAGGATCTGCTAAGTTATCCTTTGATCTCACATAATCAATTGAAATTACTCCTCCACTGAGTAATTGTCTCACATAGCTATGTTGTAGTCGCACTTGTCTAGACTTTCCATTATATGTGGTATTGTTAGCAGTAATAATTGCTGAAGTGTAATCACAATGAATAATAATAGGAGAAATAGGTTTAGTCCACAAGGGAATATCAAATAATAAATTTCTAATCCATTCAGATTCCATCGCAGCAGCTCCCAGAGCCAGGAATTCTAAATCTTTAGTGGAATGAGAAATTGCAGTTTGTTTCTTTGATTTCCAAGATACTGCAGCACCTCCCAAAGTGAAAATATATCCACTTGTAGACTTAGAATCATCTAAGTCTGAATTCCAGTCAGCATCGGTGTAACACTCAACTACAGGTGGATAACCAGAATAATACAATGCATAGTCTATAGTATTCTTTAAATACTTAAGTACTCTAGATACAGCTTTCCAATGTTCTATACCAGGGTTACTGGTATATCTACTCAATTTACTGACTGCATAAGCTATATCAGGACGAGTACAATTCATAGCATACATTAAGCTACCAATTACACTAGCATAATCAAGTTGAGATACACATTGACCATCATTTTTTACTAATTTAATACTAGGATCAAAAGGAGTAGATACAGGTTTACAATTAAAATGATCATATTTCCTCAGTATTTTTTCAATGTAATGTGATTGGGATAACTTGATTCCAGAATCATCTCTTATAATTTTAATTCCCAATATTACATTTGCTTCTCCCAAGTCTTTCATATCAAAGTTATGAGAGAGAAGTCTCTTTATATCTTTGATGCTTTCCATGTCAGAGCCAAATATTAGTAAATCATCAACATATAAGCATATTATAATTGTTGAACAACCATTAGATTTATAATAAATACATTTTTCAGCTTCGTTTATTTTGAAGCCATAAGATAGAATTACCTCATCAAATTTCATATGCCACTGTTTAGGTGCTTGTTTTAGTCCATATAAGGACTTTATTAATTTACACACCTTATGTTCTTGTCCTTTTATGACACAGCCTTCTGGTTGATCCATATAAATTTCCTCTTCCAAATCTCCATTTAGAAAAGCAGTTTTTACATCCATCTGATGTATAATCAATTTATGAACAGCAGCAATAGCAATCAAGAGTCTAATAGAACTGATTCTAGACACAGGGGAATAAGTATCAAAGAAGTCTATTCCCTCTTTTTGCCTAAAGCCTTTGGCTACTAGCCTGGCTTTATATTTCTCTATTGACCCATCAGGCCTAAGTTTTTTCTTGAGAACCCACTTGCACCCTAAAGGTTTAGTACCTAAAGGTAAGTCAGTTAATTCCCAGGTATTATTGGCTAAAATAGATTCAATTTCATCATCTAGTGCCTCCTTCCAAAAGACAGCATCATGAGCAGTTATAGCCTCCTGGAAAGTAAATGGATCTTCCTCTACTAGATAGGTTTCAAAGTCAGGACCAAAACTAGTAGCTGTTCTTTGTCTCTTACTCCTTCTAGGTTGAGTTTCTTCTTGCTCATGAGTTTCTAGTACTCTATTTAATGAAGAAGGTTCTGATGTAAACTTAGTTTTAAATGGAAAAAGGTCTTCAAAAAAGTCTGCATCTCTAGATTCAACTAGGCTTAGGTCTTCTAATTTCATGAATCTGTAGGCAGCACTATCTAGTGCATAGCCAATGAAAACACACTCCCATGAGTGGGGTCCTAATTTAGGTCTTTTTGGATCTACTATCCTGACATGTGCTAAACACCCTCAAACTCTAAAGTATCTAAGGTTAGGCTTTCTCCCTTCCCAAATCTCAAAAGGTGTCCTATTAGTTTTAGAATGTAAAACTCTATTTAAAATGTAACAGGCAGTTAACAGAGCTTCACCCCATAAGTTTTTAGGACTCCCAGATGCTATTAACATAGAGTTAACCATTTCAATTAAAGTCCTATTTTTCCTTTCTGCTATACCATTTTGTTGGGGTGTATAAGGGGCAGTACAAGTTCTCTTAATCCCTTTAGATTCACAATAGTCTAAAAAATCTTTTGAGGTGTATTCTCCACCTCTATCACTTCTGAATGTCACTACCTTTCTATTCAGTTTATTTTCAACTTCAGTCACATAAACTTGAAATTTAGATAGTGCTTCATCTTTAGTTCTTAATAAGTATACATAAGAATACCTAGAACAGTCATCAATAAAAGTAATAAAATAATATTTACCACCTCTAGTCATAGTATTACTTAGATCACATATATCAGAATGAACCAATTGAAGTAATGATGATTCCCTTTCCACATTTTTAAATGGCTTACGAGTAATTTTGGATTGAGAGCATATAATACATTTCTTATGATCATCATCATATTTATCAATCAACCCATCATTACTCATATTTCTCATAGTTCTGAAATTAATGTGACCTAATCTACCATGCCATTCATCAACTGAAGCGATAATATAAGCAGAAGAAGATGCAATATTATTATTGACAATATTCAGTTTAAACATATTCTCACATGCATAACCCTTACCCACAAATACACCTTTCTTGGTGATCACAAATTGGTCGGATTCTATTACCTGTTTAAATCCGGCCATATTCAGAAGATAACCAGACACAAGGTTCTTTCTTAATTCTGGTGCATGAAAGACGTTCAGCAGTGTTACTGTCTTCCCGGAAGTGAACTGAATTTCAACCTTCCCTTTACCGATTACTTGAGTAGTAACGGTAGTTCCCAGAGCGAGTTTACAATCATTCGTGACCTTCTCATAGGTCTTGAACAGACTTCTGTCAAAAGTGACATGGTTGGTTGCACCAGTGTCAATCCACCATCCTTCGCTCTTTGCTGTGCTGACAGCATTTACCTCAGAAATAACAGCAACAAACTGTTCGGCTTCAGTAACATTAGCTTGAGGCTTGGTTGCTTGAGATTGTTGTGGACCTTTTTTCCGGTGACGACATTCTCTTGCAAAATGTCCAGGCTTGCCACAAACAAAGCAACTGCCTTTAGCCTGTGGCTTGACGGTTCCTTGATTTTTACTGAACTTTTTGTTCTGGTTTTGCTTCGAATTCTTCCTCTTAAAGAAATGATTAGACTGCTTATTCCTGCTCAGATTTTGGTCAAATTTCCCTTTCTTTTCACCATCAACTTATGATTTAGATTCAGCTAAGTTTATTTTGCCACCATTCTCAGCCAAATCTTTCTGATCACTGTTTCGGGCTTCTTCCTCAATTCTCAAGTAGCACTGAAGGCGCTCCAAAGAATAGTCCTTTCTCTTGTGTCGAAGGGTTTTCTGTATATCCTTCCAAGTGGGTGGTAATTTTTCAATCACTGTAGCCACTTGGAACTGTTCATCGATTCGGATCCCTTCTTTTACAATTTCATTAACAATGGTTTGTAAATCATGTACTTGAGGAAGAATGGGTTTGTCATCTACCATCTTGAAATTCAGATAGCGACCAACCGCATATTTCTTAGCTCCAGACTCCTTTGTTTTATATTTTTTATCAAGAGCTCTCCAGAGGTCTTTAGCAGATCGAGCTTCAGAATACATGTTATAGATGTTGTCTGCTACAAGGTTTAAAATATGGCTCTTGCACAAGTAATCGTTTTCTTTCCACTTCTTCCGTGCATAAGAGCCACCTGGTCCTTCTTCACGATCAGGGCATGGTTCGGTAAGGACATAGGCAATTTTCAAAGATGTCAGCAGAAATAAAACTTTCTGCTGCCAACGTCGAAAATTTGATCCATCAAAGTTGTCCAACCGAACTAGGTCCTGGTGCATGAATTTGACAACGGAAGTAGCCATAACAGGGAGGAAGTCGTCCTAAAATTGTAAGATCTAATGGCTACAGAACAGATGCTTCTGTGAAACAGATGCTTCTGTGAAACAGAATGTAAATAGAACAGTAATACCCGATCGAAGAAGCCTACAACTGTGATTTATAGGCGGAAACAGAAAAGCAGCAACAGCAGCAGGACTGTGACCAAGGCACGTCTGATGACGCTCTCTTTAGGACGAGTTCCGCCCCCCTGGTTTCTATTCCCAGTTGCGAAGGTTCTCAGCAGAACTGCCCCCAGGATACAACGGCCTTCTCGCTCAGGCTCTGGTTGCAACGCAGGCCTGATTATCGCAGACTCCTTTTCCAATGCTCAGAGGGAAAATCGAAAGTAAAGAAGAAGAGGAAAGAACGATTTTTTCTATCTTACCAGAGCGCAGATAGCCCTAGTTTTATATTATAATCAAAGATCCGTTGGGCCATAAAACCACGTCGTTCAATATCATTAATCCATATTAAATCAGTGATTAAAACAGTTTAAATTCACAACGTTAATCAACGTTTAAAATCAGCAATTAAACCACGTTTAAAATCAACGATTTAATTCACAACGTTAAAACGACGTTTAAAATCATCATTAATCAGCAATTAAGATTTTGGTTTTAAAAATTAAAAATAATGGCAAAAGGATGCCATTTCTATATCAATATGTTGGGCCTGGCTCACGTGCGCGCATAGGGCCCATGGCAAAAGCCTTCAAAGATTCTTAAAGTATAAAGGAATGAAAACACATATAAACCCACCTCAAAAGTTGAACTTGAGCAATGTGGGATGTGTTGATTCCAAAAGTCTACACAACCCATAAAGTAAACAAGGACAAAACAACTTTACAAAAACCACCTTTAGGATTTTTTTAAACACAAAACCCAACAATACAAACATTCAAATCATATTGATCATGATAGATCAAATGTGTTATGTTGCAAATTGACATTTCGAATCTAAGCACTGTTACTAACAATTAAAAAACACTTTGCTGACCAAAACCTTTGCTTTCATTTGCCTTTTTACAGGGTGAAGATATCAATTTCTCTAGTCTTGGAAAATCACCTGTTTATCCACTTATATATGAAGGATCAGCTAAATCTAATTCAAGCACTGACAGTGATGCAAGGTACTCCTTTTGTAAACAATTTCACACTCTTGAGCATTCTGTGGACATCAACGCTCACAGAATTATTCCCTGCTATTCTGATTAATGTTTTCTACACTATACTTTGTCTGTTGCCCGTGAAATTGTTCAGCAATTATGATATGGATGCACTTGATGGGAAAAGAATAAAGGGGAAGATTGTTGTCTTCCAGCATCCAGGAGACAGCATATATTCCAAGAGCCTGAAGATGAAAGAAGTGAAAGGGAAAGGAGGGATTGGCCTGATTTTGATACAAGATTTGGGAAAGGCTGTTGCATCTCCCTTCGGTGGTTTTCCGGTTACAACAATTTCTTCTGATGAAGGTGGTGAGATCCTGAGCTATATTAATTCTACTAGGTATAAAACTTGTCAATCTATCCTTTCAGGTCTCTTTTTAGTTGCACTGAATCTAAATCTGAACTAGTTTCCTTTCTGTACCTAGCTACTAGGAGCAAATTAAGTAATGTTAATAGAAACAATGCCAACATTTAAGGGCCTCTTTGTTTAAATACATAGGAATTTCATCCCCTAAGTGGTTAAAAATAAAGATGAAAGGCCAATATACAAAAATGAGCATCAGATAACCTTTCCTTTCATGGAAATAGAATCAAGGGAAGATGGGAAATCAATACCTACCAATCACTCTAGCAATTCCAATATTAGGAAAGT
This sequence comes from Cinnamomum chago, assembly GCA_038049695.1. NCBI lineage: Eukaryota > Viridiplantae > Streptophyta > Magnoliopsida > Laurales > Lauraceae > Cinnamomum > Cinnamomum chago. The sequence goes on from CP142453.1 coordinate 17,736,281, forward strand.
CAAGGTCCCATCTACATCACTCCCTTATATCCTTCACCCCTCACCTTGTGTCTTTCATCCCTCACTTCTTTTATAATATTGGTGATGAAGCTAATTTAACCATAAATTCCTATTTATACAGTTTCTATGTATTATATGGAAACAAACAGGCCAAAAAGGGTTATTTATAATAACATTAGCATTATCTAGACAGTTTCTTGGCCTAAATCAATTGACTAACTGTATGTATTGGAACATGTTCAAAGAAACCCGGTTGCAACGATTCTCCCAACAGTTTCAGTGATCAACTACAAACCTGCACCAACAGTAACCTACTTCTCATCTAGAGGCCCTTCTACCCAGACAAGAAATATTCTCAAGGCAAGTCTCTCATCTAGAGGCCCTTCTTAGAGTGAAACGTCATTTTGACTGCCAAAAGATGTTTAAAATTTGAATTCCTTTTGCAGCCAGATATTGCTGCACCTGGTGTGAATATTCTTGCAGCATGGAAGTCGACATACGATGCATCAGAAATCCCTCCAGGCCAAAATCCTTCCCCATTCAATCTACTGTCTGGTACATCAATGGCATGCCCACATGTTTCCGGGGTTGCTGCCACAATCAAAGCTAGGAACCCCACCTGGAGTCCTTCCTCAATCAGATCAGCCATAATGACTACAGGTTATCATACTCATTCCTTGCTACACTATTTAGAGGAATCCATTAATCTTTGTATGAGCAAGTTATACTAAAAGTTTGTCATCCTTTGATCTACAGCAAGTCAAACAAACAATGAAAAAGCCCCACTCACAGATGACACTGGGTCCACAGCCACACCCTATGATTATGGAGCAGGGGAAGTGAGTCCATCAGGAGCATTAGAACCAGGCTTAGTATATGAAACTGAAAAACTTGACTACTTCCTTTTTCTTTGCAATTACGGATACAGCACTGGAACAATCAAACAAATATCAACTATTCCAGACGGGTTCAAATGTCCAAAGGACTCCGGCAAGGGTTTGATCTCCAATCTAAACTACCCATCAATCGCCATCTCCAAATTCGACGGGAAGGAGAACAAGAAAGTGAGTAGAACAGTTACAAATGTTGGTGCTGATGATGAAACAGTGTATACAGCAACCATAAAATCTCCACATGGTTTGGATGTGAAGGTGATACCTGATAGGCTTCAGTTCACCAAGAACAGTAAGAAGTTGAGCTACCAAGTGGTCTTCTCATCATCTTCTTCAGTGAAAGGTGATCTGTTTGGGTCCATTACTTGGACTGATGGGAATCATAGAGTTAGAACTCCATTTGCTGTGACAAGTGATGAATCGTGAAAAGTTCTCCATCTCCATTTAGCATTTAGATCTGTGCTGGATATGTGTAATATATACACTAATAATAACGGTATTGTCGGAAAAAAAAATGTAGACAGTACTGTTCAAATGATGGATTGCTTATAGATTCCATCATTTAGAAGCAAAACTAGAACTGAAATCAACTCTGCATACATTTCAAGATATGAATTTCCTGGCATAAACTTTCTTTATGCACTATCCATATCCAATTCAATGCTCCAGATTAGCCCTGGAATGTTCACAAGTGATTCTAAACTTGCAACTTATGAGCTTGATGAAATGAATGGGTGATCTGAGTTTACTGATTGGAAACTCACCAAAATTTGTATGAAATGTGCCTTACAAATGCTTTACATCCTTTTCATGACATTTATTGGTACTTTTAGCTTCTTCTTTCTCACTTATGTTTAGAGTTTTGATGAGTTACAAGGGAAGAGAATACAGGGTGCATTTCAAACTGTGGCATCTCTCCGAGTTACATTACACTAAGCAGAGTATTTAGATAAGCTAGATTATTTTTCATTAGCTATTATATTTAGTTAACTAAAATACTTTTTTTCTATCATCCTACCATTACATTTTTTTAAATTGTTTCCAAGGTACTTTTTTTTTTCTTCGAATAATGGTGTTTCCAAGGTAAAATTGAAAATATAATTGAAGATATTGAAGACAGTTTACAAAATGAGGTAAAAATCGTATGATTCATTTTTATATAGAAATTTACATTATTTTATGTTTTTAAAGTCTAATGACTATTGTTGTTATATAATCATTTCTCATGAAGAAGGAGCTTAGGGATATAGCTGCATGGGAGTAATTGAAAATTTTGAAAAAAAAAGAAGAAGAAGAAGAAGAAAGTAAGCGTGGAAGGATGGAGAGTTCAGATGACCCATTCATAGAAATTTATAGCATGTATTTTATGGCCCTCCTCATTTCAAATAGCATTTGTAAGGCAATAGAAAGGATCATGAGGAATTTCCTATGTTCGGCTAGCGAGCTTTGCATGAATTTGGTGAACTGTACAGGAATTTGTTTACCAAAGCCCTGTCTTCTGCTTTGGTCCCTTGGTACTCCAAATGTCGGTTCTTGTTGTGGTGTGGAGTTCAAGCTTTAGCTTTCTTCATTCATCAAAGCAGCAGATGGATCATGGGAGATGATTTTGATCGAAAGAACAGGATTCAATATCGGATCTGAATCCAAAATAAGATGTGGAGTGCATTAGTATAATTGGATATATAGATTAGAAGAGCTTCAAATTATTTTGGAGTTGTGCATTGAATTGGATTATTCACTACTTAGAAGTAGTGCAAGACCCAAAGTCATCTGACTGGCAATATCGGTTTTGGGCAAGGACATTACAAGCTTGCTATGCTACTAGGAATTTCCCAAGGGTGCATTTGACTGTTCTTTATCTGGTGCAACTTAATTAGAAGTATTAAAAGGATGTGCCATGCAATTATGAATTATCCAATTATGTGGAATGGTAGGACCTTGTGATTACTAGTAGTGTGGTCCTGGCTGTGGGCATTATAGTTACATTTTTGGGTTTGGGGCTAATTTCCTTGTGCCCAGAGATGTGGCTATTTCATTGTCGTGGGCTTACTTCAGCTTTTAGTCCTTTTTGTGTTCCAAGTTGCCATATACCTTGGTAAAGCTGGCCTTGGCACGAGGTTCTAAGAGTGAGAAGTTAGCCTTGCCTATTGTACTATATCAGTTTTATTAATAATATAGACTTTTACTTATGTTTGAGAGAGAGAGAGAGAGAGAGAGAGAGAGAGAGTTGGATCACCCATTCGAATGGGGACTTATAAGGAACCATATTTGGATCAAAATGTTAGAGGTCTAAATTTTTCCCCAATCCAAAAATAGGTTTCACACTTGCTTTATTTGGAAAATGAGACTTTTGGATACTCGGATTCCTTCTGAAACCCTAGCTAATAGGGAAACTTTGCTCTCTCACCTCCTGTGGCCTTTTGGCCAAGTCGTTCTTTGTATTCTTATAGGCGCCTCTGTTCTTGTGTTTAGTTGACTTGTGGGTTCATATTTTTCCTTTTGCTTAGTTGCTTTCTGCTGTACTTCTGTTTCCTCTTTTTGGTGCTCGCCCTTACTGTAGGTCGCCACAATCCATATGCCAAGCATAGCTGGTCATCTTATTGGGATGTAGTGATAGTGATGAGGAATCCATATGTCTTTTTGTACCGTGGGGCCTTCCTTTTGATGAATACATACTACTTACCTTCCCAAAACAAAAACTACATAAAACTTATCAGTTTTGTTTTTAAGTCTAGAAAGTTTTTTTTTTCCTTCTTGAGTTAGCAGCATTGCAGGTAGCTCAAAAGATGCACCTAGTGCATTAATACAACAACAGAATAATAAAACCTACTTAGACATATCAGTTAATCTCCTAATAAAGTAGACAAATACAGTTTTGCTACACGTTTTCACATTCCCATATGACAGCAGTTAATCTTAGTGAGAATTGAACAGACATATACATGTGACATAATCTCCATTGCATAAAAACTTTGATTTTATCATAAAAAAATGATTGGCGTATGGATGCAAACATTGGCTTATACATCTTTCGAATGATTTGGATCTTCAACACATGTACCAACTTAACTGGATCTTACTTAACCACACCCAAATACTTGCATATGCCCAGCATGCCTGTATCCAAAGAAATATGTACTGATAGTCTGGTACCTGATTCTACACTGCAAAATATAAATACAATTTCAGTATATCCTATTATGCTAGCCCCATTATTTCATAGAGTTCAATTGCCTTTTTTGTTTTTAACTTCTCAAGATAAATAGAAATCGGAAAGGACAGTTAGCAGTGATAATTTTTCATAAGAAAAGGTATTATAGTTGAAAAGTAATAAGTTACACAACCATCTATTCCCAGATTCAAAAGGTGCAGCCATATCCTCAATCTACGCGCATCTGTGGAACCTTATGCAATCATTCCTCATAAATGTGATATTATTAAAAAAAAAAAAAAAAAACGAATCTGAAAACATCTGGACATTCTATAGTAAAGGGCGTTTGCCTTCTTACACAGGAAAATGGTTTTTGACATATGTATCATGTAGGCGTACTGGCACCTTTTGTAAAAGAGGTTTGAAAGTGGTTTTCACACCTATGTAGGTGTATAAATGGCCTTATTTACATACCATTGTTATACCTCATTTATGCATACAAGCATGAACAAATGTGATGATGCGCAACCATTATGCATGGGAATCATTTACAAGTATAAATTGCTGCAAACAACCGTCCCGGAATTCCCATGCAAGAAAGAACTAAGGTAAAACAAAATTATTGCTGCTCTTTTTGGACTGGAACTCCAAAAACTATTCTTGCGTGTTTAGCGTATGAAATCAGAAGATGTATGTACCACTAAATGCTGTCAGAAACATAATCTTCAAACAATCAAAGCTCTTGAGCATACTTCTCCCCCAAGAAAGGGTATTTCACATACTACGTGATCCAGAAACACCTCATCTTTCTACACCTGAACTAAACTAAACTGATCAGATACCAGTGTTTCAACCATCCTCGCACCCTACTTCTTTGACTTGTTGAAAGCAAGATATTGAGCATATGCCTGTTTGCTGATATCAAAAAAGCAAAATATAATTGCATTAGCAGCATAAAAGTCAAGAAAAGAGCTTTAGAGGCATAACTTTTCTAATAAATAAGTGTAACTAAACTCTGATTGGCGCATGATTATGTATCATTTGCTTGGGGCCCATTTTGAATCCTTAGAACTTGATTGCCTGCCTGCACTCAAACTACTTTCAAATCTAACTACCTGAAACTGGCTGTGACAAAGAACAAAACTGCCAATTACAAGTAACTGGGGCTATCCACATGAATGAACCATCATTTATGCCCTTTTTTTTTTTTGGCATAAGACTCATTTATACTGAGTTACCTGCACTCACTTTACAAAGATCCAGATGGGCCATTGGTGTTACAAATTCACAATTTGTACAGGTGGGAGCAGTTATAAAAAACTGTTGATATACGGGATTTAATGTGGATTGCCTACAGAACAAAAATCTGCCAATACGAAAGACGTTTATTGAGAGAGATTCAATAAATCCATCGATTATTGAAGGATATTCAATGAGTACACTATCATGGTCAAGAGGGACACCCTATCTTACATCCAGGAGTATATTGTGTTGAATGATTAAGGACATTATTGAAGTCCACTGAGGTAACTTTAGGCATGTGCCAAAGGAAATTGAAAGAGCAGATGCCTTTTGCTAAAGCAGGAGTGACAATCCTCTTTGGAAGTTGTGGATTTAGAATCCTCTTCCAACATGGGTACATATAGTCATTTACTATATGCATTCTTATACTTTCGTATTTTAACAAAAGTTTTATCCTTCACTAAAAGTAAAAAATAAAAAAATCCCTTATCCTTCACTAAATATAAATAAATAAACATACTAGTCATGAGAATCCTAAATCTTAATCCTTCAAATGGTTGCTAGCACATGGTTAAAAAGAAAATACAGAAACCATCCACATTCCACACATATGCACACACAAAAGTTAAAAATAATGACAAAGGTTGGATAGCTAGGACATCTCCACAAGAAGTCCTTTGCATCATATCAACAGTTTGGATCACAAAAGCATGAAAGCACTTGCAAGGAACAAAAATCCAAGCAGACAACACATTTTGACACACAAGTAAATATGTTTTTTGAAATTGCTAGGGAAGAGATGGAAGGACAAAAGGAAAAGATAAAATAGAGAAATAAATAAATATATCCTGCAATGCCAGAAATGCATGACTTACCTATAACCATGATAAAGTAGGGAAATAAACAACTGTATTCTCCAATGCCATAAATGCATGACTTACCTGTAACAATTCATCTATGAAGCATCCATAGTCCTAGTGCCCACTTCCACCTTTTGTTTCTTCTTGGTTTTCTATGTAAATGGAAAAAAAAAAAAAAAACCATGTATAAGCAAATAAGCAAATCATTATCTCAATTCAATAAAAACAAGAATTAAATGAGAACTAAATAAGCAGTGAACATAAAATTAAAAAGAAATATCTAAATCAAAATTAGTAGTGAGTTCTTTTCAGTTTGTATTTTGGTAGTGAGTTCTTTTCAGGTAATGAAGGGAATGGAAGGTGTTTCCTGGCAGAGCTTGTTACTCTCAGAACATCATACCATAACAGTAGAACCATAACGATTATATGAAAACAGAACATTGATATTCCTACCAATGCCAAAACCAGACTGGTTCCAATACGGAAAGGGCAAAATGGTAGAACTGAGCCATGATGCATCTGCATACAAGGTGGACACATTATTCCATGTGCAACCAGACGAAATCCATGGGTTTTGGCCAAGCATCCCATACATGTGAGGCCCATATTTCATTCAGATTTTTTGAGTGGGGGGACCTGCTGTTTTGGCCAATGGCTACATCTTCTGCTCTGGAAAACTTTTCCAGATCCTCATCTACAGTGGGCCATCAATTCACCCTAGAATCACCAAACCATGGCCCCTACTTGTCTGAAAGGCACATTGGGACAGTATTCATGCAGAGAAGTCTCAAAAGCCAATAATTCCTCAACAATACATTTGTTTGATCAAAAAATATTTTAGAAGATGCATAATCTCAAATGGGTATACTAGATTCAGAAAGAAGGCTATTCATGATTAAGTTGTGCTGCCATGACAACAAAGTGCACATGAGAAACTGGTAATTACGCTGCAAATTGAGTGGCATGTTTAAGAAGAAATTGTAAAACTTACAAAAATGTTATTGGGTTAACATGTTTTTTAAAAAAAAAAAGAAGAAGTAACATTATAATTTTAATAGCGTATTCCACACTGACAAAAAATTCTGCATTATAAAACAGCTCTTGAGGGAGATTCCTAACATCACTTTTCTATAATTGTCAAACATTGAAGATTAGAAGTCCACATTAGAAAAAAAAAATCTAGTTTGAGCAACCTCATAAGGGTTGGGGGTACATCAGTGAATTTTGGCTTCCCAACCTCAGAAGCCAAGGGTCATGTATATGGCAACAAAAAATCACAACTACTCCCCAACTTGCAGCAATGTAGTACATGGATTCTCAGAGACTGCACACAGCTTCAGTATGGCATGATCATCCGCGTCAGAACTGCTCCATAGAACAGCTTTTCCTCAATTCTCTTTTGCCAAAGAAGACAGTCGGTTCCAAATGAATCAATGGCTGTTAGAGCATTCCCTCCCACCTGCCCGCAGAGATTTTGGCGTCCTTTAACATCTTTAACACCATGCCGCCACTGCCTCCTGGTTGCCAAGACTGCCTTCTCTGGAAGAACTCCTCCAGTGAATTCTCCCTTTAGCCAATGATGGGAAGTCATTTGATCCAGAAGCTTGAGTGGGCTCCTTTGGTTTGGAACAATCTGCTATCTCCCACAATCTCCTATTTTGCATGAAGACTAATGCACAGGAAGACCCCCACAGCTGCTTGGGCCAAGTCCATTGGTGTTCAGCTTGCCTCCTCCTGTTCCTTGTGCCTTAACCATGGTGAGATTCTGAGCAATTTTTCGCATGCTCCTCTGCCCAAGTATGGTGCTGGTTGCTCAGTTCGGCTGCGTGTCCAATTCAGGGCCAACCTTCAGCTTCTTCAATCTGCGTGGCCATCTCAGTCAACCCTTCCGAATCCGCCAGGGGGGACTAGCGGCTGTCTTCTTCGTCACTTCATTCATTTTATGGAGAAGGAGAAAGGACATCATTTTCATGGCAAGTCTGCTTCCTTTTCTCTTGTTGTCAACCACATTCAGAAAGATTCACTTGGCAGGATCTCTAAGGGCTTCAAGAGCCCTCCTTTGGACGCCATCTTCAACCCTCACCATCCACACTCCGTAAACAGTTGATTTAGTGTTTTTTTTTTAGCCCTGGTTTGGTTATCCTCTTTTTTCCCCTCTTTTGTTTTAGCATTGGCTGTATTCTTTTGGGGCTTGTTCATTTTGAGTCTTCATATATTCTTCCTTTCTTAGTTCCAATTGCAATTAAGCAAAAAAAAAAAAAAAAACGAAGAAGAAGAAGAAGAAGAAGAAGCAAGAAAGAAAGAGAAAGAAACCACATCATGACATCAATGAATAAAAAGAACATAAAAAAGAAGAAGCTGAACATCAAAGCTAGAAGAGAATTATATTCGCCATTTATATTACTTTTATATTACTTGTTCATCTGAATAACTACTGCCTTAAAAAATCCAGCGCTATTCATATCACTGCCATTGGATTGACAAATTCATAGTAAACCCAATTGAATATATCAATTTTATTAGAATGAAATATTTTGATCCACACCAATTTATGGTAAGGCATGTAAAATGAATAGAAGAGAATCAACAGATAAGCTAAGGTGGCCCCAGATGCATAACACAATGTGACAGCAGGAGAAGATGCAATGCAGCTCTCAAGTAAAACAACAACAACATCCCAAAATCCAGTTTCAAGAACCTCTGATCGAACTGGAATGGATATTCATAGCTCAGCTCTATAATTCCATGTGAGGCCCACTCATAGTCAATGGTTCTAAACAACTATTCTCTAGTTTAATAATAGCACAGGGGCAAAATTAACCCCCATCAGATTGATCTTGTATCGAAATCTTCCTTGCACTCTTTTTTCCTTTTTTTTTTAACCTTACTCAAAATGAGGCGTTCTACACTCATCAATATGACATTCAGCCCAACTCTACTTGGAATGGAATTCAGCCTAGATAAATACATTAAGGAACAGTTGTTTTGAGTGATTCAGACATCATAGGTGGGCTACAGATATGCAAATATAGGGCTCAGCCTGGAATCAAAATACCCATCAGCAACAATCAAGAAAAAACAAATATGCATATTTTAATCCTACAAATATCTAAATCCTCATTCCAATAGGATAGGATCTATTGACATAAATAAAATAAAATAAAGAACATATGAGTACAAAGGATATGAATGCATAAGAATTCATGTCATAAGTGGTTAAAAATGAGGATTCCAGGTGAATATACAAAAAAAAAAAAAAAAACCCAATCAAATAACCTCTCATTTATAGGAAAGTAAATCAGGAGAAGATGGGAAATGAATATCCAATAATCATCCTAGTAATTCAAATCCTACGAAAGACAAGGTCCCATCGATATTACTACCTCATATCATTCACACCTTACGTCTTTAATAATCCTTTAATGGAGCTCATTTGACCACAAATTCCTATATACTCCAATGCAAACATATAGACACTTGAATTTGATAAGTCACATCCCATGTCATACACTCTTTAATTCCAATGCCTTTGGTGGGCTTAAGCCCATGAATCCATGGCTAATGAAATTTTTACATTTTCATGTCCCTATGTATAATTGGGCCCAGATCTGACATGAATACGGCAGGGATACACCATGTACATGGTTGCGACACAGATCTTACACATAAAAAGTGAAGCACTGGATACAATACATTGCCCATTTTGAAGTATCTATGCATCATAGCTTTCAGTTGAAAAACAAAGCTTAGGTCATATATTATTCAAAGTCCAAACCCTTGCATTTTGACAAACCATGGTTGCATATATGGTTTGACACCATAATTCTATATGACTAAGTCTATGAGGCTCATCAATTCTGCATTTTTAAAAATTATAATGTTAAATAAGATATTTATATATATATATAGAGAGAGAGAGAGAAAGAGAGAGAAAATATATTAAAAAAATCAGAAGTTGAAAAATTATAATTTTAAACAAGATATTCTTGCCTCGTGGACGAGCTTCTCCCTCTCCAGGCGAACCCGCCGGGACGTAGCTACGATCGCATCAGTTAACAGAAAACTCAATGAATTGATATCCATATGGATGGCGGCCTGAAAACATCAATCCCGGGAAACAAAATAAATAAGAAAACAATGAATCTGTAGAAGAAACAAATATGAACGAATATGAAACGCGTCAATCAAATTCATTGCATATGAATAAATCTAATGATCGGATTGGAATGGAGATCAATACACCAAGGAATTGGTATCACCCCAGATCAAGAAATACACCCATCAAAAAAGATAACCCGGAAAAATCAACTAAAAACCAAAAATCAATCAAACAAAACAGTTAACAGGACAGGATTGATAGTTGTTAGTTTTGAACGTTCAAAGAGGGGGATTGTATTCGTAGATTACCAAACGAAGTTCATAGAGCGTGTGCATATCGAGATCAACGAAGTCCGCATCCCATTTCCGGATTTCAACCTCTGGAGAATGCTTGTTGCAGTATTCAATGACGTGGGAAAGGACCTCTCCTGTCACGTTGGGGAGTTTAATGGGTTCGTCCGAAAGGCCCTTCTCGATCATCTTCTTCAGCAATTCCGACACCATTGCCGCTGTTTCATCAATCTCGAACTCATCGCCTTCCGAGCTCCTTAGCTTCAACATTCTCGAACCAGATGAAGTTGCCATTGCTGCAAATTGACAAAACCCTAACCCTAACCCTAGCCCTCCCAGAGAGGAATTGAGAGAGAGAGAGAGAGAGAGAGAATTTTGAGTGAACAGAACTTATATTGGCGCCAAAGTCCCTCCAACGCATGAATTTGTAGATAGCCCCCTAAGATTTATAACATTTGTAAATAAGGTCTCTTTTAAGTGTTTAGTGATACACCCCCTCCTCCTTTTTCATATTTAAAGACATTTCGTGTCCCCCCAATGAGTAGTCCTGACAAAAATAGGCAAACACCATGAGATTTGTTTGTGTTGATTTTTCTTTTTTACAAAAATGATAACTTTGGCCTTCGATTCATTAAACATAAAATGAGTACTAGTATTAGATTCTCTCTCTGAATAATTTTCTCGTGCACATGAAGTCTAATCATGTGTTTTGAAATTTTCATCTCGATCCAATGGTGGGTTGTGCATTGATTGGGTCGATTTTAACCAATTATAAGTATAGTTGTGAATTGTCATTATGATTGATTTGGAATTAATGAAATGGGTATTGTATTGGTTAAAATGGATTTATATATTGCTACTTGCTCTAATTAAGTGTATTATAGTAATGAAAAATGTTCGCTCATGGGCAATTGCATTTGCAATCTAGATCTATGGGGCTCACATAGGCGTACCTTTTAATTGTCAATATGTTGTAGGCTTAGAGAAAATACGTCAAAGCTTTTGAAATTATGCATACAAGGATAAAGAGATGAGTTTATTGTAAGCACAGTTCGTATAGGAGCATTCTTCTATATACGTAGAGGAGCGCTAGGAAATGCTGGGGCGTTTTGAAAAGAAATTGAAAGAAGTTGGAATGATTATCATCTGATGAAAGAAATAAGGGATAGGAATTAAAAACAACTAGTTTTTCTCCTCTTTTCACTCCTCACAAGGCCTGCTGGGAGTACTCACAGTTTGAAAAAAATATATATTTTTTGGGGTAAAAGGTTTTCCCAATTCATATAGTGAATGCCCTACGCAAATTTCAAAGGCCATTGGTGGTAGAATAGGGATCCAATCAACATCATGACTGAGCCTGTTCACAAACTCAATGGAACTCAATGGCTATTGATGGTAGAATTAGTATCAAATTGGGGAGGTGAGTGTTAAGGGCTAGGATTTATCAAAATCAAATTTGAAACCAATGTAAGTTGGGCCCACCATAACTAAAAACAACTTACTGTTTTCATGATTTAATATTGGGCCATAGCCATCTCCAATGGGAATGATTTTGGTGAATCCCACTTCCACCTTTTGAAAGGATTTCAAAGTTTTTATAATCTTATCGCGGTCTCAACTCCTATAAAAGATGGAGCCATTTATTTTGATTGGTGTTTCATTTTTATAAATAGGCCCACAAGGAAAAAAAAAAAGGATGTTATCATTGAAGCAACAAATAGGATCTCTGTCCCTTGGGCACTTTAGTTCCTTTCCAAGTATTTTGTAGGGGGGCTCATTGAGCCTATGTATTCCTTTTCTCTTGTGTCTCATGCCCCACAATTCGGGTGCCTCGAATTCTGCAATGTGAACTCATACATAAGCATATATATCAAATTGAAAATAATCTAGATTCATGAAATAAAGGCACGTAATTCAGAGCTTAACTAATAATAGATATAATTAATCAATAATTAAAGTCTTAAACAACAAAACCAACTGATCAAGGTACTGAAGTTCTTAATTAAAAAAAACCATTTAAAAGTTTAATTATTAAAAGCTAATCAGATAAAAGTAATATCAAGTTCTATAGTCTTTAGATAATGCCCCCTTTCATCATATCCCCTGCTGGAAGCTTTGCCATGCACCTATTTTGCAGCATCTGAAAACAAATATATGTAAACTAATGAGCTAGAAAGCACAGCAAGTAGCATGAGACATGTCAAGAATTAAGAACGAATGAAATAACAGAGACAACATTGGAGAATAGTGATCATACAGTAAACACATTTTTGAGAAAAAAGAATGCAATCGTTAAATTTTATTTTACTCTATCTTTATTCTATTGAATGAGTGGTACTCGATTCTAGGTTATGCCTTCACATAGATCACATAAAGAATTCACACACCAAAATGATATGAGACATGTTAATCATCATCATCATGTTGTCCCAATTATGTTAGGATTGGCAACATGAATTCTATTTCTCCATTCCGATCTATCCTCAAAATATTCTTTAGATAAGTTACACTTTTTCAAATCTATTTTCACTATCACTATCCACGTCCCCCTTCCAAATTTTATTTTTTTACCGGGACATCAAAATTCAGTGAAATAAAATTCTAAAGGTAAACTAGACTCAACGGGTTGCCTGTAAAATTTCAGAATTCTTGGATATCAGGAACCTATTGAATCAAATGAATAAATAGGGAACATACGTTCTGTAAATATTGCACAGCAAAAATCTGTGTTTGCGTTATAGATTGGAATTCAGTAAAGTTTTTACACACTCATTACGGAAGGTCTCCAAAAATTTTGAGAATTTCTTGGTGTTGGAAATAGTTTCAGGTTTGAATTTTGAAAATCCTATAACTTTTTGCACAGAGATTGGTTTTCTGTGAAATCTGTAGCATTTGAAAGTACTCTAAATGATCTCCAGGACCTAGGTAAAACAGCGTCCAAGGTCAGGTGAAAAAAAAATCTGAGAAGTCTGTTTTGCAGAAAAACAAATTTGGCTATGCTTCATCATAAAATCTGAAATTCTGAAAATACAAGCAGGGTTCCTTCAAAGCAATTTTTATGGGTCAAAACTTCATCAAATAAGGTTCAAATCTATGGATAGTCACTTTCAAACCAGTTCAGGATTACAGGGCAAATAGTGCTTCAATGCACAACATGCAGTTTTTCAATGAAACTTGCTAGAAAACAGGATTTTTCTTAAAAACATAAAAAAAATCAAGGGACATTATTTTCTCTAAATTCTTCAGTCCTTATGATGGGAAAACAGAACCTCTCTAACACAATGAAAATTTTCAGAAAAATTGGATTCCAAGTTGACTTTCCAATCAGGGAAAGTCAGTTTCCATGGAAATCACTTTCCATGAAATCACCAACGCTTGGAATTTCAGATTCCCAATATTTAGTTGCTGTAATTTTAAGTCCAACACCACATCAACATGTTTGGTGCTCAGAAATTAAACTCAAGAAGAACTAGTATGGATACCACTATTAGCTAACTGATCGCGACGACGCTGAATCTCTTTCTTTACTGAGACCATTATTGCGCTGCTTGTCCAAGAACTCAAGTTGGGGATACCCATATAATCAGCAGCCTGAAAATATGTAAAGAACAAATAAAAACAATGAACATGAAGAACATAACAAAAATACAAGTGAAACACTTGAATCAAAATCTCTACTACTGCTACAAACTACTAATAATGAGAATCATCTCCCTCAGAACAAATATTGTTATGTGGTGTACTAGCTCCAGGTGAGATTTTGTTCCAAAGACAGCTGCGCCATTGTTAGATTGATAATATATGGTTAGAAAGAGAGGGAGAGGGGGATTGTATTACTTTTTGGAGTCCTAATATAATGTGGTCATTCACAGTCACGAAGTGGGAGTCCCAGTTCTCCATTTCTTGATCATGAACATGCTTTTTGCAGTATTCAATGACCTTGGAGAGGAGCTCTCCCCTCACTTCTGGTAGATGAATGGTGTCATTCGCAACACCCTGCTCAATCTTGCTCTTGAGCAGCCCTGACATCATTGCAGCTGATTCATCTACCTCAAACTCCTGATCATCAGAGCTCTTGAGTTTCAAGGTTTTGGAAGAAGACGATGATGAGGACGCCATTGCATGCAAATATGAAATGAAATGAAATGAAAGCGTTTAGATTTAGATTGAAATAAGGAGGGAAGAAGAAGAATAGAAACAAGCTACTCAGTAAGGCCCAGTACTAATCATGAAAAAGTTCCATGAACATGTAAATGTTGTGGTCGGGCATTGTTTCAATGAGGTCTGGACTCATGAAAAAGGTCCACAGGCATAAATGTCATGGTTAGGCATATTGCCATTTGGTGTGATCATTTTAAGATCTCTTTAGTGGGACTGGGACCCTGATTTCTATGATTAAGATGACCCTTGAATCGGGTTAATTATGGCGAACAATCATCCAAATTCTTCAGGTAAAGTTATTATTCAAATTTTGTAGATAAAAATTATATTAAAATTATTTTTTAGTAAATGTTTTCCTCAATAAGAGTTTAAATCTAAAGCCATAATTTTGAGAAACTCCTCTGAGAAAAAAAAAGCATTTATTAAATCAAAGCTTTTTTTTAAAAATTATAACTTAATTTTTATTGCAAGGCTCAGTCAAGCCCTAGCCAGACCCTCAAGTTGGTGGTGGGCTTTTTAAAGTTGGGCTCTACCCTAGCCTCGGGCTAAAGGATAAGATAAGAGGAGCCCTCATTTTTTCTAAAGCTTTGGCAGGCCTGACTGGGCCAAGCCGCCTGGTCACAGGGCTGGATTGGCAGCCCAGTTGCTAGCACGCTAGTCTCATTGGCTGGTATCACGGCCATGGCATTGTATGAAGGACCTGTGGTGAAAATTTCATGTGGGTGTCAGAACTGTCCACATCGAAAGAGAGCTGAGAAGCTCATGTACATGACAACTGCTTTTCCCCCCTTTTTTTAACTGAACATGAGAATTGTTTTCTATTACACGGAACCACGTATCGTGTCTCATAAAGAGATGAATTGAACCATTCAAGATGAATCTCATGCTCTATAATGATAAATCCTCAAATTTCATATAAAAAGGGAATGATCCCACCGTCCGATTGAGCACCATGATGGAAACGTGACTGGTGCTGATGTGATTGTTGCAGTAAATCAACTTTAGCAGACATAAGTTGAAACATATCTGAATGGTTTGGATTAGGATTAGCAATGGATACCCATTCAGCCTTAACCAATTTGACGGCCAGCCTAGTCTTTTAAAAACATTTGACTATCACTAGGACAGGTGAATGAACCAGCTTGAAAGAAAATGAAAAGTTGCATTTATTCTTCAAGATCCACACACTACGCTGGTAAGAAAGGTACGTTTGAAAAATCATATTATTAGGCATGTCCTGCACAGTGTATGATGATCTCAGATGTTCATTTGGTGGGCCACACCATATACCACTCCCATAAATCAAGTGATCCCACCCAATCCATCTGTGGCTGGAACCATCCTCTTAAATTGCATTGGACTGGGGAAGTTCTTTGGGACATGATTCATTAGTGGGGCCCACTTGATGAGTTTAAGAACCTGCACTGAGCAAGTGTTTTACCATGTGTGTTCATTACTACAACCAGTGTAGCCATTCATGAATTAGCCCATAAGGCCTTTGAAAAGACAGAAAAAATGAGTTTAGCCTATGATACATGATACAACACTCATCAAGTATACAACAAGTGCATTTTGTACATAGATTAGCAAAGATCTAAGTACAGGCTGGCTGACCTACTAGCAGTCAACTTTGTAGCTGTTCATTCAATCAATTCCTTTCTGATAAAAAAAAAAATGATCACTAGAAGCTAATTATCCCCGTACTCGGCGCACAGATTATGATTCCATGTACTGAGAAAGCGGTGGGCTCGTTCTTGTTTTCTCAGGGCCTGCAAAATTTGTAGTGTGTTAACATTCTTGTGTAGGTAGGTGTTCTGTTCTGGATTCAAACACATGATCACGACACAATGATTTTTCCACTGCTATCAATAGCATTGATGTTGGGTTAATAGAAATGCACCTTAAATTTGCATTTGGTTTAAATATATTGGGGAAAAAAGGACAAGCTATCTGTCCAGTAGTACATTCACTTGCAAGTTCAGTAAGATCAGAATGCAAATAAAGGAAAGGGGAAAAATTTTCCATACCATAAACCCCACGGATCTCCACTTCTCGCCATTCTTGGATGAGGGCACAGCAGCAACACAGCAAATGTGAGAGGAAATCATCACACAAGCCTCCCTATGAACAGAGAAGTAGAAAAGCAGCATCTTAAGGAAATATGCATTTTAGTTGAAGTGCTTCAGAAAAATACTAGCACAAAAATGCATTAGTGTCAGCTTTCGGCAAAATGAACAGATATTCTTCTTGGAAAGCCTATTGACGTATGTGATAAATTGACTTGTCTAATGAGCAACAAGTAGAAAGGGAACAAAGGAGTGATTTACCGTGATGTTCAGCTTCTTGCGGAGTTTCCTTCTGATGCAGCAAGTATAGCAACAGCACGCCAGTATCAAAGAATATGCCATCAGTTCATTGCATGCCTCTGCTGAAGCTGATGGTCATGATGTCCACAATTACTATTAGGATTGTTCCAAATACTTACATATCAAACAATATTAGTTCCTTCTATGTATTAGCTACATATAATGAATGTGTGCATTCACAATTATATTAAAAAAACTCTGGTAATTATCTTCAGATGCAAAAGGAGGATTTGGAACTCCTCGATTTTCAAGAAAAGATACACGAAAAAACTTGCATGCAGGACTGTATGCTTTGACATCTGAATTCAACTAAATAAGTGAAATCTAGATCACATGTAGCCTTAGGATTATTTTCTACTTCAACAAGCTGTTATCTATTGTGTGACCACAACATGCACCCTTTTAAAATTTCTAGTCTTAAGTCGACCAAAAAAGCCTGATAACAAGTCCCTAATTTCATTCATCTCTTCTCTGTTGAGAGTGGGAAATCTCCCATTGAGATTTCATGGGGAACACAAGGACTCTGCTGGAAAATGGAATGTAGTGAGAGAAGACCCAGATTGTGGAGTCACAGAGAACATAGGATTCTAAAATTCCTCTAAGAACAAAATTCATTTACACAGACGCCATTGTTAGAAACCGAGAGATTAGTTTCTAAAAAAATGTGTTACGACATAATGCATAAACAAAGAAAAACGGGAAAGACAAAAAAAGTATTTACCAAAAGCATGCAGGACATAAATAAACAACGATGGTTGCACTTATCAGAAAATATGGTCAGATCAAAATATATCAATACCAAAATGGGAATTAAGTGCAACAATAAAACACTACAATAGATTTCAAGTTGCTTAAAATTAGAACATATGGCTCATAAGATGACACATAGTAAGGAACCAAAAATATCCCATGATAAAAAAATCAATCTGAAATGCATGCATGAAATATGTCCCCAAATAAATTTAGTAATATGGAATCTTATGTTGATTACCTTATATATCATTTTTTGATAGCTCCCTGACAAAAAACTACTGCCCAAACAAAATAATAGTCAACCTGAAATTGACTTGATCATGAATGGAACACCAAGTTTGATGGATTTCAATGCACAATGATGTTGACACAAATAGTAGAACAACTTGATAAATCCAATGAAAAAATCACGATAGAATTTCTTTACTGGACCTTGAGATTATGAACAAATAGTCATTCATGGACAACAGGAAACAGGT
The DNA here is from genome assembly GCA_038049695.1 of Cinnamomum chago. Classification (NCBI taxonomy): domain Eukaryota; kingdom Viridiplantae; phylum Streptophyta; class Magnoliopsida; order Laurales; family Lauraceae; genus Cinnamomum; species Cinnamomum chago. Next base: position 17,754,575 of record CP142453.1, read on the forward strand.
TTTCCTGCTGATGCAGTAATGTAGTAAGATGTGCAAGAAATGTTGTATACCCAAATATTATTTTCCTTTGGAGCCAAATCCTCATCAAAGTAGTAGGAATAGATTAAATCTAGTGAAGTCTGAATGACATTGAAATCTAATTTTCGCAGTTACCAGTGAGGACGCCCAGAGAACTCAAATGCAACGAAACATTCATAAAATACTCTATTCATGGTTTACATTCATAAAACTTAACCAAAGCAATTGTCTAAGAAGCAAGTACAAAGTTTTATAGTGCTAATTGATGTCTATAATGACAATTCAGTCAGTTGATCACAACAAAAATAATATAAACTTACAAATATCCCTGTTAGTAGCCACCGTAGCAATCTTAGAAAATGTCCCACAAGGATAGAAGAAAGTCTTCAAACCTGTTAAAAAATCAGAGGTCTTAAATTCAATACAAAACAGCTGCCAACTGAACATGCATACATACTTAACAGATGAACTTTAAATTTAAACAAAGTTTCTTCCAAGGCAATACATAATTAGTAGTAGTAGTAGTAGTAGTAGTAATTATTATTATTAAAAAAAATTAAAAATCATAGATTTCAGATATCTAGGCCATCAATCGAAGCACATGTTGAGTAAACAAATAGACAAGCTCATAGAAACTGTACAAATCATAAACTCAAAACCATGACATTACAGATATATTCACATGCATTTCATATTCAGATTGATAGGAAGAGCTGGCCTCGAAAGAAAATAGGAGCTGTTATGAGAACAAGATTTTAAACTCTCAAATCAAACTAAGAACCAAATGATAAAATAAGCAAAGGAAAATGTGTTTAATTTATTCAGATAATAACTACCTTGTTAATTGTAAAGTTAATAGTGGTCCGAACCGAACTACACACGTAAAAAACTTCAGCCCAGATTTCAGTCGATGTTGGTCCATTTCAGCCAAAACTTTAATAAAAAAAACTAAATATCAGGGGACTTTTGTAATTTTTTTTATAAAAATATATGCAAAGCCTCCTACTGTATGCAAACTACAAAATAATTTCATTTCATATTATGAGTTGAGATTTGAGAATTCTTGTTTAATTTCACATCACCACGTACACAGAGCTTATAAATTATTCACTTGGTCTGTAGAAATAACATATTGTATCATTGGTTCAGTAGAATAAATTGAAGTATAAAATCTATATGTTAATTTTAAATTGTAATATTATTATATTTTTCTACACTTAATATATATACTATTTTTAAATTGTAATATTTCTTATATTTTCTACACTTATATAATATTCTTGTTATACCTTCCAAAATGAAACTCCAAAAAGTATTACCAAAATTCTGGATTGGCTGAAACATTTCAGTTTGGAGCCAAACTAAAATGGGGTCTGAAACGAAATTGACAACTATGAAGCCAACACGAATGATGAAATTCCTTGAGGCTCAAGAAAAAGCTGACGAGGCAGGAAAATATGAAGGAACAGAGCAGAGTTTAATACACTCATGATTTTGGAATACGTAAATGCCTTCTGTAGTTTATTTCCTCTATTTTTCCCCACATGATGGACACAAGTTAGGGCTAGCTGTTTATATACAGCATACAGTAAATATCAAATATGGCACGCATGTCAAGAAAGCGATTATCATAAAACTAGTATGTCTTGCTGATGTTTCAAACTACAACCACAGGATTGTATTCAACTTCATAACAACTCCAATACAATGGAGCTATATATTGGTTGCAGTCATCCGCTAGACCATTAAGAGTCATGAATCAATACTGATATTTTAAAGCAGGGAGATTAGTAAGAACATACATAGGGTTGGTTCTGAACAGCAACCGAGCAAATCTGAATGCCACTCTTCATGTCGGTGGGATCCTCTTCTTGATATCAGATCATGCTCCGATGAAACCGAAAAAGTTGTTCTTCTGCACTAAACTAAAACAGTTTCAGGCACCTGATACAGTATCAAGCATGTAAAGCTTATTTTTTCTAGATTATTGTTCTTTTGGAAAGTGATGAATAGGTCATATCAAAATAGGACCACGAGAAGGGACTTCTTGAAGGGGGACATTAGGTCTTTTTCTTTTTAGTTGTTTTTTATTTTGCAATTCCTACTTCCGCAGTTATTCTTTTGGAAAGTGATGAATAGGTCATATCAAAATACGACCACAAGAAGGGACATTCTTGAAGGGGAACATTAGGTCATTTTCTTTTTAGTTGTCTTTTATATTGCAATTCCTACTTCCGCAGAGAAATATGTCCTTGTCTATAGCTAGGTTTTACAGTCTTTTGTCCCTAACATTTTAAACTTGTTGAGAAATTCTATATTATATTGGTAAGACTAATTTCTTAAAAATGCAGACTGAAGACTGCCTAGGGTAGGGATGTCAAATGGGTCGGGCCGGGCGTTTGACATCCCTAGCTTAGGGTGACAAGTTCACTATCATGCAAATAGTGGCATGTCCTCTGGGCTCACTTGAGCCTACCTATGGTCGATCCTATCCCTTCACACCCACCATTTTACAGTGAATTTGCACTCATCCAAATTCTCCTTGCAATTGGAATGATTATGCAATAAATTGACCTCATTAGGATAAATATTGTCTGAACCTTCAAGCCATCAAAGCAGTTGTTAGGATGCAGACTCAGAAGTCAAGTCTTTCAAGCAAGGGAGCCTAACACAGGAGAGAATAACTGGATTTAATGGATTCTATGACAGATCAAACCCTCGCTTATTAGATAGGTTTGATCGAAAAAGGCTTTGATTTGTCTTAATCAAGTTTCTATTAAGAAAATTGGGCAAATCAAGAATAGGGATGGTCAAGATGAATGGTGGATTGGAATACTAATCGGTAAGCAGATGTACCATCTCATTGTAATTACGTAAGACTGCTACTGATTTTGTGATTTGGGATTTGGGTCGATAATTGATCGGGATTTAGAGATCGAAATGGAGAAACAAAACTCATGTAGCCGACCCCAACATAGTTGGGACAAGGCTTTGATGATGATGATGAATTGATCGGGATTTGGCTCCATGAACTGTATCAACATCCCATTTTTAAAAAGCACACTTGAAATGTGTTCCAATGAGTTTTTTCCTCTGCCATATAATCCTTGCATATGGCTACGTTATTAAAGTTACCCAATTCAAGTGTCTCCACATATCGATGGAGAAAAAAGACAGCAATGTCTACAAGCTGCAAGTATGACAAATATGTCAAGAGAACATTCAAAATAAACATATAAGAGTAACATGTTATACAGTGTTTATACTGAAAAAGAAATGGAAACTGACCTCATAGCTGTATGACTGTCATTGTGTTGCCTATCATAGTTTTCATTGAAGGAGTGCGCGTGCTTGTCATCTGAACTGTTAGGCTCTTCTTTCGTTGAATTTTTTAGGTTTGAACTCTCCTCGGGTGGAGAACTAGCCATAGTTTCAGTGACGTCAAGTAAACGTTGTATCACTTCACATTGGTTGACGTCCATATTAGCTTGTGACATTTGTAGTTCTGCCTGGAGCTTCTCATACTCTCTTTGGAGGACTTCATCAAAAGGCAAGTTAGGGTAGGAACATGATAGAGTCTTTTTCAGAACCATCGCATCATTTTTTGAGGGATCAGGCTTTAGAATTGCAGCCGTAACCTTTCTGTCCTCTTCATCCAAAATGTACTCACGTTGATCCCTTTCAATATCTTCCAACCGCTCCTAACAAATTGAAAGCGTAAGGTTTTTATCAACAAGAAAACAACAACAAAAAAATGAAGCTAGTTCAAAATCCCCATTATTTTTGAAATCCTTATGTTTGTCTACATATGGTCCCCTTAGATGTTTTTTTCTTTTTCATAATTGCCTGCTAAAGGAAAATTTCCTGCTTCCACTTGCAACTTTGACGAAGGGATACAGCACTGACCACCAAAATGGCTATCATACAAGTAGAACCAAAAGGAGCGATTCCACAGTGAAACTAAAGGTTTTCTGTTGTCTATTTTCTCTTCTGTCTGTAAATTGTTGGTTGCAAGGAAAGAAATATTAGCAGCCAAAGAACTGGATAGATTTAAAAATTAAAATAGCACAAGGGTGGATGACTGTCAGAGTTACAAGAAAAGGTAGAAGTAGGAATAAGCACATAAGAAGGAATTTATATAGGCAGCTACAGTACATGTTAAGATCAAGAAATATCATTTGACTCGTTTGGGCAGACCCAAAGAAGTTGAAACAGCCCCTTCATAATGGAGTTAAAGGGCTACAAGTTTAAAGAACTAAGGGAACAGGGAGACCAATAAAGACCTTGAATAAAGTATCGGGTAAGGGATGATAGATCGTGGAGTTAAAATAGAAAATGAATTTAAGTAGGGTTGAGTTAAAAGTAAAGTTCACAAAGCCCACCCAGATAGATACGGCTTCAACAATGACAAAGGACAATGGTAAGGATAATAACAAGAAGCTGGCAAACTTTAAAACATAAAAGGCTTCAGTGTATTTTTTAGGTTCTCAGATACACAAGTGGAGCAGACCTTACTATTATGATGTTATTATTTAAGAATGTACTTGTTATCAGTCCTGTGAATCACAATGCAAATAACTGGGATAAAGGATGTAACAGGCAGATAATGCCTCATTTTTCCATTGCAAGAGACACGACTGGTGGTCTTTAACTCCATTTTAGCTCAATTCAGTAGGTATCACGAGTCCTTAATAGTTAATACCATCAAGCCACGTTTATGTAAAACAAAATCCCCTCAGACTCAGAGACGAAGAGCTCTCTTTTTTATTTTCATTAACCCACTGTTGAAGCAGTGGTAAGGCACTGCGTTCTGTCATGGGAGAAGATCGGGGTTCAAACCCTGGTAAATAAAGAAAAAGGTCGCTAGTAAGGCAAGTGGCAGCACAGCAAAAATAAAAGCCATTAATATCAATAAAAGATCTGTTTATGCCCCATGCCTAGTACCTTATTCCAAGTGAAAGAACAACATCAAGGAAATTCTACACAGTTAAACTTAGCCATTAATATCAATAAAAGACTCTTTTCTCTAAGAATATTAATATCAGGGATACTTAGGTTAAGAATATATAACATCTAGATGATCATGTCCACCGAGCTTCCAAATTTCTTATAACTATTAAAGATAAATTCATAGCAAACTTCATCATATAAAACCATGAACTAACAGCAGCTACTAATGAAAAAAAAAAAAAAAAAAAAACCATTTAACTTCCTTCTAAGGACCCATTTGTTTCATGTAATTCCAATTCCAAGGAATTCTACGATTTTTATATTTAAAGTTGTTAAAAATGAAAAAAGAAAAGGTGAATATCCAAAAACGGCCATAAAAAATTGGCAATCCGCTAGTACCTCACTGGTGTGGCACGTCCCTCTCCACGTAAACAACGAGGGCTTTATCTAGTCATAGTGATGACAGTGAGGGACTTGGGTAAGGGGGTGTGATATATTTACAAAGGCAAAAGCAAAAACGAAAAAAATAAATAAAGAAAGAAAGAACAACAAAAAATAACCATCAAGTAATCAATAGAAGATGGGAAATGAATACCCCACCCTCACCCCAGTAATCCAAATCCTAGGAAACTCAAGATCTACTTATCCACCTTATGTCCTTCACCTCTAGCCTCTCTAACAACTATTGAATTGCATTTAACCATGAATTTCTATGTATTCAATTCCATCCAAACAAACAAGCCCTAAGCGAATCAAGCAATAAAAATCAAATTTAACAATATACCTTAACCCTCGCATTGTCGACCAGAGTGATGAGTGGAATGATTCGCAGATAGCGGTCGATCTCTCCCTGCGCCTTCCTGAACTGATAAACAATGCTCCATCCCATGGCCAACAGATAGAGATAGCTTCTATCCTGGCAGCTGTTCACAAGTATGTAAGACCTCCTCAAGGCATCTTCAAGCTGCTCTAATGGCTCTCTCGTCTCCGGATACTTCTTCAGCTCGGACATCTTGAGTTGTTCCAACAAATTCCCAATCAGCTTCAGATGCTGAGCAAACTGCCTGCAGTTCTTCTTGTGCAATCTAGCCGTGGCCGCTGCTTTCACGATCATTCCAATCAGACGACCGGCATCCAAGCCGGTCAGCTGCGCCACATTTGCGATCTCGCCGAGATGATCCCAAGCCGATTCCATCTCCTCCTTTCTCACTCGATTCTAAAATCTAAACACAATTCATCATAGGATCTTGAAACAGAGTCGAATTCCAGATTCTTCCGCTGAGAACTTCCGTAGGAGGAATCTGTGAAACTCAATGTTTTCCGATTCCGAAACCGAATACGGAATTCACCGAAAAGAGGGAAAGATTCCACTGCGAAACCACAACAGAGTGAAAAAAACCGCAGCTTTTGCTGAGATTTAGCATTTCTTCACTGGAAATTATCGGCAGAAGGAATCTGAAACTCACATTCGTTTCTTCTTTCTGATTCCAAATCGGAAATTCACCAGAGGATCAAAATTCAAAACATCCCGATACGAAACCGAGACAAGAGTGGAAAAATCGGAAATTTGGATAAGATTACGCGTTTCTTCGCTGCATTCTCTCCGAATTACTGGAAAACGAAAGCTCTTTCTCAAAGATCTAATGCAAAACAGCTTTTTCTATCAGATCTTCAACAGAAAAACGGACGGAGATTACAGCATTTGCAGCTCCTGCATCAAAAAGACAGAAATCTCAATAGGAATCGCTCAAATGAATCACATTTCGCTAATGTCCTACTGCATTCGATTTCATTGAAAAGAGAGTAAAAATTACCGAAGTTTCAATCGCTCGCTGCGAATAAGCACTGAAATCCGATTCGTCGTGGAAAGCCGAATCGATGATTTGATGCTTTCGTTCTTTCTCTGTTTCAGTACAATCTTTCTCATGCGCTTTTCATTGATTCTCTTTTGTGTTTGGATCCTCGGAACTCGGTTTTTTCCTGTAAAATACAAATGGCTGAAAAGGTGAAGAACAAAGCAGCTTTCACTCACTCAGAGGCGAATCATTTGTATTCAAAACTAATGAAACCTGATTTACGTGGAAAGAGAGTTACTCTGGAATAGATTTTACGAAGAGCAAACGGGAAAATCGGTTTGGATTTCTGGGGATTTCAGTTTCAGGAATTGCTTTTAGTGAAAACTGAAAAGCTTCATGGGAGTTGGAGATGAAGTGGAAGTTTTCGGAGGCAGGGAAAAGGCCTCTCGTGAACCGCCTTTTTTTGTGTTGGAGAAATACCCCTGTGGTTTGATGAAATTACGGGGAGGCCCACTGCGTGCTTCTGCTTAGTTAGGTGGCACGTGCTGAACACGTGGAAGGGAGAAAGGCAGTCGACTCTGGATTTTATATCCTCTGCAGCGCCACTCACTTGTTGATGGTGTGGCCCACCTGTGGATGAAGTAGTGGGAATGTGACATCACTTTGCTTGGAGTCATTTCCACCGTTGGATGAGGCTTGTGGTTTTTGAGGGATTAAGTCTTTGTTCAATATTTAGAGAAGGAGAAATGTTCTCCTACCACTTAGGCTCACATTTGATACTTTATGATCCTTTAAATCTTTATCCACCATTGAATTGAACCTAAAAAAAAAAATTATGATTAAAATGACTATTCATTTTTATGATTATTAAATTAAGGTTTAGGATGATCTGAAGGGCTTTTTTTTTTTTTTGTTAACCCTTAATCCACTAATAAATAAGCATCTAAATAGGTCTCATGAGCTCGATTGAATATAAGAAATACGTAATCTGTTCATAGAAAAACATTGCCCAAATTTAGAGTTCATCATCTTTTTAATTGTGCTATATATCCACTAGTAAATCCATCTCTCTCTTTCATTTTTACTCTCTCAAGTCTTAACAGCCTCAATTCTTAATAGATTAGAAATTGGCGACTGGTCTTATTCGGGAGCATTCGAAAATTTTCAAATATTGTCCCGTAAAATAGAATTTCAAAATGCTCAAGCGAATAATACCATTTAGAAATTTAAAATTGCGAGAATTGACAAGTTTATAAGATCAATTAAGCTAGTTTTCACCCAAAAAAATTAGATGGGGAATTCAAAATTCTCATAGACAACATTTGTATCTTTGCCAAGTAATTCCACTTAAAAAAAAAAATGCTTTAAGCAAAACAGACCCTTAAATTTTAATGCCCCTGACCTGCCTTACAATTCCTGTTAGGCGTCTCAATTATAATCCAAATGTCCAATGTTTCTTCCTTTTCCATCACACAAAAGCGACGGCTGAGGGTGCATGATAGGCATATGGAAAGCCGTCACCTTTGATTGCGTACGCATCCAACGATTTGTATCACCTAACAACTGTAAGAAGTGAAAGGGGCCCTTCGTTTACTCCTTAAAATGACATCTTAACCGTAGTATGTGTACATTATGGTATATCCGTGGGCCCCACTGATATGGTATATCTTAGGATTTCATATATTGCAATATCACATCACTCTAGAATTGGTTAAAACTTCAACCGTTATTCACCTCAATAAAGGACCCCATAGAAGGGCCACTTACCTCACTAGTAAATAGCGGCAGTTCTCACATTCTTTCCCAGGGCTCGAATCCTGATTATGTCATCTCTTTTCATTTGTGTAGGCTTTCTTCATACTTGTGCGGGCTCTTTTGAGTCCCCGGCCCCGAAAAATAAAAAAGACAGATGACCCCAATGTGTCGGCCCACTAGGACAAATTCCATTCTAACTATTCTGATTAATTCTTGAATTATTAATCCTAGGATTTCAATGACTCCTTTCTTCTATGGTCGGAGAGGAGACTGCATGTTATAAATAGGTTTTGGTATGGAAACTTTGGGGAAGCAGGATGTCTTCAATGACCTGGGACATAGAGAATCCGGAGTCCCTAATCATGATATTAATCTAAGCCTAGCACTCTGACAAACATCTCATATCCCATAATTAAGTTCCTTGTGCTGCAATTATGCTACAGTTGATGTGCAAGTGAATGGATGCTTTTTGTTTATAAAATGGATGCACAACCAGAACAGACAAGACATTTAAGGTTAGGATGACTAAGACCCACCTCCAAATGTTTCAGTAGGATGCACAAATTCTTTTAATGCAGGAAATCCATTTCTAGTTTTTGCTGTTTTAGATTAGGTAAATCTAGCCCTTTCAATGTTATCCAGAAGTAGTTCACAGGGAATGACCTCCTCAATAGGTCACTTGCTACAAATTCATAAATTAGAAGATCAATCACACTTAGGGCGCACTTGTATGCATTATAATACATACTGTAAGTGGTCAAAAATGAATCTCAAAGGTGAAATTTTAAAAATGATCATCAAATAATCTATTTTCTCATAAAAATATAATATAAAAAAAATTATGACAAATGATTAAATATGCCAACACACTAGTAGTTTGAGACTCATTTTTAAGAGTTCACCTTTGACGGTTCACTTTTGATCTTCATTTTTAACCAATAAGTATATGAATTCTTTGTATACAATTCCTATGTATTTTATTCCAAAAAAAAGGCCCTCGGGACCTATTTGTTTTATCAAAGAAACTATGTGACCTTTATTTCTAAAAATGGCTAAAATTGAAGTAATAAATGTAAATGTTCATCAAAGATCTCCCCTCTAATTATTGGAAAATGAATGAGGGAAAGTGAGGAAATGAATAGATAAGCCGCCACCCTAGTAATTCAAATCCCATAAAAGTAAGTGTAGGATCTAAACCATACCTCATATCCTTAACCCATCACCTCTTTAAAAACCCTTTCTTCTAGAATATTTGACCTTGAATTCCCACATGATTAATTCATATGTATTCTATGAGAACAAAATGCCCTAAGTTTCAGTCCTGATTAGTATTGAGCTGATACAATTGATGCACTTAAGAGACTACATTTTGCTAAATTAACTTTATTACTTTTTATTGAGAATAACTTTGTCTATTTATAGAGTACAATAAATATCATCAATTTACCTAGGATCTAAGAAAAGCAGGATAAACCAATCACATTATAAATCAGATTTTAATTCTAACCTAAGTTAATTCCAAATCATGACATATCCAATCTTCCTAATATAAATTATTCTCTATCAACAGTGTAATGATCACTTTGATTCTAAGAAATAAGAGATGTGATTTGATTTTGAATGATATAATCTTTGGAGCTCTCTCCATTTCTAAACACGCTTTAGATTTCCCTTTTTAACCCACTGTCAAGTTAAACATCACCCCAAATGAGTTCTGATTTCCTGTCTTAAAATGGATTGGAAGCATGAGTCTCATCATTTAAGCAGCATTTGTGTCATGGGAGGATTCTATGCTTACTCTAAATTTCAGCTTCTATACTTCACCATTTACATTTCAATCATGGGAAAATTTCAGCATAGAATGTAACTTTCTTTAGTAGCTAATCCACTTATCTTCCTCTCGTGAGCGGTCAGGGACTTGGGTAGTATGTGCTAGTGTGAGAGTATTTATAAGAGGGAAAAAAAAAACTTTCTTTTAATAGAAAGGAAATAACACTAAACTGGAAAAGAAAAAGAAGAATTGTCATACAAGGAATATAAATGAATTCCTTGTTTATTTATAAGAATTCTTGCTGTTGGGAAGCTTTCACTGCATATTAGTAGCTATCCCTCTAGCTTTTGGAATTCTTCGTCTGAATTACGAACTCTCCAAAATTTTTTTTTTTTTTTGGCTAATCGACAATCTCATACTCTTAAATATTGGGTTTCAAAATGCTAGTGAATTAAAGTATGGTGAGGTGAAACATCAAATTAAGGAAAAATAAAATATAAGGTGTTATAATAGTGTTTTGTTTTTAGTTGTTTTGTTTGATGTCTTTTTGACTTTTTGTATAGAAAAGTGTAGTTTTTTTTTCTTTTAATGAAGAAATGAGATTGTTTTTTTTACGTTTTTTGAAAAATTCGGAAGGACTTTTGAAATGACCTCTTGTTATTTCTTGTCTAGATTTACTTTACTTTTAACTTAACTAGTTAATTGCCAAACACGCCCTAATAAGGGCTTCTTTAGCATTTATGATTTTAGCTTACGGATAACTTTTGAAATTATCATAAACCTCCTTTGGAGAAACTATCATAATCATCATCATCATCATCATATAGCCCTATGTGTCAAAAGTATCTATCAAATTGGGTGACCACCAAACCAACATTAATTGCCAATAAAAGGTATGACTAATGCTTTGAAGGGAATGTCTCTTCTTTTACCGAAAAACAAAATAAGGGAATGTTTGTTCTCTTTCATGCTTATCTGTTTTGATGACGAGGAGTGGATGAGTGATGGTCCAGACTCCAGGGAAAGCCTTGTGGTAGGAAGGGCTCCTACAAACAATAAAGATAACGCTCGAGAGCAGCAGTTGGACAAGAAAGTTCATCTTCAAAACTGCCCATAGTTTGTGGACCACCCATAATATTGTTACATCTTTGAACACTGAGTATTTGTGACATTACAAAGGATACAATTATAAAGATTTAAAATATATATATATATATCTGAGTAATGCTCCCGTGTGTATAAGTAAAACATATATGTTTGATACCTATTGAAGATAGGAAAGCGTGTTTGTTTGCAAGAGTTATCAGAATTCTTTAATAAATTCCCCGAATGTTATCCCTCATCTGGTTTTACAAATGCTCGAATGCAATTTAAAATCTTAGAAATTAAAAATTCGAGTGTTTTACATGCCAAAAGTTACTTCTCTTCATTGATCTCAATAAATTCTCATTGTTTAAATAGATTGTTTAGGATTTTGGAGGACGGTAAATGTCATTGGGAATTCCAACATGGAGTTTTTTCCGCTAGAAATGCCTCCAAACAAATGGGCTCTAAAGCTGAAATCTGAAACCCACATGGATTCCACGTGAGGTTCAAAAATCCAAGCCTTTCATATTCCAATCAACATGAACAAATTCAACCCAAATATCACTCTCAATCAGTTGGGTTCACATGCGTTCAAGGTTGTTTAGTTGAAAGTTGGCTACTAGGTACATTAGAGTAGGGAATTTTAAAAAATGAAATCACCCACCCGTGGGGTTTGAATTTGGGTTTAACCACATGCAAGTTGCACTGCACTCCTAAATACCTAGTTAATCTATTTGAATAGCCTTGATATGATCAACAATAGCCTTTCACTCACATTCACCTTATTAAATCTCTCTTCTAAGGCACACCCATGTAAATGTAATGCTACTTTTTTCTGATTTGTTACAGTGAGTTTTTCTTTTGACTCTCAGCAAATGAAGGGGGTGCTGAATACAGTATATCAGAGGTGTCTATTGTGAAACATACCTTTGGTTGATGGTTTAAACACTTGGCACAAAATAGGGATCATCAGGTCATGGTTTCAACTTTCAAGATATGGCAGAAGGTGAAAAGTAGAGGAAAAACATATATAACAGTTACTGAATGCCTTGAAACTAGAATACAAGTGTCCTCCACATATCAGGTTAATATGAACCTCTGGGGTAAGGAGGAATTGGAAGATCTCATATTTTATTATGGTGGACCCAACAACCAGATTCACAATTAAGGAAGTTCTGGTCGGTTCATGCATCCTAACTATACTTTTATGATGATGATGATCTCCTAATTCACTTTTGTAAAATGGTTGGCTCTCATGCCTTCACATGCATATCATATGTCTTTTTTTTTTTTTCTTTTTTTTGTTCAAGCACAAACAAACAATTCTTAAAGCTAGGTAACTGAAAAGGAGCTGAGAAAAAATGGATTGGATCAGAGACATGGGTTGGAAAGTATAAGGAATAATCTGCCACATAGATTAACTTTGTACTGATTGTCTCATTTTCCATCTTTAATTAAGATTGTGGTAAAGTCATTTGCACTTATATATATTGGAATGATTGGGAAACAGCAAATATTCCTAGTACATTTATGTTTGGAGTGTGGTTATGTTAAAGATTCTAGTGATAAAATAAGTTGAAAAAGTACATATTGTTCATGATGCTGACTAGATGATACTTCTCTAGTTACATAGAATAATAAGGGGATATTGCCCATAGAGATTTGCCCCTCATTGGTCATGAGAGGTCAAAGTTTAAGTACTTTTCTCGTGCGAGATATTTTAGGGCCGTGCCATGTCGCACACATCATATTGTGCGATATCTTAGGGTCGTGCGATATCAAGATAAAAACTTAGATCTATTTCGGTCCACCCTGAAATCATTTCAGGATTTTCATAACAACAGATATTCATTTGAAACCAGACACAAACTCAACCCAACCCATTGCCAACCCAAGAGATGATAAGGCAAGGCATCGGCCAGTTGGATGGAGAAAAGGCTTCGTCCCAGACACGACTTTTTCCATATTGGGCCCTAATATTCAAGCCCAGATCTCTACCAAGTTAGGTGTGGAAAATGTTATGTCCCTCATGTTAACATGTCAGGCTGTGCTTGGGCTGGGAGTCAGGTCTTGAAGCATACATAAGGGCCCTGGCCTTAGAGGAGGCAATGTGTTGGGTTGAATTGAGCGTTGTGTATAGAATGTATTGGCCCAAACTGAACCTGACCCAATTAAAAAATCGACCGGTTTGAAAATGTAAACCAGAGTCCCAGCTAGAATCTTGAAGTTAAAAGAGTTAACACGAACCTAATCAACGAGAAGGGTTTTGGTACTGCTGGGTTTCGTAGTGGCGAATGGTAACAGACTCGATCCAAAACCAACAATTTTTTGGGTTGTTCTTGGGCTGCATCAACCTGAGTCGAAGCCTTTCCAAGCTTCAGCCTATTTAACTGTCTTGTTCAGGCCTTGATATATATAGACCATTGGCCTGAAACTAGGCCCAGTTTCAGTCAATTTCAAACTATATCTACACTCTTTTTTTTGTGCCAAACGTCGGACAGGGCCTGGCCTTTAATAATGTAGTGATCCTATAACAGGCCATTTTGGTAATTGGGCCATGAAATTAGGCTCAGCTAGAACCCACAGATCTCAAAAAGAGAGCCCAAATCCAACCCTCACAGGCCAGGCTCATTTGGCTGTAAGCATCTCTAAACCTAGCCAATATTGTCCACCGCAACCCAATGCAAAAATGAAGGAAAAAAAAGGGTCAATCACCTGAGTTACCAGTTCATGTCATGGACTTTCAAATGGACCATTAATTAATTACTTCTTTGGGGCAACTAGGATCGATGGGTTAGAACTACTGGGGATCAAATTCATGAGTCTCCATAGCTCTTTAATGGTTGCACATGCACTGCTTAAAGAGTTCACACCTTGAGATGTGCCTACAATAAATATTAGAGCATGAGTTTCAAAACATGATCCATAGAAAAAAAAAATTTAAAGAAAGTGATTTGCACGCAATTTACCCACTCTGTTTTTACACAGGATCAATCAAATGATGAATTAAACTACAGTTAGATTGAGATTTGTCCAAGTACCTAATTAGGGGAACCCATTTTTCTAAGTAGTTAGAATTGAGCAACTGGGTGCCTGGGTCTGGGCTATTGTTTCATATATCACTGAGTATAGGATTTGGAATCCAAATTCATTTCTTAAAACCATGACATGCATCACCTCTCTCTTGCGAATGGTTAAGTTCATTGAAGAAAGCTGGCAGTACAAGAGAGATATACTAACATGCTTACAACTCCCTGCCAGAAGCAAAGAAAAGGAAAACCAACAAAACAAACAATATAGGAAGGGGGAACATCACTAGCAACCTAAGAACAACAACAATCCAAAAAATCATTTTAAAAGAAGCAACATCCTTCCAGTTGAACATAATTTGGTCCACCAGAATTCCATAAAAGAGAGGGTTGACCGACGCCCAGTTAGCTACTAAAAACTTTATCTTAACTATCATAGACTCAGCTGATGATTCGATCCCTTCAAAACACCTAGCATTCCTCTATTTCCGTAGAAGCCGTTTGATAGCAGGAAACGACAAGTTCCACATTTTTTTGCGTTGAGAAAGAAGGAGAGAAAGTTATGCTAGAAAAAGATCCAGAATGTATCCCAGAAAGACTCAACTACATCTAAATCAATCAATTACCACACTCCACATCATCTAAGCAATCTTGCACTTGAGGAAAAGATGGTCAACCGACTCTCTCCCACTCTCTCTCATGTGTCAAGAACATCACTTATTAGCCCATCAAAGAAATTTTCTTGAAGACAGCACGGTGAAGATCCTGTAGGGCCAAAATCACCTAAGATAAATCCTGGAATCTGCCTTTGCAAATTGCATTTTTTTGTAATCTTCGAGGTTGCGGATTCTGTTCTATTGGGTTGATATTTTATTCTTTGGTCCTTTGTAGTTTTAATTGTATCCATTTATCTTAGGAAAAACAAAAGAGCTCCAACTATGGATTAAGAGGGGAGGGGAAAAGGATATAAGGTGGAGATGGATATGCAGATACAACCATTATTTTCATAGGATTTGAATCACAAGGGTGATAGGTAATGGGTATTCATCTACTATCTCTTCATTTGGGGGATTGGTCATTTTTAGATGTTCACCTTTGCTTCAATTTAAACCACTTTTAGAATTACAATGGTAAGAATGCCTACAAATAAAGTCACATGAAACAAATAGCCCTCCTATAGAATCTCAATAATAAAAACATTCCCATAATTTCACTGTAAATTTATTTAATGAAATGATCTACATTTATAAGCAAATATGAACTAACCTTATCATGAGGATAAGGATCATCTCCTAAAATCCTAATATCACTAACATTATAACAAACTGTTATAGCAGATCAGATCATATAATCTCTAACACCCCATACTCACCACTTTAAAAAAAAAAAAAAAAAAGTGTTCCAAAATAGGAATCACTTACCAAGCTTCTAAATGATTATAACCACTTAAAACAAAAAATGACAATAATTAAACCCAAGAAAACACTAGACT
Organism: Cinnamomum chago; assembly: GCA_038049695.1. Classification (NCBI taxonomy): domain Eukaryota; kingdom Viridiplantae; phylum Streptophyta; class Magnoliopsida; order Laurales; family Lauraceae; genus Cinnamomum; species Cinnamomum chago. The sequence goes on from CP142453.1 coordinate 17,770,472, forward strand.
CATGCAGCAAGCATGTTTATTACATTGTAACAATAGTTTGACTTGGAATCGAAGTAGCAAGGCCACTCTGCTGCTCACAGTAGGAAATGAAGGTAGCCCGTAACGACGCTGTCTGTGATGATCTTATAAGCATTCTCCGTGGGATGGTAACTATCCCAGAACACATACTTGGAAACATCTTCGCATGTGTGAGGACTCAAAGGATTGCATAACACAGCCACTTCAAGCTTTCCACTCCCGCAGCATCCTTTGTTTGACACTTCAAACCCTAGAGAAAGTGGAAGCAACTCAAAAATCATATATAGGAAGATCATATCATTTCAAAGAAGTAGAATTTGTGAGTTTTGGAGAACCATGTGAACCCCTTATCTTTCCTCAATTTGCTAAACTCCTTCTTTTTCACTTGCCATTAAGATTTTGGCTCGAGACAGTTTGAAATGAGAAATAAAATTCATGTAACCAATCTTACAATAGTTGGAACAAGGCTTTGATGATGATAACAATGAACATTTTATTTTTACTCAAATCACAGGATTCTTTGACTTTGCGTCTTACTAATGAAAACTGTATATGAAAATAATTAGATAGGATAGCTTCTACCCAATTAATTGATGGCAGGATAATTAAATGGTTGGTAGAAGTTTGACAAATCAATAGAGAGTGAATGCAGTTACACCATGATGATGATCTTGATGGTGCTGGTGGTGGTATTTATGATGATTAATGTTAATATTTTGAGTAATGGTTTGGCTTTTGAAGAAGTGTGGAATGCGGTCCCAATCCCATGCCCCAAATGTCCTTGTTATTTAAGAGAGAGAGAGAGAGAGAGATATTATAATTTCATTAGTTTGTCATCTTCTAATTATTGCATTTGTCAATCCACTAATAGCTTAGTAGCCGGACATCTCCCTCCTCCCATTTGGGTTGGTTAGGGACTTGAGTAGTCTCTGAGATTTGTTTTTTTTTTTTTTTTTTTTTGGCTTGCTACCCTTTAGGCTGGATTATTCCCTCCGAGCCCGGAGAGAAGCCGGGTAAAACCCCTGTGGCCTCTAGGTGGTAGCACAAGTGAACTCAACATTCGATTCCTGAAGAGGAGGGAACCGGGGGTTGGTACTAAGACCTCTAGCTCCAGAAGAGGGAGGAACAATAGTCCTGACCACTCGGCCAACCCCTTGGGGTTCTTGGGTAGCCTATGAGTGAGCGCATGAATATTTACCAAAAATAAATTATTCCATTTATCGTGTTTCCCAATTAGTTTACTCTAAATAGATGGGAGAGGGTCGGTTTTCCACGACTCTATGGAAAACAAAAATCTTTTCGCCAAGAACTTGGTTAACGGGACAGTACTTTCTCATGTTACAATGAGAGAACCCAAACATCTGGTACCTTCAAAATAAGTGACTGCCAAGAATGAGATTTTTAAAAAGGCTAAACACAAATTGATCATTGGATGTACAAAGCATCCTAACAAAGTAACAGATAGATGTCATGTGGTGGAGGATTGAATTACCATAGTCAGCAGGGCGCCGAACAAGATTATCCAATATAGTGTAGATGTCAATATAGATGACCTTTGAGCCTGGAAGGTTAGCTCCTAGCATTTTAAGCTGCTGGGATAGCTTGGAATTGAAAATCTTTGCTGCTTGATTTCTGAGATCCACACATTCTCTAGTGATGCCTCCTCCAAGAGTTCTTTGTGAAGGAACACATCCTACAGGTGGAAGACCCACCACACCAATCTTCCGAGCCCCCAGATGATACAGATCCTTGGAAAATCAAGAAGCATGATTTCAATAAAAATGCATAATTTGAGGATAGTTCACAATTCAAGATGCATATATGGATGCACCCCATATTTCAAGTGATTTGAATATTTTGACAGATTGGATAGTTGTCCTCTAGGAAAAGCAAAAGAAATTAACAAAAGAGAATCAAAGATAACTCGTTATGATATATATATATATGATGAATATGTCGATCTTGAGCGATCAGTATCAAGGCATCTTCCTTTTAACACGGATGATTAGAAATCAATTCTTAATTTAGTCATGAGAGAGAAAGAGAGTAGCAAAAAAAAAAAAAAACTCATCTGATACAATGAACATGGTTTTTTATATCCATAGAAGCTATGAACTCAAATGTATGCCAATATGTGGTTAAAGATATATATGTAATTTCTATATGCTCCTATAATGGCATTATCTTTGAAATATTAGCAGAATTGTGAATATTGAGAGAAAATCATTATAATGTAAGAAGAAAATCAATCATTAATGGTATTTTTAGTTGTTTTTTCTCATCTAAAAACTTATTTATTTTCTACTACATTTTTCCAATAATATCCCAAGAAAAGCCACAACTTTAAAATTATCTTAATTTTACATTTTGAGAAATCAGAGTTTCCCAAGAATGATATTTGTGACAATGCTAGAATCTCCATTACAATATACGGCTATCAGCAAGTCAAACTTGATCATATCTCCATATTTTAAGCTTTTTCTTTAATCTCAATATCTATAGTTTCCACTTTCCACACCAAAAAAAAAAATCACTTACTTGTTTTGGCAATGGAAAGATCTCTCCTAGCTAACTCTACAGTGTAAGATGTGATCAAGCAGACTTGTTGTACATAATAAAATGGATGATGCTTATAAAATGTAATTACGTGGATTGGATCTCTTATGGTGCCAAGAAGTAGATCTGCCTTCCCACCTCATAAATTAGCTGTGTTTTTGTCGTACCATATTCAATGGATGCAAACAGAATGTACCCTCTCTGATTCCAAATTAATGCATGCTTATATGCACAATAAATGCTATGTAGAACTCATAACTGATTGGAACTTGGAATAGGAAGCAATTATTTGGTTAGAATAGAAGTCAGCAGTGTTTATGAACTTCTATTGGATATCAATGGTACCACAAATAAATGGTCTCACATGGACCTTAAATGGTCTCACATGTATTGGGTTTACACTATACACTAAATTGTACCCTTCTTGTTGTACCCTTCTTTTCTCTGAGATGGGATGTTTGAATAATTTATCAAAAAAGTAATGTAAATTAAATGTTAAATAAGTGGAAAAGATAATAATTATACATAGATAAAGCAAACATTCTAAGCTAGACTTTTTGACGCTCAAATTTATTGTTCCCCTAAACATTAGAGCCGAGATAAATATAATAACTCATCAAATTTATCACATGTAAATCATATTATCAAAACCAAAACAAATATGATGGTTAGCCCAACTCAAATGTAGTAAAATCTAACGCACCCCAATAGGATGATTTCTAACGGTTGAGATTCCAAATTTTGGCCCATTGATGGAAATGGATGGTGTGACCCTCAAGAGGCATATGATCGACAGTTGAGATCATCCAATTCCAATTAGGGTGCAATCCCAAATGGGGATTGGGTTTCAGCCTGAGGAAGAATTGAAAGAAAATTAAGCATGTTATCAATTCACCTGATAGAAACTGGAAGCTGATTTGACCATCAAATCCGTATAGGAAGAAACATCATATTCCTTCTTCCTAAAGGGAGTACTGAAATAAGTATTGGCAAGATCATCCGTCCCTATGATTGATACGTATAATGCATCTTTGATAATGCTTGCTGCCTTCTCTTCCCCTGCAATCATCTTCAACTTTTCTTTATATTCTTTAAACATCTCCAGCTGATCCGATAATGATAGAACCGACTGCATTAACAACGGAAACAAAATAAATCCAACCCATGTGAGTAAATACGAAGTAGGGATGGCAATGGGCGGGCTTGGTACGGATCAGGGTAAATCCAAACCTACCACGTTTCAAGTTTATCTCATGCAAAACCTCCACGGCTCCATCCCGTGACGGGTCACTGCCAAATGATACCAAACCCGCGCTGTTTGGGTTGGGGTGAGGTCAAATTTTAAGATTAACAAGTTTTAAAATATATAAATGCATCAAAATAATTTTGGTAGGGGATCAAACAGGCCCCCTTCTCTTTCATAACACCTTAAGTAAATGCCCAACCCGCTTTTACACTCATAAGTTTTGTTTAAGACTTCAATAATAGATAAATTAAATTGTATATATATGAGGCGGGGTGGGTAGAACAACAAAATCCAAACCTGTCCCAAGCCAAAAAAAAAAAAGGGTACTAAAAGCAGGCCGGAGCGTGTCCCATTTAAACATAGACCCATTGCCATCTCTAATAGAAAGATAAAAATAAAATAAAATAAAAAGGGACGGCTTCAACTTTCATCAACTTTCCTTGGTAACATACATACAGTAACCCTCTTCATGAATTTCCACAAGCCAAAATTGACACTTACTCTTATTCACTAACCCTTAAAATTCAACAAATAAAAATGATATTTCTTGTAAAAACTATAAGACTTGAGAGGCTTAGATTAAGGGGTTAGGAAGACTTAATATGGTTGATATTTTAACAAACTATGTTTTATTGATATCTTTCTACAAGTCCTCCATGATTAGAGTAGCTTCAGGCTATTCCAGCATGGTTTTATGTCAGTCATATGTGGACAATAGGGCATGTCTATAGGGGAAAGGAGGTGGCCATTTTTTTGAAACCTCCAAGTGTACTAACATATTGCCCACTAAAATGAAAACACTTTTACAAAGTGGCCCTCGAAGGTTCTTAGGTCCGCCCTTGATTTAAATACTATATTGGCAGTTCGTGGTCTTATCTTTATGAGATTTTGTGCAAAAGTCTTACAGTTGACTCTAAATTAATTGAACTATGAGATCAGATTTACTTCATGAAAACAATGATGATGTTTTATTTTTTTTTCTATTAAAGGGTTTCCAATCTTTTGGACTTGACTAATCATTCTGGGTAAAAAGAGAAGTCATGTAAACTTCCCTATAACTCCAGTATAGTAGATCTCTGTGTGCAAATCGTGGTCCTAAACCAATTGAGCTACCCCTTCGAGTTTAATGATAATGATTTGAGTATTTTCAAAGTTCACATCTTCAACTTGAAGTTGGACATTCTAAAAAAAAATAGCTTGAATTTGGCCATGGATATGGGTTCACCGTTCCCTTGTGGACACCTCTAGCATAGGCCCAACCATAACCTGTCCCATTTGAGAGAGAGAGAGAGAGATTACAGCTATTTTAGGCGTGAGACTGTCATAGCCAGAGCCACCAGAGGCAAAGCTTACACCGGTGAGCAGGTCTTCAGGTGTCAGAGTCGGGTCTAGATAGGCCGGCAGCAGCTCCTTTATTCCCAGGCTCGAAGCTGTAAAAAGGTAAAACCACCCATGACTCCCATGCATGCACACTTCCAAATCCACATGCACATACATGTCTTAACAGTCACGTTTGTCAGTCAATGTATATAACCTAGGCAAGAAGAACAAAAACAACTTTTTTTTTTCTGAAACACAGAAACAAAATTTGTGGGACAATCCTAGCAATTCATTTTGGAGTGATCTACTGTGATGATAAACCAAGGATAAATATATATATAAGATACCACAAGATACAAGGCAAAACTTCACTTTAATACAATGGTGATGAATGTTATTGTAAGTGATCTACAGTTGTTGTCAAAGTGTATATATTTTCACATTTACAACTTAAATGGAATATCTTTTGCACAACCTACATTTTTGTGCTTTTTTTATTTGAGGCTTAGCCTTTGATCAATTGACATCTATTTACTTCTACTTCCACATTATTACATAGGAGTGTACAAAAAATTCTTCGATCCGTAAAACCGATCCAATCCGATCAATTTTTAACCGAACTGAATGTAAACGGATTAGTGATGAATTAAAAATCTTATAATCCATTAACAACGAATCAATGACGGATTTCACCCTCACTCCATGGATTCAATCCGATTTGATCCATTGACATTAAAATAAAAAACTTAAAAGGGTCTAAATATAAGTTAAGAGGTCTATATATAAAAGAAGAAAAAACTTTAGGGGTCAAAATGTAATTTACTTTTATATATAAGTATAAAAAATAAAACTCTATACCAAATTTCACCCTAGCCTTAGTGCATGTTCTTCAAATTTTCTTTAATAATAGATTCAACGAATTGAACGGATTAAACCGATCCGATCCAGTCCTCCACAAATCGGATCGGTTTTTAACAGCTACGGATTAGTGATGGATTTCAAATTCATCAATCCGTAGGTAACGGATTGGTGACGAATTTGACCTAATCCGCATCAATATAACCCGTATACACCCCTATTATTATAGATGCACAATATGATTGTAGGATGTATTTTTCTTTTTTCTTTTTTTCAAACAAAAGTTCTCAACCTTTTAGGTTGGACTAATCCCTTTAGGCCCAGAAAAAATTCCTGTAGCCCACAGGTATGGTGGCACTAGTAGACTCAACCTTCTGTTCTTAACAAGGGGGGAACCGGAAATCGATACTAACTTCAGAAGAGAGAGGAACTGTGCTTTCGCCCACTTGGCCAACCCCTTGGGCCTTGGGATTAGGATGTATTGTTATTAAATCTTTAAGGACCTAAATTTAAAAGCCGAGATCATATAATCAGCCATATATTTCGTATTTTCTTGATCATGACATCCAAACCTTTCTATTGTCTTATCATCAATCTAGATTACCTCACCTCAGGTAGGCGATCTTGAAAGGAAAAAAAAACACACCAGAGCTATGGAGGGTGCCTATAACTATAGTAGGTAGTTAGAAGAAATGATTAAATAGCAATCACTATCTAAGAAAATACATATATAGTATATGAGCATGGCCGTAAATACAGGACAAGGATATATATATATATATATATGGGAAAGGATCCTGTAAGGACCGTCCTTACAATTTACCGTGCGGACTGTCTAGTGGGGCCCACCGTGAGACCCCACTGGTCATGGGACAGAGGGGGACCAAAAGATCCAAGTGGGGCCTACCTACATATCAAATTTGAAGTCAATCTAATACCTCTAACCCTTTCATCTATGGTCCAAAAGTTTAACAACTTTATATCAAACAAGAAAAATTGACCCTCAATCTAACGGTCTAGTTCATCCGAATCCATGCAAATTCATGGGATTCGATGTCTATAAGGAGGTTGTGAATGTATGGTCAATTTGGATGGGTCATAACGTGGGCCCTAGTGGGCATTTTGAACCGTAAGGACCGTAAGGACGGTCCTTACAGGATCCTTTCCCTATATATATATATGTGATGATGATGACAATGAATGATGATGATAATGAACTACTTGCATGTCCGTGAGAAATAACTAAAATCAAATCATCAAGAAGGTCGACTGATATTTGTATCAGATGATCGATAGTATTAGTTGCATTTGTGCCCTGCATTAACCCATTTATCAGTTGGACCATCGCTCTATAGAACCCACAGCATCATGTCCCACCTGATCCTAACCATTCAAATGTTGGTTAATGCCGTTAATCATATGGTTGGAATCAACTGTTCAAAGTCATTCTGGATATAACACATGCAATAGGGGAGAGAGAGAGAGAGAGAGAGAGATGCTTTGTTTCTTGAGTTGGGTTACATTAGTTTGCTCTACCTATAAAGTCTGAAGGGATCCTTCCATTGCAGAATCTTCCTGTTGGTTTTTCTTCTACAAAATCCCTGCCATAAGGAGGGAAATCACACTTGATAACTGTTGCCAGCTTGTTGTTGTTTCCTGGGTCGACAATAGAATCACCAAACACTATCAGAGCAGGGACTGGAGGCTTTTTTAAAGTGGTGTTCTGAGCATGGAAGCTGCTGATTTGAGTAAGCAGGAAAAGGAAGATGGGGAGACAGAGCTTGAATGGAGAAGGGGAAGAAAGAAAATAGAATGAGAAGGTCTTCTCCATTTTTTCTTTCCTTTCCCTTTTTTCCCCTCCTTTGAAGAGAGTACTGACTACCCCTCAGTTTGAAGTGCAATTTCACATACTTGGTGCTTGTCTATTTATTGGGGAGGAGTGGGCTAGAGGCTCTCTCTCATTGAGGGTAGTTGCAATGCTGTCCTAAGTTAGGTGTGGTTGCTCTGCATAAATTATGATCACATGCTACTCTAATTAATACAACCCCTAGTGAATTGACCCTATTCAGAAATGCTAATCCTATTATTGGGTCGTTTGTTTCCTCACATTTACGTGTGTAAATGAGTCTCCATGTGTAACCCTTTCACATCATACGTTATTTTCATCATGTGTGAAAAGTAGTATGAAAATCACGTGAAATAGGTGTATAACAAGTGGTGGAACTTTTCACTCCTCAATAGTTGTGAAACCGAATCACACCATCCTCAAAAAGTGAGGAGCTACAGTAACCACGACGTTGAAACACCATCATCACCATTTTTAAAAGTTTTATCAAAGTGGGGCCCTAAATCTTGATCTAGACCGCTAATGATCTTAGTAAGGCAAAAAATGGATCTGATGCAAAATTTCAATCGTTGGATCAATATAGATTGTGAGGAATTCACAAAAAAGTCCATACCATTAGAATTATTTTTCAGATTTTTGTGGGCCCCACTTTTACTATCCGAACCGTTAATCCTCTCAATACGAACTAATATGGCCATGTGGTCATATTTAAGATGTTGATTCATAAAAAATCTTTGAAAAACACATGGACCATTGGATGCACTTAGATACACATTTGAAGAGGTGTGAAAATGACAAACAATAGAATGTGTTTCACATGTGATTCATTTGCATATGAAAATAATTCATATATAAATCATTTACACATATATACCATTTTTCTATCACACGTGAAATTGACAAACGACCCCTAAGCTTTACCATTTGATGAAAAATCAATTATTCTTTTTCATAACCACATAGAAAGGTGCCTGCTCGTGTATAAAAAGAAGTTCTATCCACAGATAGAGAGAGCACCATGTTCCCACAACAGGGAAAAGTAACCAGTACCCAACCCAGAACACTCAGGGTAAAAAGAGAAGTGCCCAGCCAACAGTAACAGTAGTTCTCCTGTAACTTAATCAGCTGGACCCAAATAAGGACTCCAAACAGTTAAGAAATTACTGCTTTCTTATGCATATTAGCTCAGGGCCAAATTTCTTTGGAGTGGAGTCATCAGGCATTCAGGCCTGACCATCAGATTCATCACAGTCATGTGTCAATCTAACAGTGCATCCAACTTTTATGGGAGTGTCTTGCATGCCTCAAAAGAACAAGATTTATTGGAGTGGATTCGGCTCTATGGGTGGACAGAGATTTTGTACGGCTTGATTTCTTTCAGGGCCCTACTGCCAGAGGTAGGTTCAAATATACCTGAAGACAGGGATCCAGATTCACCCATGACCCACCTCATCATGGAAGTTAAGAAATTGTAGTAGTCGTTATTTTCTATGACACCTTTTGTGATTGGACATTGAAAGCCATCAATCAAGAACACGTTTTCACAAGTCACCCATCAAAGTGGGGCCCACTAAATAAAATGGTCCCCTGCAGTTCATGGTTAGGGGCTTAGGGCTCAGCCACAAGGCCAAGTGGGCCAGCAATACATGTTTGGTGCTGCTAGATATGATGTCAGAAATTCTCTAGACTTTTGGGGCTCCTTTTAGACACAACCCCAAGTCAGGGCGACTCAATGTTGGGAGATGAGAGTTGAGACCATAATTTCCATTCAAGTACCATCACATACAAGAGGGGGAAAAAAAAAAGGAAAAACCTCAAAATGGGACTTAACTTTTTGGGACATTTCAAAACAGGACAAAGAAAATGTTACATTTCAAAATAGGGCTTAAGATTACCAAGAACCTTTTAAATCAGGACATCCGGCCATCCCTTTCTAGTCTCTACTCTCCAGCCCACTGGAGTGCAGGAAACCACCTTTCAAATAAGGTGAAGTGAGATGGCCGGATGTCCTGATTTAAAAGTTTCAAGTTAAACTTAGGCCCTATTTTGAAATGTAAGTTTGTATTTATCCTATTTTGAAATTTCCTAAAAAGCTAAGCTCCATTTTGAGATTTTCTCAAAAAAGAGGTACCATCATTTGCCTGGACTGGGTCACTGCCGCATTTGGATTGCAGGGAACCACCTTTGGAAACCCAACTTGCCCCATTTGCAGGGATGGCAATTTTGCCCCGCCCCGCCCCGCCCCGCCCCGGCTTGCCCGCCCCGCCCCGCACGGGTTTTCCCCGCCCCGATCCTTAGGTGGGGGCGGGGATGGGGAATAAAACCATGCCCCGAAGGCGGGGCGGGGCAGGGATGGGTTTGCCCTTTTCCCCGCCCCGCCCCGCCCCGTTGCCCCGCCCCGTGCCCCGCCCCGTGCCCCGCCCCGTTACCCCGCCCCGTTGCCCCGCCCCATGCCCCGTCCCATTGATTAATAATCCTCTTAAATATATATTTTAGATTTTTTTTATAATAAATAAACATATTTATATGTAAATGTATAGATTGATTTTATATTGTTATTAAGGGTTAAGTAGATTGATTGAAGACTTTTTTTAAAGTTAAACATATAATTAATTGAACCCTATACATTATAAAAGCATATAATATGATCACATTCCTTCTAATTCAAATTTAATGAAATTAAAGTTGTTAAAAAATCTATCTAAGCTTATTTGACTTTAATCATATATAATGTTAAATTGTGACATGATAAATCATATTAAATAAAACGAATATAATAGAATGATAGATCATGCTTTAAGCTTATTATAATATAGATGATTAGAGATAGCAAGGTAAATTATAATCGGTATGATTCTAATCATACTAATAACAATATAAATTATACTAATTTGATATAATATTACAAAATATATCATGCTATACGCTTATAATAACTCATATGATTAGAAATGGCAAGGTAAATTATAGTTAGTAACTAAATATGATTCTAATTATACTAACAACACTATAAATTATACTAATTTTAATTATATGTAATCAACCTTAGTATGATTAGAATCATTGTACTAATGATTTAACATTGCAAGTTAAGTGTCACATAAATAAGTAATTATTTACCTAAGCTAATATGATCCACATGCTTGGAAAGTTAAAGCGGCTGAGGTTGTTTGACACTACAATAACCATATCCACATATTGATAGGTCATTTCTCTTATCTTTGTTTTGACGGTTTTTTTTTTTTTTTTTTTTTGAGTGATTTGCAACTTGCAAATAAATTGCAAACCCACGATTACCTCTTTATTAGTGAGTGGAGTTCAACACCAGAAATGAAGTGAAACCATGTATTGATGGAGATCATGATATTTTAGAGAGAGATTGTCTTTTTTATAAAGAATGTCTCAAAGCATATATGATATTTTCAAGTGTATAAATATGTATGTGTGTATATATATGTATATGTATATGTGTGTAACAATCTTGAATATATGAATATATTTTAAATAAGGTAAAGCATTACAAGAAATGAAGTTTGGTCTAGTGGTAAGACAAATTTCTAGTTACCTTCCCACCCAAGTTCGAATTCCATCTCTTGCATATTTAAAATTTTTATAGTGGCGGGGCGGGGCGGGGAACCCGTGGGTGTGGCGGGGCGGGGACGGGGCACAAAATTGTGCCCCGAAGGCGGGGCGGGGCGGGGCGGGGACGGGGCACCCCAATTCCGTCCCCGCCCCGCCCCGTTGCCATCCCTGCTCAGGAGGGCATCAAGTCGAAATCTGATGAAGGGGTTTTTTTAACATGATGTGATATTTTATTTCCTTGCATTTACAAATGCTATATTTTTCGACAAGCATTATAAAATTTCAGCCACCTAAAAGGTCTCAAATGACCTTTGGAGATTTAGGAATTTCAGCTATTTTGTTTTTTGGTGAAATTTTTGGATGCTCAAGTACAAGGATGCATTTAAAAATTCTACCATATTTGAGAATTTTAAAATTTTAGGATGTTAGGTTTTTTTAACATGATGTGACACTTTATCCCTTTGCATATGCATATTCTATGTTTCTTCACAAACATTCATAAGGTCTTAAATGACACTTGAGAATTCAAGAATTCCAACTATTTTGTCTTTTGAAGGAATTTCTTAATGCTCGACTACAAAAGAGCATCCAAGAATTCCACTATGTTTGGGAATTTAGAAACTCTCCAAACATGAATTCTTTAAATTCTAGCAAAGAAACATGCCCTAGACTCTATGCTCTTAAGGTTGAGTCAACACAGCCTACTCACGAGTCAAATAAAAAACATCTCACTTTTTTTAACTACTAGAATGCATATCAGTACCCTTCATTATGGGCCCATCTATGAAATTCAGGGATACAGATATTTTTTCCACATAATGGCTGCTGATCCATTAATCAAATGGTTGGCACTAATTGTAATGAAGGGTACACATGAAGGATTCTTACCTATTATTTTTTGCCATGTGTCATATTAGCATTTGAGATCTGTGTGCCACTGTGAACCCACTTCAACTTAGTTAGGTGAAACTACCTTCCTTCAATATGGATATTATGAGCCAATAAATATTTATATTAATTGTGATTCTGTATCATTGATTAGACAGCTAAGACTGATGAAACCAACTGTTGGACCCATGGAGGAAATGGGTTGTCTTATTTACATCATCTTAGAGGGTTACGTAAAAAAGGGAGAGAACAGTTCAATTTACTAGTATAGTCATTGAAATACTAGCAAAACACGCCCGCGCTTAGCACGGGCAATATAATCCGCAATATATAAGAAATTGTAAAAAATTTAAAATTTTAAATGAAATTAAAAATATGATATTATATCTCTTATATTGAAAAGGAAGTTTTTATAGTAAATTTAAAATATTATATTTTTCTGTTGGGGCTAAGTTGGTAGTAATAACGAGGGAAAAACATTTGAGAGGATGGTAAATAGATAGATAGAGAGAGAAAGAAAGAGAGGAAAATCTGATAACCGTTTTGAAAAGTTATGCAACTAACATCAATCCATTTTGCCTCTATTAACTTACCATTAATATCAATTAACTTAATTTTAATTAAGTTATAATTAGTGTATGTTGGGGGGCCGAGGGGCGGTTGGGCGCGCTTGAAGAGACATGCCACCGGACAAAATTTTAAATTATAATTAACGTGAGGAGGTTGAGGATTTGACGAGACATATTGGGAGTCAATTATTTAGGGAGCGTCAAAATCAATTAATGTCGATTGGAATTGAATTGATGTTGATTTCTCAATTAGGATTAATCCCTTTCTTAAATTTTAATTAATGTGGGGGGGGGGTTGAGGATGTGAGGAGACATTTTGGGAGTCAATTATTTAGGGAGTATTAAAATTAATTAATGTCAATTGGAATTGAATTGATGTTGATTTCTCAATTAGGATTAGTCCCTTTCATATATAATAATAAGTAGAAAATTCTTCAAAAAGAGTCTTTTAGCAAATCTAAATATCTTCTACCATTTGTTAATGTAAGATTTGTATATGGCTAATGTTAAGCAAGGTTCATCACCCTCTAAGGCTCTAATTCATTTTTCATTAAAATGGAGAATATTTAATAGCCATTTGTGGGCATCCACCTTTTCTTTTTTTCGATTTTAGTAACAATTAGAAATATTTTTTTTTTAGAAATGTCAATAACTCAATTCCACACAAACAGGCCTTTGATATGTAAATATATAAAGACAGCTACTCCAGTGGAGTCATGAGTCAAACTAAGCGGTCAACACTAATTGAAGTGACATTTGTTCCCATAATTTTGCGTGGTTTACTTTTCAAAGGTGGAGCCAACTAATTTGAGTTTTAATCTTATTTTTTGTTAGATGAACCATGGAGAAAGAAGAAAATATATTCTTCATCTAACAACCTAAAAGATCAAGTTGTAGTTGGTAGATGTCCACAGGACTGTGTCTATTTGTCTCACAGGCGGTCATTTCTAGTGGCCCTTTGCCCGCACCCATGCATGCAGAAGCATTTCCTCTTCCGTGGCACTGCAAGTCTAGCCTTGTCAGGTCAAACTTTCAAATCTCCTCTACTGTGAAAATAAAACCTATTAAATCCCATGGATTTCTTCCATTTTGCCGTTGCACCAAATGACAACAAGGAAGCCGCGGCCTCCCCTTTCTGAGGTGAATCTATCTGCACAAATGCCCCCTAAACCTCACTAATTTATTGATTTAGTTGAAAATGTGAAAAAAAAAAAAAAAGAAATTTTAATGGGAACCTGCAATTTACAACAGGTGTGATTCAGAAAGACTGGTCAAATAATAACAATAGACTCAACTAAAACTCCATTTATTTATTAATGGGGCAACCCATACTCATTTATTAATTGGGTCTGATTTCAAAAGTATCAATCCAAAGTTAAAAGCCATCTAAAATTACCAGGGTTAGCTAAAACACTAAATTATCAGGTCGGTTTGGTAGGTAGGTATTGCCAATCCTATAATTTATATACTTTTTTCTACCCATCTACTCTACATATGGTGGACCCACTAGTCAAAATCTCAAGCCCTTTTAGGGTTTTTTTTTTTTTTTTTTGTGTGTGTGTAAAAAGCCCTTTTAGTTGAAACACACATAAATAGTGGATCCACCATATTTAGAAAAAAAAAAAAAAAAACCTTTCAAAAGGAAAATAGTGGATCCACTTGTCAACAAACCAGGCCCTTTTAACACAATACATAGTACATACTCCCAGAAAAAGCTAGTGGTCCCAGCTTGACAAATATATCCACTGCTCAACTGCATCCCCTACGGCTACAGACCCTCATCAAGACAACATGTAATTTGTTTTTCTCCGGAAAGGCAAGCCATACAATAAAGGCACCAAACTAATGTGTCTTTAAAATGAACGGGTGGTAACATTATATTGATATAATATGTGGTAAGGTCCACTTGCAGAAACTAGAGAACTATCCCCCAACACTTGTTTCTATACATTCTAGGTAGACCCCACTACACCTTTTGATTTGTCTCTCTCTCTCTCTCTCTCTCTCTGAAAAGCAATTGAACTAAATTCCACTGCAGCTATGCACAGGTTGTTAGTTGAAGGCATAAAGAGCAGTGAATGCACCGGTACTTTGGCCTGTCCACAGTAGTCAAAGTCTGACAATGACAAGCTTTCTCATTCCTCCTTCCTTCCCCAATGCCACACTTGCACTTGCCAGTTTGTACATCTGAATCTACTTGGGAAATGCATGTCACTCTCAGCCGTCTATCATCACTCAATCAGATATGATGGCCCACCTCTCAATATCTCTTCCCCATCATGCATCAAGCATATCAAAGTCATTGTTGGATTTTAGTTCAATGGCAAAGGAGAATGTGTTTTGTTTGGTAAAGTAGAGTGAGGCTGGGTGGATTGAGAGATGACATAAATGTTAAATTCATGAGAGGGTGGAAAGCTTTGAAATGCAAAATTTAAGAGATGATATATGTTTTTAAAAAAAATTAAGTGTAAATGAGATAAGAATATTGAGATTGATACTTAATATAACTATAAAAGATAAAATTAAAAATGAGTGGATTCAAGAGTATTTTGGAATAATATCTATGTGATAAATCAATTATTTGGATATCTCCAATGTAGGAGTATTCTCTATACAAGTTAATTTATCAGGTAGGAAAGGATGTAAATCAAATAGAACATAAATTGGAATAATAAGAATAAATTTGAAGAACCAAACCTATCCAAGGATTCAACCAAGATGATATGGAATGGTGAGATTAGTTAACCCAATATAGCTGAAACACAATTAACAAACGGAATCATAGATGGGATAAAGACTTGACCACAACCACCAAGGATAGTGATCCAAACCCATGTGCACCATATGTGCAAGATGTAATGTGGGCTGTCATGTGGGGCCATATAAGATGCTTGAGAACGAAATTAAATGGTTCCTTTCTTATTATTATTATTTTCTTGAAAGATTTTAGCACTGGTTAAAAGTAACATACATAGTGCAGAGTCAATTGATGTGAAAGTTCAATAGAGACGTTTTTTTTTTACTGTTGACTGGGAAATTGTCATTTGATGTGAGTAGAATATGATGAAAACTGACGACCCAAAATCGGAATGGCCATCATTATTAAAAAAAAGATTGGGATTGTCACATATGGCCATCATTAACCAAGTTTAGAGCTTGTCTTCGGTTGGTTAAAAGATTTTCTTCTGCATCCCTAGTTGTTGCTTCACTAGCCAAAGGAAAGTGAGTGAGTTGGAAGTCATTGTAAGCAAAGAAAAGAGAGAGAGAAGGGAAAAAAAAAATGTGTCCTTTTAGTCAAAAGTTAAAGAGTTGGATGGAACTTACAAATTAATTGGTATGATGCAAAAGAACTATAAATGGTGAGTAGCAAGCAACATGGGGTTGTCCATGACCATGAGGCCCCTGGTACGCTCATAATAAACAAGAGTGCTTGCCAGGAAGGAAGACTATAAATTACCAGCCGTGTGATCCGAAATGACTAAGCAGACACAGTTCATTTTAATTACTGTGCATGTCCATTACCTTTCATCAGACGACTAGCATCGTCAAATTGATTTTTAAAGGACAAGTTACAAAAAACACTCTCCTCCAAATGATGAGCCACTAGGCCACACTTACATGCAAGGCGCTTGCTTATAACAAGGGCATTGTTACTAGAGGAGGAGGTGGAGGCAATAGGTTGGGTTCCAATGAGGTTGAGAAACCCAACTGCCCAAGATTCAATCCCTTAAAAGGGAGTACGCTTCCTTTTCCATTGCTGGTGTCTCTCACAGGTTCCAACTCCCAACCTTGGCTGGGTGCCCAAAAGAACGTATATATTAGGTTGGCTGAACCCAAGTACCAAGTTAAAAGGGTCAAACCAAAATAGGTTCAGATCAGGATGGCAGTTCATTCAGCAAGAACGGACTCAACATGAAGACTGAGTTTCGTATTGAGTTGGTAGATCGAGTCAGGAATTGCCGCCCGAGCCCCAAATAGCAGGACCAAATTATGTAAGATGGTGGATACTTCTCATGGATGTCCAAGCAATATAATACTTAAATGTAGCCAACATTGTTCCTGCGGAACTTTCATGACCACACTTCTCAAGAAATCACCTACACAGCTCAAGGGCAATTTAAGGAATTCATTCATTCTTGTCTAGAAAACATTTTACAGTTTTAGCAGCTCCAGCTCCAGCTCCAATTGCCTCCTTCCAAGTCTTACCACCAGGCACCTCTGCCTATGCCTGGAGACGCCTTAGAATATCAAAACTCCTTTCCCCTCCATTTCTCGCCAAAATTTCTCCAAGAAGCCGTTTGAGATATTCTAGAACTCAGGGAATTCCACATGGACTATTCACCTATTCCGCTGCAGCTGATTTTTGAGACTTAAGATGGGACACAATCTGAGATGAATTTGAAGTTCTTGGGTGAAATAACAGTTGGAAATTGTGCTTATCCAACACTGAAAACCCAGTTGGTAAGGTTTCAGCCATTAAATTTGAACTACCTAGTGATAGTCATCGTCTGCATTCAAGTTAACCACCCTCCTGTCCACAGGTAGGGCCCCAAAAATAAAATAGAAGAACCCAGTTGTTAACCACACTGTCCACAGAATAGACCTCTCTCTATAACATCACCAAAACCTGTCTGAGAAGGTAAAATCCTGGAATTGCATTTTCAAAATTAACAGATACAGTCGTCATATATCCCAACAGATCATCATCTACAGCATAGTAGGGCTATTTCTCTCATAAGTCCATTGTTATTCATATACAAGAACGGCAGCTTTATGTATTTATGGATAAGAGGCATGCACAATGCCACAAACCAGAAAATCAGAAGCCTGTGTCAGGTGGGACCAGAATCTACAAATTAACATTTAGTCTGTAATGGCTGACACTGCAACAAATAGAATCAATGTGCACTAACAAGGAAGGGATGCTGGCAGACACCACACTCAATAGTCTCAGATCCCGAGGTTGGAACTTGAACCTGCAAATCCAAAGGGAACAAAAAATATAATGAGAAAACACCAAGTTGCACATTAAAATTTCTGTCGACTTCATATGGTAAAAAGGAACTCAGACCTGCAAATGGACTGTGCATGTGGGGCATGCAACTTCTTTCATCTGCCTACCAGACACATCAGTTGACTTCGAACCTGCAAGCGCATAAATCAAAAGGGATCCATCACAGCCTTCTGGTAGGGATATATGTGATTCACAACCAAACCAAATTATGTATGGCATCCTTGGGTCTTAAATTCGTGTGGGATACCTGACTGGCCAATATTCTTGTACCAAAACTTCGCCACTGAAAGATGGAAAATTAACCCAGATTCAAAAATGCCACATACACACTTGGGCCTTTTTTTTCCATTGACTTGGGCTGTTCTTGAATTTCTTAAACAGTCAGGTGGCTTTTTTAGTACCATGGACCCTGCTAGTACATACCAAGACCCAGGGACTAATATGCATGTCCTCAAATCGAAGATAACCGTGCAAAACAACTTCAGAGCACATTTGTGTAATGTGCATGGAAAAGGATTCTCCCATACTTCCATCTTTCCTCTCCCACAGAAAAACGATTCCAACCACCTCGCATACAGGATTTTTTTTTTCAGCAGCATTGCGAAAAATTAGTTGCTTTGGGTCATTTTTTCCACAGAATGATGCACGCTAAATCGCAAAAGAAATAAAATAAAATAAAATAAAAGATGAGTGCAGGAAATTGATTCCATGGATTTCTGGTGAGACTTCCATTAGAGCCCTCTTTTAAAAGACGGAATCTACGAATCCTCTTTAAAGCTTTTATTTTAGCAGAGCTTAAAATATATTCAAACAATAATTACCTGACGATCCCTTGCGATTTCTGTCCATTTCTTCCTGTTATTACCAAACAAAACAAAACATCCACATTAGAACAGAAATATTTCCCATGTTAACAGTTCCTGAAATGCAACAATTTGCTCTAAGGCCTAACTGGGACAAGCTTGATGAAGCAATTTATGTAAAGCAATCCAAATACAATCATGATACTGTAATCAACTTAAGTATAAATTTTAAAATAAATTTGATTTCATTAGTACGACAACAAATTTACTTGCACCTGAATAGTTGCTTAGAATTACCAATGCTTGCGCTAATTAGTAGCCACCTTTAGCCTGAACCCATGCTAATTTGTGGCTGTCCTTGGCATGTCAAATTTTATTGCAATGAATTAACATATTTTATTCATGAGACAATCAAAGGCTTTTTCGGTCCTTCCCATTTTTGGAGCAATACAAATTTCTCAACTAGTTTTAGTGTTCTGGTTTGGGGGTTCAATCTAGTAGTAGAATTCACAAGGCCGTGGGAAAATCTCTCCTCTGGAGTAAGGATGGACAAAAAATGCATCATGATGTGCTTAGTTTGGAATAAGATTATCAATGGTTAACAGTACATGAGTCAAATTTCACAACATGCACAATGACCACAGTTCCCCACGAGGGAGTCAAATTTCACATGGATCAAATCACTAGTGTTTGCTTTTCACAGGGTTCTGAGTTTATTTATTTGTGAGGGATAGGATGAGACAAGAATTCTGGTCGAGAGCCTCAGGTTTCAATCTAGAAACAAAAGTTGGAACCATCTTGGAAAGAAGATGCAAGTTACCGAAATTAGGGACATGAAGTATAATGCTCAGCCAGGAGTGCTATTCTTTGTTCAGTTTTTAGTTTGTACAATTTTTTTAATAGGTAACAGTAAAATATATGAAAATCACATTGATTTGTACAAGGTAGCCCAATGTTCAGGTATCCATTTTGTTGATAGGATTGCTCCGCCATGGATGGTCCATGCACAATAGCTCCTAGACTGTAAGAACCTAGCCAACCAGCCATTGGCCTTTTCTTTACCATCGATTTTCTACTGCCTAACTTAAGGGTTAATATTTTTCCCACCTTGGAGTTCTTTTCTACATAGGCCATCTAGGGAAGGTCCATCATGAACAAGGACCTTAATTCATGTATTTTTGCCATTTTATTATTAGAAATTACAGTAGCTATGTATAAATCTAGTGTGATAGTGTAAATGTGTAATGAAGACTTCTGGGCCAATTTACAGGAAAGGGTGGGATGTGTAGGAGAATAAGTGAATAGGGAGCAACTAAAGAAAACCACCATCCAATCACCCAAGTAATTAGATCACTTGAAAATTTCCATCTTATGAATGATTTACCCTGCTTCTTGTGAAAACCAGAATGATAGGCAATGGGAATATTGGATAGGGTAGACTTCCCCATCCATTCCTAATTAGAAATCCTATCAACCTTGGTAAATTGTCAAGCATCCATGTGGCTCACTAGCGATATAGAAAGTTCTCATCTAAAAGTTCACCACAAACTACAAATCCAACCTACCGAAACTGTTCATAAAGCCACCTTAGTGAGCAACACCTGTGGCTCACATGAGAAACACAGACAATAATTTGGAGAACCCTATGTAGGGCCAACTTCCATCATCCTAGATCAGTAGTTGTATCAATCTCCCAATTGAAGATGAGCTCAACGATGAGCTTGGCTTCAATTTCTTTTTCCTTTCAAGATATGCTGGATTCTTTAACATCGCATTTAGCTAGATTTGCCCTCAGTGGTTATGGCTTCATTGGTACAAGTATGACTCCCATTCCGGCCTTGACAAAAGAATAAGGATTCAATCTAGAAATGATTTGTTCACCCGATCATAAAGCCACAATCTTCCATGGAACCTTCATGACAAAAGATGCCCCACATCCATTTGCCCTAGGTCACAACATACTTGGTCTTTATAAATGTCACCTACAATAAAGCCTAGTAAACATATATGTTGAGTTGGAAGACATCAAATGTAAAACAGAAAAGGGTGTTTTGCGCATCTTCAACTATAGTTTGTCCATTGTGCTTTACGATATAAAAAGGGTTATGTTCTAATAAGAGGTACCTCTCACAGATTGCTTGAGAAATAACTTTTTAGCCACCACAGGGAAACCCCAACTACAAATCCAACCCCTCACACTCTCACTAATCCCCCATGAATTGGCACTCATCCTCATTTGACACTAACTTGAATCACTCACCATTGGATTAAATTCCATAAAAAAATGTAACTTAAAACACCATTAAACTTTAAAGTCCTTAAATCAATGGTTGCAATGATCGGATTAAGATGATTTTCACCCAAAATCATATCCATAGAGACATTTTCATCATTACTCTCCTATGATTGGCATGCATCCAAGTTGGTCCCACAAGGCTTTCCAAAGCTAAAGCTTAGGATAAAATTCCGTAAGCTCGCGCTTGTAGGGCCCACCTTTGGTCCATCCAAATGGACCAAACACACGATCCCCTTGAATTGCACATGTCCACCAACTTTCAGTCGGATCCGAATTTACTAGACCATTGGATCGACTGTGTACCGATCCAAATGGACTGTTGACCATTAAACTTTTAGGGCATGGACGGAATGATAGAAACCACTGTTATGGCTAAATTTTTTGCAAAGAAGAGGGTCCTAGGGAGTCCTTAAAATCCCCCCATCCCCAGGTGGGCCCCACCACACACTTTAACTTACCTTATCCTAAGCTTTAGCAAATGCAAGTGAACTATCACCATTCGTGACGCCATTTGCTGCCACACACCCCTCGGCCATATCTTGCAAACAAAACATCTCCTCCATGAGATGGCATGCCACCTCTATCATTTTGAAAGTAAGGATCAACATATTTCCTCCAGAAATTTTACTGACACACTATCCAACCCCGGATTTTGAAGAGAAAACTCTTCCACCAGAGGACATGATGAAGTCTACTAACACCCACCAAGCTTCTTGCCAGCCAGAGAAGCAAGATATTTATTTGCAACTGAACACTGACAAATTTATCTACTAAAAACACACAAGTTCAGTGAAGCAAAAACCAACTTTCATTTTCATAAAAATAAAAAAAATAAAAATAAAAAAGAAGAAGAAGCAGCAAAAACCAACTTTAGTAAGACCGCCTTCTAATGAGACTGATCTTTATAAAGTATGGTCTGTTTTTAACAGCTATCGCACCATTTAATTATGTGTGGTAAGCTCAATAAGCAAAACGTATTAAGTTTTTTTAAAGAAAATCTCAAAATGCATTGGCTACTAGCCACTTGATAGCAGCCGTCCTATGTGTTCATAACTGCAAACATCTGACAACTCGACCAAGCAACTAGCAGCTTTCTTATATTCATTGCTTTTAGCATTTCTCACTGATTATAATAATCATAGACGTTAGCAATAGCTAAGGCTCCTAAATTGATGGCCTAACAAGTATGCAACAACATAAAGCACTACTACAGGCAACAGATATAAAGAGACATGACACATACTGCTTGGGTCTCAAAACATCACCTGAAGCTTCCTGGCAAGATCCTCATGACTCTGTTGCACAGCAGATTTGCTGACTGTTTCCTTTGCATTGTCCAATCTTTGAGAAACTTCAGCCTGTATAAGATTCATCAGAAAATTTTACAAAATAACAACAAATGGAGCAAAAAAAAATATTGTTAATTTTATGGCTTAATAATCCAAAGACAAGAACTAATTGCAAATAAGTAAAAGTCAAACAAATATGCTGAGTAATGAATAATTGCTTAATATAATCTATGAATGTGACATATTAATAAAGAAATAACCTATGAATGTGGGAATCATTTTAGATGTAAGAGTTCATTCAACGAAAACAAGAACAAAAATAAACATTGAAAAACATTTAAGAGATGCCAGAGGAGCAGAAATGGCACATGAATTGCAAGATTCTTGGTTATAAAATGAATGCATCTTCTGTAGAAGTGGCTCATTCATGATCAGAGAGAAACACTGACATGCAGCATTATATATATGGGATCCAATCAGCCCATGTTTCAACCAAGATAATGAAGGCTAAATCAAGATATGATAAGAATCCAATATTCCTTTTTTTTTTTTTATTAAAATCACTTGTAACTAATCTTAATTTGGGTAATATTAGGACTTGATTACTCTTCTCTTATTTGATTAGTTGGATAGGAATTATTAATTAAATATTAGGATTCAGCTTCCTTTAATTAATCAATGATTTTGATCTAGGATTTAAGACTTTAGGAATTCATTTTTATTGTGCTGGAAATTTTGGCTCTTGCAGATGGTTGGGATCAACCTTAAATTCGGTTTGGTGAGACATCCAGATCTGGGCATGCAACCCATCCAACATAAGCCAGGTTTCTCCTTGGAGTAAAGACAGATAACAGAATACAAGTCCCATGATCTTTCTGCTAAGAGGATGTATGTTTTTTTTCTCTTTATTGGGTGAATATAACAATTATTCTACATGGTTTCCTCGGATGAATGTGCTTAAATTAAAACATAGTTGTCATTGGGTGAATCTAGCAATTATTCTACAGGGTTTCCTCGGATGAATGTGCTTAAATTAAAACATAGGTCGTTAGAATTGGATCTATTTTGGCTCGTTTAGACTGTTGTGGATTTGGATACATGTTTCGGTGGTCAAAGCATGCAGAATAATGGGTATTCGGGTTGTATTAGATCTAAACTTGAAAACTTTTGGTCTGCATCACAAATTTAAAATGACAGAGAGAGGGAGAGTTGTGGTTGGTTGGTTTGGGGGGGGGGGGGGGGGCGGCTAATCAATATCCCCGAAGAACCAAAGAGGCAGTGAAATTGATGTCTGAGAAGTGACTAGTCTAACAATAGTGCATCAGAATCGTTCTTTTTACAGGATGTCTGTTGTAGGGTTTTAGTATTTCAGTATGGTCCATTTTCTTTCTTCCTAGAGTAGCATAATCAGCTGTTAATAATCATCATCAAGAGAAACTATAGTCCAAAAGGAACAAAGTCGATGCACTTCTCTACGGAGTGTCTATTTTTTCTTTCATACTAATATTCCCTTCCTCAAAGCCACCAATTAGTCTCTGGTGCACTCATTCACATATAAATTAAAAGGATGCAGATAGAGAGAAAAAAATTGGTTTACTGCATATTCGGTACATGGTTGACGCAGCAAGAGGGGGGAGGAGTAATCAATAATTACTCCCAAGCCAAAGCTTAAGGAACAAACACCTTCACTTGTCTAGGTCTCACACCAACAGACAAACGATATTTTCATTTCAATTGAGTACCAAAGAGTAAGCGGGGGTGAAAACATTATAAAAAAATAAAAATAAAAAGTGGGGGCGAAAACATTCACTAATTGGAAGAATAACTCCTTAAGAATAGGTAACTCATCTAGACAATCATCCCCTCGCTTAAACAACCTATGGTACCTACCTATTTTAGACACATTGTTTATCATCTAAAGATGACAAATTAATGAGAAAGAAAAAGAAAAAAAAATCTTCTAGTTGGGTTTTGCAAAGGCTCTACTGCTCATTGATTGAGCGTGGGCCTCCTGTGGCAAACTGGTGGACCTGGTGGGCCTTCCGCTGGTCCATAGGCTTGGCTCAATGGGCCTTGGTCGGATCGTAGACTTTTGGTCCACAGATTGGTGTGCAGCCTGCATCAATGTTTAGAATTTATGAATACATGGTTTTCTTATGGTTATATAGTGGAACTCTTCAAGTGAACCCTGGACGAATAACTGGATAAGGCTATGAAATAGGCTAATCTGGACTTTCAGAGAGAGAGAGGGGGGGGGGGGAGGGAGGGAGGGAACTTTTCAACTTGATAATTGCCTTGAGGTTTGAACTCAAGATATAGCAAACAGACTCAAGGGAATCGAACCAAAAAGTTCAGAGAACTTTCACAACCCAAGAAGTTCTGACGCTTCTCCTCTAGGGTTCACTGGGAAACCTAAAATAGATGTTAACCACAAATCTTAAAAATAGTAATTGTCGTATAAAAAAAATTAAATAAAAAATCACTATGCTCATTCAAGGGATGTACACAGGCCAGGCAGACTTGCGCAATCTAGGGCTTGAAAACTTGGCCGAGTCTGAGTCATGACCAAGTCAGATCCTACCCAACTCAGGCACATTTTATTCCTCTTCCTTCTTTTTCTTCCTCCTCTTCTTCTTCCAAGTTCCTTTCAATACCTAAATCCCACTTACCAAAATCCCTAATCCACTCCCATCAATTGAAACCCTAATCCCCTCCTCCCTCAAGCCCCCACAAAACCCTAAACCGTAATACCACCCACGGCCACCAAATCAGACTCGACTCTCATCTCAGTTTTCTCAAAACCAATCTCCTCCTTCATTTTTCTTTAAAAACCCACTTAATGTGGAATGGATGGGAGATGCAGGGCACGCAAGGTAGAAGATGGAGATAGAAGGGATAAAACTGGCCTCACACCAAACTCCAATCCAGGAGGCAAAGGAAGATCTCGAAAGGAACTCCAAGGAAAACTCAAAAAACTCGATTTCATTAATTATCAGCCATCCCTTTGCCAAAGAGGCTTACAATGCTTTAAATAAGCAAAACCACAACCCTAGACTTGATCTCAACCGTTAAAACACCTAAAGGGTTGAGATTATAACAATAATGAAAAACTAATGAGCCCTACACAACTCAATTAATATAATAAACAAATGAAACATAAAGGGACTGGACTGGGCCCAATGGCTGGTCGACCCATGAGGAAATGGGTCTGTCCTGCATCACCAATTTTCTCATAACCCATTTTCTTTCAAATCCCACTTCCATACTCTAAAACTTCTTTACCTTTTTTATCCTCATCTGGAACTTCTTTCA
The DNA here is from genome assembly GCA_038049695.1 of Cinnamomum chago. Taxonomy (NCBI): domain Eukaryota; kingdom Viridiplantae; phylum Streptophyta; class Magnoliopsida; order Laurales; family Lauraceae; genus Cinnamomum; species Cinnamomum chago. The sequence continues at coordinate 17,796,069 of CP142453.1, forward strand.
AACCCCATCTGCTTCCTCTCATCTGATAAAAATAAATAAATAAATAAATAAAGTTAAGAGACTCAGATGCAACTCGGGCAAGTTGAATTAGAATCAGAGTCCGCCTTTTTATACCCTAACAATGCGCATGGCCTGGCTAGGAGCGTGGATCGGTCTGGCAGGAACCCTGTGTATGGCTAGGGATGTAAACGGGTTGGTTCATGGACCCAGACCCAGAACTGTTAAGGAGAAAGTGGACCCAGACGCAGAACCGTCTCTGGACCAGTTTCTCGGTTCCAGACCCGGAATCAGACCCAGAACTAGAACCATATATGGGGCAGGTTCGGGTCTAGGTTGAGAATTGTATGGGGAAAAATCTAATTTTAAGGAGAGATTCTCGGAAATTGAGGTAATGTGTCGGGTCCCGAGTCCATGGGTCCAAACTAAGGTGGAACCAGAACCGGACCCGTTTAGGTCACAGGTCCAAAAAAGGACCAGGACTTGGACCCATTTACTTAGCGGGGCCTAAATAAGGACCCAAATCTGATTTTTAACGGGTCTGAACCTCCGAGCAATTGGAGGATTGGGGACCCATGTACATCCCTATGTATGGCCTAGTTAGGCCGCATAGGTCTGCCTGGGGCTAGCTGAGTCATGCATGGGCCTGGTTGAGTTTGGTCCTACTCGGTATAGCCCTGGCATGTCAAGCAGGGCTTGGCAAGGGCCTAGCTAGGTTAGCTGAGTTTGATGTGGGCTCATAGGGAGTGTCCAAGGCTTGCATGCTTGGTTCAGCTCAAACAGATTCTTGTAGCTGTGGGTTCAAACCAGGTGCTCAACTTTGGCTTGTCGTATTAATCTAGACTGCCTTCTTGGGCTTCCGGGGGTAAGCCTACTACAATGGTTCCTCTCCTCACTTGAATAACCAGCTCAACCAATTAAACCAAAACCTACTGGGCTAAGTAGGCTTGGGCCAATTCATCAATGGGATACCATTGCGCCTCATCATTTTCCCCCCACACAATGAGTTATCATCCTCAATCTTCATAATAGGCTCTTTCTTCTTTATCAATCCTCACATCCGTTGTCTTTCCCACTGTTAATATAGTAGACCATGAAAAGAGAAGAAAAAGGAAAAGGAGGAAGAAAAAAGAAACAAAAAAAGTGGGAAAGAAAAGAGTGGTGCAGGATGGACCTGCGGCCCCATTCATGGGGCCAAGATAGTTTAGGAATTATTTTATTTCCTTAATTATTTGTCATTATTGTCCAATTTTATTTAATGAGTTGTCATTAGGATAATTTCTAATTTTATCTACTTTCCTAGTTTGATTAGGATTCTTAGACCCTAGTTTTTTTCTCCTATTTATATGGCATTGCAGAGATTACATCTCAAAGTTGATGATTAATAGAATTTGAGTGGATTTTTATCCCTTCGAAGTGTGTCGTCCTATCATTGTGTCTGCAGACACATTTATCGTGCTTTGGCACTTTTCCACACAAGCCTTAACCCTAGGGCCAACATCAATAGGTATTAGAGCCGAACGATCCTCTTCGATCGATCGGAGTGATCAGGTAATCATTTTGATTACTTCCCTTTCGTTCCATCCCCATCAGTCATTATCTCGTCCATCAAGATCCTCCATCTCAGATCTTTCAAACTACCTGAAACCCTGAGACTAGCACCGGTTGGCATCAAAGAGGTTCGATCCTATGAGACTGTTTCTTGAACTCCAAGGAACTGAAACACTTAAAATATGGGTCCTTCGACAACTCAGGTATTCTATTCACCTCCAAGTCATCCATTGCCTTCTCAATTCTTAGAACTTCAAGGGAACTAGAGAAACCGTTTGGAGAACTAGGAGAACAAGAAACTAGAAGGTTTCCTTCTTGGTCACTTTTTGTGCCATCCAAGAATTGTAAATGGGATATTGAGAATACTCGGTCATAGGTTCCTCACGAATCTAGTTCTAACCCGACATAAGAATCAAGGATATTTGATTTTTTCTATCTTGTTGCTTATTCTACTCATTTGCACACCACAAATATCAAGCAACTCCACTAGGGAACTTCCAGTACAACATCCCATGATGGCACAATCTTCTGCTCCTTCCAATTCCTCTACTCAATGGGTTCTCATCTTTAATGAAACCCAATATCAAGTCGTCCTTCCGACTACAGATGCATTCACCAAGTTTCCAAGGCAAAATCAACATTTTGGATATCCTCGAGAAAGAAATACAGAAATCCTAATGGACAAGAACCAAACCTTCCTAAAAAAAGAAAAAAAAGAGTGGGGTGCGTTGCATGTTTCAGTGCACTGAGCAATGGCATCCTGCCCTAGGCACACCTCAAAGGCAATTTCCCCCCAGAAACAATTTGTTCACTAGTTTTGCCTTCGATGGCCCCAATGTTGTGCTATAATCTTCCGGCATCTCTTAGCAAAGGACTTCTCCTCAGGAGTACACCCAACCACAAACTCCTGCAGCCCTCAAATTCAAAAGGGCACACCTGGCATTATTGAACCAAGAATATTCGTGAAGAGGTTGTTTCACCAATCCCACATAAGAAAATCTACTTGCACTCTTCTGCCATTCAAACTGGAAGATGCCATGGTCCATGGTCCAGTTCAGGGGCTATGTCACTCTGCCCGCACCAGTCCTCAAACCAGCTCAAACATTTATTGATCTTGGAAGAGACTAGACAAGGGGAGTTCCATCTGCAACCAAAACCCCAACAATCATATTCAGGCCAAGTATCAGGGGTAAGAATACCATACGGTCATGTTCAAAATTGGTTAGTTTGGCAGTGAAAGTTTCTGAGAGAACAGCAAATGGCTTCATGTTCCTAAAGTAATGACAATGCTATAGTAATATTCTCAGACGTCTGTTCATCAACTATTATTGAGGACAATTGTCTGTAATTTCCCTTAAACTAGATCTGAGTCATGGCAATGTCCTACACAACAGAAAAGCTGTGTCTCTAAAGATGAGATTGACAAGTAGAAACATATTTACATGGAATCATTCAGCCCCTCACTTCAGTGGGAGGCCCTAGTGGTATTCTTAATCTTATGTATTACAATGACAACATTAGATATTACAATGACCATAGTGAAACATATTAGGTGAAAACTTTGCATTATTCAGACTATTGGCTGATACAAAGCACATGAATGATAAGTATCAAAAGATTATAGAGCATACCAAGCATCTGTCGCAAACTCTAACTGGTTGAGCTTGCTCATCAGCAGTAAGAGCAGTTCTGCCTTGGGTACACTTGTCACAGAAAATATCTCCACAGTTTCGGCAGTGATGCTAACATCGAAAAGAGATTTCAAGAAACATCAATATAACTAAAAGCTCAATAGAAGATGAGTCATTTTATAAGAGAGGAGTAACAAATTTGAAGAACATAAACCCAACACTAACCCTGCGCACAAAAGCGCCAAAATCAGTTCCACATGCTATACACTTGTTAACTGCTTCATCTGGTACCTGAAGAAAAAAATAAAAAAAATAAAAAATAAAATTGGAATGTTCAAATCTAATGTACGCCAGCAACACCCAGTTGGTCTTGACATATCACGAAATAAAGTTTCCACGAGACAGTGGATGGGTAAGAGGAAGATTTAGCTTTCAGAACCAGTTCATAAAATATATAAAAGGTCTTTCTGCTAAGTCTAAGATGTTTCTGCTGATTCCAAAATTTTCTGTTAGTGCCACAAACTTAAATATCATTCCATGCAGAGTAGACAGAAAAATGAAGCAAAGGCGATGGTAACAAGGCAACTCCATGAAAAAAAAAGTAAGCTCAACTTCAATGCCTAAACAGAAAAGTAAGCCCTCGTTAATGGAGTAGGGCATCAGCCAAAGGCCATAATTTATGGGAACAAAGAAGGAAAAAAAATAAATGCACACAGGCAGTTTTGTCAGCCACTCAAAGACTAGATAAGAACTAATGTTGCCTCCACACTTTATCACCAATTGCATGAGTTAAACAGGTTAATGAAACATTCATTTCCAAGTCCCCCAGAACACTACATATATCATCTTCCATCCAAACAAATTTGAGTTGCCCAAGAGTCGAGACTCTGTTCATCATAATTTGTAGGATGTCAGTTCAAAGCTCAAACAATCCCTGCCATTTGGGCACTCCTGAGAATGGGACACATCAACTTCCCTCAGAAAGTATACCAAAAGTTCAATGACAGATGATCCCGCTCCTTGTTTATTGGATGTGGGAAGTCAGTAGATAACTACTCTGTAAAATGACTCCTCTAAATCCTGCTTAGTGCTTACTAGTGAGAACTCTTGGATACTGGGATGTGTTGCAATCTTTAGAGGTCACTGGAGAGTGGCAACCTAAAAGTAAATCTACTGCGTAACTTTGTTATAAAAGTCAAATCATATGGCAAAATGTTCAAGGGGTTGAATTGAACTACATCGTGAATTGTATAAAAAATCATAAGAAATGGAAAAAAAAATATTTCTTATAAAAAAAGTAGTTATTTATAATCCATCCATGGCAGCATCAATATAGTGACAAATATGTGAAGAATACAGGTGATGAACGATGACCCTAAACTAATTAAAATAAGTTTACAGATGAACTTATCAAAGAAGCATCAATACAGGTACTCTCTATTAAGTTTAACTCTGTGTGTGTGTGTGTATGAATGGTAGGTGGCCATAAAATTCAGAGCAAATTATGTCAAATGTTATAGCCTAGAATAGCCAGACAGAATTCATATATATCAGATCACCATCAAGGGAGATCTAAGTCTATTCCACATGCCCATGGAAACTCCCAACTCTCTCAAAATAAGTCTTTATGATATCCTCGTAAGGCCTGGAACATTACTAGAGTATGCAAACAGACTTGATGGCATGCTTTATAAATGCTTTTCTAGTTTCAGCTTACATAGTCCACACAACACCAAGCATGTAATTAAAGCATGTCAAATGAAAACTGCCATCTAATTCCACAAGGGAATTTGTCAGCTAACAAGCCTTCCTGATTGGCTACAGAAAGGCTAGCCTTCAAGCATCAGTGGCAATGATCATTGCAGTAAAGCTCTTGAAATTGATAAGTACAGACCACCGGTTCAAATTGAGCTAATAAGGTTTGTGTATGGGAGTGTTTCAGGTGTCATCCAGGACTGGCATACAGGTCTTTGCAATGAGCTAAAATACCGAAATATGGATTTCAGCTCATTGCTGCTTCAGTTGGTTTTAATGAACAGGATTTTTAATTGAATAGGATTTAGCTATGGACAAGATGGTTTTGGTCCAGTACTGTTTAGCAATAGGTTGAGTTAACCTGAGGTGTGTTCATGTAAATGGGGGAGCTGACTATGATTAGTTATTAACATGAAAAGCAGAATGGTCATTTGTGGGCAAACCATCTGACGTCAAGGGCAAAACATAGTTAAGAACAATGTTTAAATTCAGGGATGATTTTAGGAATACCATTTTCTCAGGGGTCTTTTTACAATAAAATATACAGGATTCATTTTAAAAAAATGGTGAAAGAAAAGGTCTCTAATTTAAGTATCATAAAAGTAGCGTCAAGGGCAAAACATAGTTAAGAACAATGTTTAAATTCAGGGATGATTTTAGGAATACCATTTTCTCAGGGGTCTTTTTACAATAAAATATACAGGATTCATTTTAAAAAAATGGTGAAAGAAAAGGTCTCTAATTTAAGTATCATAAAAGTATGTATAGACTGCAAGAACAAGAGCTTTAAATATGAGAACCTGTAGCCATGTCAGGTTTTCCAGTAACATCATCTGATCATGAAACATCAACACACGGACCCTAAAATTAGTACGTGTCTTAAGTTACATGGGATCAATTTTTTATAAATATATATATATATATATATATATTCCACCAAACAAACAAACAGAAACAAGACACAACGAACAAGGGAAAACACCTAAAAACTTATACATCAAAAGAAATAGAAGTGTGAAAAACTCCTTCCTAGACAGACCATCCCCCATGCCCTCCATTCCTCCAGCATCCAAAATGACAGGAACACCAGCACTCCTTGCAACCTGAAGACATTCTACTCCTGATCTCACATCAGAATTATATACGATAATGATAGAAGCCTTGCATTCAATGAAAAGAAAAGGCCAAAAATGGCATTAAAAAAAACACGGCCGGGTCAGCAACAGTGATGGAAAGAAGCACCCAACACACTTGATATATCTTGCACCTCCTCCACCCAATCCGCTAGCCTCCAAGGATGAAAAGTTTTTCCAAAACCTCATTGGATAGAAGAAAAAGAATCACCTTCAAGGATAGGATTAAAACCTCCCATTCTAAGCTCACAACATCCAACTAGATGAGCAAGCAACTCTGCTTCATTTGTATCAAAAGAATCTACTGACCCTAAAAAAATTCTAATGATTCCATTCCAATCTCTGATGACGCCATTGATATCCCCTCATCGAACACTTTGAACAAAACTACCATCAAAGTTCAACTTAAAAATACCAGGAGGGGGGTGGCACCAAACTGGTCTTTGCACTCTTCTAGAACGCCAACCTCCTTTTAAAACGGCTGCCCAAGATCTATTAAGATCTTCCAGAGAGATACCAATAAATTCCTTGCTATTACATTCCCATTCCGACACAGTCCAAACGATGGACTCAACAACTTCCTCAACATATTTGCTCTTGTTTGTAAACACTCTTATGTTCCTCTCCAACCACAGTTTCCAAACCGTAGCATAAACAACTAACTTCTACAAAATATTGCATGGCATCAATATTTTTTCACTTTTAAATGGTAAATGACTCGAACCTGCACTCTTGTGGTTGCAAAAACTGAGCACCTTCCAACTGTGCTACATTCTCTTATTGTTACATAGACTTAACTTTTTCATTGAATCCTAACAAAATCCTAATTCTAAAATCAGAACAAACTAATAAGGATGAAAAGTTAGCCATCCACTTACCAATAAAAAACAGACAATTAGCATCCACTAAAAAAGGGCATGAGTGAGGAACTGATAAAGAGAAGTCCGTGAAAGTAGGATCTCTTTCGAAGAGTTGGTTTTTGGAAGAGACTAGTGAACGATCAAAAAATTAAACAGAAAAATAAATATTTTAAAGAAGCTCAATTTCTTGAATTTCCAGGTGAAAGAATTAATTTCAGTTTCCATACAGCAAGCTTCTCAAACCAAGCATTTATGAATAGTGACAATGGAAAACAAACAAACAAAACCATGAACAATTTGACATGGTATAACACAGGACGCTGCTGCTTCCTCATCACTCTGGTTGCTATGCAGGAATCCTTGGAGTCCAGCAGTTCTGAGGCAATAAATATAAATTCCATTCTTGCTAAAAAAAATCAACCTAGCACCATTTCCATGACTAAATTGTTCCAACTGTCAATTGGACCAGGGAGCACCAATGAAGACAAACATTCTGTGCTTTCGCATTCTTAATCCACTGCAAACAGGTGAAGAAACTGCATGTAAGAGCCTAGATGCCCATCAGGCCTCAGCAATGAAAGATAGGTAGCATCCAAAAGCTTTAAACTCACCCCCTTCTATAATACTACAGCTGCCGGCTTCTTGAACTCACCTGATTCAAATGCAGGACATCATCTTATCCACAACACTTATACTAACCCACCTTCTTTCAGTGGCACAATTCTGTTGCAAGTTTCTCCACTGAACAATTCCCCATTCTCAAGGTAGTATGGAGTCGAGGTCCTAAACAAAGTAGTATGGAGTTGAGGTCCTAAACAAAATCAACTCCCTGCAATCAGATTCGGTGTAATAACAAAGTCAAGCACCAACTGCAGGGTTGGTCCTGTACAGAATGTTGCAAAAATCTTGTTTACTTGCCATAGTTGGTCTCCACAAAACGCTGTCTTCGAAAACGCTCATTGCCAAAGGGGTGCACTAGCGATATCACCCTAAGGGCTTTTTTTTTTTTTTTTTTAGCCTAAAGGGCATTTTCATCAAAAAAAAAAAAAAGACATAATGTCGACACAAGTTTTTATTTATATTATTTTACATTATTAATTATGCCAGTTTGTTGTAACTGCCTGTCCCAACCCCAGAAAAAAGGAGAGGGATTGTGTTGGCAGCCAGAGTAAAACTCCTGACACAACTACAACATGAATTCTGGGACAGACATTTGTGATGATTATTTTACATTATTGCTTGTTATTCAAAAAATATATGTATGTTATGAATTCTATGTCTCGGGATTTAAGAAATCAGGCAGCTCATAGCCTCATACTAGTGTCGGATTGAGAAAAGCGTATAAAACCAATATGAAAACAGAGAGAATATAGCTTTGAAAATAGTCGTACTGGGTTCAAATGGAAATATCTAGAATAATTAGAGAGCAAGATAAATGAAGTGAAAAACATTGAGGCACGGAAGATTAATCAGGATTAACTGATTCCCAATAAATACATTAAGTTAATTACTCTCCATATAAAGCTTACCCAGTGATCTTTCTCCTCATTCCCAGGCTTTATAAAGTTAATCCAATCAGGAAAGCCCTTCTTCTTTTCAGTTGTCTGTTCAGATGGCTTGCCAGAATCAGCAGGTCCTTGAATTCTGTTCCCACCCATCTCCTTAAGCTGAGGTTTGGAAAACCACAAATGGATGAATTTTATTTCATGAGATGCATTGATGTCAGCATTCAAAAGAATATAATAGATAAATGCATAAAGTTATTAGAAAGAATCAATTAAAAGAAAAGAAGTAAGCAACCATATGCAGATAAAGTCATTAATCAAAGGATTTGGCTCAGGATAGATCACAATGGATAAACAGAAATCATGTAGCCCGACCCCAACATAGGTGGGATAAAGTCATTACCAAAGAATCCAACACCAAAAACAAAATACAAAGTTAGTTGTTCTGCAAAATTAATCGTGTCTGCAATTGCAATGGTGCTCCTTCATGCTCTTAACAAGAGAGACTGATGTCCCTTTAAAGGAATCTAATGTAATAATCATGAAGAGCGGTTCAATTAGTGAATGTGGAAAGAGCGTCTCCATCAACACAAATTGAAACGATTGGATAAAGAACTAATATTTCCCTGTATCACATGATAACATCACAGAAGGCTACATGTTGAAAACTTTAAAGCATTTGCTATCAGAGTCATAAATTTCATCCAAAAAGAAACAATTTTAAAATTAGTAATTTCCAGATTGTTGTCACACAAGTGCACAGGCAGCAGCAAGTGGTTTAAGTGCAGGTTTAAAGAACTGGCAGTTGATTAAATTTTAAGGAAGCAAGTGTACCATTGTTTGAAGCTCATTTACAGTAGACAGCCACTTTTGAGCTGCATCAAATAATCACTGAGCACTCTCAGGATGGTGAAAGAACAAGGACCCAACCGAGGGCATATGGAAACACATCATTATCTCTGAATATGGAGTCTCTATTCAGTTCTGGGATGTGAAGATGGCTCTAGGTCTTGAGACTCTGGTGTGTCCACAGTAACATCTATCCGGGATGAGTTCTTCAACAGCATTTAGTACAAGGTTGAGAGTGGTACGTGGGTGAACTTCTAGCTGAATTCGTTGAGTGCGTGATAGTCTTTTGGCAGAGTTATTCCCAAGCTTATATCATCAAAGCGCCCACTATCAGAAGGCATGGTAGTAAATTAGATGGAAAGGATTGGTAAGTTGTATAAGGCATGTCTTTATGAGACATCCATATCAGAGAAGGCAATCAAATTTAATATATGTTCTCTCTTATAGCCTTTGTCTACCTCCTGGAGGGGACTTTCATGGAGGCGTGCAGTAACTAAGCAGGGATTGACTCACTATCATTCTTTTGAGGGATCCTTAGGAGGATGGGATCGATAACCAACCACAATGACAAGTATCTGAAAATCTGAGCTCTGCCAAGAGTTGTATCATTTGTCTAGAAAGTGCTTCTAGCTATGGTTTTGACTACAGACAACCTCTGGCGATGTCACCATACTATGATAAACACTCGCTCCATGTACTTACGAACACGAAATAAGTCAATCATCTTATTCTGCAATGCAATTCTGCTAAGTTTGTATGGCATTCAGTGCTTTCATGGTTCCATTACATTTTATCCATTCCAAACACATTGCATAATCGAAGCTTGGAACTTGGAAGAGATGGGAAAGGGTAGGACTCTGTGGCAATTTTCTTTCATGGCAGCTCTTTGGGTATATGGAAAGAGAGGAATAGTTGGTGCATCGAAGCTCAATTGGCCAACAAGGTTTCTGTAACTACACAGGTCAGAATGTAATTGCCTTGTCAGAACAATCCTTTGAATTGCAGAGCATTCAGAATGCTACTGTTGAGCATTGTTTGTGACATCATTCAACTATAAGTCTAGCCCTTTACCTTGATGCCATTCCCCCTAATAAAGTGCTGGGTGACTCGAATGAGGTTGGCGTAGCTCAATGCAGACTCTTAGGTGCTTCTTAGAGCCAGACGGGCAGAACTTATGGCAATCCAGATCCACCTTCTTAAAGTAAGAATAAGTCGAATGAGGTTGGTGTCGCTCAATGCAGACTCTTAGGTGCTTCTTAGAGCCAGATGGGCAGAACTTATGGCAATCCAGATCCACCTTCTTAAAGTAAGACTAATAAATGTGAATCCTTTGATAGTGGAAGACAATTCAATCTGCACCATCAGGTGAGCTTCTGGGAGGTGCAGTGCTCCTTGGTGGATAGTGTATGTCACAGAGGTAGTGATGGGTCTAGCATGCTCCATCCAGTTATATCCTATAAGCATGTCCACTACTCGGTAAAGGAAGAGGCATTCTCACGAAACAAGAAGTTAAGCAGATTAATATGGTATTTTGTGATGTAGCTCCAACAGACCAACGCCTCTTTTATTTTGATGTCTTTGCCTAGGCAATAGACTTGTTCTGTCATACATCCTATATTTGTGTGTTCCGGGTGGCCTGGTTTAGTTTTCAACTGGCCAATTCTAGCTCTCTTATAGTGAATAAGTTTTATTTAAATACATTTAATCGTTAACATTCAAATAAATATATATAGGGAAATTCTAAAAAATGCCCCACTTTTTCCGCCCCTCTGGTTTTTTTTTTTTTTTTTTTTGTCACGGGGCCATGTTGAGTCAATCTAGTCTTTTCAACCCAACCCAACCCACCCACCCCCCCCCCTAGTCAGAAGCCCAAGCTTTGACGAATAGTCAAAAGCCCAAGCTTTGACACTTATCCAACTTTTCCTCACCGTTGGATTGAAATCATGAGAAAATGGTGCCTCTAAACCATTAAATTTTAGAGTCATGGATCAAAAGGACAGGATGATATTATAGACTCAAGATTTTGCATATAGGTAGGCCTCATGGATCTTTCCATCCAATAGACATCCATGATCATCATGCATCCAAGTGGGCCCAACTAGGACGGGCGTTTTCTCCTAAAAAACGCCTGACACTGTGTAGCGCTCCCCATATAAATATATATATAGATACATATATGTATAAATACATATAGGAAAATATTCATGCGCATCTATCCCTCACCATATTATGGTGAGGGCAACATAGTGGGGCCAACTTTATTATCCATCCGAACCATGCACACAAATAGGACCCCTTGAATTATATTGGATCCACTGAGTTTTCACTAATCTGATTGGATTGAACCGTTGGATCGAGGGTCAATTTTTTTTTTCTTTAATATAAAGTCGTTAAATTTGTGGGCCATGGATGAAGGCGTTAAGAGGCATGGGATTGACGCTACATTTGATATATGGGCTCATCCAAGATGTCTCTTTCCATCCCTGCCAAGTCCCATGATCAATCGAGTTCTAGGTGGGCCCTGTCAAGTTTGTCCATCACCATATGGTGAGGAATGGATGCAGATGAATGTCCCCAAATATATATATATATATATATATATGGGAAATGCTCCTATGAGAGTAACTCTCACACTACTATGAGAGTAAGAGGGGGACCCATTGGATCCATATCCAATGCCAACAGCCTAAATATGAGGTCCCCCCTCTCCCAACTCTCATATATAGTAGTGTGAGAGTTACTCTTATAGGAGCATTTCCCTACATGTATACATATATATAGGGAAATTCTCAAAACGCCCAACTTTAAAAATGCCCCTTTTTGCTCCCCTCTTCTTTCTTTTTTTTGTCATAGGGCCCATGTTGTGTCAATCAAGTCACTACCCCCCAAATGAATAGTCATAAGTCCAAGTTTGACATTCATCCAACTTTTCCTCACCGTTGGATTGAAATCATAATAAAATGATGCCTCTAAACCATTAAATGTTAGGGCCATGGATCAAAAGGTTAGTATGATCTTATGGGCTCAAGATTTTGCATATAGGTAGGCCTCATATGGATCTTTCCATCCAATAGCCTTCCATAATCATCATGCATCCCAATGGGCCAAACTAGGTGGGGCGTTTTTTTCTAAAAAATGCCCGGGCGCTGTGCGCCCCCCCCCCCCCCCCCCCACCCACAAAACACACACTCTCAAACTCAGCTAGTAAACTGTGTTGTTTCAATTTGTTGGAACCTGAGTCACTTAATGATCCAAGATAAAATCAAGCAAAAGGAAAAATCAATCCAAGTCAAAAGCAAGTTGGTTAGTTACAAAAAGAGTAACCAAGCAACTCAGTCATATAATTTAGTTTCCATGTTGCAAAACATAATAAGCATACCATAGTACTAACAAGCCTTAATGCTTTTTCGGATATTATTAGTAGTATTATGCAAAAAGAAAAAAAAGGGGGGCGGGGGGGCATAGTATACCAAAGGGCAGAACAATTATCTGCAAGATGAATGTTTGATACTAGTATGGCCTCACAGTCACATAAGATGCCAATTATTAAAGTTCCAAACCAACCATGACTATGATAATCAAGGTCATTACAAATCATTCAGTAAACAGAAAGGAATGGGTTAAAATGGTTCAAATTTACAATTACTTGTTGCAAATCCCAATTCAACCTTTCAGAGGAGCACCCAAAAACCTTCTATAAACTTTAAAAAGAAGAAAAAAAAAAAAAGAGATCGTCAAATTCACATCAAAATTTACATGAAAGATTCAACATACAGCAACAGAGTAAGCAAAAAGTCACAAGTCAGCAGTTGCATGCGAAGATCATGACATAATTGCATGAAATATTGCGGTTTAATACAACAATACTTCCCAAGTGGTAGCAAGGTGAAAAGCATGCAGAGATGCAGTTGACAATTTTTTCTTTTTAATTAAGTAAATAAATAAGGGTGTCTATCTCACCGAACAACAAAGGGAAAACTAGAACTTCAGCATTCTTACCTGAACAGATGCTGCTGCAACTATGTCAAGGATTGTATTGGTTGTGTATCTATTTGACTGCAGCCTTATGCGCCTTGGTTCAATGTCAACGGGGCTTTTAGCCCAAAAGGTGTAAATAGATGACTCAGTTACCTAATTGAGAGGATAACATAGTCAAACAAATACAGAAAATAATAGCATCAAGAATACGAAAGGAAAGTAGCCAATGCAAACTCTTATGTGAAGACAAGAAACTTACTTCCCATCTTATCACACTCTCAAGTGGGTATATTCTTAATGTTCGGTTTGTATTTGGGTCAAGCATACGAATCCCATCTAAACCAATCTGAAAAGAGGAAAAATAAACCATGAGCTCACTATAAATACCAAAAAATTAGTAAGTGATCAGTAAAATTACTGTTTATCTGATGTTACGCTTATATGAGGAATCATTGCAACCGTTGTAAACTCAATGTAGTACATTTGTATGCCATAAGTAATTGAATGTCAATGTCTCCAAGAAAACAATTCAACCCTTAAACGATGGTCCATTCATAAGATGTGGGCTGACTTTAGGAGGCTTCTTCTGTTTGCCACACCCTTTGATCTACCTGGAAAGCAAGGAACGACTGGATTCTTTAATTCCATGAAGAGTTTAGTGGATGATGTTATTCAGCTGTGAAGCCAAGGGATGGTTAATGGGCCTTTATGAGATAGGGATTTGAAAACTTCAAGCTTGCAGACTTTAATTAGGAATCATGTATGGTCTACAAGAAGTCTAAGAAGCATAGATCACTAATGTTAATGGAACAACTAGAGGCATGCCAGAGCTTGCCGTGATTAGTAATGTCCTTTGCAAGCTAATCGAAGGTAAAGATCTCTTCTCCAAAGTCGGTTAAGGATTCAAAGATCAAATCCATCCATTTTTTTAAGGTTCAGTTGACGAAGATGTGAATAGGGGGTGCTCCTCCGGATCAGGTTTGAGGTAGGGGTTGCAGGGAAGGGAGTCGTCTCACTCAATTAAGATATGAATAGGGGTTGCTCCTCCAGAACAGGTTTGACATAGGGGTTGCAGGGAAGGGAAGTCATCTCACTCAATTACAGGCTTGATCCTGGATGAGATTGGCCCAACAAGTCTAGGTGTTCACACTTCACAGTAAAAGAAGCGCTGAAGAGCAAGCTCACTGTGGAAGGTGACATTCAACAAGATTTGACGAGGTTCTTCTAAAGGGAGACTAGTCTCACTGTAAAGTAGAATACTCACATGTTACACAAGTCAATGATCTTGCTGACACTAACTAAGTGGAAAGTAGATAATAACAATTTGTATGTAAGCCTGTAATTTGTCTAACTGGTCACATACATCTACTATACTGCCTTCTCATTAGTAGTTTTTCCTCTTTTTTTGGTGAAATCTTAACTGTTGTCAATAGAAAGAGGAGGCAATTAGTTAATGAAGTTGGGTTTGTTAGATAAATAGTTTAAGCAATATTTATCATAAAAAGAACAAAAATTTATAAAAGAAAACCTAACCCTCCAAAATCTCTGGCTGCTCACGTGCAAGACTGATATTCAGTTCCACTTCAAGCTTCTGCTAGTAAATAGGAAGAGTCACACCAAGAGCAGCATGGAGTCATTTTTTGGTTATTCTTCTCTTTGAAGTCTCTATTTATATTTTTCAGAAACATATTACATTACATTGTATAGAATTGTGTTTATGTTCCCAGATTGATTATAGATTATGTGGTGCCCTAGGTGGTAAAGTGGGAATCCGATGACTGGTAATCCTGTTCTCATGCTTTCATAGGCAGTTCTTCTGCCACTATTACAGAGCATAAAAATAGGGTTTAAAATGTTTCCTAAAACAAATAGAATAACTTGATTACATTGCCTCAAACCATCAGAAAACCAATCCTTAATTCCCAGCAGAAACAAACAACAAAAAGAACAAGAAACGAACTATGCTTACAGAGAAAGTCTAAATTCCCATTCGTAATTTTAAAAAAATAAAATAAATAACTCTCCTTCAACATACTGAAGAGATTAATTGCATATGCTTGCATGCTTAACAGATCAGAACATCATGAATATTCCCATTATGCAATGAGTTGGCATTTTGAAGGAAGTAAAGGTATGCACTTTGAATGAATTCTCAGCAGGTGTTAAACTGATTTCCACCCATCTGCAACAATTTGGAATCTTGTAATGCTGGAAACAATGATGCGACCAATGACTCAAAACACGACTTGAATTTCAGAAAAAAAATATATATTGAATAAAAAGATGTGGAAATGGATTGTGTAACAATGAATTTGAGCACTAATGTATCATACAGTTTGAATTTTGATTACTTTTGAAAGAAACAATAACAGTCAGACAGGCATATGATCTAACGCATTGAGATGTATATAAAAGTAAAACATTTTTTTTATATCAACAAACATAACTGATGAAAATCGAAGTGTGGGGCTTTTGAAATCAGACCTGGCAAAGCACATCCATAGTCTGCCCGGCACCTTCAGGAAGGAGCTTGACCCGGAACTTCTGCACTCCATTTTTCACATCCTGCTGTGCCTCCATCTTCGGCGAAGCCCTCACAATCTTCCCCGACCCCACCTTCTCCTCCTCAAAACCAATCGACCTCCCATAATCATCAAAACGAGCAGATGAAGCCGACTTAAAACCCCCAATCCCCCTTGCTCCATAAGGCTCGTCCTTCCCTCCATCATAAGCATAAACCCCCTCTTCAAATCCACCCCCATGAGGCCTTCCCTGATCGAATTGCCTCCCGCCCATCTCGTAAAACCCCGTCTGAAGATCGGGGGCGGTCTGCCCAAGCCCATATCGGCCAGAATTTGAACTGGGGTACCCAAATTCACCGCCGTCGCTGGGGTTTTCATAGGCGGGCGGGGCATAAGAGTGGGGATAAGTCGCCGAGTACGCCGAATCAGTATTGGGGTTAGGGCTAGGGCTAGGGTTTGCAGAGAGAGAAGAGGGATCGTAGTGATAATAAGGGGGTTGTTGTTGGAGATGGGGGTAGGGCTGGTTATAGGAAGGAGCTGTTGGGGGGACAGGATCGGAATTCTGCGAATAGTGAGGGTAGGGAGAGGAATAGGTAGATGGTGTGTAATCAGATGAAGAGTAATTGGAGAAGGGAGGAGCAGAGGCGTGTGATTGGAGAAAAGGATCACTAGGGTTAGGGTTAGGGTTTGGATTTGGGTTTTGAAGGTGGGGAGGAGGAGGATGATTGTAATTGTAGTAAGAAGTGGTGTAATCGCTGCCAGGTTGCATTCTTTCTTCTTCTTCTAGATCTTCTTCTGGATTGTGTGCGGAGAGGGAGAGAGAGATTGAATTTTTAGGGTTTTGGAAGGTGTGAGTGAGAGAGAAAGATTGAATTTTTAGGGTTTTGGAAGGATTGGAAAGGGTATTGTGAATTGAGATTAGTCGACCAAGGAAGGGAAGGAGAGGAAAAAGCTACGAAAATGGCGGTTGCTTTCTTTCTCCTGCGGTTGGGATATATATAGATGTATATATAGTACTCTGGCGGAGTACGCGAATTTGCTACGCGTGCACGACAGCAGCTACAGTAAACGCGGATGATTGGGGATAGATGAGTGGGCTTTGGTCGAGTAGGCCCAGATGTGTTAGCCTGCACATAATTTCATTTTTAGGGTGCTGGGGCTTGCTTTTCAAGTGTGATAAAGTGTTTTCAAATTCACATCAACATTTTTCGCCAGTATGAGATAATTGAATAGAACAAAATGAATTGAATAGAACAAAATGGATTGATGGAACTCAAAGTAAGAGATGGTTGTAAAAACCCTAGAAAATCAAACCTATTTTGGCAACTCTACGAATAGAGTCAAGTGAAGTAAAGTTGATTTTAAAGAAATAATAAAATATAAGTTGTTTATGGTGTTATTTTGTTTTTAGTTGTTTATTATGAAATCTTTTTTATTTTTTATACGGAAATATAGAATTTTTTTATTTTTCAATGGATAAATGTGGTAGCTTTTTAACGCTTTTTTTTTAAGAAGATTGACCGAGTTTTGAACTAAAGTGACCAAAAGTGCCATTGATGGTCACTTTATTGGGAAAAATGAATTTGATGTCTGCGGGTAACTTGCTTCCTGGGTCCTGGCTATATTCCATTTGGTTTATTTAGTTCAGTTCATTCGATCCACTTCAGCTCCATCTAGTTCATTTGCAATTATCATTTGCAATTATCTTCATTCAGTCCACAGTTTCTAAACAAAAAAACCCACAAAGTCCATGGACTTTTAGCATGGACTTTAATAAACCCAGGAAAGACCAGAGCATCAAAGAAAATGCAACTTCTTATTAGATTAGCGAGTCAACATAACTGTTCAATGTACTTGAATGAATGGAGAGTGGACTAGAAGACAAGAATGTATGAAAAGAACTCAACAAAATGAAGGAAAAATTGCAGCTCTAGTGGGGTCTCCCATAAAACCAGAGAGGATCCTGGCTCATAATCAGGGGCGGACGCAAAAATGAAACTAGAGGGGGCCAAACAAAATTATTAAAATAAATTTTTAACAATTTAGTGGTCAAAATAAAAAAATTACAAAAAGTTTAACGGTAAAAAATAATTTTTTGAAAACTTAAGGGGGCCATGGCTCCCCTAGGCCTACATGTAAGTCCGCCCTACTCATAATATAATGGCAATATGATGAGGGGTCGTACTCTGTTTGAATAATAATTTATAAATTTTCATAAAGAAAAATAATTTATTTTGATAACAACTTCAAAGATGTGAACTCTGAACTTCCATTTCTTAGAGATGTTGGAGGAAGAAGATCTCTGCCGTTGGATTCGATGGATCTCAACATCTCTCACACACAAAAAAAAATTGAAATAGAAGATATGAAGGGGGAGAGGAAGAAGGAAGACATGATAAAAACGCAATTGACGGCGGCCGGCCGAGATCAAGCGTGATCATCAGCATAGATGGGTTAATTCCATTTGAGAAGAGAAAAAGATGAGAAGTAATAGAGATGGGAAACTTAAAACGGCAATTTTTGGGCAACATCTTTAGTTGCAATGCAATATTAAATCGCCATAAAAGGCAACACATGCAGTAGAAAATTTTGCGGGTAAAAGTAAAACACTTCATCAATCAATGACGAAAATAAAAAGTTGTCATCAAAATTCCAGGCCATTAGTGGTGTAAATTTAAAACTCACTAATAAATATATTTCCCTCCAAAATGACCTTTAGCTGTCGCATAAGAGTTGCTAGTTGTCACTAAATGTGGCCATTATAATTCCTTTAGTGGCGAAATTAAGTTTTGCAACTAAATGTGAGTTTTTAATGGCAAACAATATTTTATAGCTAAAAATTCCGCTATTAAAAGCCAACTTTCCCATGGTATATTTTTAGTGGCAATATATAGTCGCTGCAAAAAATAGGCCACACAACGGCAAAAAACAAATTGTGGCTGAAAATAAAACATCTAAGTAATTGACGACGGAGCTAAAAAGTTCCTACTAAAATCCTAGACCATTGGTGGCGAAAAAATAAAACTCATCACTAAATCTCTTTTCCTCTAAAATTCCATAGCATAAAAAATTCCCGTAGTAGAATTAGCAGCAAACTTTACCCGTGATATATGAGTTGACACTAAATGTAGGCACTATAATATCTTGAGCGGAGACATAAGATTTTCACAATTAGAAATGATTTTTTAGTGGCAAAAATTAATGTGCGCCTAAAAAAGTCACCGATTAAAGCCAACTTTCTTATAGCAGCGAAAAAGGGGTCATCAAGGGTTTTTTAATTGGAATTAAATGTACACATTACAGTAGATCAAGAGATGCGTACGGATAAAGTAAAAAATAGCAAGGAGACAAATTTTTTGGGCAAGAGGCCCTTTGATGTGTGGATATCAACTATTTGGTCTATTCGGCATTTTTGAGGTATTTAAAGATTTTTTTTACACCATATATATATATATGCTCCTATGAGAGATATCTCCTACCTTATATGAGAGATTGAGTGGACGCTCTCACATCCATATTCAATGCCAACAACTTAAATTTGAGGGCCCCACCCTGTCTCTCATAGTAAGGTAAGAAGTGCTCTCATTAAATATCTCTCATATACATATATAAGAATATTCATGTGCATCTATCCCTCGCCCTATGGTGAGGGGACACTTCTATAATTGAAAATTTTCATGTGTAAAAATAGGAAAAATACTATTTCGTCATATGCATAAAAGGAATATGCATGTGCAAAAATTGATGGATGCACATGAGTGTCCCCCGTATATATATATATATATATACATATATATATGTATATTATAAGTGTTTCTTTCTATTAATAAACAGAAATATCATTTGAGTGGTAACCTTTATACCAGCATATGGGACTTCATATGATCAACCAAACCCCTTCACACTTAAGAACCCCATGTATTAACACTCACCCTAATTTGATACTAACTTGAACTATGCTCGTTAGATTGAATTTTATAAAATTGTGTAGCCTAAAAGATCATATTGGAGTTGTGACAAAAAGGTTTACGTCGACTCTTAGCCTATTTGATGCACTCTCTACCTTTCTCTGGGTTTGGGATCATAGGGCTAACCCAATAGAGTTGGGACAAGCCTTTAATGACGATTATTTACTTCATAAATTATTTAACTCTAATACCCTAAAATCGGTGATTTTGATGTCTAATTGAGATAGTTTTTGCCAAAGTCATATTTAGAATAAGGCATTTTTATCATACTATCATCCCATAATTGACAGTCATGCAAGTTACCGCATAAAGTTATATTCTGATTAGACCATTCACACATAAGACTATGCAGGCCAGGCTTGTGTGGGATGTACCTGAGGCCATACAATCATGAGAGGTGGGGAAGTAGGGATAGGAAAACACCTTAATGAGATCTTAGCATGTTTATGTTATTTATTAGTAAAGTAAGATAAAGTAAATGTCAAATTAGTATGAAAGGAAATTGTTAGGTAAATATGAATAAAGTAAAAATGCATTTGTTTTCCTTGAGGCAAAGTAATATGAAGTGAGATGAGAACGTGATAAGGAGGGGCGGAACCACATTGAAGGGGGGGGGGGGGGGGGGCGCATTTTGGTGCTTTAAAAGGGTTTTCCAAAGGCGGCACCCCCCGGGCTTTGGAAAACCCTATTAAAGCACCAAAATGGTCCCCCCAGGTTTTTGGATTTTATTTCAAAGTTAAAACCCATCCCACCCCCACCCCTTGTAACTTTCGAAAAACTCTCCAGACTCCAGTCTCATGTCCTAACCCTCTTTGGCTCTTCCTTCTTCGTTTTGTTCTTCTCCTCTTTTTCTCCTTTAATCTCTCATCTTCAGTGTTTAAAATTTTGCACGGCGTATTCTCTATGTCCAGCATTTTCAAGGAACCAAGAATCAAGATCCTCTGTATTTGAAGAATAACGATTATCAGTTGTGCCCTCGGTATTGGGTACGTGATTTCTTCATCATCTCAACATCTTTTTTATGTTCGAATGTGCAACAAATAGCAATGTTGTTGGTTACAATTGAAAAAAAATGTAGATTTTGATGTCATTGATGTTTGTAAGATTGTTATTTGATTGTGCAGCATTTTATTCTGGTTTTAGGGATGTTTTTCTTTTATTTATTTATTTTTGTTTTTGATTCTGATGCACTGTTCTTGTGTATATATATTTTTTTGTTTTTTTATTCTGATGCACTGAAAACAAATTAGATTATGTTGTCATTGATGCTTGTCTTCTCTCTCTCTCTCTCTCTCTCTCTCTCTCTCTCTCTTTTGTTTTTTATTCTGATGCACGGGTAGAGATGATCTTTGCACAAGGAGGAGAAGTAAGAAGTTAAAAACCACAGGTCCACAACCACTTCCCGTAAGGGAACTCAACTGATGATCTTTGCAAGTTAGATGACAAGAAAAAGTATAGATTTTGTCAAATGGAGAAAGATGGAGAAATTGAAGGGAAATAAATATATTTATATATCTATATATACCCACGCACATCTTGTATGTATGTATGTATACTTGTATAGCAGGGGAGAAAATAGCTTCTAATTCATATTTGGTGTTTGCAAAATATGTGGGTGTGCATCTCAATATTCAAAGTAGACAAAGGAAACTACAGTTTGGGTATTGTGATATGTGAGAAAGTAATGCTAGTGGCACATCTTGCAAGGGAGTCTTCTTTTGCAGTAAGAAGTAAGAGAATTATAAAACAAAATAAAACTTTGTTGATGTTCACAAAAGAATCACTCTCTGCTTGAGTTTTTACCTCATGAGTTTTTACCCCTATGTCCATTTTGGGTGCAAAGTAAAGTGAAAAAACTCTAACCACTATAACCCCAAAATCACAGTGACCAAGCATGTATCATGTATGTAAAAGAGATATTCTTAAATATCGTGTGTTTATCGAGTTGTTTGATGAAGGGTTCATATTTTGAGACAATGAATACTTTTTATTTGATTATGGATATATAATAAATATGATTTTTATTTAATTTGCATATGGGAAAGTCATCTACAGTTGAAGGATTTTTTAAAAGAAAAAATCCTCAAAACTCAGAAGCCAATGCATCATTGTCGACCTCTAACGTTGAGACTCCAATTTTTGAAGATCGTCCCACAAAATCGCAAAGAACTGAAACAACCAAGTTGATATTAGCTCATTAGAGCGTGATCCAGGATTGCATCCACATATATGGGAATATGATATTAATCAGCGTGATGAAATTCGATGGAAGTACATTAAAGTTGGTCCATACCAACCTATGCTTTCAAAGTATCCGAAATCTAGATGAACAACTCATCTTTGTAGCTTTCAACCTTCGTGGTTCAAGCTATTTCCTTCATGGTTGGAATATTCTTCAGAGAAAGATGCTATTTTTTATCTACCATGCTATCTTTTTAATAAGCAAACTGGACTTGCTTCGCAAAATGCATTCACTCTTACTGGATTTAAGAATTGGAAGAAAGTTAAAGATGGCAAATATTGTGCTTTGTTGAGTCATGTGGGGAAGGATCCTAACTCTCCTCATAAAGTTGATGAGAGATCATGTGAGGACTTGATAAATCAATCTCAACACATACAGAAAGTACTTAACAAATTCACTTTGGAAGAAATTGCAAACAATCGACTACGGCTTACGGCTTCAATTGATGCAGTCCGATGGCTTGCATTTTAAGGTTGTGCTTTTAGAGGTCATGATGAAAGTCATTGTTCAATCAATCGTGTAAATTATATTGAAATGTTGAATTTGTTGAGTTCTTATAATGAGAAAGTTGCAGGAGTTGTGTTAGATAAAGCTCAAAAAGATGTTTCTTACACATCACCAATGATCCAAAAAGAAATTCTAAATGTTTTTTTCAACCAAAGTGAAGAAGATAATTCGTGAAAAAATTGGTGATGCAAAATTTTGTATAATTGTTGATGAAACTCGTGATGAGTCAAAGAATGAGCAAATGACTATAGTTTTGAGATTCGTTGACAAAGATGGCTTTGTGCGATAGCGTTTTTTTGAGCTTGTTCATGTCTCCAACACTGCAACATTGACCTTAAAAAATGAGATATATGCTGTATTGTCTTATCATAATCTAGATATTCAAAATATTTGAGGGCAGGGATACGATGGTGCAAGCAATATGCGGGGTGAGTGGAATGGATTACAAGCTTTGATTTTGAATGATTGTCCATATGCTTACTTATCCATTGTCTAGCACATCACTTGCAATTGGTGTTAGTTGTAGCATCAAAAGAAGTTATTCCAATTTATCAAATTTTTACTAAATTGACTTCTATTGTCAATATTGTTGGCATTTCATGCAAGCGTAGTGATGAGTTAAAAGTTGCTCAAGCTGCTGAAATTGCACATTTGACTGCCATTGATGAGCTCGAGAGTGGGAGAGGACTTAATCAGACTGATTATTTACAACGGGCAGGAGATACTCGTTAGAGTTCTCACTTGAAATCAGTTTCTAACTTGATAAAGATGTTTAGTTCAACATGTACAGTTCTAATTAACATCATTGAGGATGGAACTACTTATTCTCAATGAGGAGATGCAAACTCAGCTTATGTGGCAATGGCTTCATTTGAATTTGTCTTCATCTTACATCTCATGAAAGAAATCATGGAGATCACTGAATTATTTTGTCAAGCTTTGCAATGTCAATCTTAAGACATCTTAAATGCCATGCATCTTGTTTCATCTACTAAAGCACTTATTCAAAAATTGAGAGATGTTGGGTGAGATGCTTTACTTACCAAAGTGAAATCATTTTGTGAGGCACGCAATATAGATGTCCCAAATATGAATGCTTGTTATGTTGCAAGACAAGGTTGAGCCCACCATCAACATGATGAGTTTACAATTGAGCATCATTATTGAACAGAAATTTTTTATGCTACAATTGATTCTCAATTACAATAATTAAATGATCGGTTTAGTGAGCATGCAGTAGAGTTGCTTATTCTTAGATCAGCTTTGGATCCTCGAAATGCATGTGAATCTTTTAGAGGCGATGATATTTGCAAGTTGGCAGACAGTTTTTATCCTCGAGACTTCACAGAAAATGAGAAAATGCAATTAAGAATGCAACTTCACCATTATGAGTATAATGTAGTTCGACATTCGGACTTTAAAAAATTGTCAACTATTTATGATATGTGTCAATGGTTGGTAAAGACTAGAAGATCAACAGTCTACCAACTTGTTTTTAGAGTGATTAAACTTGTGCTTGCTCTTTCAGTTTCTACTGCAACTACTAAACGATCATTTTCAGCCATGAATATTGTCAAAATTAGGCTTTGCAGCAAAATGGAGGATGATTTTATCTCTGACTCTTTGATTGTGTACATTGAAAAAGAAATTGTTGAGAAGCTTAGCGCATAATCAATCATAGACGATTTCCGAGATTTGAAAGAATGTTGAGTTCTATTTTGATAGATGATTGAGTTGAAATGTACTAAGAAACAATTATTTCACGACTTTTCTTTGCTTATATTTTGTTAAGGCTGAATAGATACTGGTTTCAATTTTCATGTAAAATTTAGTCTTGAATTGTAATATATTTTTCATGTTTGAACTTACAACTATGTCCAAATAGACACTATTTTCAATTTTCATGTAAAATGTAGTATTGAATCGTAGTATATTTTTCATGCTTGAATTTACAACCATGTCGAAAGAAAACTTTAAAATATGATAGTTATAATAATTGGTGAAATAAAAATTTATTCAAGTTTTGCCCGCCCCCCCCGCCCCCAAGATGAAATCCTGGCTCCGCCCCTGGTGATAAGTCAATAAGTATAAAGTAAGCACTTGTGTTTTATGAGGTAAATTTTTTTTTGCATGGGCTAGTAAAAGAAAAGTACAATTTCTTAGTGGGTAAGTTATTTCTCTCACGACCAATCAAATGTGGTAAAGTAAGGTTTTTGGCATCTAAAATTACGTCACAACTTCAAAAACAAACATGCCTAATACTGAAGTTCAGTGATTTTTTTATTCTTTTCTCCATTTGACTAATGTTTAAGAGAGATATCTTAACTTGGAGACCCGACCCATTCTCTCAGCATGTCTGCAGTACAAAGTTCCAACACCACTCAACCATATTGAAAAGAGACGGTCTTAGTCTTTGCTATTCTTTTTAAATTTAAATCCAACGGAAATAGGGCTTAATGTATCAAATTAATTAGGATCATGACAATTTAAAGGAAATGGGTGTGTTAGCATAGACAGGATGCTGAACATTAGTGAGGCTACGTGGCCCAAAGCAGGAGTCCATCCTCATGAGGTTATGACTTGGAGAAATTTTAAAGTTAGAGAAGTGAAACCCAAAATTGAGGTCCAGATTTATCGTAAGTCTGAATTGCTCAACACGAGAGCTCTCACCTTATGTTGGACAATCCATGAATTTCACTGCATCAGCAGTTGCTCTCATGGTAAGATTTACAATGATAAGATAAATTTGTGCATTTATCAAACAATCAATCTTACAGTGCACCAACTCATGTTGCTTTGAAATTTGGAGACTTGCAACTCAAGATTCTTCTATAGTCCCCTTAGATGATATGGATTAAAATGTACACCAAAATGCACCAAAACCATGCATATGACCATCCCTGTTCCCAGTTCCCAGTTCCCAGTTCCCACCACGGGGTTGGTCACTGGTCATTCATGCAGTGGGGCCCAACCGTGTTGTTTGTTTTTACAAGAGTGTATTTTTAATTAAAAGCAGTGTCCCATCAGAGTGGGACAGGCTATGACCATCTCATGTTTAACCCAACAGCAACTGCTGCACTCAACAGATTTTTAATGGTCACCCCAAGGGAATCATGATCTTGGTACAGCAACACATGCACACCTCCATATGCAGAAATCCTCCTGCTTCCCATTTGAAAAGTCCCTCGACACGGGTATCAACTATACATTCATTAAATAGGACGTGGAGAAAACGTTGCTCTCTTTATATTTTACCAGTCAATGTTTGAGTTGTTCATGCACAGTTGTTCGTGACAGAAAGCAAGCTCCAAAAAGATCCAGTTACAGTACAGACTACAGACTACAGAGGCTATTGAGATTTGAGACTGTTTGGACTTTGGAAACGATAATAAGAAACTGGCCCTACAAGTTCTGAAAAATCTGATACAGAATCAGAAAAAATCAAGAACTACATTGTCAGCTAAAGATTGCAGGGTAGG
Source organism: Cinnamomum chago (assembly GCA_038049695.1). NCBI lineage: Eukaryota > Viridiplantae > Streptophyta > Magnoliopsida > Laurales > Lauraceae > Cinnamomum > Cinnamomum chago. The sequence goes on from CP142453.1 coordinate 17,822,046, forward strand.
AGTAAATAGAAAAGGCCAAAGGAAACAGAACAAAAGGACAGGAGAAGTTGAAATATATAAGACAGTTTGATGCATGATTATATATGAAAAATGGAAAGCATGAAAAATGTTTCTCTAAATATTCACCTTTTTTTCATTAGCTGGAAATAAAGATTTTCAAAACAAAATTTGCATCTTCAATGTCTAATGAGAAAGTGCAAAGGAGAGATGAGAAGAGGAGAAACATAAATTTTACACAGATTTTGAGTAACATGAAAAATGTAAAAAATAGAAATAGCCAAACAAAGCAATTATGCTATGTATGTGTGGGTAAAAATCAACATCATCTCTGTATTCTAAAAATAGAGTATATCAAATTTTTTTTTTGGGGGGTAAAACAATAGAGTATATCTTGAAAACAGAAAATAACAAAATGAGATGCTACATAGACACCTTTTTCACACATACCACAAATTTCCTGATTTGCTACATGTACAGGTACCACCTTCATACCATTTTAACACAAAAAGATAAAGTGAAAAAAAAAAAAGTTTCAGAGAAAAGCCCAAAACCCAAAAATAAAAACAAAAACAAAAGATAATGAAAGTTAGTATTCAGAAGAAAGGGATAATGAATTGAAAAGGGCTTCTCTCTCTTGAAGAATTTGATCATTGAAATGGATTTTATTATTTTATTGTTTCAGGACATGTAAACCTCCATGCTAGCCATCTTTACAGATTTACAAACAGGACAGGAATCCAGCAGAGCCTCACACGCTTCACAGGAACAGAGATGCCTACATGGGAGGATTAAAACACACGAAACTCGAGAATTGCAGGCTTTGCAAGCTATCTTCTCTCTTTCTTCAGATGGATTGGTGGATGGAGAAAGGTCACAACGTGACTCTGCATCTTGGGCTGGCGTGGAAGATGAGCAGACATTCTCTCTCATCACTTGTTCTATCTTGGTTTTCAATGAAAGCACCATGGCCTCCTTCTCTGTGGCTATTCTCTGCCATGTTTGGATCTCCATTTCCATTCTCTTCAAGCAGAATTCCAACTCGGCTTTCTTTCTGCTCTGTTTTGCAATGTCCTCCTCTTTCTGTCCAAGTAAAAAGAGTGTCTTTGCTTCCAGTGTTTTTATCAGCAGTGCTATCTGTTGCTTCCTCTTCTCTTGTATAGTCATCCTCAATCTCTCATTCTGCACAATAACACATCAAAACAAAGTTAGGCAAAAAGAACCCAGAAATGATTACAAATATCTACAATGATAAACTGTTAGAATTACTCAATAAAATCGAAAACAATGAAAAATCTGTTAGAACCCAATTGAGATTATCAACTTTTTCACATGGATTGTAAGAACCCAGATGAAATTTAACAATGATAAAGCTTTTAGCATTACTCAATAGAATGCAAAACAAAGAAAAGAAAAGCTGGTCAGAAGTTAGAACCCCATAGGGATTTTCATCTTTTTCAATAAATTATGAAAACCCAAATGAAATTTTGGTGGTATTACCTGTAAAACAATGAACTCATCCATATCATTTCTCTGTTTTTCGATCTGGGAGACAAGAAAATGAGAAAATGCCGTGGAAGCAAGATCATCAGATGAAGAAAGTTGACTATTTATAATAAATCTCTGATTTCTTTGCTGTGGTATGATTGTTGAAGGTTGAATGTCAATGAATCCTCCCATCTCCTGTGAATAAGCCAAAGGAAAACACAGATTCTCATCCAGATATTGTTGTGCTTGAACAGCCATATTTGCAGAAATCTCTTCCTTCCAGGACCCAGAAACAAACCCAAAGCTCTTTATCTTTCCTTTTTCACAAAGGAAAGTAGGAAACCACTAAGAAGAAGAAGAGTATGGTTGGGTCAGAAGAACCGCATGATAACTGCATGCATATGTGTGTCCTTGAAACCAGTTCCATTGAGGCCTGATTCTCACTTAAATACAAGTCATGTGTTGTCTGCATTGCTATTATTGTCCACATGTATCACTAATCTATGAATAAAGAATATAAATGGAAGACAAGAGGAGTACTCGTAGGAATGACTTTGTTTTCAAACTAGCATCTGTCGTGGGGGTTGGGACCATCTTTTGGGTTAGGTTTTTGGTTGGAGTCCTCGCTCCAACTCAAATAATAAAGTGGTGGTGGTTGGTTTCAGTCCATTCTTTTGATGGCATTGTAATATTCAAGTCAACTGAAATTGGATGTGCCATTTAAAGGTTTTTGAGTTAGCCATTCTAATCCTCAAGTTGGATTTGATTAGTAAACACACTTTCTACTAAATTAAATCAGATGAGATGATCCTAATCTTTAGTTTAAGTTAAATCATATGATAGGAACCAACCCAGAGGAGTATGGTTTTGGGTGGTTTACAGGCGTAGGGGTGAATTGTCCTCTCACGTTCTATGCTTTTTTTCTTTTGAAAGATGACTTGAGAGTTGAGATTCTCAGCTCTCACGAGTATTCAAAGGGGAGAGGAAGTAAATGGAGTGGGCCGTGGGAGGTACATGCAGATTTTGTGACAAAGCAATCGGTCAGAGATATCAGATTCGTTGGAGGAATTCAATTCAATGGGAGAAACGATGGAAAGGAGTGATTGAATTGAATACATCAAACAAACACCTCCCTTTCCCTCTGCCATCTCTTTTTCTCTCTCTTTCCATGCGGTGGGTGCTGGGTAGTGTGGCATGTATGCCTACCATGTATGCATATGAGAGAGAGAGAGAGAGAGAGAGAGTCAGCTGAGGGTGTCAGTTGAGTTATTGGGATTGGGCAGATGACCAGATGCGAGGGGTTGGGTCTTCATACTTTCTGTTTTTTTTTTAACAGGAAACAGGCAGAATACCAGGAGGCAGAAAAAGAGGGAGAGAGAGTAGACATGCTCGTGCAACAGTGGGATAATAAAGAGAGTGGGGCACACTGATCCATGAATGGATAGATTCCACCAAATCAAGACATTTCATTAGGTAGGCTGACAGCTGACTGCTATATACCTCAACTGAGGGAATCATATCAAAACGCTTAGCCAAGGGGTTCACCTCTGGAAAAAGGGAAATTGAAATTGGAAAATTTGTATTTTGTTCTTTTTTTTTTCTAATACATTGAGTTTTGCATTTTGGCAATACTCTTTTTTTTTTACTTTAGATTCAGATAGATAATTGGGGGTGCTTTAGGCTATTTGGAAAAGTTTACATTGACGTCTAATTAGATAAGTCTTAATAAACTTTTAATCTCTTTTTAAATAAATGTGAATGTCGGAAGCAGTGGAACGCTCTTGACTTTTATTTAACAAGTTTGTCCATATAATTTTTACGATATGTTTGTGTCATGTCTACAAAATAGAGGCCCGTGCACTTTGGCTTTCCCATAGAAAAGTCCATCTTTTCTATATCCGGGCCAAAAGGTCTTTTTTTTTTCATGTAGTTTCTTAGAAAATCAAGCAAAAAATGTCATCTTTCCTTGTGAAAATTTGTGCAGGCCAAACAACAGAAAATAAAAGTGTTTTTCTACTTCTTTTCTATAGAAAATGCGTTGCACAAATATGCTCTTATAACTTTAATTACTCTAATTGGAATGAAACACGTCAATAGATCGATTGAAATATATAAAACATGTACTGATTTTTTCTCCTATGAGAATGTTGATGTGTGGATTTAATCTCTAATGTGGATGTCAAAGAGGTGGGGAGGGGGATTTAAAAATTAGAACCCCCTCCTCCCCCACTCCCAAGATAAAAATGAAAAATAAAAACAAAAGCACTTATTGTGGAGAAATTTCCCTGTAAAATAGAAGCACTGAGTCCACTCTAGTTTTTTTTTTTTTTTTTAAATAGAAGTACCATTAAACCAACAAAAACAACCCAAACAAAAATCCTGGGATTGAGGGGGAGCAACCATGCCCCAAATCCAATTCTGAATAGAATCATTCCAACAATTTTTTTTGCCAATATTGCAATAATAGTCATTAGCCAAAAAATGAGGAGCCTCAGCATTACTCCTAGCAACAGATCTAACCTCAACACAGAAGAGAATGAATCACTTAAATAAGAGATTGAGAAATACTTAAATGTTTAATGTCCATAATAATAGGATTGGCAGCCCCAATTTCATTTTCCATTTAATCCATCAACAACCTCTTTAGCATCCGTCAAAAGGATGATTTTGACAATACCTTTTCCAAGAGGATGATCGGCGCTTCAGCTTCTTTAGATGAGCAAAATAATATGATTTTTTTTTTTGCTATTGGAGGGTTCCCACCTCTTTGAGTTGTCTAATACCTCTGGACCCAGAGGAAAGCCGAGTAAATTCCCATGTAGCCCCAGCAAAATAATATGGTATTTTATCCTTTAACTTAGTTTTTAATTAAACAATACCTCTCATACCTCGAGTCGATAATCTTAAGATTTCTTCATTTTAACCCTGGTTTCCACAAAGCTTTTGCCACTTTGCAATGGCTTCAGCATACGCTTAGATAATGAATTATGATATTCAATATCCACAAATGGCAGACTCTATGAAGAAGCAATTTAGCTTGAGATTTGACCAAAGACCCTCTTCATTAACTTATTTATTAAACATCCAATCAACAGTCACCAATGGAATCGAATCATGATCAAGATCATCTTATAACCACAGTTTTTGGCATCCACAGCATGACCCACAAATCAAGCTGTTTGTCATGTTGCCATGCATGATGTGCCATGTGTCCTGTGAGTGTTTTGTCTAGTGAAAGACCAACATATATAGGAACTTGTTACCTGTCTCAGTTACTGTGATATCATATAACCACAAATCCACAATCAAACACCTCTTAACATATTATAGCTAGGGACAACAAAAGAAACAAACAAAGTGCAGTGAGACAAATGAGTTTTTTGGCATTTTCTTTGCTTTTCAATCTTATCGGAGGAGAATAACAGATGAGGTGTTTTCTGTATAGAAAAGCACATATGGTGGATGGAGTTTGGTTATGTGCAGCATCCAAGTGCAGTAGGTGCCATGTGAAATGGTCTTTTATATGCAAACCATAAACCCATGTGAAGTGTCTTAGAATCCTAGCCTTTTTCTTGAAAAGATTGTTGGTGTTTTCTTAGCTTACTGCCATTTGCTTGCGTAAGAACAGCCACTAGCCAGCTTGCTTTTCTTAAGAAAACAAACAAAATGCCATTTGACTTGTCCTAGTTTCCAAGATGCCCTTTCTAAATGCTTCTATTTGTATTCAATACCATTATACCAGCACACATGAACCAAAACCCTCTTAATGAAAATTTGAGATACTCTTTTAAAGGGGGACCATCCATTATCAAGCTTCAGATAAGTCCTATTGGCCAACTTCATTAATGGGTCCAACTATGAAATTTAGATTGCTCAAAATCATGATTTACATCCATATCATGGCCTTGGATTAGTTTTACATCGATTGAAGCTCGGTCATTCACTTAATTAATTAATGTTAAAACTCTTGTCAAGTCCATTCCAACATTACTTAAAACTACAAGCATTTTACCCCCTCAGCATCCATAAACAAAAGTAGGAAAAAAGAGAGAGAAAGGAGTGGATGAGAGTGTATAACCAATTGGTCTGGGTCCACTACTAGACACTATTATTAGCAAAGATAAAGATGCTGAACCATGAACACTGGTTAGAATATACAGAAAAGTGTAGGTTTTAACAGAGGGGAAGCCCAAGTACAATTGGATTTTCTCTATCTGGTTAAAAACATAAAAAGTGCAATTGGATTAGTAACGGAAAATGGACAGGTAGATCAATATGGATAGGAATTGAGTAAATGACAACAATTGCCTGTTTCATAATAGCATTAGGTTTACTAAACAGCTAAAAACTGTTTGAAAGACACCCAAGAAATTTAGGGTCATTTTTTGATGATATAAATTCATCCCATCCATTTTTTGATGTTACGCCAAAATTAGGCATTGTTTCCGGGGATGTCAATGGGTCATGTCAGGTTTGAATTTCGGAAGACTGAGTCCTACCCATTTGACGTGTCCATCGCACCATTTGCTATCCAAACCTGCTCCTTAACTGGTGTAACCACTGAAGGCTGGTTAATGGGAATAACTTTATTTTTCTTCTATTAAACGACAAACAAATAAGCCTGTATGGGTGCGATGAGAGGAATCCGTCCCTTCTTCAATTATTTGATACAACGTGTTTTCTTCATAAAATAAGTTAAAATTGAACTAATTATTGTTGATAGAGTGGATAAAAATGAACTAATTATTGTTGATAGAGTGGATTTGGATTTTCTATATGAGGGGCAGGAGGCCCTTTTTGAAAATCAATGAAAACTTCAGGATCTGTTTGAACACTCCCATTACTTAAAGATATTTAGACCACACTCCTCATTTGAAACCCTAGCATTTTGGGCGGGAGAGAAAGGGAGGGAGCCTTGGAGAAGTCGAGGGTTAGGGCGGGAAACTCAGGAGTAAAGGCGGCAGCAGCAGCAAGCGAGAGGGAGGATTTGGGCGGGAAATCGAGAGAACAGGCAGCAGCAAGAACAAGAAAGAGATTTGGAGATGGAAGGTGAAGTAGAGGAGTTGAGCGTAGTAGAAGAAGAATACAAGGTTTGGAAGAAAAACACCCCTTTCCTCTACGATCTCGTCATCTCCCGCGCTCTTGAATGGCCTTCCCTCACCATCCAATGGCTCCCCACAGTCCAATCTTCCCCATCTTTCTCCGTCCACAAGCTCATCATGGGCACCCAAACCAACGAAGGCGCCCCCAACTTCCTCATGCTTGCCGACGCCTACCTCCCACTACCCGGCGCCGCAGAATCCGAGCCTTCAGCGCTTCCTAAGGTCACCCACTTTTTTTCCTTACCTTTTCCAGTTAAATTTCGTTTTTGGGATTTGTTTTCCAGTGAGTTTACATTCTAAATTCTACACTGGATTGAAATTTGATGAAGAGTACCGAACATTTTGATAGATAATTATCAGATTCTTTATTAGGAGTGCATTTGGATCTAACCCAAATCAGGAATTGTTTGAATTTGGTGGAATGCTGTTCTTTTCTCCCCCTTTTTTAGCCCCAAGACTTCTTGGGTCCTTAATTAAGAGTGTTTTTTTTTTTTTTGGATGCAGCCCAAATCAGGGATTGAATTTAAAACAATGAAAAGACATCTTGACTTCAGTAACTGCATCTCATGTTATGGTTTTCTTGCTGGAGAATGTAAAAGTTCTTAGTCTAGGGGGAAAAAATAGGCCGTGTTTCCACCAATTTAGGAGGATGAGTAGATTGCATAAAGTGCGGAATTACTTTTAAAGGATAATGAGGCTTAGAGACGCTTGAGCTGGTGAATTTCAAGGTACTTGTTATGTCCTGAGAGAGCCTATCGCCAAAAAAAGTGTGAACATTCTCTTGATGATTTTGTGGGCTCTCGGATGGTCGCCGGAGGCATATTTCATATCTGTTAGAGGTGAAAAAGTCCGCATGACATGTCATGAGTGGTGTATCCGTGAAAAGCATGAGAAGCCTCATGATGGAAGTGCAACAATCCTTAATTTAAAAGGAAATTAAGAAATTGGTTATTGTGATTTGTGAAAAATGATGATGTATATGCAGAAAACATTAAAAGTTGGGGTTTTGACATATTAGTCCCCCTTAATCCGAGATGTTCCAATTTCATGACCAACGACTCTTGTCAACTTTTTTTAAAAAACTTTTTTTGCTCCGGATCCCATGATATCATGGCTTTTATGTAGCATCTTAGGGAGATTTTTTTTCCAAATGATAAAATATGAGAAATGGTGATCAAATGTGTATATACTTTTCACAAAATGTCAGATTTTGTATTTTATAAAAAATGAATTTGTTCGCCAGTTGCAAAAAATATATGATACAGAAATTGATAAATACAATAATATCATGGGATATGGTGAAAAAAAGTTTAAAATAAATAGTGTTGACAAGTCACCAGAGTCGTTTGACTCTGGTCAACACTATGTAAATTTGAGTCATGGAATTGGGAAAACAAAATCAGAGGTGAACCAATACGTCAGAACCCCTTAAAAGTTTGACAATGGAAGTTCGAAAATTCCGTAGTTGCCCTGAAAGCTATGAGAAGTATATCTGCACAAGCATGAGAACTTCCAATAAAAGATAGGTAAGCAAAAGATAATTTTGCAGTATAGTAGGGCCACTTGTTATGGCATGTTGATATCGGTGTATAAGAGCAAATCTTAGTGTCTTTTCTGGCCAAGTGGGAGATGTTGGCATATGGGAAGCGACCATTAATGGGCCCACACTTGTGGTCATAAAAGAGCCTCAATGGCTCTATTTTATGACCAAGTCATGAAGTAGATAGGTAATGTACCCTATAACATCTCAACGAATGTGCATATTATTAAGGAGAGAGATATGAATATCCCACCTTTTAAGTAAATGCCCAATGCATATACAACTTCATTGGAGATGGGTGGTATGAATCATGAATGATAAAAATGTAAGAAGTGGCATGGGAAAAATTAATCTTGCTGGAGGTCAGCAGCCTCATTGCATTGCTCTCTGGTTGTTACTTTTTTTTGGTCTCTATGAACTGTTTCTGAGAATCTGTGGTGCCATTTTTTCACTGTTGTTTCCTCATGAATTGTATTTTGTTCTTCCTCTATCTTCTGTCTAACCAACTGTCCATTGATACTGGTCCATTCTTTCATTGTTTACTGCTTTATTAGCATATGATTAGAATTTGATGATTTCTTGTGACTATTACATTCTATTACACATTGAAAAGTGACCATGAGTTCTCAATGGATGCTATCTATGGTCATTGAAACAGAAGCACATTTGCTGTATTTTATATTGTTTCATTTTTCCCGTCATTTTTTGGAAGTCTTTCCTCTGTTATTGATCTTCAATTGTCCTCACTCTCAATCTGTATGTGTTATTTCTTGCTTTTGCAGGTGCAGATAACACAACGGATATGTCATGATGGAGAAGTTAACAGGGCTAGATATATGCCACAGAACCCTTCTCTCATTGCCACGAAGACAAACAGTTCTGAGGTGTTCATTTTTGACTGCAGCAAGCATGCAGTGGAATCTGAGTCAGGGTCTTGCAATCCTGATATACGTTTGAAGGGGCACACTGATGAAGGATATGGTTTGTCATGGAGTCCATTGAAGGAGGGGTATCTATTGAGTGGTTCTAATGATCGCAAAGTATGCTTATGGGATATACATGCCATGCCACTAGAGAAAGTGCTGGAGGCAAAGAATATATTTGAGGTGAGATATTCTTGCACAGTTTTATTTTTTTATTTTTTTCTAAATCGAAACAAAGGATTTTGTTCCCAAGAAAAATATAAAAAACCAAAAAAAACTACATGCATGGGCTCCAGATAGTATAAAGGCTATTAGCTATACAAAGTAAGGGCCAGAAAAAAGACCGAAGCTACTGAAAAGAAGAAGAGACAGAAGGAAAAAGAACAAAAACCTGGCCACAACAAGTCAAGTCACTACATTAACTGCCTCGAAGTAGGGAGGGAAAAGACCAGAGACCTAATATAAATGCCAAAAGAACTTGATGATAAAAAATGATTGAAGTAACAGATACCTACTCCCTGCCCCTGTACCCTCAATCTTTGGCATCAAGTGAGGCTGACAGAGTATTACATACCTGTACCTGAGAGATGTATGATATCTCAGTAACATAGCATGACAAGCACTGGTAGGAAGTTTGTAATGGATTGATGCATGTCACATGAATTGTAAATTATAGATCACAATAGCGTTCAGTTTGATATTTAGGCTCTTGCCACGATTGAGATACATGTCTGTTTCGTTCTTCTAATCATGTTGCAAGATGATTATCGGCCCTTTCCCCCCCAACAACACAAGCTGGGATCCTTCTTTCTTGACTCATAACTTGGGGAAGCTTAGGAGCCCCACTTTCCTTCTAACGAAGCATGTTCTCTTTTAAATTTTATATTCATATGTATATGCTCATGCCTGCATGTTTGAAGCTAGTAGTTGCTACTTGCTTCTTTCATGGATGATTATAGTTGCTTGGATTTGATTAGTTGGCTATAGTTTTGCTGTTATTCAGTCTTAACAACTGTGCCATTCTTTTGAAGTTAAATTAGGTCATTACTACTGCATCAAGCACTACAAATATTTTTTCTGATAGAATTTCAAGATTATCTTACAGAAAGAATGTATAGCATAGCAGCAAAACGAGATTGCTGAAAAAAGGAAAAAAAAAGCCACATAGCTTAAATGGCACTTCTGCTGCATTTATACAAGGAGTCAGTCCTCTACTTCTCTTAACTGAAACCTTTGACAATTTGTTGAACCAGCTGGCTGTGGGATGGGCTATTTTTGTGGCATCTTGATGTTGTTTTGGGGAAGCTTGGTGGTTTTTCTTACTTTTTTTTTTTAATTTATGGTTAAAAAAGTGAATGCTGTGTACTTTAGTAGCGAGGAGAAGATCCGGTTTGGTTAAGACTTAAGAAGCCATCAGCATGGTCCCTAGTCTCTAGTCCTTAGATACTTGTTCTCTTATTTTGAAAGAATATTTTTTAGATTTGGCTGGTACAGGCTGTGCCTCACAAGCCTCAAACTTTTCTGACCTTTTGAAGTCTTTTTCAGGTTCATGAGAATGTGGTTGGAGATGTATCTTGGCACTTTATGAATGTTGATTTATTTGGGTCAGTGGGTGATGACCGGCACTTGATGATTTGGGATTTGCGATCATCAACATCTGACAAGCCAGTGCAATCAGTTATAGCTCATGAGAATGAGGTGAAAAGACCCTTAATTTTTCATTTCCATTCACCATGTTCACCCTATGAATTTTTCCTCCTTTCAATAGATAGCACTTCAGTACTTAAAAATTGTTGATATTACATTTTCTTGTAATTCTTGAATAATCTTCATCTTCTCTTTGACTCTGGTGGCACTTTAGTAGAAATGGGGAGTAACTGATAGGTCCTGATGTGGTAAGCCAACTAGACCTATCAGTTTTAAAGGTATATAACTGGAATCTACTTAATTGTCTATTTGGTCACCTTCACTCATTGTGGAACTTGCGGACTTTAGTGGTATGTCCGACCACTGATAGTTGTTGTATAACTATAAGGAAGAAATTTATACCTTGTGCCCAACTTCTTGTTTGAATTGTTATCTGTTCAATTTTCACTGAATTGAAATCATTCTTCTTCAGCCCGAGATGAAAATGTGAGAACACCATGTGAGATGATTCCTCCAATACAGTGGTGAATTTCTTTGATATGCAATAGATTGTCGTTATGATATTTAGCCCAATTCAAATATTTTCCCTATAATTAAGCATATAATTCACAAACAGGAATGTGGATGTCATGAAGTTGGGACAAAGTTAAGCATAATTATATCCTATTTACATTGTTAAAATCATCACTTGACTGTTATGATGATGATGAGTCTAAGTCTTATTCCATTTATCCAGGGTCTGCGTAAGGAGTGTTCTACTAAGAAACTAAAAAAAAAAAAAACTAATTAGTAAACAAACACGAACACAATTCTATTCGAATGAAGTTATTCTAGATTTAGTTTTTTCCCCATTTAAATTAGTTGAGATGCTTGCAAAGTGACTTCTAAGAAAGGTGACTCAGTTCAAGATTCAATTAAGACAACTCAGTTGTCTTTCAAATTTTGAGACAGTCCACACAGTTTTAGGACTAAAATTTCCGTCAGCTTGAGCGGAGCTCTTATCAGGGTCAAAGTGAAGGTCGCTGGGAGCAGCAGATGTTTGGCTGGCCCAAAAAAACAAGATGCATTGGTGAGACTATTTTTTATTGGTTGTGGTGAATTGGAGCGATCTTTCCCTAAAAGATTCTGAAAATATAAAAAAGTTGGAATATTGTAAGATGTTAGATAAGTTGGAATATTGTAAGATGTTAGATTTAATGTTTTATTGTGTTATGGAATGGATATATGTATCTATCGAAACACCAAAAGCTCATGTAGATCTTTGCTGTTTGATCCTTAAAATGTTGAATGTTTTGAGGCTTTGAGTGTTTTGAGACCATGTAATTTTATCCACTCTAAGCTAAAATTTATATTGACGAAACTTACATCAGATGTAATTGATGTGGTATTTTGTTTTATTTTTGAAGGAAAAAAAGCTCATCCATCTGAAAACTGAAGTACAAAATATTTTGAAATGAATGAGGCAATAAAATAAACTAGATAATGGAATTGAGTCTTTAAATATTTTGAAGTATGTGATATTTTCTGTTGTTGTTATATATATGTTTACACTTTGCTTGTTATCCTTCTTATGATCAGTGTAACTGGAAAAGGATTATTCGATTCACTAATACTGCTGTTTTGGTCCCAGGTCAATGGTGTATCTTTCAGTCCATTTAATGAATGGATTTTGGCTACAGCATCTTCAGACAAAACTATCAATTTGTTTGATCTACGAAAGCTGCCAATGGCCTTGCATACTTTCTCTAGTCACACGTATGCCCCTTGCCTTTGAACTCTGTCATCAACGGCATCAATACGTGTCTGATTTATTACATTTTCAAAATGATTGAACTCAAAGTATCATTGGGTTTGCATTTCTGCTTGTCTTTTAATTTTTGAAACATTATGGATACTTGTCCAAAACAAGAACTCTGTGCATCAATCTCAGTAGGGCTTTCTTGAGTTGATCCATTGGGCCCATGCAGGACCCATTCAGGGCTTCAACATTCTCCCCAGGCAAAAAACCCTGACCTTTTTATTTATTTATTTATTTATTTTTCCAGCTTTCATATGCTACACCTTTTCTTATCAACAATGATTGCCACAAAATTCTGTCCGAGGTTGGATCTGCATGGTCTTTTGGCTAGAGCTCATGGGTCATAATCAATAAAGCACAAACTTTCTGCTCAGAACCCTTCCTGTTGTCATCAACATTCACCATTTATGGTTTTAAATGCCTTATTTTGAGCATTTTTTTTTTCAATTCTTACATTCTTCTGTATGCTTTACAACAATGTCCTGGATTCTCTTCATGTGTAGACGTTCATTTGGCTACTCTCTGGTGCCAAATCTGAAGAATCATGTTGGCAACACTCTAGGCACCAAAATTGAGAATTGGGTCATAAATTTTTTCACCTTAGGCCATAGCATCAAATTTTTGTTAATAAGTTATTGTTTCCTCTTGTGCCATACCAGTCATGACACTGCCTTCCTTTCACTTTCAAATGGTTTAAAGGATAGGATATGCAATTACTTTGTTTGTTTGGGTGAGAGTTTCTTCTTGCAATTCATTAGTTTCATTGGCTTGAAAATGATTTTTTGTCTGTTGAACATGGCAAAGTTGGTGTTACCTTTCAGTGATAATGTGCTTTTTGAGCATAGTTGATTCATGATTGGGATTTGGGAAGATTGTGGGGGTCATACATTGGGATATACAGTCTTCATACTTACCTATCTGGATATTCCCTAAGCATCACATGGTCATCATAATAGTAGTGTCATTAACCCAAGCTGCCTAGCAAGAATGGAGATGCATTTTGACTGTCAGTGCTAGCTTGTCAACTAATTCTTGTGAAGCAACATTCATGCTGCCCTTGCTATATCTCCACGCCAAATCAAATTGCACCTTATCTCCACACTGCTGACTACACTCATGCATGAAAGACATCATCATGGAACCAATCTTCTAACCTTCCTCTTTGACATCCAGGATTTTTCAGATTACAAGCAAATGCCCCTCTTCATATTAGCACTCATCCACCTCAAGGCCTTGCTGTTGCAAAAGGCTCCGTCTTCTTATGTACTATAATAAAATTGTATGGAAAAGGGTGCGAGGGTGAGAGGGAGGGATTGTCGTTTTGGAAAATTCTAAAAAGTTCCTTGAAGAATGAATTTAATAAATATTACATGCAAGTCCATTATGGAAATTGCAATCATTTTGGAAAATTATAAAGAAGTCCTGGAAGTTAATAAATAGTACATAAAAAGCCCCTGTATGAATCTTAGCACTCCCCTTCAAGTTGGAGTGTGAATATCTACTTAGCCCATCTTGGAGAAAACAGTAGATAGATTCCCCTTTGAAGCATCTTTCCTAAGAGAATCAACCACTTGATATATAGATCATTTGGACACTAATTGTACTTGATCTCTTTCTCACGTATAAAGTAACAGTCACTTCAATAAGTTTTATGCACTTGATATATAGGGTTTGAATCAAAATGAATAGCTGCCTGCTGCTATGCTGTCACATTGTAGATTCATAGGATCATCTATAGTAAATTATAACTTCCTGAGTAATCTTTGGCCATAATAGCTCACATGTGCCATAATATCTCAACACACATTACTTTGCCTTGCATTAAATCAGACTGCCTACTGTTCCCAGATACAACATACCACAGACCAAGGTACAAACTACAATACCTAATAGCAGACCTCCTATTTGATTTTGATCCTACCCAGTCTGCATCAGTAAAAGCTTCTATTTTCAGACCATGACTAGCATCGAGCAGTCCTTGCCTTGAGGACTTGAAACATGTGAATGTGACAAACAATACTCAAAATGACAAGTTCTAGGAGCATGATCATGTGAAGGTAAAGTAAATAGGCTAACTAGTTTATGATATGAACGAGGATCATGCATCAACTTACCACTGTAAGGCTCCAAACCATGATTTTGTTCTACTAGTATATCAATTGGTTGTCCATCTAGTTTTCTTGTCTGGTTGTATTTATGTTGCGAAGTAGCAAACCCTTTTTGAGACTTGGCCACTTTCATTCCCAAAATATGTTTCAATAAATGCAACTCTTTAGTCTCAGGTAGGTTTATTTTGAGCTATGATATCTCAATACTTCAAGATATGCAACGTATTGTGTAGTGTACCATATTTTTTTTTTTGGGTGAAATCCATGTCCTACTGTATCCATCCATGGCATAACCTTATTGCATCCATAACATATCTGGGCATCGAAGGTTTTGAGTAGTTGAATCTCCACCTCATCACTGCCTGTCATGATGATATCTTAACATAGGCTACAATATAGTCACTTCATCACCACTCAAATCCAAATCTCTTTTTTCTGCCATGTCTTCCAGAAGACCCCATTCGCACCACACCCATCAAAACCCTAAAACCTAAGCTGTTTCTCTGGCTATATCTTCCATACGTGCCTATCCCCTTTTCTTCTCCTTGAGTAGCTCGAATTTCACCTATTCTTCAATTTCTCCTCCTTCCCTTTCAATCTCCTCTTCTTCTCTATATCTCCACCAGCCCCTTTTATTGCTACGCCACCAACTCTTCTTCTTTCTAAAAAGAAAAAAGGGGACCCTAACTTAATTCATCGTGCTACTGGAGAAATTTACCGCCATCAATAATAGCACTTGAACTTGATTCATTGTGCTACTGGAGAGAATGTTTGGAAATAGTCAATCCCATATGCTTGAGTGAAGACTTCGGCTACTGTACCTTGTCCCAACTCCCAACTATGTTGGGGTCGGCTACATGAATTTTGCTTCTCCATTTTGATCTATCTATGTTTTGACATTAGTTAGTCCCATATGCTTGAGTAAAGACTTAGCTACCAACTAGGGTTTGCACCTTTGAATCGACGCATTTGGTACTTCAAGATAAACCCATCTGCAACCTACAATATGCTTCTACAAGGGAAGATCGGTCAATTCCCATTTTGTTCCCTTTTAGTGCCTACATTTTTCCAATTATAGCTAATTCTTCCATCTTGGTTGCAAAAGGGCATTAATAACATGAGATAGTATGCTTTCAGAAAACAAATGAGGTAAAATGACACGATATTAGGAGATAATAATGACTGAAAACAAAGTTCTATGTCTAGCAGCACAGGAATTGTCCCTTTGTGTAAAGCAATAGAGAGATCAAGATCACGTGAAATTGGATGGGTTACGTGACAAATACCTTAATCTGAAACTTCTGCTGATGTTGGATTTGATGAAAATAATGGTATTTTTTCTTTCTTGTGGGTATAAACTGGAGAACTTTTTCAGGAGTTTTGTTACTCTATGACTCGAACCAACAACAACAGAAGGATATATTAATCGGTGAAGTAATATATAGAGATCGAATTGGAGATGAATGCTAACCATGTTGATTTGAAACAATCATTTGTTTAGTACGAGAGGAATGAAACGGGACATTATCTTCCTAATAAGAGGTGGAGGCTGTCAAGCTTGCTTTGGTGATCTTCGACACTGAACCAAACATGTGCATGCCCCTTCCACTTCATCTTGGTGAACCCCATCCAATCATCCAATCATTGCTTATGTCATACCACTCAAAGTAATCTTTAAACTCTGTCATCCAATTGAGGGAAACGTGCGAATCTTTCTCCCCTACGTGTTGAGACATCTACTCTTCCTCTCCTCCCCTCCCCCTCTTTTGTGATGCCATCTACCAGATTGTGGTTGTCAGTTTGGTCATGCTCAAGCACTCATCCCATCATTTTTGCGAAATTCTTTCTATGGCCAATGCTGCTGCCATATTTTACTACTTTAACAGGAAGTTCATTGTTGTTCACTGCTGCTTCATTTGTCTTGTGATTTTTCTTTTCTTCTTGATGTATTGATTTCCTTCACTCCTTGCTCCTCCCATATCGCTGTTTGGTCATTCTGAATAGCTACAAGCTTCATGGGCACCACTAACACTTCATGTCTAACAATATTAACTTGTCACTATAAGTTAAAATAGTGATCAAACTTAAATATTTTCAAGGCCTTTCAAAAGAAGGCATGAGAATGTTTGGGCTTCACCCCGGACTTCCCCACTTATCTTCTTTGGATCGCCTAGAATCTTACTTAAATGGAAGTACAGCACGGTTGCATCAATATGTCTCCCTTATCTATATAGCAACATGGGTCTTGTGATTTCCTGCTTTTAAATTTGCCACCTTATTCATGATGCTTGCTTTAATTTACCAATGTTGTCTGGACTTGTCATTTTTCCCCTGAGCACTCTACTTTCATCCCGCAGAAGTGAAGATTCTCTGATATTTGCTTTTACAGGGACGAGGTGTACCAAGTCGAATGGAGCCCTAAGCATGAAACAGTGTTTGCTTCTTGTGGTGCTGACAGAAGAGTGATGGTTTGGGATCTTAACAGGTATAAGACACTGAAAATGCCGGGTCATGTTATGTGTTTAAACTTGATTGTCTATTGAAGGTTTGCCTTTTCCATTGCTCCTACTTTTAAATTTTTTTATGGCTTTGGCTCTAGTTTAGGCGAGTCAAACTAATAGAACACTGAATGCTAGCATTTCTGGAGAAGGATGTTTATATTTCTTCGTTTTTTTTATTCAAGAAGTGATTTTTGACCCCTCCCTCCAAATTTTTTTATTTTTATTTTTGGACTCATTTCATTTTAATGTGTCTTACAATCCGAAAGAATTTTGGGATGGGCCAGTTTTTTGATCCGGGAAAGACCGAATAGGTTCAAGAGATGAGAGAATTAAGAATAGCTACATACTAGAAACAAAAGTTTTCAAGCACAGTTGCTCCATGATAGGTTTTCTTAATGAGCAAGTGTCTGTTGCTTGCTTGGAGGCCATGTTTGCCATCAAGCTATCTCCTTGCTTTTCCCGTACCAACTTCAATTGATTGGGGTCATTTATGCATTATGTTTGCACAGGTGGTAAAATTAAAATGATTTCTGTTGATTGACTTAATGCTGCAATTCTTTTGAATGTGGTCCTTCCCTTCTCCCATTTGTTATCTCCCCTTTCACTTTTTTCTGGGTATTCATTCCCGACATTAGTACTTTACAACAGACCCTTCCTCTTTCTCCTTAAGGAAAGCTGGCTCAATGCAGCAACCTTGTGTTTGTGACAATAAGCACCTTCTACCTGGCAGGCTCTTGTCTGTGTTACCTTCTTCGGAACAAAATATGTTTCTGGAACGTTTGACTTGTTAAATCGTTTCATGATTTTCCCCTGCTCTCAATGTCTGCAAAGTACAAATGCTCTAGCTTTTCTTTACAGTTCAGGTTGAGAAGATGAATTTCAAGTTTTTCTCTGTTGTTGAGCCTGCTTGTCTCTAAGGGCCATTTGTCATTCACAACTATGAAAAGCAAAGGAAAGTGCCAAATGGGTTCTAGTCTTTCTAGTCGATGTTCTGTTTTGGTGATAATTTCTAATGGATGGTTTCAAATAGTTGTCCATGAATGAAATCATGCTCGACATTGAATGATGAGTTATGACGAACTTTCACTGATTTTTTCTTCATCTAGTCTAATTTTGAGCAATCATTTGGTCTTTTACTCTGCTGTCTGGTTAAGGCCCCAATCCTGTGTATGCATGGTTCAAGGTTCAGTGGTCCATATTGTTTATTTGGTGGGTCACATTGGGTGGGATATGCTATATACTACCACATTGGAAGATCCCAGCCTGTCGATATTTTTCCTTTTTCCCTTTTATTTATTTAATTTTGCATAGTTCTCAAGTCCTTTTAGCAACTGTCTATTAATCGTTGGTCACCAATTAGATAATTAGAGCTTTTCCATTCTGGTGGATTTTTTAATTTTTTTTCGACATCCCATCTCCAGCAAGCTGTCTCTCTGACTGATCTGGAATACTTAACTAGCAAGAAACCTGTTCAACAGTAACACACAGGGCCAAGGTAAAAGAAATTAGGCAGAAAGAATCAGAAACAACACTTGCTAAAAAATAGAGAAAGTGAATTATAATTTTTATTGGTACTAGTAAATATTAAGATCATTAAAAATGTAGGAAAAAGTACAATAGGTGAAAACAAAATTAAAAGTATTAAGCAATTTTGAAGTATAAAAAAGATACTTAAAAAAATCAAACTTATGAAATATAAAACTAAAAAGAATCTAAGATAATTTTTTTTAAAATCCAAATAGTAAATTTCTAAAGAAACATAGAACATATAAAACACTTTAAAAATAAAATGTAATAACAATGATAGCTATGGTGAAGTTCAAAACATAGAACGAATATTGGAATTCAGAAATCTCAAAGCCAATGAGAAAATTAAGGTAACAAGAAACTACAAAAAATATTATGTCCCTCCCCATTTTCTGCATCTGTAAAACCTGGAGCCTCTGTGAGCTTTTTACATTTTTTGCTAAGGTCTAGGACGGTAGGACCCCATAACACTACTGGTTCACGGGACATTAATTTGGGACCAACAATTCCTGCCTAATCTGCTCTGTTTGACTCACTTTGCATTACTTTCAGGATTGGTGATGAGCAGACAGCAGAAGATGCTGAAGATGGACCTCCTGAGCTTTTGTTTGTTCATGGGGGCCACACCGCAAAGGTCTGGGACTTCTCATGGAACCAAAATGAGCCGTGGGTCATCTCAAGTGTGGCAGAGGACAACATTCTTCAGGTATGGCAGATGGCAGAAAGCATTTATCGCGATGATTTGGACATGCCAACTGATGCCTAACCATAGTTTGCTGCTTGGACTCATTAGGAGACTCTTCTGCTCCATATATTGTAAGCATCAATAGACAAAATGACAGGCAAGTGAATTACTTTATATTGAACCGAAAGGCATATGGTTTTGAAACTATCTTATAAGAGAGAGGAGAGAGGAGAGAGTTGACGCCTGATAGGTAGTCAATGAAGTTGATATCTTCTGTTTCTATCTTATCGTGGGGAGGTATTTTGCGCCTCCAAGTTCTTCTTTGGTTTAACTAGTTGGTGGGTTTAGGGAATACAATGTGTTTAAGATAGCTTTTGTGTAAAGTTTTGGCATTGAATATTTACTCCGGCCACACTTCTACATTTAATATGAGCCCACCTACATTCTTGCCCAACGCATATTGGGGCCCATATCTATACTATTGGAATGATAATTTGATTGTATTGCATAAAGTAAAAAGGCTTGTGACTTGGAATCCTTTACTAGCCATTTCCGTGCAGAGCTCTGAACAGTGTACAGCGGAAAATTTTTGGTTTACCATTCCATGGCATTCGTAGAAGTGAGCTCAATGAATTTTCTCTACCCCTCCTATTTTTGTGGGAAAATGGACAGATCTCTCGGTGGAGTTTTCTTTATCTTTCTACCAAGAGGATTTTTTTTTTCACCTTCCAGTACAAAATTTTCCCCACTTTCACTATTGGAAGAGCCTCCCAACTCTAGTTTTCTTTAGTAAACACCAAACAAACAAGAGTATCTTGAAACGTGGGGCTTCTCTACTATAAGGTTTCTCGTCTCCTTGATTTCTAATGCTTGCCCCTGCCACACTTTTACATCTAATATGGGCCCAGTTACATACTTGCTTGACCAATAATGGGGCCCATCTACCATCTCAAAACAAGAATTTCATTGGATTTTGCATGAAGGAAAGTGGAGCATCACCTAAGTTCCTTTTACTTATCCATTTCCAGTGCTGTACATTTTTTTTTTCTCCCAGTCTCATTTCATTTTCAAGATAGTAGAAGAAACATGGACGATCACCAAGTCGTCTGGGCTTAGTGCTTTTTAAACAGAAAAAAATGTCAATACTAAATTTATAATTAAAGAAAACCACATCCAACTATCATTTTTTTTTTCTCCCAGTCTCATTTCATTTTCAAGATAGTAGAAGAAACATGGACGATCACCAAGTCGTCTGGGCTTAGTGCTTTTTAAACAGAAAAAAATGTCAATACTAAATTTATAATTAAAGAAAACCACATCCAACTATGTTATTCTTGAGTGCAACCATACATAGTAGGACATGTTTGCCATTTATACAGATAGCATTTGATACCTAAAGAAACTGTTAGATTTTATGGGCCCTAAATCAATGGTTTTGATAATCTAATTTAATGATATTTCCTCAAAGTCATATCCATAATGAGACCTTTTCATCACAGTATCCTCCCCTAATCACCAAGCATCTAAACGAGTCCCGCAAGGGGATCAGTGAGACTTACCTCTTGGCAGAACGAAGTAATCTGAAAGGACATAGAAGTTGGAGCCCATAGAAAATTTTCTGGAGGTGTACATATCTACCACAATTTCTTAAGCATGAATTGAGGGGTAGGAAAAGAAAAGAAATGAAAAAGAAGAACAACATAAACTGTGTCTGAAACTCATCTTCATCTGAGAGACCTTTTGGATGCAGAGAAGATTCTCCACACTACAAATTTATTTGAACTCTGGGAAGAGAGATAAGTTACCTCTCTCTTCTTCCCTTTAATATTTCATTTCATATTGGGTTAGTTTGCACAAATTGATATTTAGGAAAACACTCTATTATTATTATTATTATTATTATTATTATTATTATGCGGAAAAGTTGTTAGTGCTACAAAATAAATAAATAAATAAATAAAGGAAAAGCTCATCACTTATGGTGCTTCTACTATGACTAAAAATAGTAGAAAAGTAATATCAAGGGTACATGTCAGACTTGGGATTTCAGGAACTTTGGAAACGGGTAAATGGCAGAAGCACACAAAAGAACTATTCCTTGCGTCAGTCAGACAATGGCAATGCAATTCATGCAAAAAAAAAAAAAAAACCTTGAACAAATTAACCCATGGATCAGCATTTATTGAGGTTCATCAGGTAAAGTTGGTCATAATACTAATATGACTCTGCCAAAATCAAGTTGGTTAGACAATCCAAACCACAAGATTTGAGCATTGAAGCTGGATTCCCAGTCTCTTTTTTTACAATCTCACTTTTTTTTTTTTTTTTCTTTTTTATCAATTCCAGAACTATGGGTAATCCAGCCCAAGTGGTTTGATTTTTTGAAAATGATCATATTCACAGTGGAATGCACCTAGTTAGCAGTAAATTTCAGATGTATGCCTCATTCTCATGCATTGAAAATGGAAGTGGAAATTATGGAGGGGCAAGTAGGCACAGTAAAGCTAAAAACTTCACCCTTTCAATAGCTCCAACCAATATGTATTCATGTACATGGTTCAATGTGATTAAATTAATTTTGACTTACCAATTTTCTTAAATTCTTCAGAATTTTTTTCCAATTCTCTTGATGTTATTGAAAACAAATGTTTAACATATCCTTACTACAACATTGAAATCATTTAATTTTGTTCCTACAAAAAACTTAAATATTTAATGGTCTTGTCATGTCGGTGTTTCTGCACTGCACTTCACTTATTTTTGAACTCCAAAATTCCACCAAAACTGCAAAATTTTTCTTAAAAAAATGCTCAGCACCACCACCAAGGACAGTAATTGCCATTTTTTGTGACTCTTGATGGCAAAAATCAAATCACTGAATTAGCAGGAGATGTATCTACTCATCTTTTCAAGACTTGATTCTGGAAGATTCTCCCACTGCTGTTTCCATTCGCGTGTACCATTCACCAATGTGCGTGTTGTCCACCATATCTCTACCTGCTCTCAAGTGCCTGATTGGCCTTAGGACACCAAAGACAGCAAGGTCCGCTAAATTGGGTTTAGAACCACCTGTAGACATGATCACAAAAAGGACAATTCGGGCATCTTTCAAGGAGAGCAAAAATCGCATGCATCATTGATGAACTAAGATAAAAGAGCGTACCAAGAAAATTTCTGCCATCAAGAGCTTCAACCCATGTTTCTGCAGCTTCATACAGAGCTGCGCGTTCATCGGTAATGTTATATTTCTTCTTCAAATTCTTGGATACAAAATACATGGCGGCTGCCCCAGCATACTTTACTGTCAACCTCTCTGTGAAGCTAAAATTCCCTGCACTTTCAAAAGTTCAGGTAAAACCTAAACTACATATTGTCTGTATATAGATGAACTGCAGAATGACTATAACTACATGAGTAACATCTGCACTGTTCGCTTATATTAAACATCACACAAATTTATGGATACTTTGAGAAGAAATCATGTATTTCATAAAACAACAATAACACAAGTTCTGGTAGTGATTGGTATAGATTCTTTTGGGGTGGTGGGTCTGTATCTCATTTTTCACCTTTTGTCAAGGTTTTGTCCAACATTTAAACTATGATACCCAAAATATGAATATGGATATGGGCATGGATAAGGGGTTCTAACTTCTAGGATATGGCACTGCACTTTCCAAAATTGAGGAAATGGATGTGAATATTGCTGTCATATCTATAACATGAAATTTCATATTTCATATTAAGATTTTTATATAAAGTAATAATTTTCACCCATAGTAGATTTCAAGATGAAATAGCGATCACTTACCATCCTTTCGGCATTTCTTGCAAAGAAAATAAAAAGGCAAATTTTTAAGTCCATGCAATAATGGAATTGATATGGTGCTCAAACTGTACCCTACATCATGTACGGGGCAGTAGGAGTGCCAAGAACCAAGATCAGAATCTATCCTTCAGACATGGGTACGCTACGCATATACAATTATCTAGGTTAGAACACCCTCCTTCAGACATGGGTACGCTACGCATATACAATTATCCAGGTTAGAACGCCCTAAAAACCATATCAGATTATATTTCAACAATGTTCTGCGAAAATTGTACTGTTACATTGGTCAGAGCAACTATATCAGTCATCAATTACATGATTTATCTCCTGAAACCATGTTTTAATACCATGGCAGAAAGCAATCTAAGGCTTCAGGCAAAAAAGAGGGTATACAATGGATGCAATTTTAAAATCTCCCTTCCTGCTAAGTAAGGTTTTCTTCAGACAAGTATTGATAAATTCATGCGGGAACCTGGAACCCCACAACAAAGTGTCCATTCATCTTTGAGAGATTACCTCAACATGTATATCATCCATTAAATAGGTTGGTGTGCACATGATCGCTATAAGAGGAAAAACTAAATTCTATCAAAGATTTTATCTTTGACAAATGTCATAGCTATTTCAAGAAGAATCCCATTCAAAAAAGGAGATTAGACATTGAAGAGATTGGTTAGGCAAGCTAGCATAAATGGGCTCAAGTCAGAGCCAAAATTGCTAAAACCATGGTGCCCTTCGCCTCAGGGATTTCATAAGGGTAACATTAATGGAGCTCATTTGCATTACTCTCACATTCCCAACTAATAAAAGTGACTAGCAGGTAATATTTCAGAAAAAATTATCATGGATAAGAAGCTAGACATCTAGCTCGCAGGCACACATGCACGCGCACACGCTTAAACCGATATTTCAAGAAACAAATGCAAATAAGTGCTTAAACCAATGGGTTATTACCCAGTGTGCGTCCCGCCAAAGCAGAGTCCTGGGAGGGTCCAAACTGGAGACCTAAACTTTGGCAATGTTGCACAAAGTGGTTGCCCGCAGGTCTCGAACATGCGTTATCACGCATGGCACCCAATACTTCTACCATTGCACCAAACCAATGACCCTAAAGCGCTTAAACCAATATTTCCAAGAAATGATTTTACCTTCACAAAACACGAGTTTAATATTATAGGAAAATGTCACAAGCCATAATGCCCATTAGTGGTTTCAATAATGAAAATCTCAATCATGTAATCATCTCTACCAAACTAAAGACTGCAAATTTTTATCAATGGTCTAGGGCTGTGAGAATGCTTCTAGGAGGGTAATACAAATTGGGATGTATTAATGGCAGAGTGAGAGAGCCCCCAATTGAAGATCCTAAATATTCAGATAGGGAAGCCAAAGTTTGAATGGTTTCAAAATTATAATGGTGGTCATCCATAATGCCCATTAGTGGTTTCAATAATGAAAATCTCAATCATGTAATTATCTCTACAGAACTAAAGACTGCAAATTTTTGTGGTTTCAATAATGAAAATCTCAATCATGTAATCATCTCTACTGAACTAAAGATTGCAAATTTTTATCAAAGGTCCTAGGGCTGTGAGAATTCTTCTAGGAGGGTAACACAAATTGGGATGTATTAATGGCAGAGTGAGAGAGCCCCCAATTGAAGATCCTAAATATTCAGATAGGGAAGCCAAAGGTGGTTCATGGTTGCAATGTCATGGTTATTAACTCTTTGGAACCAGATATTAGAGACGGATTATGTAGTTTGACTACAGCCAAGGTGATATGGATACTCATGAGCTCTATGCCGACAAAAATAATGTTATTAGAGTCTATGAATTAAAGAAGATGATCGCATCTAATAAACAAGGAGATAAAACAGTAGCTGTGTACCAAATAAAATTAAGAAGCCACAGACAAAAGCCAGCCCATCTTGACGGTTTCATTGCCAGAATGATGCAGAATCACAGAAAGAGAAAATTGAAAATAATCAACTATTTGAGTTGTTAGCTAGTGGCAATCGAGAATTCAAACCAGTTAAGGCACAAACTCTTGAAAATATAATTCTGCCATCTTTAAACAGTGTTTACTATTTGCTCATGATGAGAGATGTAAAGCAGTAATGCTAGGGCTCGCTAACCCCAGAAAAATCTACAATTGTTGTAAAGCCAAAGGACAATAACTAATGAAGTAGTAGAGGTCAATGGAGAGATGATGGAGGTAGGGGTGGTGCAGTGGTGGTGGTAGCCATGGTAGAAGCAGGGGAGGAGATCAGTACTGTATGCATTGTGGGCAAAAACTCATACTATTGATACTTGCTACGGCCTTCATGGGCTCCTTTTGGGCTGGGCAGTTAAATTCATTGGTTACAGATTCAAGGCAACTAGAAGTTAGTGGAAAAGAATCTACAGTATATACAGTCCACCTGTCTAAGAGTGAATATGAGGCCATGATTCATGAGAAGAATCGACTCAAAGGGGGACTATATCTTCCTCCACTGCTATGGTTGAATCAGGTATTTCATGTACTTTTGAAGTCTCTTCTCATTCAGGTTCAAGGGTTATTAACTCAGGGGCAACTGATTGCATGGCAGGCAATCTTAATGATTTTCACTCCATCATACCTGGCACTAAATTTGGGAAAGTAAAAGTAGCAGATGAATCTTTTACTACTATTGATGGAAAAGGAGAAGTTAATTTTTCATACTCTTTATCTATCCCTCATATGTTTTGCATGTGTTAATTTGTTTTCCAATTTTCCATCAGCTAGTAGTCTCACCAAACAGCTATGACGTAGTGTGGCCTTTTCCCTTCACATTCTTTCTTCTAGGATATTGGTGGGGTAGAGAAGAGAATAGACCATAAGCATTTCGCCCTTAACTTGAAGGATGAAATCAATGTTACTTATTAATAAACAAGTAAGATTTCTAACAAATGGCAAAGCAGGCTAGGCCGTCCTTCTGCATCTGTTTTAAATACTTTATTTCCTTCATTAGTTAGTATATAGATGCTATTTTTCAGACTTGTGACTTGTCTTAAACACAAGATAATTCGTTGTGACATGTGGATTTACATATTATGTCTAATGCATTCAGTATTTATTATGCCTCTCATATGTCTTGGACATATTGAAAAACCTAAAGGTGAAGTATTTACTGTATGCCTTCAAAGCATTTCACCCAAGGGTTACAATTTCTTTCAATACTAGTATTCATATACTTCATAGTAATTATGGTGGATAGTATTTGTGGCATGCCTCTGTATCTTATTTGTAGAAAAAAGGAATATCCTCACAAACAACTTGTCCTTATAACCATCAACAAAATGGGGTTGCAGAACGAAAGAATAGTAACCTTCACGAAGTCATGAGGTGCATGCTAGTGCCATATCAGTACCTAAGGTTTTTTTTTTTGGATGCTATTTTGACTGCTAGGATTTCAATATCATAATAGCACCTGGTCACTAAAGCATCTGAAAACCCTATTCAGATGCCCCATCTCTAAAAAAAGCCATATAGTATATATCAGGAGCAGAGGAACAAAGAACATAGCTAATATAACACTCCCAATCTAGGTAATACTCATGAGATTGTTCATTAAAACCTAGATTTGTATTTTTGAAATATAACTGCCAAAATATCTTACCATGGCTTGTGATATATTCGAAGGACTCGAGAGCCTCAGAAGTATTCCGGTATATGTTTGGTGATAACACATGCACCAAGTGATCATCAACCCAACTACATAGTGACAATGCCTCATCAGTCAGTCCAATCCATCATTCCATCTATTACGCGAACGAAATCAATGTATGATTAAAAGGAGAAACAAAAGCATAAAAGAAGAAGAAGAAGAAGAAGAAGAAGAAGAAGAAGAAGAAACAATACCTCCTCCACTTTTTTTCTTCATCATCAACAAGAACTGGTTCCTCAGGATGGATCCTAGAACTTAACTTTTCAATTATGTCTGCAACAACCACATGATTATAGATAGCCTTCAGCCCAAAAAAAGCAAATATCATATCATAAACTTGAAAATGTCCCTCATTCAACACAACCATATCCAGAATTCTATTAAAAAAACCTGATGAATCAACCAGTGGGTCACCATCCACAGTCAGTATTGGCACCTTCTTATACTCAGACCACTTGATCTCCTTCTTGCTGAGAGGATTCACCTCAACTACTTCATATGGTATATCATGATAGTCCAAGAATGCTGAAAAATCATACATACATATATCAAAAGTAAGCACCCAAGACATTGATATTGAGATTTAGAGAAATGGGGTGGTTGGTTTGAGTACCTTTGACCTTGTTGCAGAAAGGGCAGGCCTCGTACTGATAGAGGACGACGTTCCGGGGGAGGAGATCGGGGGAGGGGGGCTCTTTGGCGAGGGCTGCAGTGGAGATGGCGACGGAGAAGGAGAGGGCTCCGGCGAGGGCGAGAGAGATGGGTCGTGGGCTAGAAGATGATTGATGATGGGCGTAAGTGGAGATAGATGGTGTGATGGATTGAAGAAGAAGACGGGGTTTGGGCGTGGAGGAAGAGAGAGCTCGTCGAAGAAGGTGGAAGGCCAGGCCTTGTGCTCTTGCCATTGGCCTCGTTTCGAACAACCCAGTTAGATGTAACAGGGAAAAAAATGGAGCAGATGAGATGGGTCTCTTTCTGTGAGAGAATGCAGGGGAGGGGGAGATGGGGGTTTAGGTCGGTTTGGGATGATATACCAAGATTTGGGTGTATGAATCCTCGGTAAGAATTGAGAAGGTAGATGGAGGATTCCACCTCTTTGCTCAGGGCATGTTTGGGTACACACCGTTTCCACGGAAAGAGAAATCGTCATGTCAGCAAATTCCATACAAATGAAAACCTCGGAAAAAGATTTCCGTAGAATTTAAAAATTCATGTTTGGTGCAAAAAGAGTTTCCTCATTGAATTGGTGTAGATGTTGTTTGGTGAGGCTGTTGATTCCTTATAAAAAAATCAAAATTTCTTATTTGGTGATATAAGTTTTTAAATAAAAATAACATAACATGTATATTATTTATTTAATATTAAATAATAATTTATATAAAGAAATAAAAAATGAAAGAGTTATAGAGTTTTTGGGTTGAAATGGACAAGAGTGGGGAAAAGAAGGAGAAGTTTTCCGAGGAAATCCATTTCCCATATTCCCAATGAAGAACTAATTTCCACAATTATCAAGGAAAATGCTGACGGGTAGGAAAACATTTTTCGTGGAATTGTTCCGCACCAAACGCTGGAAAAATGAGTTTTCAGCGGAAGAATGTTAGACAAACTTGCCTTTTATTTTTTAAGGAAGAGATTTTGATTTCCCATGTGAGGGTTGGGTTACATAGGATTGCGGACGAGTTGGTTTCGAATTGGGACAATAGCGGACTTGGACCTGTTTTTAAATAACGGTTCCGATTTCGGATCCGATTTTGAATCGGAATTGTTTTGTTGGTTTCAGCCTGGTTTCGATAAGAAAACCTGGATCCGAGTCCACCTAGAAGACTCGAATTTAGTTCCAAAATCATTTATCTTTTCTCTTTATTCTTCATTTCTCAAGTCTACAACATCCATTATCATACATAAGAATGCTTAAAAATAGTTGGTTTTAAAGTATAAATTGCAATATCAAAGATTCATATGGTGGGTCTCTGGTCCACGGGTTAAAACCTATATGGATCCGGAACCGAACCCATTTATCAATTGGAACTTAAATTAGGTTCCGAACCTAGACCCGTTTATGAATTGGAACCTAAAATAGGTTCTAGACTCGGTTTTTTACGGGTTGAAACTTCCGGGTAATCGGAGAATTGGATACCCGTTTGCAACCCTAGGTAGGTACGAAAGATTTCTCGTCACAAGGAAATGAAAATCCTTAATCTGAGGTGAAATTAGAGGATATAAATGAGTCCCGATTCTCCAATTACTCCGTGGTTCCGAACCATTAAAAACCAGGTTTTGGGTCCTTATTTAGGCGCCGATATGTAAACGGGTCTTGGTCTTTTTTTGACCCGTGACCTAACCGGGTTTGAGTTCAGTTCCACCTTAGTTCTGACCCTCGGACTGAGGACCGATATATTACCTCAATTTTTGGTAATCTCCTTTAAAAACTAGAATTTTTTTTCCATATCATTCCCTACCTACACCTGGACGCATCCCATATAAGGTTTTGGTTTCGATTCGTTTCTATCTTCTCATTAACGGTTCTAGTTTCAGAACAAAAAACTGGTTCTAGTTCTAGTTCTACCTTTCATTAACGGCCTGAACCAACCCATTTACATCCCTAGGTGAATGGAGGATTTGTATCGTCCAATGGGCATAATAGGCGAGGCTTAAACCCAGGTTTGGAGTCCAGATCCATTATTCGAAAAGGCCCAAAAACTAGGCATGTTTCCGTTTTCCATCGGTTGCCTGCAAACAAGCGGGGTGTAACGTATTGTTCGGTAACAATCGAGGAATTGTTGTAAAAAGAGAGACACAAGAGAAAGGAGATTAGAAGGAGAAATGAGGGCTTTTTCTATTATCTCAATATCTCTGTACAAATACAAGAGGGAGATGCATATTTATAGGCAAAGTAGTCACATAATTGAGAAACCCTAAACTTAACCCTAACTCATCTTAAGTGGGCATCTACCCAAGATCCATATCTTATAACAGAAATATGCATACATAAGAAAAGAATTTTAGAGCCTCCCCCGTTCAGCTGAGGACTTCCACATCCTCAGGAGGGGATACAAATGGCTCAAAATCTGGGGATCTATATTGCTAAACATGAAATTTTCAAAGCTTTGTAAGAAGGAAATTTTTTTCTTCATCTGTTATTTTAGATAAGGGGCTGGGTCCGTGAGAGACTTACACATGTAAGATTATAAGAACTCGCACAAGTAAGGGGTGGACAACTTGCATATGCGAGATAATAGGAACTTGCACACTACATTGGTACGATAAACCTTTTTCCCTAGATCTATATCTAGGGTTGTAAACGAGTCAGTTCCAGTCCGGATCCATGTTGGACTTGGAACTGGAACAGTTAAGGAGAATGTGGAGCTGGATCTGGACCCGGAACCATTTCGAAACTTTTTTTTTTTTGCTCCGGAATCGGAACCAGAACCATATATTGGACGGGTGTGGATCTAGGTAGAAAATGACATTGAAAAAAAATGATTTTTAGGAGAGGTTTTCGAAAATTGATGTAATATGTCGGGTTTCGGGTCCACGGGTCCGAACCAAGGTGGAACTGGACCCGAATCCATTTACTTATCAGGGCCTAAACAAGGACCAAAACCCTGTTTTTAACAGGTTAGTACCTTCGGGTAATCGGAGAATCGGAGACCCATTTATATCCCTATCCATATCTAACCCTTTGCAGTATGATTCCATAGACTAAGTTGGTGAGGACCGGTAATTTCCATTCCATCCCCATTGGGATGGCTTAAACTGGATTTTGATGGATCCTATGATCCTTTTACTAAGGCTGCAGGAATAGGTGGAATTATACTCTGGAAAAGTAACGGCTCATCACCAATTACAGGAGGAGCTCTTAGTTCTCCAGAATATATATTCATTTGTTAGAACAGGGAATTTTCTCCTATCCTCATTGAAGGAGACTATAACATCCTTACAGACAGCAACAAATCTTTCATGGGATCTAACTGTGACTTGGCGAAAAACTCAGGCAACGTTAACCAACACTGGTGTTTGCAGAAAATAGGCCTTGGGGGCCACTGTGAAAAAACAAAATTTTTTTTGGGAGGGCCAATGTGAAATTTTTTATAAAAAAAAAAAACTTCAATAAACTGAAGGGGTTTTCTGTAATTTCAGGAGGTCCATGGCCACCCCTTGCCCCACTATAGTTCCATCCCTGGGTGTTTGGTCGATCAAGTATTGCAACCGATCTGCCAACAGAGTCGCATATATTTCTAGCAAAATTGGATTACTCAATTGTGACAGTGTTCACACCTACTATCTTCTCCCTCTGATTCTTATGGATGCAGGCTTCACGAGAACCTTCTTCTTCAGCCCAAGCACAGATTTGGGACAGACCCAGAATCCAAAGAAAGGATCAGACCAAAACTAGAGCTTGAGACAGGGAAGTCAAAAGCACCAGCAGAACGACCTCTTACCACGGTGGTGATAGGTCGCAGTTCTTACTTGCCTGGCTGCTAGGGTTCGAATCTAAGTTGGGTACCAAGAAAGTAAAAAGACCATCAGATAATCTGGTGAATGTGATTTTTTGTTAGGGTCCTAATAAAATCCTGGCCTTTTCTTAGCTATATTTGTATTAATTATGCGTGTTTTGTATGGTTTGTGGGTGTTTAGTTGGGTTAGATGCCTAATCGTAGGCATTTCTAGTGGTTTTGGGCTTAGTTATAGACTGTAGGGGTTATTTGCGATTTTGAGAGATTGTAGGAGGTATTTGGGAGGTAGGGCCCTTTGTGGTAGTTAGTTTGCTTATAGGGGGCTTGGGAGAAAATGAGATTTTACTTGAATTTTTCAAATTGTACTTGTCCGTACTTCTTTGAACATAACTTAGGAAGAGGGCATTTTGGTCATTGAACTTTTTTTTTTATAGCAACAAAACCAACCTCATTTCTCTCTAGGAAGACTCATTTATCAAATTTCTTCTATCTCTTCCTCTCCGTCTCTCTCTCCTTCCTTCCCTCATCTCTACAAGCTTCTATCCTTCCTTCCCTCATCTCTACAAGCTTCTAGGGTAAGACAAAGTAATCTTTTGGTAGAATCCTTTGAAGATTGATCATCGTCAATATAAGATCTCAAGCCCTCTTCTCTCATCTCATTGGATCTCTCTTTTCTCTCGATCAAGGTGAGTTTCAAATCCAAATTCCAATTCTAGAATCTTTTGTTGAATTCTTATTGAAACCCAGCCCTAATCCCTATTTCTCCCTTGGATTTGGGTGTAGGAACTTTATATCTTGAGGATTTGAGTTCTTGGAGTGATTTGGAGGTTTTATTGGCTAGAGTGCTTGGTTTGGGGAATTTTTCAAATTTGCATACCAAGGCAAGTGCAATATATGAATTATATGGCATGTATGTATGCCTATTTTCTTTGATTCTCATGTTGAATTGGAATGAATTTGATGTTTTGTTGTAGAATTCCCTCAATTTCTAAGCTCTTTTTATGAATTGGAAACCTTATTTGTTGTTTGGAAATCTAATTTGATGAAGGATCTTTGAATTATATGATGTATAGATGGGAAATGGTTTGAAATAGTATAAATGATGTTTGCATAAAGTTTGGATGGAACCGGAGGTGATTTGGAGGGGTTTTGCATCAGATAGTTAAGGGTGTAAATTTTAGGAAGTTGCGGCAAGTCGTAGATCATTTATAGCTCGAAGCTTAACGTGAATGTCCTTTGATAAGTTTTTTGAGGAGAAATGACTGTTTTATTCTCCGACAACCTCACAGCTAGCTGCAAGGCTACCCATGGTGAGCCGTAAATCTAACTGTAGTAGACTCACGGCTAGTCGTGACAGGGTATTGGCTCACCGTAAGTCTGGATTTTCCAAAGTGCAGGACCTACAGTTGAGCTTGTCATTCGCTCATCGGTTGATTGATGTAGGGAATGGGAGATGAAGTTAAGTAAATGGTGGATCTGGGACTTTTAGGTGTCTTTGATCATCAGGACACCAAGAATGAGCTATATGACATTTGAAACCCTCATTTGACCACTGTGTTGACTGGCCAAACCCTTATATCCAATAGACAACCATTGACCTAGGTTGACTACTTATATCCGTTCTTTGATTGGTATTGATGAGTTATCTCTATACACTGTCTTTGTACTTTATTTGATCTCTTATCTCATGGTTATATTTGTTGGATATCTATGGACGGATAATGATGATGATGAAACCATGACCTAGGGTTTACCTAGAGTTAACCTTGTATGTGTTGATGGAGGATGGATTACTCGTGTTTGAGGCTAGGCAGGCTATTCGATGGCCTAATGAAGTGGGATATTGACCTGTGGGACTTAAATAAATGGATTGGGTGGATTCGCACAATTCGATGGATTGTTTGTGATGGATTATAGTTATTTTGATGGCTTGATGGTAATGACATAGACAATGGTGAAGGCAAAGTATGAACAGACCTTTGTTTGGATTGTCAATCTTGCTCATGTAAGAGAGCCTAGCCATACACTGCCCCATTGTGATTCCTTTGAGTTAGGTAAGGCAGCACTTGACTGAAGAGTTTAGCCATAAATTGATCCCTTGTGATATGAACTAATTCTTTTGCCATCTATAAATTGGGTTTTGAGGTGGATGTATGCCACTGAGTGCTACTTCGAAGCTTTGAGTGCCAACTTTGGCCGAAATTTTTCGTGCAACTTTATTTTAACCGGACTATGATCCCATGCATTTCTGCTGCAACTCTATTCGATATGGGAGGACAACGTTATAATTTTCCACAGTGCTAGCCTATGTGGATATGTCTTTTGTTAGATGGATTCATTGTAAGTTACTTATTTATATTGATTCATCATGGTTTATCTATTCTTGCATTATTGCCTAGTTCTTCTAGCATTGTTGCTCCATTAATCATGCTTGTCATCCTTAACCTAATTATGATGCATTCATACTATGTTATAAATATATATATATATATATATATATATGGGAAAGTTTCAAGTGCATTCATCCCTCACCAATATATATATATATATATATATATATTGTTCTTTCAAAGTCTTTTGGACTTCGATGTTCTTTTATCTTGGTGTTGCAGATAGTGGATCCCGTTCTAATTTCCTGGAGGGTTAGGTGTTCCTCAAGACAAGGAGTGCATGAGTCATTGTTGCCGCGTGAGAGCGACATGTGGTCCCTTGGGAGATTCTTCAGTTGTAAGCTTTTGTGGTTTTGCGGTTAATTGTAATAAAACATGTTATTGTTTTTCATTTGAAAGTTGAACATATATATGAAACTTGTTCTATGATATCTGATGTATGGACAGATACTATTGGTGGATCTTTTATATATTGCTTCCATTATTTGATATTAGTGCTTCTGCTTAAATATTGTTTGTGAATTATTGAAAAAGTTTTGAACGGTCCTTATAGCGGATTTCGATCCTGGATGTCACACCCCCCCCCCCCCCCCCCCCCCCCCATATTGTTTGTGAATTATTGAAAAAGTTTTGAACTGTCTTTATAGCGGATTTCGATCTGTCTTTATAGCGGATTTCGATCCTGGATGTCACCACCCCACCCCATATTGTTTGTGAATTATTGAAAAAGTTTTGAACTGTCCTTATAGCGGATTTCGCCCCCCCCCCCCCCCCCCCCCCCCCCCCTGAACTGTCTTTATAGCGGATTTCGATCTGTCTTTATAGCGGATTTCGATCCTGGATGTCACCACCCCACCCCATATTGTTTGTGAATTATTGAAAAAGTTTTGAACTGTCCTTATAGCGGATTTCGCCCCCCCCCCCCCCAAAAAAAATCCTCTCGGGACTTCCATGTCATCTTAGAAATCTTGGTTTGGGAGATGGACACTAACTTTGATATGAATTCCAACCCCCCTCCTCTCGGGACTTCCATGTCATCTTAGAAATCTTGGTTTGGGAGATGGACACTAACTTTGATATGAATTCCAAAAAAGTTAATTTCAAGCAAACAAATGCCTTTACATTATATTCCTAATATGTCACTAATGTGAACAAATTCTTATTATTGATAATTATTTCCATAAATGTATATACACGAGTCTCCATATATACTAAAAAAAAAGAATAAAAAACCCAAACACTAATGTCCCTCTCAAGGATCATTTCAACAACAAGAGGTATTGGCCGACGTTTGCAAGCACATTTCTTCAATTCGTGCATCCACAAACTCTACATAGTCAAACAAGCTTCCAAATCAACTAAATCCCATTGGAAATCTTAAAAAGGGTGGATAGAAAGACAGGACTCCCAGAGTCAAAGAGATAAGGAGATGAAGATAATTATAGCAAACGTCACCTACCCCCCCTCTCTCTGTGTGTGTGTGATAATACTGTAAAGCTTTTTTAAGCAAAAGAAAGGTTTTTCATCCCTCCATTTCGGGGGAAAAACCAAAAGAAGAAAAAGCACCACTACATTAAAGAGACCCAAGAAGGGAAGGAGGAGAGATGCATGTAGCAAACTACAAACCAGTAAGCCCAATAAATTCCCAACTATTTTGAGAGGAAAATAGATTCCTGTGTGTTTTAATTTCAGGAAAATTCAATAATTACAGAAGAGAAGAGCCCACATGGAAACTCCAGACCTGTGAGACAGACATTTCTCAATCACTTTCCACAAGAGAAGAGCCCAGTCGGATCCTTTGATTCCCCTAAATGAATATTTGGTGATGCTCTTTACTGGGGGCACATTTGGTGAAATCTGAACTGTTAAAATAGACGTCCCCACTCTTATATGGGGTCTTAAAAAGTTTCAAATCTAGGCCTAGCTTCAGATTGATAACACGTAAAATATTTATTTACTATCAATCTAATAATGCTTTTAGAGTGAAGATTTTTGGGTCCTGTATGCCAGGAATACATTTGTTCTGAACAGTTCAGATTTTACTAAGTAGGCAGCACCAAAGAACATCAATTTCCAGTGACCTGTGATTCAAGAGTAAGAAGATCTGAACTCCCAAGAGCCCGGTCAATTCCCCCCAATGTCTGTTGCTTTTTAACTGTAATAGCCATGTACAAGATTAGTAGAGAGAGAGAGAGAGAGAGAGAGAGAGAGAGAGGAGTCGGCAAAACACTTCTCAAAATGGGGCTGTGCTTGCTCTATAGAGGGTGTGCTTTGGAGGAAGTTGGGCAGATGAAGCTGCTGCACATAACTGCATACAGAAAAATATACACACGCTCAATAACAGAACAATCATTGCTGCCTTAAATAGAGAAAAGAAAAAAAAAAAAAAGACCCTTCACTTTGCTTTTCTATTTCCGTCACCTGTTCCTGCTGTTTCTTGAGCTTGAAATTCTCTTTCATCAAACTGGCTACTTCAAGCTCCAGTTCATTAGTATATGCCTATACTCACCAACAAAAAAGACATTTAAACTAAGAATTCAAGAAATCCAGTTCCTTGAATGAAATTCCGACAACAGAAACAGAATAGAAGAGTAGAATCAATCAAAACCCATGCCTGCTTCCTAGCTCTAGACCTTGCTGCAGACTCCCTATTCTTGATCATACGCCTTTGGCGTCGATCTTTGGAGCTGTTCCCCGATTGGTTCTTCTTTTGTCCTGACATGGATCGAAATGAGTCGAATAGAGTGTTTGGAGAGACCCCATCAAAGGCATTACAGTGCCCTTGATGGGAGGCCATTGCATCAAGGTACTTGAATTCAGAGCTTGAACTCAAGCTAAGGGCTGTAGGAGGTGGGATGGGAGGACTGGAAGCAAAGAGGCCGATGGCAATGTCAGGGTGGTCGATGACTGTATTAGGTGGTGTTTCCTTGGAGGTTCTTGTGAGGAAATCTTCTAGGATCATGCCTCTGAAGCAGCTGGTGCTGCTCTTTGAGGCCTCTTCCCTTGTTGTGGGGTCTTGGAGGCTTGCGAGGCTGATGTCCTTCCACACCTCTTCCATGGGTTTGGAAGATGAATTCCTTCAGAGGAGAAGATGAGAAAGTAAAAGAGAAGTAAGGCACAAAGGAAGATAGAGACTTTTGTTGACAAGATGAGAAAGGAGAAGGGAAGGAAGAGAAAAAGGGAGAAAAAGGGAGATAAAGGAAGTTGTTGCTATTGTTGAGGTGAGGATGGTGGGGTTTTCTTCACCTGATGACAATGGCTAGGAGGGAGTAGGCTAGGAAGTATATTAGTACTGGGGATTTTTCTGTGCAAGCACCTTTTTTTTTTCTTTTCTTTTCTTTCTGTCATTACAGATCATCTGCAGCTTTTTTTATTTATTTATTTTACAAATAACCACCTCTATTAATATAAAAATCCTGGTCAAACATATTAATGGCCAGGTCATTTTTATTGATTGTTGAAATCTACGTGTTTTTATTATAAAATGTAAAGGGATTTTGACATATTAGTCATCTTTAAATCCTTTTTTAACAATTTCATGACCGAAATTTAGATAATGTCATTAGAGTCGCTTGCCTCTTGTCAACATTTTTTTAAAACTTTTTTGCGCTATATCTTATGATATCACGGTATTTGTCAGTTTCTGCAACATTCACCTTTTTGCAACCATCAAACGAATTCATTTTTTAGATAACACAAAAAAATGATATTTTATTAAAAGCAAATGCACATCTTACTAGCATTTCTCGATTTCTATCGTTTGAAATTTTTTTCCATAAGATGCAAAGTCATGACATCATTTGACAATCCTATGATATATATCATGTGATTTATCAGTTTTTATGGTGTACACTGATCCTATGATATCATAGGAATTGGAAAAAAAGAAGTAAAAAAAGTATGTGAGAAATGCTAGTATGTGAGAAATGTCAGTTTCTATGGTAAACACCGATCCCATGATATTATAGGAATTGGAAAAAAAAGGTAAACAAGATTTGTTGACCAGAGTCAAGTGACTCTAATGACATTATGTGAATTTTGGCCGTAAAATTGAGAAAAGCGGATTTAAGGAGGACAATATGTCAAAATCCAAAAAAAAATAAAATAAAAAATGATTAGTTTATCCTCACATTAATTAAATTCCTGGTGATAAAGCAAACATTATAAGTCTAAAGTCAACTTAATGATTAGCATCGTTAATGTCAATTACGTTAGAGCTAAGAGAGTGGTCACCCTTCCCATCCTCATTGTCAGTCAACTTGGTTAAGCATTATATATAGTAAACAAGTACTATATACCTAAGTTGATCCCAACTCATTTGGCAGCGTGGGTTGGTGGGTCAATGCAAGCATCGCCACTCCTGTATTTTGTGTCTGTGTGTCTCTGTGAGAGAGACAGTGATTGAGAATTGAGGGTGTTTGGGATGAGGGAAGGGAAAGTGGGGGAGGGGAATTTGGGGAGAAAATGAGTGTGGGGCACTCCAAAATTT
Source organism: Cinnamomum chago (assembly GCA_038049695.1). NCBI lineage: Eukaryota > Viridiplantae > Streptophyta > Magnoliopsida > Laurales > Lauraceae > Cinnamomum > Cinnamomum chago. The sequence goes on from CP142453.1 coordinate 17,860,218, forward strand.
TTCCCTCAAAAGTGTATGTGTGTGTGTGGTGGTGGGGGCGGGGGTAAAGAGGATAATTTATTTCAAATTACTAAAATGCCCTTTCGTCCAATTGAAACTTTTGCAAAAATAAGGATAAAATGGTCTTTTATCTCTCTACCTCACCAACAAACAAAAATTATACTTTTTCACTTTTCTTCCTCCCACTTTTTGACTATTCAAACAATAGGAGATAAAATTAATTTTCCCTCTCCTCCCCTCCCCTCCCCCATTCCCAAACATAGGGTAATTTGGCAATGAAATTTTGTGTGTAGCCAACTTAAATACATGAAAATGACTAAGAGCACTTTTATGAAAATGGAACATGGATTCCTCGCCATGGGTTTGTATAGTCGAGACATTGATATTGGTGCATATTAATGCATATAGTTTAGAAAAATTGATTTAAATACACAAATCCAAAATAGGTGAGGATTTCCAAATCTTATCGGGGAGTTTGAAAATGAAGATTTTCATAGATCCAAATGTTTGGGGAATTTACAATTGTCAAATGTGATTATTCCACAACTTTATGAAAATAGAAAATCTTTTACTTTAGGATTTTCTTGCCAAACTTCTTGGAAAGAGGAAATCTTTTCTTGGCGGAAGTCTTATTTCACATCAGGGGTGCTACGTGGCCCAAATTTGGGGACCGACCCATGGCCCGGTCCCTATGAGGGCCACAGAGACTTTTTTCATTGAAGAAGTCTTCTTGGACCGATTTTAGGGACCGGCTGGTGGCCCGGTCCCCAAGGGGATCGTTGGATCCCAGGCTGTCCTGGGATCCAACGATCCCCTTGGGGACCGGGCCACCAGCCGGTCCCCAAAATCGGTCCATATAGCATTGCTCTTTTTCATTTCACATTGGCAAGAAAAAATCTATTTGGCCCGACTGGGGAGACCGGCTTTTGGCCGGTCCCCCAGGAGGGCCATGTAGCACTTCTGGGTTGGCAAATGCCCCACATAGGCATGACTTTATGACAGTGATGGTTCGATCAAGGGTCCCAAAGTTTAATGCCTACGTCACATATGCACTTAATTTAAGGTCCACAGTCAAATAATCAAATCATCATATCAGACCCATGCGAGGCTCATCTGCTAATCTAGACTGCCCTCAGCTCCACTACCTAACCCTTTGATATATGGATTAGGTTGGCCCATATCCAACCTCCTACCCAAATCTCACGGTTACTTACTGTCTGCACTGCAGTCGAATATTACTTCCCAAACATGATATTAAATGCATCCAGGGGGCCGGGCCTGTTGGAGGGTTCAAGGAGACTTGGTTTTGACATGAAAGTAGGGATGTAAATGGGTACCTGATTCTCTGATTACCCGACGTTAATTTCGATCCGTTAAAAATTGAGTTTGGGTCCTTATTTAGGCCCCGATAAGTAAATGAGTCCGGGTCCGGTTCCACCTTGGTTCAGACCCGTGGACCTGAGACCCGACATATTACCTCAATTTTCGAAAATCTCTCCTAAAAACCATATTTTTTAAATATCATTCTCTACCTAAATCCGGACCCGGATCCTGACCAGTCCCATATATGGTTATGGTTTTGGTTCCGGTTCTGGAGCCAAGAAACAGGTTCCCAAATGGTTCCGGGTCTAGATCTGGTTTCACCTTCTCCTTAACGGTTCCGGTTCCGGGTTCACTATGGAGTCGTACCGGAACCGACCCGTTTACAACCATACATGAAAGGTAGAATGAGAGCTGTTTTGTCCCATTTGGGCATGCCTTCTTTCCATCGTATAATCATGCTTTTGGAGTATCCAAAACTCACAGCAAACAGCTAGCACTCTTCCAATTTCCCCCCTTGGAAGGAGAGAAGTACATGGGGCAGGGGGAATTCGGATCCTCTCTTAAGCTTTAGCCCGGGCCTGTTTGGATAAATAATGAGTAGAGCAAAGTTAAGTAGATTTCACATGAGTGAAGTGGGTTGAAGTGGATGTACAGTACTGCACTTCACTTTGTTTGAATGCTTGATCTAAAGTTAAGATTTGCAAGAGAATCATAGTTAGGGTTGAAATAAGATGGATATACATATTGTGGACCCCATCTTCACCATTCACTGGGTGGTGGGCCTTTAATTGCCCTATATACTTTCTGATTCAATCTGTAGTTTGCCATTGGAAGCAAGTTATGGAACTATCTAGGATGACTTCTGGCATTGCAATACCTGAAAAAACCTTGTTCTTATATATACTGATCAGTACTTGTGGAAGTTAGCCTAATCAGGCCCCCATTGGGCAACATTTGGCTGTGTTCTTAGACTATGGGTTGAACTTTGACCAACAATTTATTTTGTACTGATTATTAATGGGAAGATCGAGCCTGGGTGGACCTGATGTTTACTCAAAGTCCGATCCCTGCCAGAGATATTTAGCATAAATACGTATATATATACCTTGCAAATGGAGAGAATATGTGCCTAACTTAAATATGTTTGGATGGATATGGGCCTGAATGTTAGGTCCATTAACTAAAACCACTTAGCATGAAAAAGCATCGGCCGGGTCTGCCCTGGTCATCCGCCCCGCGCCCCCCGCCAGATCTAAAAGCGCTGGAGCAAAAAACAGAAAATTGGAGGGCCGATAAGTACAGAAAAATAGACTCATATCTTTGCAAACTTGTCCTAAATGAGTGCACAAGTCTCCTCTTATTCATTGGTTTCGGTGACTTTGAGGATATCTCTACAATAAGGATCCGGATCTTTGGACCAATCGGGTGCCACATGTAGAGGATGATTTTTTTTTTTCAATGGGTAAGCAACAATGTAGATTTGTCCAAGACTAATGCCTGAAAAGATCTGGACTCCAGCTGGTCCACGTTCTTCGTCCCCAAAAGCTTTAGAAATGGTGCAGAGGGTGCACTTTGAAAGGAGATTCTCTGTATCGCTTGGTCTGCAGAGAATTACATGATGGGTGTTGTGGAAATTGGAGGCAAATTACATGATGGGAATTGTCTCTTCCTATCAACAGGTGGCACGCAAGGTCCTTGCCATGTATGAATAGTGTGGTCCACCCATCACCATTTGATATAATCAGAACGTGTGTCTTAGAACCATTGGCTTCTCACTGAAATGGTCAGTTGGTGTACGTGTCAGTTTAATGAGTGGACTAGCTTGAATTCGGCCATGGTGAACCATCCAATCACCCCCACTTACTGTTTGTATTCATTCACCCCCTCTTGATCAAGCTTGTCATTTCAGGGATGGGATGGGTTTTGACTCTTGAATTGTATTGCCCATGGACCTATCTCATTAATCTCAAATGGAGTTTCCAACTAGCAAAAATAAAGTCATTCACCAATCTAAAATAATATAGCTGACAACATATTTGCAATCAATGGTAAGTCATCTTCCTCTCCACAGGGATCATTCCTTGAGTCCCTTGGATAGGGAACCGGATAATATGAGTGTGTGGGTGTTCGAGTATGTATTGGATAGAAAAAAAAAGCTAAGACGATATATAGCCCATGGAAATTTTCTCATGGGAAAATTACAAGAATTTTCAATTTTAAAGAGAAATTAATGGCAAAAATCTACTTTTGTGTATCTAAATTATTATTATTTTTAAATGGAAACTGAGAAATATATATTAAATCAAATAATTAAAAGATACATAATTACAAAACAAAGAAAGCAACAAGAAAGGACCAAAGAGGCAAAATAATTAGCTAAGTTAGAGAATAATACTGATTAAAGCTATAAAATGAAAAGTTAAATTAGAAGCTTCACACTATATCAGTTCACCAACCACTTGTAAGTTTAATCTGATCGGTATGAACATCTAACATATGTAATATATATATATATTTCAAGGGCCTATTAAATTGAATTCCTATGAATAATAGGATTTTTTTTTTGAAGTGGTTAAAAATGAAGAATACGCAGAGGTGAATATCCAGAACTTACCATAAAATTACCTCTGCCTTAATGGAGGAAATACATAGCTATCACCCTTGTAATTAAAATCCAAGAAGAGTACTCAGAGGTCCCATATCTAATGGTGCTCTATGCCCTTAACCTTCACCTAGGGATGTCAAATGGGCTGGGCTGCCCCGGCATGGGGACAGGGCTGTGCTGGGCCCTGGGTACCCCGGCCCGTGGGCACACGGCAGGCCCGTGGCCCATAATGAGATTTAAAGGGTTCTATTCGACATCCTTCAATTGGTAATTTTTGTTTCTTGTGTATGCAGGGAGGGATGTAATTAGTCACTGGTCCCCAGTGTTTGACAATGCTACATTCAACTAGAATTGATTCGCAAATGAAAGAGTCGGACTTTCTAAGAAACTATATGTTTCTTTCTTCTGCTTTGAAACGCATGTATTAGCATTTTGGACTGCCATTTTTATAGTAGAAAACCTGATCTGACCGACACTGCCTGTTGGGTCTTGAAGACTGCATATGCCATCCTGGGATGTTGAAATATATTAATTGGTGATCAGGGAAAGAAGTTGGGTGGTAATTAATACATTAGCCATACAAAGACTAGCTAGAAGGAAGTTAGGAACTATCTTAAAATCTATACATGTTTACAGGAACTTCTCTAAATGCATTTGGTTGCTCTTGCTCACACTCTGAATAATTGTGGTAGCATGCAGGTGATATAACCACAACAATGCATGATGATTAATGAAGTAGCGGATTTGTGACCTTTTCTCTGTTATTTTCTTGACCAACTTCAAACAAATTAAACCTGTAGATGAGTAATAAGTTAACTACTTATTTCACTTGTTTAAGCTTGATGGGTGCAGTTTACTTGTAGAAATGAACGCAACTAATCAAGCCTCATGCACTCAGGAAGCACTTTCATATTGACATGTACCCACCTTGCAACTTGCAAGTGGCATTTCAGTTTGTGCATGGGTATTGGACCTATACTCTGGAACAATATTGCCTCCAAGTGGTTCTGAGTCATCTTTCAGTAATTCAGGTCTGATATAATAATACTCTATGAACTCAACCCATTTGATCGCACCACTAGTTTTCTAAAAGATCCGGCCCTACCATAATTTAATTTTTGTCTCTTTCGATAATTAATGCCGTCGGCGGACATGGATTTCAAAACCTTTTATCATCATCAAAATCTTGTCCCAACTATATTATTTCAAAATCTTTTAATTTTAAAAAATATTTTTTTGGACCCTGGGCTGGCCCGTAGAAGGCAAAAATCAGCGGGCACGGACCCTAGGCATGTTGGGCCATGGCAAGTGGTATGTCTGGGCCGCAAGTAAACAGTCAAGGTCCGTTTGACAGTACCCCCTATAAATCTAAGCCTTTCCATCCCTTGGTCATCATGCATTTAGGTGGGCTCCACTAAAAGTAACTTTAGTCAGTATGATTTGCAAAATTGAAGTAAATAGTATTTCTATCATTTATAAAAAAAAACTAATAGTCATATGTTATACAGCCAAACTAGGGTCTTTTTTTGTAAAGACATAAAAGAAGTGTTTTTGAGGTTTTTTGAAAATATAGGGTGCCATTTTTATTTTTGTATATACTACGCTGAGGTTTCTAAGATTTATAAATACGCTCATGTGGTTTTAGTATTTACCCATTCATGTTCCCAAAATCAATATTCAATTCCTAATGAGAATGGGCACCCACCATAAGGTTGTGTTGTATTTTCTTTATAAAAATGATGGTTCTTCCCTTGTATCAACTAAACAAAAATGAGTATGTTATTATTTACAATAAATATCATGATTTTATCCCAAATCCCATCTGCATCTCTCAATAACTCTCTCATGCACATGAAGCTTAATCTTATATTTTGCAACTTTTATCAATCCAATAGTGGGTATTGTATGAATTGAATCAACTATAACTAATTATAAGTACATGTGTTAACTGTCATTTTGATCGATTTGGATTTAATGAAATTGACCTTGTAGTGATAAAAAATGAATTAATGGAGAGAGAGTTATTCTCTCCCACTAAATGTAATTATTAATATTACAACCTTTAGAGAAAAATAGGTCCAAGCATTTGAAATTATTCATATATGGATAAAAAGATGGACAAAAGCATAATTTCACTCTAAAAACTTATAGTGGTTGGAAAGCTATTATTTTGGGAACCTGAAAGGTATTAAAATAAAAAGAAAGAGACCTATTTACAAATACTAAAATTACGGGGGCCTATTTGAAAATTCTATAAACCTTAGGAAGGTATATAAAAATAAAACTATAATAATATTTGTCGTAAATGCATGTATTCTTTCTTTCAAAAAAAGCCTATAATTGGTGATGGATGGAAGCATGTTTAAAAAGCAATAATAGAACTTACAATGTGAGAGAGAGAGAGAGAGAGAGAGAGAGATAGCTATGTATGTTTTTTGTCTTTTTGGTAGAAAGCTATGTATGTTAGTAAATGAATGTATGCTTATTTCCAAACAAAACCTAGAAATGGAAATGGGTCCTCATTTCTCATCACTCACCAGCAAAAATCTACATTCCTGGCAATTACTTTTTCGTATGATTCCTTTTCTTTCCACCAAAAGGGGAATGGTCGAGTTTTAGCAAATACTATAAACAAGTAAAACTCAAGAGAGGGTGGTTTTTTCTTCCACAACAGCTGACAAATTTAAATAGACAGAAGGTACTAATAAAGCCATCTCTATTTGTTGACATCACAAATGACCACTGCATTTTTACAAATAACCATCTATAGTAATTTGAGAATCTCAATCAACAACGACATTTGCTCCTAGTTAGAGTTCCATTTTTTGCCAGCTGATGAGGTACAACTTATTTTATATATAGGAACAGTATGAAAATGTTATTGTAACTCAATAACTCATTTCAAATTAAACAGAGGGCATTAATCATGGTTAAACTGACTCGAGATCAACTATCTTTTCGTGCTATTGTCTTTAATTTTGTTTGACTGAAGAATAAAGAGAATTCACATTCATTAGGGCACATAGATTCCACAAAAGAGGATTTGTTTTTTCTCATACCACCACTTTTCATTATTTTTCTTGGTACACTAGCTAAGGAGGCTATGACCCAAGAGAGCCCACACGTGGGAAGAGTGGTATACATAGGGATCAATCATCGGACGTCAAAGTGAGATGTAAGATTTTTATTTTTTTTTAATTTTTTTGCTATCGGAGGGTTCCCAACCTTTTGGACTGGACTAATCCCTCTGAGCCCAGAGGGAAGCCGGGTAAACTCCCATATAACTCTAGTGTGATAGTGCAATTTCAAACCTACAGCATTTGGAAGCAAACTGTGGTCTTAGGCCAACTGAGCTATCCCTTGGGATTGAGATGTAGGATTGTCAATCAACTAAATAATCACCAGGTCTTGCTACTTTTCTTTTCTTTTTTTGAAGTTCTCCCTACTTCTCTCTATTTGTTACAAGAGCGATTTAACCTCCTACTCACTATACATTTACATTACAATTCACTTCCATGGAATAATCCTCTTAACTCATTGTTTGGCTAGAGTGTCTGCCATTAAGTTAGCCGATCTAAACTCATATCAAAAGGCTACATCTATTGAAGAAGCTAAGTTTCAGATTTCATTGAAAATGAATTAAAATTTCCAAAGATTCACCTTCCTATTAGACACCCAAGAAATTTAGAAAAATATTGAAAAACTTATATGATAGCTAGCACCTCCGCTTCATTAAAATTACAAATACCCACGTGCTTACAGAACATGTACAAAACCCCACCAAAACCGCAATATAATTTGAAGTCATTATACATTTATATCTAAATTTAGTAATTAAAGATCATTTTTAGACCATTATTGGCTAAGGTCAAAACTAAGGACCAAAATGTGCCGTGCAGGCCCGGGCCAAAAAAATTATTTAAAAAAAGAATCTTTAATAAATGGCTATTTTTTGGGAGAATATAAATGACTAATTGGTGGGCCATCTTAGAAACTTTCTGTATATCTAGAGGCAGATCAGATCATGTCCGTTGAATGTTGATCTCGTATCAAGCCTACAATCAATATCAATTTTAATGCAGCTTTTGAAGTATGCACCATCTTCATCGGGGTCCACAATATGGACGGTTCAGATTAAGGCAAATACATGTTATATATATATATATATGTACAGAGAAGAGGGTGCATTCATTGGGCTGGGTCCGACTCCGGTGCCGTGCTGGCAGTGCCCACTGCCTGGTTCCCAGGCCCATCAGGGCCCAGGCTGGGCAGTCAACGTGTTGGGCCGGGCTGTGGCATGTTGACTGCAGTGCCGAGCTTGGGCAGCCTGGCCATTTGACATCTTTGGTGCATCCCTACAGTATAGAGTAAGAAAATTTTAGGGTGAGATTGATCATCATCGTCGTCATCATCATCATATCCTTATTATGTATAAGGAATGTGAGTTAAATGTGTCAATTTTCAATGGGTAACAAAACTTTCATTAAAAGCTTTGGATACAAAATGGGAGAACAACAAGAGAAAAAAGATACTGGAGCATTGTACCCATCACCCATACCTCAACAACAAAGGCCCCGGAGAAACCCTTTCGACACTTTGTTTGGCCAAAGCAACCATCATGGCCAATCTAAGCTCACAATGGAAAACAACATTAATGGAAGAAGATAAAATCCGAATTTCATTGAAGATAAATTGGGGGACTTCCAAGAATTAGCCTATTGATTGTCATTATATAAGAACAAGTTTGAGGGAAAAAAAAACTTAAATCTTTCTACAATAGTGGCTACACTATATATATAGGGAGGTGCTATTGTCAATGTATCTCTCACCTTACTATGAGAAATAAGGGTGAGGGCCCTTAAATTTAAGTTATTGGCATTAGATATGGATGGGATAACCCCCACCTAAGTTAAGAGATATCTCTCATAATAAGTTGAGAGATATCTCTCACCTCATATGAAAAATAGGAGTGAGGGCCCTCACATTTAAGTTATTGGCATTGGATATAGATGTGAGGGCTCCACCTTATCTCTCATAGTAAGGTGAGAGCATCTCTCATCTTATATGAGAGATATTGGTAGAGGCTCTTACATTTAAGTTGTTGGCATTCGATATGAATGTGAGAGACACCACCTAATCTCTCATTTAAAGTGAGAGGTTTTTTTTTCCTCATAGGAGCATCTCCATATATATATATATTTATTTGTTGAGAGCGTTACATCAGTGCCTAGGCATTTTTTAGGAGAAAACACCCCTCCCTAGTTGGGCCTACTGAATGCATGATGATCATAGAAGTTCATTGGATGAAAAGATTCATATGAGGCCTATCTATATGCAAAATCTTGAGTCGATAAGATCATTCTAACCTTTTGATTCATGACCGTAAAATTTAATGGTTTAGAGGCATCATTTCATCATGATTTCAATCAACAGTGAAGAAAAATTGGATGAGCCTCAAACTCGGACTTGTGACTATTCATAAGGGGGTAGTGTGTGTGAAAAGACTATATTGACTCAACATGGGCTCCATGATCATTAAAAAGAAGAGAGAGAGAGAGAGGCGTTTTTAAAGTGTGACGTTTTTTAGAATTTCGTATATTTATAATATATAATGGTCTGTCAAAAAGCCTGAGAACCGAAAGTGGGGGCCTTTACTTTGTCTTTCTGATCCCTTTATTTTCTCTCTTTTCCTTCCCGTTTGGAAGGATTTCGAGTCATTTGACAATGTCGGGACTGCTGTTGAGCAGCAGAAGACTTGGAAAATGTGGCTTTTCATTGGGCATTGCTAGTTAGTGTGATGATAAGTGCCGTAGTTCTCATTTGGGTCACTGCAAAGCTTGCTGCAAAAGAAGATGCGAGAGATCACTTCTGTAGTGTGGCGAGTGGCGAGTGGTGAGTGGTGACACCTTACTCCAAATTTACAAAACAACACAGTATATGCAGTGATGCAGGGACAAAAGGACAAAAACTATACATACATAAACTGTAAAGTGTCTAAATGTGGACTATATGATGATGGGAAAGGACTAGAGCACTGTACGTAAAAAATAAAAAGCCAAGGCAGAGTGAATAAGAAGAATGATCAAATTGAGAATAATTCTTGGCACTGAAATGATGGCATTGCGAGGAAATCGTGTGTGTGTTGGGGGGAGACTTTCTTGGAAACTATGAGATATGGGGTCACCTATGAAGTGACTGAGGCATACATGAGTCGTACTGTCGAGATACTGTAGCTCTACCATCACACAAACAGGAGTAACAAAAAAAACAAAGGAGTCTAACCATTCATCCGGGGCATAAAATTGATGGATTTCTTGATGTGCTTTGATTTTCTGTGGGGGCAAGTTTTTTGTTATATAGTGACACAATTTTCCATACCAATAGAAGAAAGTTTAACTATTTTCTCTCTATTATGCAAAAAATCATTTTCTATGAAGTTGGAACCATCTTTTCATGTTCACACAGGAACAGATTTTCAGAGTTTCATGGAGCATTCACCATGGAGTCGTAAAATATCTTTCTTGAGAGGCGCTGATTAAGTAAATAAAAACACATGATAAAATATAAAACGGAAAAAAATAATCATGAGTTTTATACAATACCAATCATGTTTTCAAGTTTTTGATGATTAGAGTAAAATTTGGAGCAAATGTCTCCCCAAGAGTAAGAACGTTGGAGGATCCAGACTTCTAGATCAAAGGTGAAGAAGCTAAATCATCATTTGGCGAAACCTAAAATGTTGGCCTTTATGGGGGTATCAGGGTACTGTGAATATAATTGTTTTAAATATCAGTAGACACCAGGAATCTGAAATGGATGAGACTCCATTGACTATAAAATCTGTGACACACTGATTCACTCTACATATATTGATATAGCTCAGTATCAACTGATACTAATATTTTCTTTTGAGGGGTGCAGACCCTAATAGGTAGTTTGTCTACAGGAGCAAACCAAGTAATTTTCTTGTGAATTTTGAAGTTGGACCCCACAATTTTTATTAGATTTTTTGAAGGGGACTGAGACTTTTCTTATAGGTTTTGGAAGTGCACGGCGATACGACTGCACCCACATCCAAATACTTGAGTCCACCCATGGCTGACGGAGAAGGCGATAATAAATGGAAAAGAAGCTAGCCTCGTCTCAGCTGTTCTACATCTTCTTGCCTTTGCTATTTTGAAACCACAGAGCACCTTTACTTGCCTGTTCACCTATAACTACCACCATCACTCCCCAAGCAAAATGAAGATAGAGAGAAGCCCACACTACAGTACACTTCATACAACCAAACAGCTATTAGAACCACTTGGGTAGAACAATTGGTCCAAAGCAGTTCAAAAGGAACGACCTCAACATCACAATTTAACAAGCAAGAATAGAAACAAACTCATTAAATCAGTTGAAACCTGCAAATGCTGCTGATCTACACTGACTGGGCCAGAGTTCTTTACTGGTTTCCATGGCTGGTTTCTTTACCATCCATCATTCCAATGGTTTACGCTGGACTGAACTGCCCAAGGTTCCAGCAACTTCAATCGAACCCGGTCTGATTTTTTACCATGTAGTTCCACAACATGCGAAGCTGGGGTAGAATGACACCCCATGCAAAAACAGGGCAACAAATAAACAAATTTATAAATACTCTGCATGCACATCCAAATGATATAAACACAACAATTTGGTCCTAATAATAGCAATATATAAAAGAGTTTACCATTCTTGTCAGGGCATTTTATGAAATTAAAAATCTTCAGTCTTGAAGAAAAAAGTTATAAATGTAATATTTAGGTCAAATATGTACCAAAACCAGGAGAGAAAAGGTCCAGGGAACTGTAGAGCCAATGTGCAGCAGATTCTTCCACCCCTTTCTTCCACCAACCAACTCTCAGAAAAGCTGAACACTCCCAAATTCACCCTGCCTCACCCCTTCTTCCTCCATCTCTTAGAAAAATAGGCACGCTCCGAATCCTCCCCAAAAAATAAATGGAGGAAGTCGAGGGTGGCTGGGAAAATCAACACAAAACTCACCCCATCAAAACCCCAACCATGCCACAGTAAATAAATAAGATGAAAAGGCATCATCCCATCCACACCAAACCCAACTATACAAATCCCAACAACCTCAACCTCAAAATAGCTCAATAACACTAGTCTTTCCTTTGTTCACTTTTTCTGTTATTTTTTTATATTTTATTTTCTTATTATGTTTATTTAAATTTTTTATCTTTTTTCGCTCTTCTTACCAGAAAGAATTCCAGAACCAGTGACCCTGCCAGGCAAAAGACCATTTTTTTACAATGACAAGAAAAGCTTTCTTGTCCCTCCACTCTAGCACTGCTCCCTCGCCCCTCCCCCACCCCCCTTCAAAGTAACTTCATCCCCTCCATGTATACGTGCCTTAGCACGAACCACTCTTCTCTAAGCTTCTCACAGATGCTGGGCGATTTGAACCCCTTTGGACATTAGTTGGCTCCAACTCCCAATTTGAGTGCAGCTGTCTACTTGGCTCTCCAGATGATGATCTAGTCAGGACCCTTTCTGTGTGTGATTCTGCTGGACCCCATGTGTTGTGGTTGGCAGTACTCTCCAATCCGATGTTCTGCATTCGAGTTGCGAGTGTATCATAGTTAGGGGACTGGGGACTGTGCATGACAGAACCAAACACATTAGGTGGCGGCAACAGCCAATTCATCCAGTCATTGCGCCTCCTTATTTTGTCACCCTGCAACATGATCAACATTGCATTAACACAGAAAACTGCACCACAAGTTGAGAATAAGATAGGTTCAAGTTGTGCAGATTACCTGAACCTCAACTATGGTTGAGGTCCGAACTGCTTCCAGTATAAACGGGATATACATCGTTAATTGCTTGACCTACCAAATATAACAAATTTACAGCATTAATGAATATTTCAAAAAGAAAATGCAGTAATTCAACTGTTTTGTTGCACAGGAACTTAAAATAGGAGAAAAATCAACATGCATTGCAACAAGCCATCAGAACTACACAGACTGACAAGTTTAGCTTGATAAATTCAACAGGAAAATGTAATTAGTCTTCCAGTTCCAGTGTATAATATGAACCTGTATGTGGGGTCCAAGAGGGGAGGATCTTGAGGAAGGTGTCTTTCTTGGCGGCTATTTGGTCCATTTGGAAAAAGAGAAACTTGAGATGCTTCGAAGGAAAGTCCTCCGATGTAAGCAAATTAGTTAACAAAGTGAAGTACTTAGTGGCTCTTTGGGTTTCTACTCTTCTTATCTTCAAAGGGATCCCGATGAATTCCATTATTCATAACTGGAAGGAAGTGGCTTTCTCTAATCCTCACCATAGGTGGGTCTCTCCTAGATGGTGCCCTCCCCCTCTAGGTGCCCTCAAGCTTAATTTTGATGGTAGTGCTTTGGGTAATCCTGGTCTAGCGAGTGTGGGGGGGTGTTATTCGTAATGAGGAAGGTAATACCATACTTTCTTACTCGGGCCCAGCCGGAATTTGTTCTATCAACAAATCTGAGTTGTTAGCTCTCAAAATTGGCCTACGAGAAGCAGTTAATCTCCATCCTCATCGATTACTTGTTGAAGGGGATTCTTTTTGCGCAATTCAATGGGTGTCCCAATCTTCAAACCACCCTTGGTACCTGGCAGATATCATTGAGGAGGTTATACAACTTTCAGTTGGTTTCAATATTTCCTTCCACCATATCAAGCACTCGGCCAATAACGTAGCGGATAGGCTCGCCAAAGAGGGAGTTCTTCAAACAGAGTTGCATATTTCTGTTTAGCTCGTTTTCTGGGGGTTGTTGCCCTCCGTTTTTCTGGGCTTAGCTCCCTCCTTTTTTGGTTTTGGTTGCTCTCCCTAAGTTTGTTTTAGTACTTTTGAGTTCAGTATATTTCTCTTATACTGTAAAGTTTTTTCGAGCAATGAATTCAGTCACCATTTCAAAAAAAAAAAAGAACCTGTACTATGGAATCATACAATAGATACAGCGAGTAATGTTATAAAGACAAGTCAAATGGTCGTTTGAAATCTTCCAGTATCTCCCAGTAGACCGGATTTTTTTAAAGCTGGTTTGATAAAAAAAAAAAAAAAGGGAAAAAACCCCTCTTGCCCCTCTTGCATATCTGCAGATTAGAGGTCCACTGACTCCGGAACAATCCCTCCCTGCTCCATCAAAACTATGTCAAAGTAGATCTTCTCAACTATCTGTGAAATCTGTAGGATAAAAGCTTCATATATGAATCAAAACTACCATTCAAAAAAAATAAAATAATAATAATAATAATAAATAAATCAAATGAAAACATGATCAATCAAATAACTACTATTCTCCTTCAAGAAACTCCAATGGTAGTAGAAAATCTCAGCCAAAAAGCACCAGCAATCCAATAAATACATGTGGCTGGAAAAGATTGATGTGTGTAGTTACAAGAAAGTATAGAATTTGGAATGAAAAAACAAAGGGAACTTAAGGGTAGCTCCAATAGAAGAGAAGTCAAAGAATATTGTTTGAGATTGTTTGAGCATGTGCAATGCTGGAAACAACCCTTGCATGACACATTTAAAACTATAAATTCAAGGAACTAAGAGAAAGGCCAATAGAGACTTGGAATGAAGTAACAAGGAAAGACATGATAGACTATCGAGTTATAAAGAACGTTACTTCAAATAGGATTGAGCAAAAAAAGTCACTTAAAAAGCGATAAGGCTATGAAGTTGATGATGTGATATAGGTTCTGAAGACTGAAAGATTCTATGAGCCGCCGCAAAGCTGTGGACAAAGCCTAGGCGTACAACCATGGATCAAGCCCAATCCTACGCGCACAACCAACCAATGAAACCACTTAATCCACATGAACAAGAAACCCCACAGCATACTCCCGATGTTCTTTGATTTCTTCTTTATCTTCCCAGAGTTTGTCTTGAATTGTGTTTCTAATTTGTCATCAAGTGGTTTTAGTTAGAAGTAATAGTTAAAACAAGAGTCAAAAGGGTGTCAAATAAGGGGAGGGGACCAAAACCTGTATGGATTAGGACCGTGGTTCAAAAAATCACGGTCACGGTCGCCATCACAAGTCGCGGCCATTGCAGTGCAGATTTTTATTTTACCCCAAAAAATCCAGAATATTCTAAAATGGTAGAAAACAATATTTTTTTTCCATTAGTGAACACTTTAAAGCAAAATATCGGTCCCCTCCCCAAGTCATTACATCCTGTATCGCTGTCTTATCGGAAACTTGTAGAGTTTGTTATGACTTAAATAAGTTTACATGTATATATTAAAACAAGTTTAAATATCACAAATTTTACGGTATGCATTGCAACCATAATTTGAACTAATCATTAGTGTTAAACACTTAAAGTCAATAAACTAGTAAGTAGTGGTATAGACGTACGATACTCTATGACTCAATCACGAAGTAAATTGAGAATGAATTTCAACTTTCAAGTAACATTTACTACTACATCAAGATTAACTAATTAATTAAAACAACAAAGTATGAACATAAGGGTATTGTGGTTGAGGAGGGAAGTAACCATCATATGAGAATCCACCAAAATCTTGCAAATCACTTGAGTTTTGGTGAAAAAAGAAGCTTAGGAAGATCTAGCATAGTCTTAAGAAGCTCCACAAATGCTTTGGGAAAGACATAAGGGAAAAGAAAGTAAAAAAATAAAATAAAATCATCGTTGACCGATATTTTCAAAATATCGGCCGTTATGGACCGTTATTTTCACTGTTTTTTTATACCGTGACCGTTATATTGTAAATAACATAATGGTAACAGCCGTTTTTTAAAACCATGAATGGGACCTAATAGCCTTGTTCCTACATCCCTACGTGTGTGTTATATGCATTCCCTATCAACAGAATGAGATTTTTGTTCCTCTCTGAGTTGTGTAAGCCGACTGGTTCTGGTGCACATTAAAAGACACCACTGTGAAGATTTTGCTGGAATCTCAGGATGGAGACTGTGGCCTTATGTTCTTATGCGGTGAAGCCAAGGTGACATGAATGAGACCTGTCTGCATTAACTTGGTTGGTAACCCTGAAGTTAAGTCCTTTGTTTGTATGATGATGATGCATGACCATCTGCTCCCACCCTTGCACCCCCCTTTTCTTTTCTCTTTTTTATTTTTACCAAAATACTCCAATATAGCCAAAACTCTACCAAATTTTTGACAAAATCAGCCTTGGCTTAATTCTGACACCAGATGTAGCCATCCATACCCACCTTCCCAGCAATGGAAGTCCTCCCCTCAGACAGCCTGATGCAGGGCAGGCCCATAACTCACGTGTGGGACCCAAATGATGCGATTCCAATTTAGTTTCCTAATTTTATTAATGAGTCGTGATTAGGATCAGTTTTCCAATTTCATTAGGATTTCTTATTTTGCTTTCTAAATTGGTTAATATTTAGTTTCCTAGATTGATTAGGTGACTTAGTCTCTAAGTTTATATTCTTCTTATTCTGAGGCTTTTGAAAATTAATGATATTTTGAGTGTTATATGTGTTGTGTGTGTGTGTGTGTGCAACACATGTGTGAAACCAAATCCCCATTATTTGCTTTTCCCCTTTACACTTTTCTTTGTTCTATTTTTACTCTCTTTTAGCTCTTTTAATGTGAGCCATAGGATTGAGTCAATCCAATGGTTGTAAAGCTTATTTCTTTTAATTTGTGCTTGTTTGGCAACTCTACTAATAGAGTCAAGTGAAATAAAGCCTCCATTTCTCAAGAATAAAGTAGCATCAAAAGCACTTTAATTCAAAATTTCCGCCATTTAAAAAAAAAAGTCAAAAAGCAACCTCCTTTCTCCATTAAAAGATAAAACACTCCTTTTTATACAAAAATTCAAAAAGATTCCATACCAAACAACTAAAAATAAAATACCATCATAACCCACTTATATTTTATTCTTTCTTCATCATAACCCACTTATATTTTATTCTTTCTTCAAAATAATCTTTACTTCACTCCTCTCTATTAGTAAGTTTCCCAAACAGCCCGTTTGGTAATTTTACTTTTAAAATCAAGTAAAATGAAGTGAAGTAAAGCATCAAATCATCAAGAGGGAATAAAGTATAAGTGGGTTATGATGGTATTTTGTTTTTAGTTGCTTGGTATGGAGTCTTTTTGACTTTTTGTATAAAAAAGTGTAGTTTTTTGGTTTTTAAGTGGATAAAGGTGGTTGTTTTTTTTTTACTTTTTTTAAAAAAGATGGAGGGGATTTTGTATTAAAGTGATTTTGATGTGACCTATTTTTTGAGAAATTGAGACTTTACTTGACTTTTACTATTCTAGTAAAGTGACAAACGGGCCCAAGGGAAAAATGAATGGAATTCTATTGCATTCCTTTGTATTCCTTGTAGAGAGAGAAGCGGCAAGAGAAGAGTCTATCCAAGAAGACCACGAGAAAAGGGAGGCAAGAAAGCTTTGGAAGCTTGTATCTTGTAAGTGGGTTGCTAGAGATTCACTTGGTAGTTGGCTTGTAATCTTCATCAAAGGTAAAGAAGAAGCTTTGCATTGTTCTCCCATGGACGTAGGTCGTACATTGTGACTGAACCACGTTAAATCTTGTGTCTTGTGTGTTTCTTTCTTGTCTTCTTTTATTTCTCTACATGGTGGTGGTTTGATGTATGTCTGCCTTAGTTGCATTGCCATGGTATTTAGTTGGTGATTGGTGTTGAAAAATCATATTGCCAACCAACTATTTGCAGAAATTCTCCAACAACAATTGGTATTAGAGCCTAGGGTAGTTGCTTCACTATTGAGTGAGAAAGGGGGAATTTGTTAACTTGCAACATTTTTTGGCAATGGAGAAAATAATGGAGAAGGCAATGGAGTTTGAAAAACTAAATGTAAGTAATTGGCCCATATGAAAGATTATGACGGAGGATTTTCTTGTTGTTGGAAAAGAGTTGGATCAACCACTGATGGGGAAGGAAGCCCAACCCGAAGGAATGGAAGATAAGGTGAGGGATGCCCTTGATAGAAAATGCTTCCTTGCATTTCTCCTTCAATATTATTTGATGGTTGCCAATGCAAGACCTCTTTTGAATTATGGCAAACTTTGTAACAATCTTGTGAGCAACCTTCCTGTGCTAACAAAATGCATGCTATGAAGAGATTATTTCTCTCGAAGAGGAAAGAAGGTATTGCAATTCGTAGGCATGTGAATGAGTTCAATTCTGTTTTGGCACAATTGAGATCTTTGAAGATCAATCTTGACAAGTAAGTGTTGTGTTTCCTCTTGTTGAGTTCTCTACCTCCTGGTTGGGATACCCTTGTTACTACGGTGTCAAATACTATTGGAAACACATTGAGATTGCAAGATGTTATTGCTTCATTGGTGAATGAAGAAACAAGAAAGGCATCGTCACAATTGTCTAATGAGTCTAGTCAGATTTGACAATTGGGGATAGAGGAAGGTCACAACATAGAGACCAATCTTCTAGATTTAATAAGGGTAGATCTCAAAGCAAAGGAAGGTCAAAGTCACAAGGAAGAAAAGTGACTTGTTGGTATTGCAAGAAGGATGGGGATACAATAAAGGATTGTTGGACCTTGAACAACAAGCAAAAGAACAGATGCAAGATTGACAATGGAGATGCAAACTCTATGTCCCATGGAGGAGGAATGACTTTAAGTGTTGCATGTTCGGTTTCTTCTACCAAAGACACTTGGATTTTGGACTTGGGTGCATCATTTCACATTTGCCCGGATAAGTTGTATTTCTCAACATATAGAAATGTGGAAAGCAGCTTTGTTTATCTTGGTAATGATCGTGCTTGTAAAATTCATGGCATTGGTGATGGCCGTAATGTTATGATAAAGTAAGTAGATGGGAAGAAGCACACATTGAAAGATGTAAGGCATGTTCCTGAAATAACCAAGAACCTCATTTCAACAGGGCAATTGGACGACTTTGGATTCATAGTGACCTTTGGCAAAGGGCCACGGAAGATTTCAAGAGGTTGTATGACAATCTTGAAGGGGCAAAAAGATGGAAGTCTGTATATTCTTCATGGCACAACTCAGAAGAATGGTGGCACTAAGGACATGGCTGCAACGACTAGCAAACGTGATGACATTCAAGTTTGGCACAGTCAGCTTGGTCACCTTAGTGAGTGTGGCCTGCAGGTATTGCAAAACAAAAACCTCATTCCTACTTTTGAGCATTCTTTTCTTAAGTTTTGTGATCATTGCATTATGGCCTAGGTAAGCAATGAAGAGTTAATTTCAAAAGAAATGAATCCCATAGAAAAAGTAAAACATTAGAATTGGTTTATTATGATGTTTTGGGCCCTATAAAAGTTAAATCTCTTGGAGGAGCTGCATATTTTGTTACCTTTTTAGATGATTATTCTAGAAAGTGTTGGTTGCATCCTTTGGCATCCAAGGACCAAGTGGTCCAAGTCTTTGACACTTTTAAAATCTTCAAAAGTAGTGGAGAAAGAGACTAAAAGATATATTAAATGCTTGCAAACAGACAATGGTGGCGAATATTGCTCCGTGGCTTTTGATTCTTTTTGCAAAGAACATGGCATTTGTAGGATAAAGACAGTTCCTAGAACACGACAACAAAATGGTGTCATTGAAAGAATGAATAGAACCATTTTGGAACGTGTGGGAAGCATGTTGTCACAATCAGGGTTTAGCAAGCCATTTTGGTCTGAAGATGCAAATACAGTTGTATATTTATTTAATAGATCACCAAATGCACCCATGAATGGTGAAGTACCAGAAGTTCTTTGGCGTGGTGGGAATGTTTCATACAACCACTTGAGAACATTTGGGTGTGAGGCTTATGTTCAAGCACCAAAAGAGAATCGAACTAAGCTAGATGCTAAGTCAAGAAGATGTGTTTTTCTTGGCTATGGTGGTGACGACAGAGGTTATAGGCTTTGGGATCCTATTGCTAAGAGGATAATAAGAAGCAGCGATATTGTGTTTAATGAGGATGTGATGTTTGCGAAAAAGGAGCATGAAGATGAAAAGAAAGAGAAACTCGTTGATATGCAAGTTGAAAGTTCCTCCATTCCTCCACAACAAGTGCAAGAAATTCAGCCTTATGTTCATGGTGATGATCATGATGAAGAAACTGAATCAGTAAAACATGACCATGAAAGTTCCATTAATGATGGAGAAGGCTCATCGGCTACACCCGTGCAAGAATTAAGGAGATCAACACGGCCTCGTAAACCTACACAAAAGTATTCTCCTTCTTTATAATAGTAACTCTCAAGTTGCTAACCAATAAACCCAAAGTGCCTAGGCGTTAAAGGTGCAATAGACTAACTACTTAACCCAACACCCTCCCCCCCTCGAGCAGGACACCGCACAAACTCGAAGCACACGCTTGCACAAGGCGCAGCATGGGACCTTTTGCCTTGTGCATAAGCGCCCGCACACAAGATGTGGCATGGGACATTTTTTGCCCTACATAGATTCGAACCCCAGACGTGTTGGCTCTGATACCATTTCAAGTTACTAACCAATACACCCAAAATGCCTAAGCGTTAAAAGGTGTCGCAAACTAATTACTTAACAGTAACTTCATCAAGAATAGAATTTGATCACAAGCCTCTCACGCTACCAATTACCAGATGGCTCAACAGGCAACAATGCATCTAAGTAAAACAGGAGAGCTAAATACAAAATAAACATGAAAAGAGAATAATAAAAACCACATCGAGAATGAAAGCTCAGTCACAACACTCTTATTTGTACCTTTGTCCCTGTAATTATAATTTGTTGTTTAAGAGAATCCAAATTGTACCTTGATGCAAGTCGAGCCAGACCCAAGTCCATTGGGTCTAGCCCGTGAGCTATCGGGTCCAACCCATTGGAAAAGCACACAAATCCAATGAGTTTGAACCACCGACTGTTGTGGGAAGCTATCCTAATTTTAGTAGTCTTCTAATTCCTTTAGTAGTTTAGAAATTAGTAGGTTTCCATATTATGGATAGAAAAGATCGTAGGAACCTCACCTCATAAATATGTAGAATCCCCTTTAGGGATTCACAACTTCATCATCATTATTATTGAACTGAAAATTGAGTTCCAGTTTTACTTTGATTAATTTTGTGCGTGAGTTTTTGGCTGTTGAATCCATCTTGGACTTGGCCAAATCCCTGCTGTGGATTTGGTCCTTTTCCCTGGCTGCATCAGATTGGTATCAAAGCACAGATCTGATCTCTAGATCTATATTCTGATTATCAATTTGAAGCAACCCCACCGTCCACTCATCCATCATCCCCGTCAGTCCCCATCCCTAACCACGACCTCCACCCCCTCGTTACACCACCGACAAGCCCATTCCAACCAAAACCCTAAACCCTACGCCCAGTCTCAATTAAACCCCTAAGTCCCCAAACCCTAATCTTCCACTTTTCCCAATCTAGAACCCACGCCACCACCCCGAACCAAAATTCCCTTACCCTAACCTCCATCACTACCCTAGACCACTGCCAAACAAAATTCCCTAATCCGAAACCCCAGCGACAGCATACCACGACCCTCTGCCACACCCAAACCCCAGCCGCCCCTTCGTCCCTCCAGCCTCGTCAAAACCCCACCAATCAGGATACAAAAAAAGAAAAGAAAAAAGGAAGAGTAGCAGAGGAAGAAGCAGAAGAGAGAGAACAGGAAGAGTTCTGAGTTGAGAAGATACCTGGCACCAAGCGATCTTCATCACTGCACCGCCATCGTCTCCATTGCAGCGCCAATCGCCGCCAGCCCTTCTTCTTCTTCCTTCTCCTTGCGTTTCTTCGTTCTTTTTTCTTCCTTCTGAGCCGAAACAGGTAAGCTCAGTCCCTCTTATTTTTCATTCTGAGCACGAGGATCGAAACTCTTCACGTGCTTGACTTTTGAAGCTTTGGGCCAAACCTATAGTTTGGGCCCACTTTGAGTCCATCCCCGACCTAGTCCATCTACTAGCACAAAACCCAAAAAAAAAAAAAACCCCTTTCAAGAATGTCTACTCGCAGCGGTCAGACTTCTCGGGGAAAGCTTTCTGACAATCAGCAAGATGCTCTACTATTTGAATTGTTGCAACGGGTTCATGCATTGGAGACTGGACTTACTGACCAGGTACTTGCATTAGAGATCGGGTTTGCAGCCTTGCAAAAACCAGCAACTGACGCATCGTCCAGTACAGGTATTCCACAAATTATACCTCACCAGGGTGATGCCAATAGGCGTGAGTCTATTCATGATTTTATTGAGCGTCTTTTTTCTGAAAAAGACCATGAAGATGCACCACTGGCACCCAAAGTTGATGATATCACCAAACGCGTCAAAGTCGAACTGGCTAATTTCTCTGGACGCCTGAACCCACGGGCTTTTATTGATTGGCTCAATTCTCTTGAAGATTATTTCAACTGGTATCGCATGGATGATGCACAGCGTGTGGCCTTTGTCAAAGTCAAGCTTAAGGGTTCAGCAAGAGCATGGTGACACGGTGGGACATCCCGCTATCACCAGGTGGGACGACATGCGTGAAAAGCTTGAAGGTAAGTATCTGCTGTCTAATTATTTGGATATACTTTAACAAGAATTTCTTGTCTTTAGGCAGGGCACTTTATCATTAGATGAGTACACAAAGAAATTCAATGATTACGTCATACGATGCAAAAGTCGAGGAGATGACCGCGAAATCGTCAACCATTATCGCATTGGTTTGCGCCAAGAAATTAATTGCGAAGTCCTCATGCATGACTTTGATACAGTTGATGAGATCTATAACAAGTCCAAAAGAGTTGAACTGGAATTACGGTCGCCAAATATGCGACGCTTTGGTGCTCCAACCGGAGAACCCATGTCTCGCAGAGCTACAGAATTTCAGAATAACCGTGCTCCACCGCAAGGTTATCGCACAGCTACAGAATTTCATAATAATCGTGCTCCTCCACAAGGTTATCGTCCACCACAACGGCAGCAGCAGCCCAACCAGCCTAATCATCGTCCTTTTACACCAAACCAGCGGGGCGCAGTACCACAGGGACGTGGACCTCCAAGGCCGGATCGGCGGAATGATGGTTGTTGGCGTTGTGGTCAACCGGGTCACTTTGCCAATGATTGCCCACAGGTTCGAAATCTGTACTATTGTGAAGAGGAAGCCTATTATGATGATGAGCAATATGACGAGCATATTGAGATGGAGCCACCACATGAAGATCAACAAGTGGAAACATCACTCAGCAAGAAGAACAGTCGGATCCTCTTCCTAGAGCCACCACCACTGCAGAAGAAGGTGGTCCTTTGCTTATCATACGCCGGCTTCTCAATACTAATGAACAAGAAGAAGAAGATTGGCGGAGAACTTCCATCTTCTGGACGCGTGTGAGATGCAAAGGTAAGCTGAGTAATTTAATTATTGATGGCGGAAGTGCTATGAATATTGTTGCACAGGAAGTGATTGATAAACTAAAATTGCCAACTGAAAAGCACCCGAAACCTTACAAAGTTGCATAGGTAAATGATCATTCCATTCCTGTGACTCGCCGATGTTTGGTTACTTTCCAAATTGGCGTTTATGAAGATGACATATGGTGTGACATAATCCCTATGAACATTGCTCATATACTTCTTGGTTGACCTTGGCTCTTCGATCGAGTGGTAATTATAGATCAAAAGAAGTACATGCATTCTTTTAAGTGGAAAGGACAAATGGTGGACCTTCTTCCCATGCCACCAATAGCATTTTCTCCAGCAACTCACACCACCTCATCCAATCCACATGTTCTCACTATGCGAAAATTTGAGGAAGAAACCAAAGAGCAAAATGCGATGTTTGCACTAGTCACTAAACAAGTGCAGGAGCCTCCTAAGATTTATATTCCCACAGAAGCGCAGGCCCTCCTTCATGAATACTCTGATTTGACTCCTAAAGAATTGCCAAAAGAGCTGCCTCCTATGTGAGATATACAGCATGCTATAGACTTAGTTCCTGGAGCATCTCTGCCAAATCTGCCGGCATATCGGATGAGCCCAATTGAACATGCCGAATTGAATCGCCAAGTTGATGACTTGTTGCAAAGAGGGTATATCAAGGAAAGCTTAAGTCCTTGTGTTGTTCCAGCCCTCCTAACACCAAAGAAGGATGGTAGCTGGCGAATGTGTGGATAGTCGCGCCATCAACAAAATTACAGTCAAGTATCGTTTTCCTATTCCTTGGATAGAAGATATGTTGGATACAATGCATGGCTCTACTATTTTTTCCAAAATTGATCTACGCAATGGCTACCACCAGATCCGCGTCCGACCAGGTGATGAATGGAAAACAACATTAAAAACTAAAGATGGTCTTTATGAGTGGTTAGTGATGCCATTTGGTCTTTCTAATGCACCGAGTACTTTCATGCGCGTGATGACCCAGCTATTGCGCCCTTTTCTTGACAAATTTGTTGCGGTTTATTTTGATGATATCTTGATATACAGCAAGTCCAAGAAAGAACATCTTGATCATTTGAGGTGTGTGTTTAGCACCCTGCGGCGTGACAAATTTTATATCAACCTTAAGAAATGCACTTTCATGACTGATTCTGTGCTTTTCTTGGGTTACTTCATTACTGCTCGAGGTGTTGAGGCAGATCCCGCCAAGGTGAATGCTGCTGTTGATTGGCTACTCCAGCATCTATATCTGAAGCTCGAAGTTTCCATGGGCTAGCGACCTTCTACAGGCGTTTCATCAAAAACTTCAGTAGCATCATGGCTCCTATTACGGACTATTTGAAACAAGGGACATTCAAATCGACCAGTGCAGCCACCCGTGCATTTGAGCAGATAAAACGGAAGATGACAGAAGCTCTAGTTTTGCGCCTCCCAAATTTCAATCAGGTTTTTTAAGTTCATTGTGATGCATCTAATGTTGATATTGGCGGTGTGCTTAGTCAGGAAGGTCATCATATCGCCTTCTACAATGAGAAGCTGAATGATTCTCGGAAAACATATTCTCCCTATGATCTCGAATTATATGCTGTGGTACAGACTCTACGTCACTGGCGCCATTATCTAATTGATAGAGAGTTTGTCTTATTCTCTGATCATGAAGCCCTCAAGCATTTACATTCTCAGCAGAAATTGAGTGCACATCGTGCAAGTTGGAACTCCTATCTTCTGTAATTCACTTTTGTCATTCGCCACAAGGTCGGCAAAGAAAATCAAGTTGCAGATGCTTTGAGCCGCCGCAAGCATTTATTGACAAACATGTCAATCACTGTTCCGGGCTTCAAAGAAATTCGCCAAGAATACCTTGTGGATAAAGACTTTGGCCACATCTATACCGCGTTTCTCAATGGCGATCCAGCTCAACACCCGCACTTCAGTATTCATGATGGATATTTGTTTCGCGGCACACAATTATGTCTCCCAGCTACCTCCATCCGTGAACATATTGTGCGAGAATTACATGGTAGCGGATGTAGCGGACACTTAGGCCATGACAAGACCCTTGATCTTGTTAGTGACAAGTATTTTTGGCCTAAGATGAAAATCCTATATCATTAAAATTTGTGATCTATGCAGGGTTTGTTAGCTTGCGAAGGGTAACAAAAAGAATACAGGACTCTACCAGCCCCTTCCTGTCCCACATGCTCCGTGGGAAGATATCAGTATGGACTTTGTTTTGGGACTACCGCACACCGCACGGAAAGTTGATTCTATATTTGTTGTGGTAGATCAATTTTCAAAGATAGCTCATTTTATACCACGCTCCAAGTCTTTTGACGCATCCAAAGTATCGCAGTTATTCTTCAAAGAAGTGGTACGTCTTCATGGACTTCCTAACACAATTGTGTCTGATCGAGATACAAAGTTTATGAGCTATTTTTGGAAGACACTCTGGTGGGCCACTAGGACAAAGTTACAATTTTCCAGTGCCTATCATTCGCAAACTGACGGTCAAACAGAAGTGGTCAATCGCAGTTTGGGCAAATTGTTGAGACGCTTGGTTCGAGATTACATTACATCTTGGGATCTGGTTTTACCCATGGTTGAAGTTGCTTACAATAATTCAGTTAACAAATCTACTGGGATGTCACCATTTCAAGCTGTGACTGGAGTACGACTGCGCTTACCTACTGATTTGGTTCCATTGCCACTAGAAGCACAACCAAGTGGAGAAGCTGAAGATTTTATCCGACATATGCAGCATGTACATGATGAGGTTCGACGTAACATCGCCATTAGTAATGACAATTACAAGCAGCATGTTAATGCACATCACTGCTTTGTTGAGTTTGCCGAAGGTGACATGGTCATGGTTAGAATACGTCCCAAGCGCCTTCCTCCTAAAGCAAATAAGAAGCTGCATCCTCGCAATTCGGGACCTTTTAAGGTCATGAAGAAGATAAGTTCCAATGCATATGTTCTTGACCTGCCCGCAGAGTTAGGCATTAGTTCCACTTTCAATGTAGAAGACTTGACTCTCTACCGTGGACATCGTACAGATGAAGGCATTGAAGAACACATCTTATCTCTACCGCCTCCTCCTTCGTCTGATCAAATTGTGGATGTACTTGATGATCAACTTGTGTCTACACGTCGCGGAGGTTTTCAGAAGTTTCTTGTTCAGTGGAAGAATCGCCCCATCTCAGATGCATCTTGGATCACTGCTACTGATTTCCAGCAACTCAACCCGGACTTGTATGAACGTTATCAAGCTATACACTCGCCGGAGTCGAGTTTCTCTAAGGCGGGGAGAAATGATGCAAGTCGAGCCAGACCCAAGTCCATTGGGTCTAGCCCATGAGCTATCAGGTCCAACCCATTGGAAAAGCACACAAATCCAATGAGTTTGAACGACCAACTGTTGTGGGAAGCTATCCTAACTTTAGTAGTCTTCTAATTCCTTTAGTTTAGAAATTAGTAGGTTTCCATATTATGGGTAGAAAAGATCGTAGGAACCTCACCTTATAAATATGTAGAATCCCCTTTAGGGATTCACAACTTCATCGTCATTATTATTGAATTGAAAATTGAGTTCCAGTTTTGCTTTGATTAATTTTGTGCGTGAGTTCTTGGCTGTTGAATCCATCTTGGATTCGGCCAAATCCCTGCTGTGAATTTGGTCCTCTTCCCTGGCTGCATCATACCTTCAAAACTAAGCAATGAATGTAAATACTTGCAGCTCTACTTTTACAAAAGCCAAAGAAAAAAGGACAAAGCGCACACCATACTTACAACATTAACATATACACACATTTTTACCAAAAAAAAAAACATATATGAACATGTGTACATTAAAAGCTAAATAATTTAAAGACATAAATGGGAATAGATTTCCATTAAGTCCACAAATTTCTCTGCCTTTTGGCTAAGATCAAGTTCAGCATCTGTTCTTTTCATTTTAACCTGATATGAGGCCAGTGTCTCACCACATCACATGACTTTCGATTAATTCCGTGTGGAGTTGACCCCATATGTTGCTGTTGGGGCCCTCTCGCATTACCAAGCCAATTAGTTGCACTATTACAAGGCCCTGGTGCAGTGCATCAAAAGGTGGGTGTGTGGGTCCGTATTTGAGTTGGGGTCAGAAGACTCCCATTGATTAGCAATAAATATCAGAAGCCTAATTACCTTCACAAGTAAACATCCTTCGGAAAAAAAAAAGGCAATCTAAGTAAGACATGTCCATACTTAAAAAAGATGATAAGGTTCATAAAAACTGTCAAGCAAATCAGGGAACCAGCACCATGAAGTGAAACAACTCACTCGATTGAAGCCAGCAATCAAAGGGATAGGTACCCATCCCTGCTCATCCATGTTCTGCCGCAAGAAGATATCCTTGCACAAATTTTCAGGACTGCGAACACCACCAGAGATGCATAGATAATTAAACCAACACAAAATTAAAAAGAAGAAAGTAAAAGGCAATGTGTAGACAAATGCAAGAATCAAAATCAAGCAAGCCCCTCGAAGAGTGAAGGTGTTATGTTCGTTGGCAGTTTGGGTAAGGTGTCTAGGGTGGATAATATAAGAAGATGAGGTTTGAGCACAGGTCTGGGAGGCTTTTTCTGACTTGTGCTCGCTTTGCAGTGAAGAGGGGGAGACTATAGCTACTTGTTTGTTCATTACAAGCTTTCATCTATTTCTTTGGAACAACTTTCATTTTGTTGTAGGGTTTCGAGGTGTGCGCCCAGAAGCTTGGTTGGTATGGTGGACGCTTCAAATCTAGCTCCTTTTTCCCCAGTGTGGTGCTATGCTTTGGCGGTCAGTTCCTTTGCTATAGTTTGGAATAAAAGGAATGCAGGGATAAGTAGTGGGGAGTCGCCTGTTGTTGAGGAGCTTCTCTATAGAGTGTTTGAAAATAACTAAATGGGTGTTTTCAAGGATATAATTTAGTTGTATCAGGCTTGACGATAACTTGCACAATTGGGAGGCTTCTCTTTGATGTGGTCGGACTGTAGCTAGGAGCGTGGAACAAAATATCAGCCGCTACGTAGTATAGAGGCTGACATATCAGGCATAGCGGCAGTGCATCTCAGCCACTGCCGCTATGCTAAATACAAAACAGTGCCGCTAGCAACCAAGGCAGACCATATCAGCTGCCAGGCTGCCACAAGACAGTAGAGGAGACTTATATAACCAACCGACTCGAATTTTTACAGCACCTCTTTAACATTTTACTGCTGCGTTTCCCCAAGAGCCCTTCTGGAGCTCTTTGCTGCCCTTCAATGGTTGCAAGATAATAAATAAAAAACACAATATATGAGCAAATCAAAGTTATTTTGATGAAGTTATTATGTCATTTGTGCATGGGCTGTGCATTGATTGTTTGATGAAGTTATTGTGTCATTTGTTTGTTTTGATGAAGTTATTATGTCATCTGTGTTTTAACTTAAAATTTTGTTTAAACATTGCTTTATACGTTTATAGATCTTGCATTCTCAACAGGTGTGTTGAATATAGAAATGCATAGTACTGATGATATATTCATGACACAGGTTGATTATAAGCATTCTATTAATTTCTAAGTTAGTATAACTAACCAACATGAATACATGTGAAAAAAATAGATCAATACTATTATTTTATAATCAGACTGCGATATAGGCCCCTCATGCAATGAGGAGACCGCTATGCCCCCTATATATTAGTTACCATTGAAAACAAATATTAAAATTGAACATTTTCCAATATTTTGGATTTTTGGATATTTTTTCAAAAAAGTTTTTAGCACCATTTCGATTCACACAGCTATACCACTATGTAGTGTTTTGGACGCTACCTACTACACCCACCGCAACCGCTATTTTGATCCTTGACTAGGATGACGATGAGTTGGGTTCCTCCATAGGGGCTTTGAAGTTTAATGTTGATGGCACAACAAGAGGCAAACCGAGGCCCCAACCATTTGGGGTGTGCTTCGTAATGATGAAGGAGAAGTGTTGATGATGTTCTCTAAGTATATAGGTGTAAGAGATTCTAATGAGGTAAAAGCATTGGCTATTTTGGAGCCTCTCCTTATGTTTCGAGTTCACCAAACTAAGGTCATTGTGAAGAGTGATTCCACAGATGCTATTGCTTGGGTTTCAGCTTCTAACGGGGTCCTTGGAAGTTCCACTTCATTCTTAATGAGATCAAGGTGTTCATGTAGAGTTCAATCATATTTTGCACTCCATCAATGCTATGGCAGATGTGTTGTCTAAGCAAGAGGTGGATCGTCTTTCTCCTTTTGTTGTTTTCCATATGTAATTTTTTTCGATTGTGTTCGGTATAACTTTTGTATATCGATCTTTTGGGTCCTCTGGATTTGCTTCTGCTCTAATTTATATATTTATTTACTGATCAAATAAAAAAAATGGGCAAGTCATGTTGAGATACCTGAAATAATAATCAATCTGTTTTACCAGCATAGCACGCAGCTGTGGATCAGGTGCAGAGATAAACATTCCGGGGGGCGCAGCAACATATGGTACCACCCCAGTAAGAGACTCAGGAGGTGGGGTGGGAACATAATATACTGGAGGAGAATGCAAATCTGGAAAAAAGCAAGATCATTGACATCAAATAAAAGAATGAAAACATATATATATATATATATTGTATAATTATAGCTAGGATGGATTTATAGTAGTGTACAAGCAGCAGTTCAAATATTTTGGTGGAATTAATGCTTAATTGGGACAGAATAAAAATCCAAAAGATACCGTTTCCACCACCTCTGCTCCATATCGATGCTAGTGACTGTAGTAATGACAATTTGGGCTATGTAGGTAGGGGTAAAAAACACTAACCACCTAATGTGGATTACAACTTTTATTCTGTCCCAAAGCATATCATAAGCTGCATCTCCATTCTCTATGCACGGATATTCAAACCACCTGTGATAAATTGAGGAATACAGATCACACTCACCCTTAAATTCCACAAGCAATTCAACTTACCAGGGAAGCCTATAGGACCTGCATAGTGCCGAACAGGCGGAGTGATAAACGGAGGAGGTGAAGGTGGCTGCTGTCTCACAAAACCCCTATGTCCGGCGCCCCTAGGCTGCCTTGAGTGGAAATCTCTACCATTAAAATTCTGATGAGGATTCCACTCCTGATTCTGGCGATCAGGGTCACGCCTGCTCCCATAATTGCTATGATAGGGGCCATCTCCACCGCCACGAGGGTGGTGGCCACCTCCATTTCCCCTCCTGAACGCACCCCTCGGCTGATCATTCCCGCTGCCGCTGCCGCTGCCATGTACTTGTTGAGAACCAAACGCACCCATAGACATATTATCCAAATTATTGTTCCTTTTAGAAACCTCTCTGGGAGAGGAATCCATGCCTGCCACCGCTGGTATTTTATCAGAAAAGTTCTCAGAAGCAGTAGTTTCCATGGAAAGCGGGGTTTGGAGCCCGCCCCCGCGCTGCTGCTTCATCGATTTCTGGCGGGTGGGTGCCATATGATGATTATGATTCTGATTCTGGGTTGAATTAGGTTTTGTATGATTGTTATTAGAATTCTGCTTCTGGGGAGAAGATGGAATTACAGCCACCTATGACAAACAAAACATAAATCATCCTTCTATTCATATCCATATGTGCATGAAGGGGAAAAAAAAAATGAAACACATGAACCCTAGATTGGAGGATCATCATCATACCTGAGAGGAGACAGGGACGGTGACGGATCCATCACCAAGAGCCTTCAAAGAATCCGACGAGGATTTCGGCGATGCCCTAGCAGACTCGGATAGCGCCGGCCATGAGGCACCCATAACAGGGTGCACCTCGATTATTCCGTTCGCCGGCACGTTCCAAACCGGCTTCTTCGACTTCGTAGCACCGTCGCTGCTGCTTCCGTCGAAGATCTGAATCACCTCCGATGATCGGTGAAGATCAAGCGAAATTGCTGATGATGGAGGTGAAGATGGCGTTAGATTGGTGGATACTTCCAATTCATTTGGGCCGCCGCGTAGTCGATTAGACCATGGAGATGGAACATTCCGGCCGGTATCGGAGATGGTAGCCATGGAAAGCAAGAAAAAAAAATAGTAGGATTGATTTTTTTTAGGTTTTCTGAATTTGGTTAGGGTTAGAAAAATGAAGAATTGGATAAAATACTGCAAAATTTTGGGTTTTTTTTATGAGAAAGAGAGAATCGGAAAGGGCATTAGGTTTTTTTTTTTTTATTTTTTTTTCATGAGCAATGCATCTTTTCCATGGCGGATCAAAAATTGATCCGGTAGCCGCAGAGGAAAGTGGGTCTCTCTCGCTCTCTCTTTCTTTTCTTCTCTTTCTTTGAGCAAGCTGAGTGCTGAGGTAATGGGTTTTTGTAAGGAAACTATACATACAGTAGTCCGAAGGTGTATGATAGTATTACTGTGGACTTAGATTAATCTTGGCCGTCCAAGCAATTGGATTTTAAGATTTTGAAGATGATATTATTGATTGTAGGGATTTTTATTTTTCTAATACAGGGTTCCCAATTATTTGGATTGGATTAATTTCTCCGGACTCATAGAGAAGTCGGTAAAATGGATCAACACAGACATCAACCTGCAAAAGAGAGAGAAACTGTGGTCGGACCTTTTGGCCAAACCCTTTAGGTTATGCTCGCAGGACATTGGCATTTTGAATCACGTTGAATCTTGAACAAAGTGAAAGACCAGAGTAATTCAACATCTACTTCACACACGATGGATGTGTGTTGAATTATTGGCTCCATTCCACACGGAATATTTTGGTGAAAGAGAGATTTTCTATTGGCAGTGTAAAAGTAGATTGATCACACAGAGTTCACAATATAAAAATCATAGTAAGTCCCACATGATGGCTTATCCAAATGGAGATCCTCTTGAATTACATTGGTCCCTTTTCTTTGACACCCATCCAAATGGATTGTACATTCGGATCAACTATGGGTCAATTTATTTAGAGTTGAAATTTGTTGGCCATTAATGAAGGAGGTTATGATGATTAGATAAGCTTCATATTTTATATATAAACAAGTCCCAACCAAATGAAGAGAAACCCCGACCCATCCCCAGTGGGGCCTCATGTGGCCCCCACACCACGCACACTGGATAAGCCCTCGTTCATGATAAAAATCTTAAACTCAAGGTCCATAATCTAAAATTTTGGTCACTATTGATATACGCTCTTTTAGGCCTCTTTGGATAATTGACCATAGATTGGCAATCATTTAACTTCATTCATTGCTAAATTGGACGTGATTTTAACTTTCAATTGTAGTGCTTTGTAGTACATGGGTGTGTGAGTGAGTTCAAGAATTTAAGTAATTTATCAGAACAATAAAAACAAAAACATTCTGGAAATGGTTCATTTCAGCCCAGGACAAAAATAGGTAACATAAAATGAGAAAAAGCACAGTACACTAATGTAAAATCTAAATAGATTGAGATTAATAAGTTTTCACGTAGTTTTTTTTTCATGTAACTTTTATAGGGAGAAGGAAGATAAAAAGAAACATGTTAAGATAAATTAATTGCTATTTTATGTATTAATTGAGACATTAATGAGACCCAAAGTAAATAAATTCCGAAAAGGGCTCATTTTGAACACACAAAGAGTAATGTTTGTTGCACGTCCATATATTTGTTAAAACCAAAAAAAAAAAAAAAAATCTCAAAACTGATTTAAAAAAAGGTTGGTATTTGACATTAGTTGATAGTCTAGATTGTCCATGCACTCCACAATAAAATGAAGTGGCTGAGTAGAAGAATAATATTTAAAAAAAATGGCAAGAAGTATGATGGATGTAAAGGATGTTCGAAGTGAATTCGGAAAGAAGTGCTAGTTCCAAATTTCGTCGAGAACCTTATGCGTTTTGGTGTGAGATAGATCTTGCGAACTCGCTGCGAATGCTCTTAGATTTACTGGATGATCAACATTATGATCAACCAAGGGTTCCCATCTCCCTTATACAGCGATTTAGCATAAGGCACACAGCAGTCAGACCACATAATTTTCCTTACAAATTTTAGGCAAGTGCTCGACGACCATAGTACACATAACCCCTGGCCTATCTCACGCAAAGTTGGAGTTTATCTTACTGTATAAAAATCTATGAAAGATTAAACCCACCGTGAGTAACTTCGAACTTTTGTAGTTATCTATGTCATGCACTTGTTCATGAAAAACTTCATAGCAAGTTCGAGAAGAAAGTACTCTGTGCATATTTGTTGGATATGAAATTGATATTATAGGATATAGTATTTGATAAAGCATCCGTACGGTGGTCTATAGAAGCTGCACTACTATCTAGTTCTGAAGACAGCTTGGAGCAAAAGCTTCACCAAAATTAAACAATGATGATGACAAGTAAGAAGTTGAAGAGGGACTAACCTAACAAGCCTAGTCAAGAACTTCAAACTTCACAATGAAGATATGCTGGGCCGTGGATAAGTGAAGTAGCAAAATTTTTTTTTTTTGTTGGAGGGTTTTCAAATTTTTGGGCTGGATTAATTCCTCCGGTTTAGAGGAAAGCTGGATAAATACACCTATGACTCATAGGTGGTAACACTAGTAGGCTCAACCTCCGATTCTTAAAGAAGGGGGATTGCGGTCGATACCAAGACCTCTAACTCCGAAAAAGAAAAGAAACTTGATCCTGACCACTCAGCCAACCCCTTGGGTTTAGGACAAGTGGAGTGCATCACCCCATCATGTCTAATGATAGTGTGATGAAAATGACTACAACGACCCATCACAGCGAGGGATCCAAATCCTACGTATGTAGATGCCGTCTTAGTAAAAATAATTTATATATTCAAACTAACTTCACATGGAGAGGAACACCAAAACAAAGAGTGTCTGAAGGCTTTGGATATAAAGAGACCTCAATACTGAAAGAAAATCAAACATGAAATATTCCCAAGTCAAAGTAAGGAAAACCCATTTCACACTGACAAGTATATAAGTTGAAGGCTCTTGCAAAAGACAGAAGTAAGATGCCCAATATTGAGGGGAAGAAATGTTAAACAATACGCTCTAATCTATATAAAACTGGTAAAGAAAAAAAACCTGAATTCATATACCACATTAGTGTATACATATATTAGCTTTATATTATGCATTATGAAATATATATACTAAAAAAAAAAAAAAATTGGACATTGAGAACTCAAAGTCACGCACTCCAACTCACACACCTATGTCCTTTATACTTGTGTTTGTGTGTTTGTAGATAGGTACGGAAAAAAAAGGGGGTTTACAATGAGAATTTGGGTTGAACTTAGGTACTTAAAGCCCAAGCCTAAATAAAACCTGAATTTGATGTGGGCTTTAAAATTCACCCAAGCGCTCAACTTGAACTCGAGTAAGCCCAACCCAAATTTCACTTTTAGCAGGTTGGACCAGCAATATCATTTCACACATTTGTAGTGCCTTGGGGGGATGCAGAAGGTGCCTCCCGTGAATCAAGGGACTAAGTTATGTTTATACCCTAATCATTAATCAAAGATGAATAATTTACATTAAAGTTGCTGTCGTTGATGGTATGCATTTCCAAGTTACGAAGATGATAAAATTTTTAATAAAGGACCTTTCAAATTTCATGTCACGCAGTTTATCTCTCTCTATGGGGCACATGGCTCACATGGATTGAATCTGAGCCATCCATTCTTTCAGAGATCATATGATCTTAACATTCAATTGGAGGCATCATATAACCAGGAGAATGCCAGATAATAAGGAATAAAAACACAAGAAAACCAATAGGTGGTCACCTTCAAACAATAATAAACAATCAGATATATATATATATATAGAGAACTGATGAGTTTTGACCAGAAAAGACAAATATGAGGATAAAAAGTTGAGAATAATGCCTTGTCCACTTGGAGAGAGAGAGAGAGTGGTCTTCCAGAATCTTTTATTCATGACAGGGTGTCATAGGGTCTTGTTTGGATCAAAAGTTAGATGAAATATTATGTTTGGGAATTTATTGGGTTTTTACTTAGAAAACCTATAAAAAAAATGAATTGAATTAATATGGGGCCTATCACTATAGCATATGCATCAGAATTTGGTTCAAAGGAGGTATTGGGAAACATGCCCTTTGCACTTGGATGGCTCATCTTAATGGGCTAAAAAAAAAGCTCTGCATAACTTCTGAAGGCATCACCTTAGATAGTGACATAGTGTTTTATTTCTTTGCAATGCTGTCCCCCGGATGCAACTTGCACTTGTTTGAAAGATACGCTTACAGCTAAAATATATGGGAGAATATCCTCTCAAGACTTGAAATATAATGGATAATGGCTCGTTATCCGAGTGGTAAGGAGTGACAGATCTCACCTGGTTGTCGAGGGTTTGAACCCTGGGTACACCACCTCTTGCCGCACGTGCGGGCTTTTTCTTCCTACTTGTGCGTCCTTTTTTCCAGTTCCCGCATGTGTGTGCTCATTGTCGCGACCCTGGACCGAGCCCCCACGTGACTGATCCGGGATCGGGACGATTATTAATGATGATAGGGATGATACTACATCAGTTTAATGATTCCATACATTTATTTAATTTCCCACAGGTGTCCGCGGTAAGGATATCACAACCATAAATGAATATTTCTTTTAAGTGCGGAAGCGTGTAGCAAATCAAATATTCAATCCATCTCACATTATAAAGATAATAGCATGAGTGTAAACTGTATCAAAATGAGCAATGACCATTAGCATGTTACCCAAAGTAAGTTAAAGTTTATACAATTATCATTTAATTACATTTCCCAAAAATAGAGGCCCACAAAGCCAATATAACCAAAATACCAATCCAAAGAATGGTTAAATAGTTTCCCAAAATATAAAGTCTCTCATAGCTACCAAACGTCTACATGACGTCATCAGCACGCCATTCAACTAACTGTTGCGGTTCTACGACCGCCTCCTCGTGTTCCTCCTCGGGATAACCAACAACAGGACCTGAGTACCAAAGAGTAGGTCAAACACAACGGTTTGACAAATGGTAAAACACAATGACAATATGCAAATACATGAATTTACCTCCAAAAACATTTGAACCTGTTTAAATGACAATTTCTCTCAACAAGATAAAACATTTATTCAAATACGGATATGCATCATAAAACATGTAAATGTAACAAAGGGAATGGAAAACAATCAAGATGACAACCACACGAAACTAAGTCCTCTATCACTAAAGTGATAGAGCAATAACTAGGCACTGATCTCAGTCACTCGAGGTGAGGAGAAACAGTGGATCTTATCAATACATATACATATACATATACTATACATGACCACGGTAGCAAGCCGGGCATCGGGGACCACAGTAGCAATCTGCGGCATCGGGACAAGATCACGGTAATAACCGGATAGCGGGATCCAAACTGCAGTTGGCGGGACAAGAGGGGGATCTCCAAGTCGGTGGATCAGACCAACAGGGTTATCCAAGCTTAGTGGTGCCGACTCATAGGTCAAATACAATTGAGACATATGCAAGTAAATCAAGTACAATAAATAAACGGGCAAGACGGGGGTGCTCACGGGCACACTGTCATTTCATGTGGTGCAATGCACTTCGGGTCAAGTAACCATTTCAAGTGTACATCAATGCTTTCGGGAAAACAAGACATGTAGTATAAATCTAGGGATCAATAAGGTACAATCAACAATTGGGATTTCGGATAAAGTATCGAGTTCAAGATTTATTTAAAGTGGATAGGGACCCCGTATGTCGATCTAATAACAATTTGGTACTCTTTGAGTTTGGGGACATTCCGGGCTCCTTATACACTTTGAAGTTTGAAAACTTCGAATGACATCCGCGTTGTGAGGTCCCACCCTTGGTGGGCCCTCTAATTGTTAATTTATAGACTAATTTATGTTAATTTATGTTAATTATTGGTTAATTATGTTAATCTTTGCTAATCTTTGCTAATCTTCGCTAATTATTGCTAATTATGGCTAATCATTGTTAATTACTGATTTATTTGGGCTAATTAGGGGCTAATTAGATTGACTAGTTAGATCTCCTAAGATTTTTGGGTAAACTAGGTTAGTTGGGTTGATTTTTAATTAGTTGGGTGTATGAGTAAATCCTAGGCTATTAGTGTAGATGGGTCCTTAGTTAAGTTTAATTAAGTTAATCAGTGTGGGTTAGTGTTAAGAGGGTCCTCGTCTAGAAGCTTCCAACTAATGACCAGCCTACCCTCAAACCCTAACCCTACTCCCAAGATAAACCCTAAACCCTAAGGCTAATCTAGTAATTAATCATCCCACCTAAAAAACTATAAAACCTCTCTTAACTCTTGCAAACCCAAAACCCTAAACCTAAGCTAGCCCCTTTCCCAAGAAAACCTCCAGCCCTCTTCCCAAGAAAACAACTTCCAGCCTCCCAACTGCCTTCCTTCATTCCTCTTCTCCACTCCCTCATTCCCTCTCCCACGTTGAGTAGAAGCAACCATTGCTACTGTTGTGCTGTAATCCTCTTGAAGCTACAGGACTGGTTCTGTGGCTGGGAGCATTATCCCTGGGAGCAGCATCCATTGGGTTCATCTCCTACCCCTCTCATTCTCCACCTGAGCCACTGATTCACTGCTGGAAGAACCATTTCCCAGCTACTGCTTGTGCTGGAATTCCATCCTGGAACTACTGCAGCCACTTCACTATCTCCTTCTTTCCCATTTCATTTCCTCCAAAGCTGCTGGGCTGTGCTGCAACTACTTCTTCTCTGCTGGAACACTTCCTCTGTGACTGTCTTCCTAAAGGCAGCAGCTACATCATCTTCTTCCTCTTCAATTCCTCACCTGGGAGGCCCAACTATTGCTGGAATCTGTTTTAAAGAGCTGCTGTGTCTTCTTCCTCTTCTTCCTTTTCATTCCTCTCTTCCTTCTATTGCTGGAACTGTGCTGGAGGCTGCTGTCATTGTACTAGAAACAACTCTTACGAGCTGCTACAGCAGCTGTGCTTCTTCTTCTCCTCACTTCACAGCTGGAACTTGGATCTTCTCTGTTATTTCTCTATTTCTCTCTACAACCCCTCTCGCAAAAAGGCAAGTGCTTTGAACTAATTTCATAGAACATATGTGGATTGATTTTCTTCTTGATTTGGTATTACAGTCAGTCATTGTGCTAGATGTTACCTTGAGCATTAGTGTCACGTATGAGATTTAATGGCCATTGATGGAGGGCATTGTGGTGTTTCTCAATTTCTTATTTGTTAATTTGATTAATGATTTAAAGTAAGAAGCAATCGGATTAGATACGAGTTGAGAAGAGTGACTGTTGCAGTCACGGTTGTGAAACAGAGTGTTTTGTTGGGTTGAGATCAGTGGGCCCAGGTGGGCCACCCTGGCAGATCCGGACCCCATATCTTGTGGAGGGTCCAGGGGCGACTCAGAGGTTGGGGGCTGATCGTGGGCCCTTGATCAGTGGGGCCCACGATCATTACCTTTCTCTGTATCAGGCGTGACTTATAGAGGTGGGTTTTCATTTTAATTAATCAGGTTGTGGGGCCCCCAGAGTGATCTGGGCACAGATCTAGCCTGTCCATCAGGACCGAGTGAGTGGGGCGACCTAGGGGTAGGGCTCTGATCTGGTTTTGATCAGAGGTGGGCCATAGGTTAGGTGTTGTATACTAACCTGTGAAACAAGAAACCGTGGATTACTCCATCTGTTTTCTTTGTCAACAGTGGGGCCCAGGTGGTCACCTTCGGGAATCCGGGCCACACATCCTGAACAGGGACCCTGAGCGACACTCGTGATGCAGCCTGATCCAAGTTGATCCATGCGGGGGCCACCACCCGATGACCTGATGAGAGCCGGACGCTAAGTTTGTAACAGAACAGGGGTTCTGTGCTTCCTTTCAGGGCCTGACGAGTTTTATTGAAAGAGAGAGAGATGAGTGGATTAGAAAAAAGAAAAAAATGGAAAAAGGAAGGAGGGAGGAGGGAGGATGGTGACATGTGGAAAGATGGGGAATGTGAGGGTAGGTGAGGGAGTAATGGGGATGGGATTGACCTGATGAGGGGGTGGTAGTGTTGTCCACGTGGGTTGGGCT
The DNA here is from genome assembly GCA_038049695.1 of Cinnamomum chago. Taxonomy (NCBI): domain Eukaryota; kingdom Viridiplantae; phylum Streptophyta; class Magnoliopsida; order Laurales; family Lauraceae; genus Cinnamomum; species Cinnamomum chago. The sequence continues at coordinate 17,899,619 of CP142453.1, forward strand.
TGGGTCCTGTCCACGTGGATTTGGGCTTGGGATCTGTTGTGGGTTTGGGCTTGGGTTTTGTTTGGGGCTTTGGGCCCAGTGGGGCCCACTAATCTATAAACCACTAGTTCTTTACTAATTAATTAAGCCTTAGTTTTAATACTTCCAATTAGCACCATTAATTTTCACAAATTAGAAATTTAGACCCTTTAATCTTTGTGGACCAAATCGGGGCGGGCCCCACTATTTCCATAACCCATTAGCCTCATTAATTAAGTAAAACACTTAGTTTCTCATATACTATGGGACCATTAGCCTTAGAAAATTTAAAGAGTAGGACCCTTAGCCTCCGTGGAACCCCATTAGAATAAATTAACTTATTAACCTTAAATTAATATTTCCAGACCCTAGTGTAAAAGTTGAGATTTGGCCTGGAGTCTGTTGACTCAGGTACACCTGTGTACCAGATCGACCGGCTGGCCACTTGGTCAATCGGGTACACTGAAAATTCCAGAATCCAAACCAAGTCCCAACTTGATTCCCAGTGGAGCAGATCGACCCGACCCTTGCCAGGTCGACCTGCCACACTGTGAACTCTAGGGTGTGAGTTTAGCATTGTTTTATAATTAATCGATTGTGGGACCCCATTAACCATCCAAATGAACTTCCATCAATGTGCCAAGCACGAGTCAATGGCGTGGCTCGACCTTGACTCGTGGGGACCACTGTTTAGTGTTTTGGTTGATAAATCTAAGATGATTCGACCCCTAAAAGTTGTCAACAATGCCCTTAACCAACTAAGCACCAAATACATTATTTTACGGCATTAATGACATCGTTTAGAGATCGAATTACCGGAGATAGACCCGAACCTAAAGTGGCCCATTTACCTAGGATTGGACCGTTGCTTTTCCCGTTGATTCTCTGATTGAAGTTTATACTTCACTGTTATTTTACTCTGTCGTTCTTAGATCTTAGAATAGCTGTTTACTATTAATTAAACATAATTGGAAGACCTGAACCTAGGGTATCTAGAGGTGACCCGATGGTGTGATTTCGGAGATCATTGACCCGTGTCTGTGTCTAGGCGGGCCCTTACTGGGCCTAAGTGTGGAGATGTGAACCCTTTAGCTGGAAGAGGTAGTTCTTATTGGACTGTTAAGCTGTTATGGATTGTAATGGGACTGTTATCAGTAATAGTGGACTAGTTGCCTCGTTTGGACAGTTTTAGACCAGGCCATGTACTGATGGGCCTTGGTATGGATCCAACGAGTGGGCCTGGACCTTGAATGAGATCCAGAGACTGTATTGAGATGTGTAGACCTCTTAGAGATATTGTTAGGACCTTATTCACGCAAGGCAAAGCCTAGACAGACACAGACCTTAGAGTTATTCTCGAGTCGGCATGAACATTCACTCGGTTGATTTAAGCTCAGCCTGTGGACTGATCATCCTCGGTAGGAGCTAGTCGAGTGTTGAGGAGCCATCATGATGAGCTGTGTGGTTAAGACGGCACGGTGTAATACCGTGCCGATCTGGAGTGGTGAGATGATGAGTTGATGAGTGAGAGTCGGGATTAGTTATTCCCTGGTGAGATTCCCCGCCGCGACTGTGTTCAGTATGGGAGGGCCGCGGCATAATATCCCGCGGTATTCCAGCTCGTGTGAATGTGCCACCTTGTTTGTAGTAGTTTAGATGTATTCACTTATATTGATTCTTTATGATTTAAATGCACAACTGCCTAGTTCTTTTCCCTTGTTATTCATTTAATTATGTACCTGTCTTTACTCCCTTTGATATATATGTTCTATGTTAGTAGTATGCTGTAACTTGCCAGATCTTTTAGATCTGACCCATTCATTGGTGCTTAGGCCTTGATCCCGAGATCCCAGACGACGCACTAGCTGTAGTGGAGGCACCCGTTGTTGGAGAGTACGCTTGGGGCCCGGCCGACACGGATGTCGAGCCGGAGGGCGGAGACGATTTATACGGGTTTTGAGAGACATTATTTGTTTTGGGTTTGAGTGCATTTTGTAGTGAGTTGGGTAGCACTCAAATGTATTAACTTTAAATTTCGTTGAACCATTTTAAGGTAGACTGTAGTCTTGCTCTTACTTAATATATATTGATGCCTATTGTTTCCGCTTTATTTTAATCGTTATGCTTCCGCAATTTAAATGTTATCATTGTATTGGTCAAAAAGTTTTAAATTGGACCTCACTGCGGCCTACGATCTTGGAAGTTCTCGGATTTTCCGGGAAGTAGCGCGCCAAATTCGGGTATTCGAACGAGTATATCGGTATCCGGAATTGGGGCGTTACACGCGTGATATGGTTTCTTTCTCAAATGGCCTCATACAATGCTTAATAAATCTTCTCGACATAGAGGGGTTCTCAATGGATAGTCCCAAAACATTTAAACAACTCATCTTCATCCCAAACATAGCCTATGACAGACAAACCTCATCGCTCGAGCGAACCGGAGAGTTCGCTCGAGCGAGGAGCTCTCTGGAATGGTTGTCTAGGTGGGTTCGCTCGAGCGAAGTTTTTAGTGCGTTCGAACGAACAACTCTCTGGGAACAGGTTCTAGGATGTCCGCTCGAGCGACCAAGGGTACGCTCGAGCGACCAAGCTACTGGAATGCTCCGAACCCTTCTCTGGACAGGTCGCTCGAGCGAAGTGTCATGTTCGCTCGAGCGAACTGTCCAGAAACTGATTCCGAACCAGTTTAGCTCCACTCTATCTCTTCCTTCTACAATCCCTTTTTAGCCACTTTTATACATCAGATGAGAAGTCTAAAACTCCATTCAAATAACATCAAATCTTTCACCACATCCATCCCATTCTCCTCCATCCATATCACATCCAATCACAAGGAAATAAAGAAGGAAACCATTTCACATAAGATGTATATTTGAGACAAAACAAGAGGAATTAAATGCTATGAACCAACACATCTCTTGGACCATAAATGTACCATTAATGCGCTATCATGAGTATTCATTTCAAAACAAAGCAATAAATATGCATTAATGGAAAATATCCAAAGTCAATGAAAGCTTAGTAAAGAAAATCAATCATCCACTTGCCTTGGTCTCTAGTAAGCAAATCAAGCTCTAACAAGTCCTTTAAATCAAAGGTCCAAGCTACAAGGAAAATCCCAAAATAAAACCCTAAAGAGTCAAAACATAGAATAGGAAGAAAGAAGCTTCAATAACAAAGATGGAGATTCCCTTAAGCTAGGAGAACACAAATCTAGAAGAAGAGAAGGGTTACTTACTTGCAAGGTCCTTTAATGGATAAGATGAGCTCAAAGGAAGTCTTGTAATGGAGGGTTTTCTTTAGCAATGGTACCAATAGAGAGCTATAGTGATGAGGAAGAAGGTGATGATCTCCTCCTCTTAATTTGTGCAAGGTTGGTGGTGAATTTGGTGATGGAAAGCAAGAGCAAGAAGAAGGCAATGGAAAACCCTAAGTTCTCACTCTTGTGCTGGAAAAAGGAAATGGAAGGGAAAGGGTTTCCTTATAAACAAGTGGGGAGTGGGCCTCCACCACTAGAAATCTAATTAGGCTAAAATCATGGCTTTCGGATCTTCTAATGGATTCGACGAAGAAGAGGAAAGTGATCGTCGAAATATCTAATTTCCAAAAAGTATATGTTTCACGGGTTTCGGAAATATCAAATTTTGGGTACAGATTTTGTGCACAATGACTGTTTTGCCCTCCAGGCTATGAAATCGGGTTTCGGGATCTCGAACGGGGACGAGATCAACATGAAAGTTGTAGGGATTAACAATACGAATAAAACGGGATTAAAACCATGAATGCAAAAATCTCCGATAAATCCTCAAGCACATGCAAAGTCATAAAGAATGAACCCCCAAAGGGCCCCACTGACACAAAGCAATCAAAATTCCCCAAAACTATTACAAAAGCTATTCCAAACCCAACTTAGCCAAAATCACTAATCAAGTTTAGAACTACACGCAACTTAATTAGCACTAATCGGGTTCACTCGGGACGGGGTCTTACACTCATTTTCCACTAAATGGGTTGTCTTCCCATGTGTATGCGGGCCCTCACTTGGGTCCCCGTCTTTGTCCCCCTCAATTGGGTTACCAAGAAAAAGACTTGGAATATAATGGTTAGGCAACCTTGCAATGGCATGTAGGATGCTATTATGCACGGCTTCTGTTAACAGATGTGATCATGGTTTGCTTTCCTTTGTCAAGTTGTCACAACCCGAGCCCGGGATCAGAGCAATTAGGGCTAAACCCCCGGGTCGCGGAGACAATCATACTTACTCCCGAAATCCCAAATTAACCGAAGTTAAGACGACGTCTACAAGGGATCTTGCATACGTACCTGTCAATGTACAATTATGCGGAAACATATATATGTATACATTGACAACCATTTAAAACTTAAATAAATCATTTACATAAGAGTAAAGTCAATATATATTTCTAAGAAAGTCAACCACTGTATATTTAAATACAATGCAAGTGACATCTATCTACTATTCAAAACGAATATACAAAATGCTTATCCAAGCTATTCAATTTAGCACTTCGAATCATGCTCATTCGATCAATTCTCCTGGAGGAATTGGACGGGTCTCCCCCGCTAGTGGTACGGTCTCTGTGTGACCGGCATGGGCACTGGGCCTGTAACATCATCAGTAACACCGTGAACACGACGGTTCAACAATGCAAATGCAGATCTATGATAGTACATGTTATATCTATCAATCATTTGATTTAACAGTTATAGACAGTCAATTCTATAATAGTGTCATGTACAATAGAAACAAGTAAATACAATAATCGAATTGGCAACTACAATAGTATTTGGTTTCGTATCAATCTAGTATCTTCCTAAAGGAAGCAGTCAGTTAGTTCATATTCATTCATTTCACATCTACCTAAAGAGGAAGGAATCATTTTCCTCTTTAGCACCGGGTGGAAGGGCACACCATTCATGACTCAAGCCTCAGAAAGGAATTATTTCATTTCATTTACCATGGATTCATTTGATTTCATTTAATTTACCATCTTCCCTCAAAGGAAGGATTCATCTTCCAAGTGAAAGGCATCAATCAATACCCATAGATATGATCGGAAAATGTGGGACTTACCAGTGTCCGGGCCATGGACCACTAGCATCACCACGGAACTCCGGAACGCCCCTAAATCCATCTGCTGCAGCAGGATTAGTCATTTGTTTCATTTATTAATTCATTGAACTCATTTAGAGTTCTAGTACAGTAGCTAGGTAGTGCCAGACTCAAGGGTCAATGCTTTTTAGTAAGCAATCCATTTCTAGATTCAATTCAATTCGATAATTCTCTTCGTAACAAGAGAAAGGAATAGTAGTTATACCAATCTCACTAGATTAGAACTATCAATACAATGAGAGAATTTACTAATCATTTATGGTTCTACTTAACTCTGTCTCAAATCTAAACAACCATTCTAGACAGGTCTAGATAATTCCTACAATGACAATAATTAAGCTCAAGAGTTAATCGATAGACATGTACGAGATGGTCACTACCATAGCTTTCATTCATTCATTCATTGTTACCTTTAGTAACTATTCATTATTTAGTGTCGCATTTAGTGATTGTTCATTATTTCGGTGTGATTTCAATGTCAATTCAGTATGGCTCAATTATGAACTTAGGAAACCACTATGCAGTGCCAGACTCATAACTCAATCCAATTATACTATATTAAGCTAAGAGGTTTTGGATTGGATTTTGACCATCAGTTACGATTTTGAAAGGAAGTTACTCTTTTTTAAAATCTTTTTAGTTTTCTCACACTTATCTCTAACTACTTTGAAACCACCACTCATGTCTCCTGCCACCAATCCACTTTTGAAAGTTCCACTTCTCCTTCTCTGTAATACCTCCATTTCTATCAAGAATTTCATTCCCTTTCTTCTTCAATTCATCTCTTTTCTCTTTCCTTTTTATCCCATTAGCTTATAGATTACATAAGCAGGTACTTAATTTCATGATAAACTTTTATTATTTCCTTTTTTTTTCTTTCTACAATTTATAGATATTTTTTTAATGCATAAACGCCAACCATACCTGTGCTAAGCACGGGTTATTATGCTAGTTAGTCATTATAACCAATCATATTCCAACTCTATTCCAATTCTAAAACAATCATCTAAACCAAACATGAGTGAAACGTTCGTCATCAATGCACGTGTTACTGTGGATGGCATAGATTGTGCATTAGATAACATTAGCTAACACTTATGAATGTTTAGATATCACTAATGAAAGTCCACGAGGATCCTAACCCTAGAGGGGGGGGGGGGGTGAATAGGGTGAGCTACAACTATGACCAATTTACACCAATTTTAACTTCTTAATATAAACTAGTCAAATGTGATGATTAAACAATCAATATGCGGAAGCTAATAAACAATCACCACAACACAATATTTATAGTGGTTCGGCCTCAATGCCTACATCCACTACCGGTTTGTGAATCCAATCACCCCACCGGATTTTCACTATTTATGCTTTTTACTAGGCTAAGCAATAACCCTTACAATGTTGCTTTTCAAGGCTAAACAACAACCTTACAATATGCTTTTCTTAGGCTAAGCAATAACCTTACAAGATGCTTTTCTTAGGCTAAGCAATAACCTTTACAAATCAAGATTTCTCTAAGAAAGTGTCTTCACAAAAGATCACTCTAATAGATACAATTTAAGCTCAATGAAATTGCCTCTTAATTAGGCGGATTTGAAAGTTTAAAACAAACTCACACAAACACTATATGAATGCAAAGATGAATGCTCATGATGTGTGTGTGTGATGATTTCAATCAAGTTTAAAAAGAAAGCTTAATCAAATATATGCTTGAAGCATTTCAAAGTTCAAAGCTCATGAAAGATTTGATTGAAGTCTAATGCAAATCACATGTATGAAAAATAACTTGTTAATGATATGAAAATCAAAGAATCACAAGTTGTATGAAAATGACTAACTTAGAACATGTGATGCATGTGCAATGTTGTTTTCAAAACCAAATTAATTTTACTAAAGTTCAAATGAATGAAAACAACAAATTAGGTCTCAACCAAGAAAATGAATCATGCCATAAAAAGGAAATCAAAGATTTATACTAAGCATGATTAAGAAGGTTTTAGAAACTACTTGGATTGAAACCAAAGTGAAGAATCCAATCTTAATTAGATCAAAGATTAGGAGAAGAATGGATTCAACACATCATAGTTATCATGTACAAAATCATTTACCAATAGCTTAAATAAAACATGAAAACTATGATTAACAAAGGTAGAGCTTACTTGGTGGTTTAACTCTTAATCCAAGCTTTAGCTCTCCTAATCACCTCCTAGCCTTTCCAACTTCATCCCCTTTCAATGGCTCCAAAATGCTCTCAAAGGTTCATGAGTCAAGCCTTCAAAAAGGTTGGAAATGAATGGACTTTATAGCCAAAAAGTGTCCAACGGCTAGTCCTCGGTCGACCGAGAAACAGGTCTTGGTCGACCTAGAAAGCACAACGGATATAAATCTGACCGTTGGAGCTTCAGTTCAGAAATCTGCAGAAATGACCTGCAGTTGTCTCGGTCGACCGAGACCTGTGTCTCGGTCGACCGGCGACACTGCCGGGAAACCCCTCTTTTGACAAAAAAACCAACTTTTGCCATTTCAAAGGTATTTCTTTAGGAGGATTTTTGGGCCACTAAACCAAGCTCGAATACATGTTTTAAGACATTCTAAGATGTTTAAAAAACATGAAAACACAAAGCCTAAGATGATTCAAAAGTTTAAAACCAAAGGCTAGCTTGATTTGATCAAACTCTTTTAAAAAACAAATGCATCCAAGATTAAAAGTAAAACATGCATAAATCAATACTTTTAGAAATCTTAAAAGCATTGCATGAATAAAACAAGATTTCAAGTTTTCTTAAATCAATGCATGTGTGTGTGAATCAAATGATGCTAATATGAAAATGCATCCATCAAATTGCAATCTACAAAATTCCTAACAACTAATATCAGCCTCGATGATTAGGCTTTCAATTCAAATTAGTCCCAATTTACCTCATGATTCATCTTAACTAAATGAGGAGTATTTATAAGCAATCTTAGTCCATGCAAAAATCCAAAACCCATTGGACTCGAACCGAGTTCCCCAATCGAGACGACTGTTAGGTCCGATCGATTGGCCAAATTTTCACTTACTATGAATAATTTTATTAGGTTCGGTTACCTCGGCGGCTACCTGGCGGTTAGCCGAAACTGCTCTGGCGGTTAGCCGAAATTCGGTTGGCGGCTAGCCGAACTAAGCTCGGTTAGCTTACGGTCAGCTTTCCAAAAGTTGATTTTCTGATACAATTCTGACTTAATTTCGGTTAGCTCGCGGTTAACTTTCAGCTAGCCGAAATTCCAATTTCAACTAAAAGAAATTTTGTGGTTAGTTTTCCAGAAGCTGACCAAATCATGGATTTCTGGCGGTTAGCCTTGCGGCTAGCCGAAATTCACCCAGAACGACATTTCTGAGCTTCAGAACTTTTGAAACGAAATCCATATTTTGAACTCCTTGAGTTCATACCAGTTCTAAAACATCATAAACCATTAGAAATGTATATGCTTGCCTCTAATGAAGATCAATCCACAAAAAACCCCTTTGTTTAGCTTGGATTTGAGTGGAAACTTCTCAACTTGAAACTTTTCTCCAAAAAAACCCAAGAAGAAGACGAAGAAGATGAAGCCTCTTCACTTGAATTACGCCAAAACCTTACTCTTGATGCGTAAAGGAGATGGAGATGGAAGAAGAAGAAAAGGAAAATGGAAGGTGCCTAGGGTTAGGAAATGAATTGAATGAACTCATTGAAGGCATTTTAGCTTATATAAGCTGCTTTTTTTTCCGTTTAAGTCCACAATCTCTTCTAATTTACGATTCGAGTCAAATGAAGGTCCATTTGATTTGTTTCTCGTCGAACGACTTCAAGTCTTTTACGAAAGTTAACGTACTCGTCGAGATACACGTGTTGGTATCAAGAGTTTCCGTATTCGACAAAATACGTAAAGATTCATATTTACGAAAAAGTCCTTGGCTAAGTCTAAAATCTATTCAATTCATTCAATCTATTTCCGTATCATTTCTTACCATTTCATTAAGCCTAAATCATTCATTTTAGGCTAATTCAATTCCATTTGCCTATAAACTACCATTAGCTTAATTAAATATAATTAATTAGCTTAAATTCTTAATCAATTAGAGTTAATCTCAATTAACTCGGGACGGGGCCTAACACAAGTTCACCCTATTTAGTTATTGGGCCTAATATTTATGAGTCCTAGAAACTGCCTAGAGGCCTGAAGCTTAGCCTGTTTACAAATTATATACACCATCTGCCTCAAATATGTTGGGCCAGCAACATTGGCCCAGGCTTGGTCCATTTAATGATAGTCAAGGGCCTCAAAAGACCTTGGCTCTGCTCATGATCACCCCCTATTCCATATATCTCTGTTAGCATTTGATGGGCTGGTTTCCATATTTGATAGATGGCGAGCTCCCTGCTGAGTGTATTGCTGGCCTCGCTTGATTATGCATATGGGTTAGTTAGCCATGGACCTGAACTCGGACAAACAATCCCATAGCTAAACCTGACTGGTCTCTAACTATTGACCCTAACTGGTTCTGAATGATTCGAGCCCAGAAATAAGGCCTGAAAATCAGGCCATAATTGTGTATATTTAGTTTGAACGGTTTAGATTTTTTATATATTTTATAATAGAGACTTGTTTCTTGAGTACTTTATCAGATAAAATTGAGCCTCACATAGATAAAATCAAGTGATTAGCTACTCTGGTCATATGGCACCCAAAGAAACTAAATTCTTATATAGTGGCCCTCCAAGAAAAAAATTCTGATTCCACCGGTGCTCATCATTGTAGTGTTAGATCATAGTTTCCTAATTCACCAAAGCCTTCAAATTATGAACAGTATGTTTTGAACAATTTTATAATTTGGTTTTGGACTGTTTTGTAAAATTCTTTAAACTGAGTCCTAGAAATTCATTTGTGATTTGGCCGATCTTATAACTTAAAGCTGCTCACAAATGCAACGCTCGTCCTTTGTATTAAGACTGGCCTATATTAAACTTCAACCAGAGTTGGTCCCATCTCAAAATTGATCACCAATGTAAAATAAAAATTTACTTTGGTTTTATCTTTTAAGATATGTTTTACACATGATCAATTTGATAGTAAGTCTAACTTATTTACGGTGGAATTTAGCCCGAGAAGTTAACATAGGAAGGAAAGTTATGTTGAGAAGTTTGGGTTTTAGATGTTGCCTCCATGTGACACTTTAAAACGGGTATGCTCTTGCTCTATACATTCAGTTGTAAGAAGATATGCAAGACACATGCTTTGTGGCACAAGCAAAACAATGTTCTCCTTGAGAGGAAAAAGAGAGAGAGAGAGAGGTCTAAGTTGAAATGGTTAAGGCTAACCAATGGAAGTAGTCAAAAGGTCAGCATTGAATAAAGCCTTCCCCTCCCATTCCACGTGTGAGTTCATGATGGTTCAAAATCATGGCTTAGGACCTCTATTGCCTGGCTCAAAACTTGTTTAGAAAAATCCTTCTTTTGTCTTTTGTTATTCTTCATATTTTTATTTAATTATTTGTTTTTTTAGTTTTTTTTATATGGATATTTTTGAAGTCTTTGACCCAACACTATTACTCGCACTTGCTAAACCCACACATACACCGGTAAATTTGGGGTGGGTTTCAAACTCAAGACATGGGAACCAAACCATGCCTTATGACACTTCACCAACTCCTATATATATATTCGCGATCTACCAAAATGAATAATTAACGAAATTCATAAATTCAGTTAGAAGCAGTATTAATAATGATTATGGTTATTAATGAGTCCGAATCATTTTACCGTTATTGGTCTGTTTTGGTCAATAGTAGTTTAGAAATACTTTATTAAAGGTTTCAGAAATTAATGTGTTTTCGATATAAATAAAACAATCCCATTTTATATTTCCTTTATACTTGTTGTAATATATATATATATATATATATATATATATATATGTATGGTTCAAACTTAGAATCACATATTGGTAAGGATGATATTGAAGTTAGAAAGTAATATGCAAAATCACTACATGTTGGCTCTGATAATGAAACCCAAAGCAAAAGATATGTGCAAATGACTTCAAAATCATTTTATGAATCTGATTATCAGTCATACCAGGTCTGTTTAGTATGTACTTGGATATATATTTTAGTTAGAATAGTCAATATAGATAAGGAAATTTCAAAGACCATGGCTTTAAATTGGCTTTAGTTTAAAACATAAATCACTTTCTTAAGTGGTTGAAATGTTAAAAAGGTTTAAATCAACATCAAACATGTTTTTTTTCTTCTCTATAATGGTTGAAAGATCCACTTTTTGGTTGGACATAGTATTCACTAATCTTGATTTCAGTAGGGAAAAGAGAGAAGGAATGGCTGTTCATTTTTTGTTTTTTTGTGTTTCCATAATATTTGCAACTGACCTGTTTGACCCACTTTGAGTCTTGGGGCGGGGTTACCTGGTCCTAATCATGGGTCAGCTTCCCTAATGGTACAGGATCAAATGACCTACACAAATTTATTTGCTAAACTCAATTATTGGTACCTAATTTTTCCTTTTGTGTGAAGACTTGTACATTGAAGAAATTATCTGCTACTTAATATCCCATGTCATAGCCCACCAATAAATCCTACTATCAGATATTTATAAATTTAAATGTTTTCAGGTATATTTATACAAGGCTATGTAGGATTTGCCAAGAGCCCATTCCAAACTATTCAAATCCTATTTCTTTTCTCGGGTTTCAACTTGGGTCCCAAATCTTGTGCAAGTTTTTAAATTTAGGGGGTTTTAAAAGAGTTGTAGATTTGGTAGGCCTTATAGGGAGTCCGGAATCCGGATCCATTTTTGTTAAAACAGGGAGATATTGTTTCATCATATCAACATTCACAAGCTGTATAAGTTGAGCATGCAGGTTTTCTGAAGGTTTAAGTTGGGACAGAGTCGGCCACTTGAATATCAAGTATGGACTGACCCACACCCCAACCCTTCTGTTGATCAAGTTGAAAATGCCTACCAAACCCAAACTTAAAATTCAATTTATAAATTGAGATAAGAAAATTTACTGGAATGGGCAGAAAAGTTCAACCCAAACCCTGGAATTCAGCCTTGCACCTCACAAAATTGTATATTTCTGAATATGCTATTATCTATTTTGAGGATGACAATCCTCAATGTGAATTGAAATCCCTTGAAATTGCTTGATTGGAAGACTACAACCCCAGATCATCAGGAGTGAATTTTGTTAACCACCACATTTTCTCTGCATTCCTCGACTAGCCTATGGAGTATTGAGTAGAACAACAAAGTAATAATTTGGACCAAAGAAATCCAGTGGGCTTGGGATGATAGTAAGGGGCACAAAAATGAACCATCCATATTCAGATACAAATAAAGTGTTTCTAATTGAATTATTTGGATCCAATCAAGGAGGTTTATTGGACTGGGATCACAGGATCATGGGCTAGGACTAAGCAATACCTTCAAACTAAAAGTAAACAATAAACACTGGGGTACCCATTTCAACATCAGGTGGACCCTCCAATGTGGTCTGACGTCTCAGTTTGTGAATTGAACTTGGGCACATGGCGATGACATTATTTTGTTTTTCAAATCCAGCACAAACTATTACCCCTATTTTCCTTTCAAATACATGGAGTGCTACCTGATTCCCATTTTGGGTCTAGGTTTGCCACAAGTATGCATTACTAACCCATTTAGTTATAATGGATTCGGTCTGGTGTTGGGGTAATTTGTACAATGTGACCCCAACTAGCATATAGGTTCAACAAAAAAGAAATGCATTTGTTGATTAGCTTTAAAATGTCAACCCAATTATACCTAGAAGTTAATATGGTCAACTCGGACATTTAATCAGCAAGTTAGGGCCTATTTGGCATTGTTCCTATGTTATTCTCAGTTCTGTGCTCAAATCGGGTTATGCTGAAATCAGATTGTGCTGAGAGCATGCGATGCAGAACTCATTTGGCATCATTATTACAGACTATTCTGCTTAGAATAGATTGCGCATAACTTTTTTTTTTGAATGGTAGATTACGCATAACTTGTTTGGTAAGATTATGTAAGCATTATTTTAAGGAACAGAATCAATGAACAAAAGGGTTTGTGTTATTTTGAGTGATTCATCGAATCAATTAAAGGATGTCAATTACAACAGAGGGCCGAGAGCAGGCCAGTATACTGACCCCAACCTATGCTCTAACAAAACCAATAAAGTGGTTAATGTTCTGTATTGCAAAAATGCACTGCTCCTCCAAAGTATTCCGGATGTTTAAAAAAGAAAAGTAACAGAAAAGAATACAGTGGAAGAAGGGGGGAAAATCTCTCACAAATTGAGTCGATCCCTCCATATCAGAGTAATGATAATTGGAACATCTGTATGCCAACCATGGGCCTAGGGTGCCTGTTGAGGAACGACCAAAAGAAAAAAAAAAGAGAGAGAGAAAAAACATCTCTACAGCATGCTACAACTAATCACCAATCAAATCAATGGAAGTTCACCCAAAAAAATTGAATTAATGAGTATTTGCCAGGGTTATACCTTAAGAATCAGCATTGCCACCCTCTTGAGTAGACATTTTGACTCAAACACTAAGTTTTTATGTGCTATAACTGCTGCAAGTGCTCAAATTGCTTACAGTCTGCTCCAACTTCACTTAGAGCTGTGACTAGCTTGGGCATGATCTTGGCCAGCATCAGTTTGAAACCAACTGAATTAGAATTCTTGCCGCTCCTGTCACTTCTGCAAGCATCCTTTGTGAGAGAGCCAACCAAGCAGCCATCCATATATGCATTACATGCTTTGAGAATGTAATAACCACGTCTTTGGAAATGCTGTTTGACAAGCTCTTCAAAATGCTATTACATACATAAAAATTCAGTTAGAAAACAATCAAGAACCCAAATAATATTTCTATCATCAATAGAGGCACTGATTAGAGACTGAACTAACAAATTCCATTAATTTTGATCAAGTAATTTTTAAGGAAGAACAAGACTACCTCTTCTGTGCAAACTCCCAGGTCTCATGTAACCATGAAATGAAAATAGACCTTTCTCGAGAAGAAAGGAAACACACACAGATATATATATATATATATATATATGAGGAATGTTCAAGTGCATCCATCCCTCACCATAGGGTGAGGGATGCTTCCATAAATGGGGGATTTCAAGTACATAGGGTGAAGTACAAAAGGGTGATTTATTTGCAAAAAAGGGAAATGTCCATTACCCTATGGTGAGGGATGGATGCACTTGAACATTCCTCATATATATATATATATATAATATATATATATATATATATATAAAGATTCTAGTGGGTTTGACTGTATAAAATCCTAGTCCACAAATTTGAAACTACAATATCAAATGAAGAAAATAAAATTCAAGGGCATCTGCATCATCTACCCGGAAAAATAAAATAGAGCATTTTGGCATCCATTCTTGATACAGTAACTATACATCATCTAGGCATACAAGAAAGCGCATGTAAGCAATCATTATGCAATAGCTTTTTACATGGTGAGTTTTCATCTATAGCCCATAAATGATTCTTACTAATTCAAAGCTCATGATATTTTTGGTTAATCCATTAGAATGAATACAAGCAACACACACAAAAAAGGAGCCAAGATTTTACCATGGGAGGCCTTCGCAGAAGATACAACATTGACTTGCAACTAAGTAGAAAAGTATTCTCATTGTATGATAAAGAATTCTTCTCTCCTTCAGCTGTCCCAACTTGCTTATCATACCCGGCCTCATTGAAATATGGCCTAGAGTTAAGCACCAACCCCTGAAGTGAAACAAGGACTTGAAGGATGCTAGAAGATGATGGATCCCAAACTTCATTTCCTTTGCCAGTCCATGTATTTAAGAGACTGAGGCACACCTTCCCGTCCTCATATAAATTTGGGTTCAACCGTAAGCCACCAGAATGATAGTATGCTGACTGCAAATTAGAAGAAAATTCAGAGAGAGGAAAATCTTTCTTGATTCCACAAGATATATGCAGGTTTTAAAATCAGATGCTTGACCTGAGGATGTGCAGGTATCCTCAACTTTTGAGTTAGTACATGTACAGCGGTATAGATTGATAATGCACAAGATATAACCCAAATTGAAAGACCCAACCATTTATTACTTTCCACTGGATTTAACTTGTCTTAGAAAGCACAAATAAAAAAGAACAGCCAAGGAAGAAGTCAAGTTCAAGTTGGTTCTGTTCTCATAAAAAATTCAAAACATCTGGCTAAGAAAAGGTTCTGGATATTAAGGACTCATATAAAAGACGTGCCTCCAAAATAGAAAAACTATTGCATGTATGATGTCGGAAAATGTTCACTTGCACACACCTGCACACTGCATATCTGGACCATCCCAAAGGCAGGACCCACTTCTGAATTTCACAACTGCATGGAGCATAGGTGAATATTTTCCGTATAATGCATACATGTATGTACATATAACAGACATTCATGATTGGAACTATTCCAACCATAGCTATTTTCATCAGAATGGAACATTTCTGTCTTTCCATTGTTTTTGTGTTCCTCATTGGAAAAAAAATCTGGCATTTTATTAAGATAAAATATAATATGAGTACGTAGATATCTTGTTTCTTCCAAGAAAATGTTTCATATAGCTTTTTTTTTTCTCCCATTAATAAAATAAATGAAAGGGTTTTATTAAGTAAAATGCCATAAATATATATATTAAAAGTGCCAAAAGAAATGTCCATTATTAAAAAAAAAAACTGTGAAAATTCTAACCATAGCAAATCCCAAATGGACTGAAACACAAGGAATATGGAACACTGAAAAAGAATGTCCACAGCCAAATCTCGATTTCTGGGAATGGCTTGATATCAGTCACAACTGAGTCATATAGGTTGAGTCGAAGTGAGTCCCTTGTATCTCTGATTTTAAAGCTAATGATAATGAGAACTATAAAAAATTAGAAAAACATATCAAGACAAGAAAATTTTGAAAGACAAGAGCCTGTGACACAGTGGAAGGTGCTCACTATTGCAACCTTAAGGTTGTGGGTTCGAGTCATATTACCAATCTAAAAGAAAAAGTAAAGACTCGACATCACCCACAATGCCACAACCCCAAAATAAAAGATTTGCTCATGCTTAGGACTACTTGAATTTTAGAAGTCATTCAATAAAAAATGTTTTTTCTTTTCTTTAAAATGGCGTTTTAAAGCAGAGTGCTGCCAATTATAATGTGAACTGTTTCTGTGAACCCTTCATAACTCTCCAGTTCTTGGCCATCCATCGAAGGTATAATGCAGTCTATCAGGAGAATTTTTAAACAGGATTGATATGCTTATCAGATCCAAGGGCAAAAACAATCTGGACAACATAACCCAGGTCCAACATGTTCAACACGAGGCCCAAAATAAGATGGAGAGTGAATTTTATATAAAATTCAAGAATAAGAAACAAGCAACCAGCTATGCTTACCGGTGGCACTTCAGGGTACTCTGGTGGGAGGTGAAAATCAAAGAAGAAAAGGCCATCTTGATATGGTGTCCCGTATGCTCCAACTATCACAGCTCTTAAGAGATCCATTCGATCTTCATAAACTCTCACATAGATTCCACCTGTAATGAAATTTCAGAATTTGAAGTTTAGAAAACAAGGGGGTGCTCAAAATAATTAACTTTTCCCAGCCCAAAGTTCAATGTTCTATTACCAGGTAAGTTCTTCTCAAGAATGCTCCAGTCTTGATGAACCTTCTTGACCCACTTCCTTCCACCATTAATATTCTGCAACAAGGAATTGAACGCATATTATTGTGAAGATCATTGACATGAAAGTCTGCCTTGTTTTGTGCGGAAGGAGAGTAAAGATATATAAGAAAAATACAACTGTTCGTGTAAGCTTAAGGACCAAACAGGACAAATGATAGACTATGGCTCCTCCATATCGAAAAATATATAGTTTGTTGATGTGCTCAACTCCACAAACTGGGACATGTTATCTAGATAGTTTTGACATTTGATATGATGCCCTCTACAGATGGGGAGATAGATGTCCCAAAATCTCCAGAATGGAACATCTGAACTTCTGATCAGGCCAAAATAAGGGCAGTAAAGAAGAAAATACAGAAACAGGTCATTGAGAAAAAGAGAACCACCGAAGAGTTACAATTGTCATTATGATAAGAGTTTTTAGGCATCTCCAATCCACATCAAAGGGCTTAGCAGTCTGGATTGGATTAATGAACCACGTACCCTCATATTGGAATTTGGGTCTCCATAAATATATGCTACAGGTAAAGACCTTAAAAGAGAATTGGTACCTGTCCACCCCCACCAAAATAATAACTGTCCACAGGATCATTCGTAATATCAAAGCGTTTGAAACTAACACAATCATCTTCATAACATTCCCCCATGCCAACGACATCTGATTCTTCAGATATTTGGCTGCCTATATCGGCCACCCGCTCCACTTTTACACTTGTGTGATCTGTTATGTCTTCACCTGCATCTGCAGTTTCATGTGTAGCATACAAACAAGCATCATCTGCAGTATTTGGCTCTTGACAGGTACATTCGTTACCGGCTATTCCTCTCTCATTGGTCTCAAGAGTCTCCTGCAATCCAGATTCACATGCACCATTGGAATCTGAAGCCAATTGATCTAACTGTCTTTTTCCCCGATTGAACAAGCCAGTCGCCAGTCTAGTGACAAACCCAAAGGCAGCTAGAGGAAAAGACAGTGGTCCATTTCGTGCCGGATTGTTATCTTCTGAATGAACTGAAGTTCCATGTGCCATCACGGAATTGTTGCCAGTAGCATTTTGCAAGTCAGATTCCTGAACAACATGAATTTTCAAATCATTTTATGAAACCAAATAAAAGTATGGGTGGCTATCGGATAGATCAAGGACAGATTAGGATTGAGCCTATTTTGCCTCATCTTGTCAAGGCTTACATTTACGGCCCAGACCCAGCCAATGTACTTCATTTTCAAGTCAGCCCAGACCTTTAAAAGTCATTAATGGGCCTAATCTCAGGGTTCACCCAAGACTTCAATTGTAGGAGAAGAATAAGTAGGCTTTAGTTTATTTTATTCTTGTGTGGGCATATGTCATTTTTAGCGGTGCCCTAAAGAGTGAAGGGACAGCCATCTTTATTTACGATGTAAGAGCTGTTCCTTCAAATACCCGTATGGTCCATTTGCTTGCATGGAATTGAATTCCAAGGAATTCTAAGAAATGTATACCTTCAAAGTGGCTAGCTGAAGAAACAAAAGTAAAGATCCACAAACAGGCATCAAATAATATTCCAGTGAAAAATGATTACCCAGCCATTATCCAACAAATCAAAACCTAGGAAAGTCGGGGTCACATCTACATCTCCACCTTATCCTTCACTCCTTACCTCTTAAATATTCCTTCAACAAACCCATTTTACCATGAATTCCTAGGAATTCAATTCCATGCAAACAAATGAGCCCACATGATTACTCTCTTTCCTTTTTATCTTTCAAACGTATTCACAATTTTCATTGTCTCAGAGCATAAATGAACCAAACCTGTTCATTTAAGAATTCTTATTGATTTCAACACCTTTAAATAAAGCCTACCTATTTATCTCCTACAACAAGAACAATAAAAATAAATATTTCCAAGAAATGGGCCAGGACTGGCCCAATTACGATGGGCCGAAAATAGGCCCTGGGTAACACATGGACATAACAAATACGCCACATTAAGTCTAGAGGGCTGAACTACCACAGGAACAAATTATCATTATATCTCAACCATCCAGATTTTCTTTGTTCTTTTTTTCCTCTTCTCCTAAGTCTATTAAATATCTCACAGAGATCAACCTCTTCCGCATTCTCAAGTGCATCCCTCTCATGTTCTTCAACTGTTTCCCAACTAGCAGCATCATCATCATTAACTTCACTACCACCGTCAACTGAATCCTCGTCGTCCCGACCAACCACATAAATTGCTTGAGGGCCAACCTGGAACCAAAGACATGACAAACTATAAGAAACTTCACGAGCTCCCTCAGGGGAAGAACTATTTTCTTAGTTCATGGTGATTTAAGCCATCCATTGAAGTTTGAATTCGTTCCAGCTTTCTAGCACACAAACCATAACAATTGATGTCCTTATGGTTTCATGTTACTCACACAGGTAGCATAGTTATTTCCTACTTCTAAATTTGAAGCTGTGATTAAAACAATAAACGCTTCCGTTGAATGATAGTGAGTATACCTTTGAAACCATTCCATCTGCCCATGTAACTTCAATATCCCCATCTTGAAGACCAGTTATGTTCCCAACCCAAGATAGACCTGAAAAATTAACATCAGTATCATCCTGGGATCTGTGCTCCACTATTTTACACGCTGGGAGCATTCTGCTTCCCTGGTCACCATTAGCTTGCACTGGAACAGCATGTTGCACCTGTTCCTTAGTAGGATCCCTGTAACTGGGTGTATCACCAGCTAGTGGAACTGGGGACAGCCGAACAACAACATCCCCATAACAGTAATCATAATCTGGGTGGTCATCGAGTTCATAAACACTTACAACTTCCTCTTTATCAAACTCCCGTGGGTCTTCTGGCCTAGCAACAGGCTTCAACCACCTTACACATGCAGTACGATCCTTTGCATTCGCACTTTTCACAACTCCAACACGCCTCACTTCAGAAGAATCATCACCTTCTTCACTCGAGGGTTTCTCCACCACATACTGTTCAGGACAGAACTCATGATCTCCAGGACTATTAACTGGAATTAATGATTTTGAATCCCGACCAAACTCCCTTGTTCCATCCTGCCAAGCCACATCAACCTTTGTCATGGTATTTACAATCAGAACAGCTCTTTCAAAAGTTTCACTTTTTTTCCGAGCTTTCCTGTCTCTTTTAACAATCACCGTACGAATCTTTTTGCGATGAATAGGTCGACTTTCATGTATGGGTTCCTTTGAAATTGACGATGAACCACTGCAAGGGCTGGATGCAATCAAGTGAATACTTTTTGCAGCTGAATTACAGTTCCCATCAAGATCCATGGAACTATCAAGTGAAGACTTGCAATTTCCACCTAACTTCTCTTGAGCAATTGTATTCTTTAAACCTTCAGTTCCAGTGGTTCTATACTGAATTTTTTCAGAATCATGTAAAGCTGTTCCCAAGACTTCTGTACAAGAGTTCACATCACTTCCATTATTCTCTTTATCCAAGCAGTCCACTGAATCTTTATTATTGGATTCACAAGCATTGCTTGAGTCCTCATATTTGTCACTTGAAATGGCCTCATCAACTGGAGGTGATGCAGGAAGCATACACCAGTCGCCAAGTTGCCAATTTGCATGAGCAAAGCAAGATAAAGGCTTCAGATTCTTAGGTCTTTGCTCTTCAGATGGGACAGATGCTGCCCCAGAACCATACCCAGGGCTGGCTGAAGCTACCCAGTAAACAAAAACTGATCCTGTCTGAACTTTTATTACTGTACCTTCCAATCGGTTAGCTTTCCATGCACCAGAAAGCCACCTCGCATTCTTGAAAACTGATGATGAACTAGCCCTAACACGTTGACCTGGGTAATATGGAAAATGCGCATCCTGAAGGAAATCCTTGGAAACTGGTTTGAGCCGTGAAGGATCAGCCTTCATGACTTTACAAGTTGATCCATCATCGAATAACACCGTCACATTATCCAAGACGTCATCAACTCTTCCCAACCAATGTCCAAAAATTACATAATCACCAACAGTAAAATCCCTTATGCGTTGTAAACGTCTGGAGGAGATGCCTTCTATAACTTCTCCATCAGCAGCTTGCAAATCAACTAAAACATTGACATCCACCACAATGCCCACTTGTCCAGTTGGATCTGAAACATCTGCGACAATATCACCATGCAAGAAACCCCTGTCTACAACTGTGATATCACTGAGATTGCATATTGTTTCAGAGTGATCTAGCCAAATTACTCTAACTTGGCCATCTTGAAGAGCATCGTTCTTGTCAGTACCACCTTCATCACTGTCATTAACATTATTATTATCATCAACACCGCCATCACCACTGGAAAAATCATCAACGTCTTTATCGTCGTCGTCGTCGTCTTCTGTCATACTGCTATCTGAATCCAAATCACCAGCAACTTCTGACACAATGCCAACCAGGCCACCAGGCTTGTTGCACCTCACCACATCTTCTCTGTAAACAAATGTCTCATTTGGAATATCTAATCCACAATCCTTTGAGTTGATTGCCTTCTCATGCTCAGAACTTTCTGTGCCACACTCACTTGAATAACTTGGGTTCTCCATGCTCACTTCCACAGCTTTAGTAGATTCAGAAACATTGGCATCTGCAACATGCTGCTCATTCCTCATCTGAAATATATATATATATATATACATACATAGTGTAAAATGAAATAATCAATTTTAGGTCGGTATAAAAAATATAATCATGTAAAAAGATATATATCTGGGAAGTAATCATTTGATATTCTGGCAGAAAGTGAGGTTCCTTAAGCACTCAGACAATCCATATAACAAAAATGTGGGCTTCATCATGTACAACCCATAACCCAGAACCCAAACTGAATTGGTCCCACGTTGACTAATCCAACACCATCAAATGGATAAAACAAGGGTATAAAAAACCGAAATCGGACCTAGATGAGTTGATCAACTCGACTTGGGTGAGTCATATTCTGAACTTTTCTTTTGCTTTTTTTTCCCCTCTTAGGTTGGCTGCCCTGGATCTTGGAGTCCTTACTTGAGAGGTGTTTTCTTACTTTGGTTCTGACAATCCAAGAGGGTTTTGTGAGGGCACGCACAGGTGACCAACAAGGAGACATGCCGTCCAATCAGTGGGCCACCTTCACCACTGATCAGAAGCAACAGCCCTGATGATGATGCCATTGTCAGTCCATCTCCGTTTCTAGCAAATAGCTCACTTATGAATAGTTCTCATAAGCATGACTATTCTTATTTTTACAGTTGCCCAAACAGCCTTAGATCATCTGATCATTTGCCCTAATCATGGATTAGACAGAAAGCTGAAAAAACTTCACTGATGTTTCTCAAAATCCCACATGGATTTCACCATTGCTCCTCCTTGCCCATGAAACTGATACATACCTTGCAACCTCAGAGGCTAGTCTTGTTTAGTTTCAGATTTCAATAAAAGTTTGCATTATTTGCAACTATTATCTTCTTGTTCATTGGTTTTAAGTGTGTCTCCCAAGGATTGAAGACTAATCAAGTGATGAATTGTGTATTTGGGGTAAGCTTTCTACTTTCACCTTGTGTTTACTTGAGTTTCTGTGGATTCGGGCTAGGAATTGGAATTGGAATTGGATTTTCTGATCAGCTGGGGGCTCATCTTCGTTGCGTCAATTCGTCTCCTGGACATTGGAGAGTGTAGACACATAGTTATTAAAATCGTACGATTCGTATCGTACACAAAACGATTCAAATCGTATCTTAGAATCAAAAACAGAAAAAAAATCGCACGATTCATACGATTTCTTTTTGTAGGAAGCCGAGGAGCCCATAACACCATAAATGCAACGTCTATTCCATGACATGCTTTCGTGGGGTAGAAGGCAGCTTGTGTCTTGAAAAGAAGGAAAAGAAAAAAAAAAAACCTAAGATGCCCAGAGGAAGAAATCTTAGAGAAGGAGACTCATCTCATGAAGAGGCTTGGCCGTTTGGGTTTCATCTTCATCTCTGCATGCAATCAGAGTTTCAGATTCATGTTTGCCCAAAACCTTCCTTCATCCTCTCCATCGTGCATGTGGGAAAAGCTTTGAAGCAGAAGCAGAGAAGCCATTCCAGTGGGTTGCCGTGCAGCGACCACCATTCCAGCGAGGAGCATATGGAGAATCATAGATTCAAGATGGAACCTACAGTTGCACCGCCCCTTGCATGCAGCCGCATATTTTTTAAATCCCGCGTTCCAATATGATGAGAAATTTCATGCTGATTTTGAAGTTAAAAAGGGATTGTATGACACATTGAAGCGATTTGTTCAAGATAGTAGAACTCGGATTCTTGTTGATGAACAAATTGACTATTTCAAGAGAAAGATTGGCATGTTCGGAAGAGAAACGGGGCACTGCAACCCCCTGGAATGGCTTCTCTGCTTCTGCATCAAAGCTTTTCTCACATGCGCGATGGAGAGGATGGAGGAAAGTTTTGGGCAAACATGAATCTGAAACTCTGATTGCATGCAGAGATGAAGATGAAACCCAAACAACCAAGCCTCTTCATGAGATGAGTCTCCTTCTTTGAGATTTCTTTCTCTGGGCATCTGAGGTTTTCTTTTTTTCCTTCTTTTCAAGACACAATCTGCCTTCTAAAGTTCTACCCCACGAAAGCATGTCATGGAATAGACGTTGCATTTTTTTCTGTTTGCGATTCTAAGATATGATTTGAATCGTTTTGTGTACGATACGAATTGTACGATTTTAATAACTATGAATTTACCCATATCCGAAAGGTATGATACTTAGTTCTTGATATTACACTGGTGATTGTAGGTCAAATTTAGTGTTTCCTTCTAGTAGTTTTCTTACTTCTCGGCATTAAAAAAAAAAAAGAAATTAATGTCAAAATTGATAATTTCCTCATCTCAAAAGCATATTGAAGAAGAAAATCAATACTCTGTACAAAACTCTTGATATGAGTTGTCAAAGCCTTGCCCAACTTAGCATGATATTGTTTGCTTTGGCCCACATGCACACGTGACGAATTCCCGGGCAGGTCACCCATCCCGATACTGCTCCCACCCAAGTGCGCTTAACTCCAAAGTTCTTATGGGATCTTGGACCGCACGGCTTTAAAATGTGTCATGTTGAGTTAAGACGAGGTTTGACTTATAAGCTTAGGCTCTGGAGTTGCCTACTTCTGATGTGGGACTCATGTAATTCTATACATTGCAAACCCAAGTGCTGGAGCCCAAAGGATACCTCAACAAACGCCCTTCTTCAGGGGGGTCACAATCGACACCCCCCCCCCCCCCCCCCCCCAACTATAATTTTAGATAAGTAGTATCATGGTTAACTCAACACACCAATCCCTCCCTCCCTTAGAATTTTACATAAGCAATATCCTACTTAACTCAAAACACCAATCGAGTGATGATATTGTCTCTTTCATGGTATTAAATATCGGCCGATATGAACCGGTATCGGCCCATACCGGTCCGATATTTTGGTGATATATCGGTCTCGGTATTGCAGACCAAAATATCGGTCTATCTCGGCCGATATTTTGAAAATATCGGCTTAATCAATATATCAGCCGATATATCGGTCCATCTCAGTCAAAATATCGGCAAAGATGGAATAATGGAAAAAAACCCTAAATTTTTCATTTTTTTTCCTCATTCTTCATCTCCACTCATCTCCTTAGAGCAACCCCTCCTCCTTAGCTGATTTTCTTGCATATTTCCAACACTATTTCTTGAAAAAAAAATCATTTTATTTTGGTAAGAAAATCAACATACTCCCTTATTTTAACTATTATGTATTCTTTAACAATCCATAGCGAAAAAATGATGATGATGATGATATCGAGTGTGGGCGACACTCCACTTGGAATTAGGCTGTCATGCTCATCAATCTCTATCTCTCTAGTATGCCCTAATTTCAGGTAAACCATAAACCTTTTGATGTCCAAGTGCTTTTTGATTGATTTATCTCACTATCATGTTTCAGATTTTAATATTTTATCTTCATGGTCTTGGATTTCACAACTTATTTTGATAATTGAGTTAGTATTAAATGATACTTGATATGTTATCTTTATTTTCTTATATTTTACACTAATAAATTGATCATGAGCATCAATAATGGTTACATTATATGAAATACTGGAAAAGACGGCGAACTGCGACACAGACAGGACTCATAACTTACGGTGACCGAGATTTTGATTTATTATTGTTACTAATGGAAAAAAATATTGTTTTCCAACATTTTCTAATATTCTGGATTTTTTGGATAATTTTGCGAATTTTTTTGGATTAAAAAAAAAATTC
This sequence comes from Cinnamomum chago, assembly GCA_038049695.1. Lineage (NCBI taxonomy): Eukaryota > Viridiplantae > Streptophyta > Magnoliopsida > Laurales > Lauraceae > Cinnamomum > Cinnamomum chago. The sequence goes on from CP142453.1 coordinate 17,924,823, forward strand.
ACACCGCGATGACTGCGGCGGACCGATATCCGCGACCGATACCGATATCATATTGGTTTTTCGGCCCGACCGATACCGCGACCGAGACCGAGATTTTAAACCATGGTCTCTTTTGAAGATTTTTTAGTCTTCTTGTTGCATTCAATAAATAAGACCATGAGAGAAGCGATCAGAGTATAGAAACTATAAACAAAATATAATACAGGATATTATCAAATATCAACCTAAATGTTATAGGCATTTGTCCCTGGCTATTGCTCAACTATATAGGGACGGACAACATATGTGAGCGAGCACGTGTGAGTGAGAGGCCCCAGTGTAGCCAAAAAAAATTAAAAAAAAATCTTATAGTTATCCTATAATTTTCCTTTATTGATATCACTATCTAACTTCAGCACTCAAAGGATATGCAAGTCTCCAAGCATCCTTAGTTTCTAGATCCTAAAACACAGAAAGACCTCCACTATGAAAAACAAACAAACACTTCTACTCAGAAAAAAGGGGTCATTCAAGGTAAACCATATGAACACCAGAGCAATTAAAATTAGTCTGACATGGACAAGATTCATAGTCATCCAATAAGTACCAATATGTGTAGGATTTACAAGCCAACTGTACGTGATTTAGTATTAATATTTAAACATAGGTCATAGAAAAATAAATATCAATAAAAATTGGATTTTCTCTTTTTAAAACAATTGTTTGGAAATAATGTGATGGTTTCTCTATCATGAGCTTTCTTGCTGACCAAGAATTACATGGCAGTCAAACTTCCAAGGAAAATGGTTACTTATTGCACAGGTTCAAGTTTAAGAAACTACCAAAATATAAGGGGGAATAATGCAAGTTTATTACTGTCTACAAAATACTGGAATTTCAAAACATTGGACATTGGACATTGGACTTGGAAAAATAAAGCTAAAAATGTAATAAGAGGAGTATTTTCAAATGCTTCTAGCATTGTGACTTGTGAAACCTGTTTCGACTTTTATAGGCATTTTTGTTGTTAACCTTTATTCATTATATATATATATATATTTTAAGAGGTGTATAAGACTTCATCAGCTTCAAAACTATTTAAAATGAATTTTCACCAACGAAAAAAGGTAGTTGGAAAATGGAAATGTACTTATATTATAAGTATATCATAAAATAATCAAAATCTGTTTTTGTCTTCCTATTACAGAAGACACTTAATCTTAGAGCTGAAAGCTTCAATCTGGCACTGCTATTTGGTGTTGAAATGGATTATGATCATCAAAGTTCATGTTGAAATACAGAGATAATAGGCCAGGAACAATAGAGACCTTGGACCCCTGAGGTGCATTAAAGATAAACATGAAAGGTCCTAGTTAAAGAAGAAGAGATTGAAGCTAGATGGGGGCAGCATCTCAAAATCATTAGATATGAAATATTTAAGTTAAGTGAATCATGCATAAAAACCAAATCAAGCAATGGCCAATAGGATATGCAAAAACAGAGTGAAGACAAGCCTAAGCTAAATAAAAAAATAGACCAGTAGGACTAGATTGTATGATTGTAGAAGTATGGATTTTAATATATAAAGTAAGAGTTGGTTCATTAAACACATTGTTACCAAATCTTAATTAGAAGTAGCATTCAAGATGAATGAACAAAGAGCAGTTTGGTCCCTTTCTACAAAACAAAGAACTGAGTATTTTTAAAACTTCAAGAGTGTAATAGAGTAAGACGTATGACAAAAATAAATATCTCAGAGAACTGATTTGGGTTTATGATAGCCACATGTACTATAAAAATCATTTTCGTTTTAAGATAACTCATGAAAAAGGTTGAGAGAGAAGGAGATTATATCGAGACTATACAAGACATGAAGGCCAGTGATGAGAGTGAGAACTGTTTATGGAGAGAAGACTAAGTTGTCTGTTTGATTTGGAATGCACAAAGGGTTTGCTTCAATGCATTATTTATTTGCTTGGTCATGGACAACATGACAACAGGATCCAAGATGAAGTTCCTATGGGAATATTGTTTGCAAATGATGTATTATTTATTATTCAGACAAGAAAGCAAGTATATGAAAAGCTACACCTTTGGATGAAGGCTTCAAGTGAAATGGTTGAAAACTATAAAATCAAACAGAGAATACATTAAAGTGCAAATCTCCTAGGCCAGAGAGTAGGAAAAATCAAGGGGTTAAAACTGAAAATAACTTAGCCCCACAACGTGATAGTTCAATATCCAGGAGAAATACAGAACAAAATCGAAGGTTTAAGTTGATTATTGCAAATAAGATCAACACAATATGGGCATAGTGGATACAAACTGGTGAAGTGTTGTGCAATCATCCAGTGCCACTTAAATTAAAGAGGCATTTTTTTTTTTACAAGGCATCGATTGAACCGACTTTGCTGTATGCAGTTAAATGTTGAGCAATGAACAAACAGCAATAAGCCATCGTACATGTGGCTGAAACGCATATGCTAGATAGATGCATATAGTTATAAGGTATTGGGAATGAGTACATAAAAGCAAACCTATATGCAGCTCCAATCCAAGAGAAAGTCGAATAATGCTGTTGGAGACGGTTTTAGTGCATAAAAGAACTACAAGAAACAGCTCATTGTATGAAGTGTTAAGCTTCTTATGAAAATTATGATATGGGGAGACTATTAAAGACCTTAAATGAAGTAGCAAGGAACAACAACGAACGTAGATTATGGAGTTCCAAAAACAAGAAAAAAAAACATCTTTAAATATGGTTAAGTGGAAAAAGAAGAACATACAAAGCTGACCCCAAAAAAATGGTCTAATTGGTCGATGATAATAGACATAATAGGCATATACAAACACACATTTAAGCCAATACTCACACTATTCCTTTCATATACGTGCACCCCCATCTTCTGTTGGGAAAATAAAATTATACCTCGATGGAGCTGTGGCATCAAAGCCAAAAGCTGTAATCTTCCCACCCATCTATCAACATATGTATATAAAACTTGATAGAAAAATTTACCAACCAAATCATACAAACAAGGGTTCATTCCACATCCAGATATCAAAAGCAACAGAAAAAAAATACACCCATAAACGGATTCAGTTCCAGCTAATAACCATTGTAGCAAACGCCCTCTCGAACGACAAATCATACCCTTCAATGAAATCATCAAAGAAACAACCCCAACCGTTAGTTCGAATGACCCAACAAGGATTGGAACCAATACGAACTATACCAGCTGGAATCCCCTTCATTCGAATTCGAAAAAGGAATTTAAAGAACAATCCAACAACCATCAGATCGAAGAAGTTATTGTGGGGCATAAACGAAGCATCAATGGAAAAAAAAAATTTGATCTTTGAAACGAATGTTCGATAAACCAATATCACCTTTTGAAATCGATCGATTGATCTGTCTTTCGGAGCTTTTGATTCTTCGTTTTTTGGGTGAGATGGAAGCAAAAACGAATGAGCTGAGGAGCGGTGCACGAAAAGAAACGAAATAAGATTAAGAGCTAATCTGAGTCGTCGCTTTTATAGAGGGGTAAAATTTTAAAGGCCCTGTTTTTCCTTTTAATTTTGAACAAGTCCCTCAGCTTTTAAAATTAAGTTTGAAAGAAGTACCCAAAGCTCACGGCACCATGTAGTAATAATGCTTGTTATTGTGGAGATGAATTTCACAAGATTCAATGGCTTCTCTTTCCCTATCCAATCCTAATCTAGATGCAGGATGGCAGTGGATGGGTATGGTTTAAATGGGTCCCAACTAGCTTTTATTAAGTACGAGTTTGGTAGTGAGTTTGTCTGGGTTTCAAAGAGAGATGAATTTTTTAAAAATTGACCCATTTGGATTTGGGCCGATTTTGTTTGGTTTTTGTATCACAAATTCTAATAGGTAGTGGAAATTATCCCCATGGTTGTAAATTTGAAACCCATACCACACATGAGGGGTTTTTTTTTATATATCATTTTAAATTGAGTTTTTATTTTTCAAACATACAGCCCAAACTGTATTAGTTAGAGGTGAGTTTGGCATCTCATACTATAAATCTGTCACAAGGCGGATTTGGGTTTGGGTTTGGGTTTGGGAATGAGAATATGTCATTAATTAGGTTTGAGTTTGGAGCTGAGAATATGTCATTAATTAGGTTCGGGTCAGTCTAAACTTGAACACAACCTGACCCATTGCTATCCTTATAAATGATTGAGGCCTTTATTTTTGTTAAAAGATAGAGGCGTACCTGTTTAAAATTTATTAACTATTTAAAAAAAATGTCTCCCTCTTGTCTAGTCCTAGAAAAATGGGGCATGCAGGAAAATGTTTGGGCCTATCGAGGAGGCCCACTTATATGCATGACAATTGTAGAAGGCCAATGGGTGGAAAGGTGTGGACGCTGATGATGAAAAACTTATATATGAGTCTGGTCCCATTATCCTAATCCTCAGTTTGAAGTAATTTGATTTTAAAGCTTCTACATTATGAAATCTTTTATGATGAAACTCAATGGTAAATAATGTTGAGAAGAGCATAAAATTTAGGTTTGTGCTAATTTACAGAGGGATAGTACATATGCAAGGATTTGATTGACCACAGGTGGATGCCCTAAAATCTGAGGAAGCAAAGGGGTGGTTTCCAAAGGTGATACAGTTTCCTTGGCGAAGTTTACTGTCTACAGTGATCACTGAAATACATGAAATCTTAGAGTTGGGTCCACTTTGAGACGTTCTCTGCAAGAGATTGGAGATTTTCATTCCACTGAGAGTTGGGCTCTGCTGATTTGTACAACACATGTGAATATATATTTTATATGCTATCAATTTAATGGCAGACTCAATGTCTGCTTTAGTGAAATTTTGCCGCATGGGACATTTATTTTAATTGATTTAGATTAAAATAGAATATAACCATGTTCAAGAGAACAATACACTTACCACTTAATCAACCAATAATGATATCCAAAATATGTATTATCTTATAGCTCAAATTCCCCGCCTCTAAATCTGAACCTTTTCATTCCCATGCCTCCCATAATTGTGATGCATCCATGCCGCTCCCACTGAAAGTGGACAAGTCCCCATGAAAAAGTTACAGTGCACCATGGAACATTACTCTTGCATGTGTGTTGATAGGTATCTTATTTTTCTATTCTAACACTGTTGTTAATGGCTACAAATTCAGTATCTTATTTTTCTATTACAACACTGTTGTTAATGGCTACAGATTCATCAATGGGACAGCCACTGGGCTGATACGAAGCAACCAAGCGAAGGCTGATAAAATTTACTGTGGAAAACGTGACAAATAAATAAACCATATACACACACATCAACATAGGAATTGTACTTTCACCATCCACAAAGAGATCCAAAAGAGTTCTAAGATTACACATTTGTTTCATAGTAATATGCACATGCTCATGTGGATGATGATTAGGAAAATGGGTCCTTATTTTTATAATGAAAGTTGAGTTTATATGTTGATAATGATACAAACTAGCAAAGCATGCGCGTGCTAAGTCCGGGCCCATAAATAAAAACACGTTCAATTTGTAGCTATTTTATGAGATATTAATTAATGAGAAAATAAATATAAGATAAATAAATATAAAAATAAATATAAAACAAACAAATATACCATTTATTACAGTTCGAAGCATGGCACGGCACGATATTTATACAAAGATATATTACTTTTTATATAAATTAGTATGAAACTTCAAGTCTTATGTAAATTAACATTTGCAAATTTGCATGTGGCTTCGTCTTTAGGAATTAGAATATGAGACCCACTTTAAAAAAGTTTATTGTACGTGGAGCCCATAAGTAATAAATCACTATAAGGATCCACTTTTAAAAATCACAAATATTAAGAATTTTTTAACCATAATAGATATATTAAAATTCTAAATCCACCTAAAGAATACCCATTTTAACTTGGGGAAAAAAGCACTATACCTACCTGGACTTTGGCCGTTTTGCAGAGTGATCCCTGAACTTTGGTATTTGTGACTAAACCTACCTGTAGTTTAAGTTGGCATGCAAAATGGACGGATTCTGTTAGTATTAACAGTGTAGGTCGTATAAAATCTGTTTGGTGCATACTGGCGCCAAGTTACTCTCCAAAAATGACATATTTGCCCCTGAATCAGCCTATAAAACATTGGAAACGTACCAGCCATGTTCTTAGTGAATTTTTTTCTTTCTTTCCAGCCATGGCTTCCTCTCAAAACTCTCAAAACTCCTGCACCCATTGTTCTCGTGGCCAATACTCTCAACTTGATGGTGAAATTCGTTACTGTCACTGCGGGCATAGGGCTGCTTTGAGAACTTCTCGAACACAGCGCAACATGGGGAGGAGGTTTCTTGGCTGTGCTCTATATGGGGTTATGCTGTCAACTATCTGATTGTTCTTCTTGATGTATGGTCAATAATGTTATTATTGATGTTATTTTGTTTCAATTTTTTTTTTCAGATCCAGCCAACGTGTGGATTTTTTGAATGGGTTGATGGAGAAAATGATCAGGTACAAAAGCTATTGGATAAGATTGATGTGCTGGAGAAGGAAATGAAGACAGTTTGTCGAAGAGAAAAATGTTACCTACGTGTATTGCTGTGGACTTGGGCTGGAATTGTGTTTTTTTTTTTTCATGTGCTACCTAGTTGTGGCTTGGTTCCCTGTAGATGGGTTAGAATTACCATAAGCATATGTATCAGTTGGAATATTTTAATGAAAATGGGTTGGTGAAGTCTGCTTGTCCATGAATGCTTTGTTCACTCCTTATTTTGCTCTGAACTTTAATCAACCTGCAATGAGAAAAGCATCATCATCCAAACACTCAATCCAGACAATTTAAAAGGTCATCTATGCTGCTCCAATCCATCATCATCATCCTAACAGTGAATCCAAACAATAAAAAATGGTCATCTATACTGCTCCAAACAGACATCATCACTCAAACAGTTTTTTGAAACAGTCATTGACAAACTACATCAGGTTTTCTTAAAACACCATCATCTCCCAAACAGTCTATACCGCCCCATAAACAAATTTATAACATCATCATGACAAAGTTTTTTAAAACAGAACCAAAATAAAATCTTACAATATCATCCAGACAAAGTTTTAAAATAGAATCAACATAACATCATCAGATTGTGCTGCCTTTTCCTGCTCCAATCCTCCCTCTACCTCTGGGTGTTGATGTAGACCTCACTTCTTGTAACTTTCCTCTATCAGTGGTATTACTTGCTGATGAAAGTGGCTGTGAAGCTGGCAACGGCTGAGAAAAAGATTGTCTGACTCTCCCCTGAACAATCAAAATTTTCAATACAGTAGTTAGTAAATGCATGCATATAATCTAGTTAGAAGAAAAAGTATAAAACATGGGTGAAAGTATTGTACCCTATGTGCTGGCATGGGCTGTGATGCTGGGTGCGAAGCTGGCATAGGCTGAGAAGGTGGCATGGGCTGTGATGCTGCCATGGGCTGTGATGAAGCTGTCATGGGCTGTGATGCAGAATGAAATAGTCTTGAATTTGGATGCACTGGTCCCTTGCAAGACCTGGCATTATGGCCTGTTTTCAAGCATCTAGCACAAGTCATTGTTCTGTTCCTTCTGGAAACTCTACTGGAACTATGTACCTCATCCGCTTCCCTCCTCCTCAACTTCCTTGGCCTACCTGCAGGTCTTCTATACAATGGAGGAGCAACTGGTTCCATTCCACTTTCTATCCAATCATGCATGCCAGGTACAGCGTGTATCATACTACTATATGCATTCAAATACATCTCTTTGCTGTAGCATTCATGAATATAATCTTCAGGCCTTCCTTGATTCATGTATATACATGCTATGGCATGCTTACAAGGTATCCCAGTCAAATCCCACATTCTGCATAAACATGTTCTACTCTCAATGTTCACAACATAAGTTTTGGTAAAACAGTCAACCTCAAACTCACCTCTGCCTGACCAATTGGGAAAACAATGACTGCTGTCATGCTTGTTTTTTTCCAACTTCTCCAATATCGCAGGACATATTGTCCCATCATATTTAGTCATTCCTTTTAACTTCACTTGAGTTCTAATCATAAGTTTCCTCCTGACACACTCAAGCAAACTAACAATTGGTTTCTCCCTAGCTTCAAGTATGTAACTGTTGAAAGATTCACAGAGGTTATTTGTTAATGCATCACATTTGGCCCTTGTAGTAAAATGAGATCTGGCCCACCTGTTTGGATTAGCAGATATCAGCCAATTATATGCAGCCTGGTCCATCTCTTTCACCCTCTGCATATGACTATCAAACTCTCTGGGTGATCCACATGATGCTGCAGCCCACATAGCATCTTTCAATAATTTGCCTCTAAACAATTTTTTGAAGTTATCATACATATGTCGCAGACAGTGCCTGATTTCAGCAGTAGGAACTACTACCTCAAAAGCTGCGTCAAGCCCTTTCTGTCTATCAGACAAAAAAATCCAGCCCATGTCACCCCCATTTCCAATGTCATCAATTAATGATTTCAAAAACCAAGTCCATGAGTCCAAATTTTCAGCCTCTACAACAACCATTGCAATTGGGAACATATTATCATTCCCATCTCTACCAACTGCAGCCAACACTTGTCCACCATAACTACCTTTGAGGAAGCACCCGTCTAGGCCAATTATGGGTCTACATCCACCAACGAACCCTACCTTTTGTGCCTCATAACAGACGTACAATCTCTGAAAATTTGGAATTCTATCCATGTGAGGTCTTTGTGTCACCACAAATATACTAGTGTTGGGATTGTACTTCTGGACAGTGACACAATAGTCCCTCAATCTAGTGTATTGGATTCTAATATCTCCAGAGATGTTATCTGATGCCTTCCTCTTCGCTCGATACAATTTATCCTTCGACAAATTAACCTTTAGTTCTCTTCTCAGCTCTTTTTGCATTGCAGGAATTGACCATTTCGGATTGTCACTCATCCTCTGCTGGTATTTAGCAGCTATATAGCTGGAAGTTACCAAGTGATTTTCAAACCTCATACCACATGCATGTTTGGGTTTGAATGTCTTAATTTGAAATGTCATCTCACCCTGCATGGGTGATGCATGAATCCTAAACCCACAATCATATTTACAAACAGCCGTGATTCTCTTGTTCTCATTTTTCAGATATTTAATGTCATAGCCTTGCCTTACAGTCCATTCAACAAGTGCTTGTCTGAAAACTTGTGGACTTGAAAATATCATACCCAACTTCAGTTCAGGATTCTCCATATCAGTCAGCTCATTAAACTCAGGCCATTTAGACCTGTTGTTCTCATCAGATGAGCTGCACAATGAGTGAAGATCATCCCCATGCTCATCATCTGTAACCCAATTCTCATCAACTGGTATTTGTTGTTTTCCTTTATGCACCTGTTCCACATTCTCAGAAGATCCTCTAAAGATATTCTCATCTTCTGCCTTCTCAATATCCTCATGTAGCTCAGGTGGCTCATCAGGATCTATAGGATTCTCTTCACTTTCAACCTCACTGTCATCATCTAAATGATGCTGCTGGTTTTGATAATCTCCAACATCAGGATGCTGATGAACATTATCCTCATCATGACCAGCACTTGTTTGAGGATGCTGATGAACATTAGGGTCATCATCACTGTCTTCATCGCCAGAAGATTCATCATCAACATCAGCAGCATAGTCATCCTCACAATGAAGTTTCCTACTAATTGATGCTACTTCTGCTGCAGGTAACTGCTTCAAGGGACCTTCGGTGTGAATATTTTGCATCAAGATCTTCCCCTTAGGTGACACTACCATCAAAGGTTCATGTCCCCTCTCTATATAAACAGTCAACACCTTACTGTCCTTATAATGTTTTAATAGAATAAATACATCCCTGTCTGATTCAATTCGCATCAAACCATCATCAAAATCCATTCCTGGCACCTTAAAATACATTGAACTGTTCCCTGGGTACCCTAATTCTATCATACAATCCCTAAACTCAAAAAATGATGCTTTGTCAATATCAAATTCTCTGACTTCATGTACCATACCCCCAATGTATACACTATTTGGTGGGTCTGTAAAATAACCACCATGGTGGAATTCAATTGTAACTTCATCAAACATCTGCATGTAGAACCTTATACCAGTTAAGAAAAAAACAAAATGTGTAATTTCTTAATCTAACATATGCAATTTCATAATCTTGATCATTTCTATAGTGCTTCTAAATAATATTCTAAATAACATACAAACACAAGGTGTAGTGATCATTTTCACATTATAGAACCACCCATGTTCACTACATTTGTTAATGTCAATGTGTGTGCTGTGCATTGATTATGATGTACACATAGATCTAAGACATACATCTGACCCTTAAGAAAATGCTAGTTGCATTATAATATTGTTCTCCATATAAAACTAAAGTAAATTAGCTGTTGAAGGTAAGTCATTCTGCAGAAAAGCTATAGGGAAGTGTTTCTCCTTTACTTCGTGATTCTCCTTTATTTCAAATGTACTACTCCTAGCTGCTTCTTGTGTGGCAGGAAAAATAAAAATACTGCCACTTTATTCCCAACATACTGCACAGAATAATAATCTTGAAATCACATTGCTGAATGAATTGGTCAGGTACCATTTTACAATGCAGCATTCATTTTCTACTGTTCAAACAGGAAAAGAAATCCATGGAGATTGAAAAGCATGGACATCAACCTTGTTGGGGATTTAAGAACCACGAGACATCCTTTTGCTATGGAATCTGTCCATCAAATAAATTCATATAGGAGATCCCAAGGGTTTGCTTTAGATTTATTTATGTTCTGTTGGACAAGACTCCCATTTCAGTATTTCTATGCTATGGTATAAGGTCATGATGGTGGTGGTGGTGGTGGTGGTGGTGGTGGTGGACAATAACAACGACGATATGTGTATGTGCCTAATCACTTCTCCATGATGCCAGCACGGCTAATTCTATTGTATTAGAGAAACAATGAATGTATACATTTGACATCCACTGCTGTCTATCTTGTTGCAACATTCACAGGTGACAACGTGTGTTATGGACTTATGGGATTCCACCCCAAACCACCATGGCAACAGTTTAAAAGCATGATCTCGATTTTTTCCCGGATTGATGACCTGAACCCAACAGTGACGTCAAAATGAGAGAGCCATGGAAGAAATCCTAATTTTCTTCCGTTCCAAAATGCATACCACTTTGGAATCCATATTTCAAGAAACTATGATACACAACATAGAAAACAGAATCTATGAAATCATTTCAATATACAAAGGGGGTTTAGTAAAACATCAGTTTCAACTGGTTTGTATCGTCGTCACATCAAGAGAGAAATCATCAACAACTTGCAAACAGTAATATTGGAGAAATGAATGGGCCCCACAAGATGGCATCTTTGATCTCTCTTTCCTTGTCTTCTTCTTCTTCAACCTTCAAACCCACATACAATCCAACAAGGGTTGACTGTGGTCCCCTCCATGTGTAACAGCCACCATGGCTAACCCACAAAAGTAGCAGACAGGTGGGGTTTCTATTCCACCAACATTCAAACACAAACAATAAACAAAAGAAACAGATTTTTTCAAGAGGGGACCATTTTCGACAGCGAAAGGTCCTACCAAAGAAACCGTATCAGACATCACCATATCAGACAAAAAGGTTCAAAATCTTAAACCCATGGTCATCGGGTATGAGATCATACCTCTGAAACCGCTGATGGACCTTCGGTGTGGATCTATTGTTCTTCTTGAGAGATCTGATGCATGCAAGGAAGGAGGAGAAGATTTCACCTAAAATCGCCAGAACCCTAACTGCAAGTGAAAAGGGGAAAAACCAGAAAAAATCGCTAACAGTAAAGCGCATATATCAAGGGTAAATTTGTCATTTACTAAATTCCGTCACGGCAGTTAGTATTTGCATGTCAACCCAAAGTACAGGTAGGTTTAGTCACAAATACTAAAGTACATGGGCCACTCTGCAAAACGACCAAAGTACAGGTAGGTATAGTGCTTTTTTCCCTTTAACTTGATTGGATAGGGTTACTGAGCAAGATGGATTTTTTCATCTGGACTATTTAATCACTTATTCATAATATATATATATATATATATTTTAAAATTTGAATTCACATAAAGAAGTTTAACAAAAGTGGACTCTAAATTGATTGATAGAGTTTATCTCTTAAAATTGATTTGAGATCCAATTTCTCAAATTGATTTGAGATTAGAGTCCAATTTTGCAATCGATTGCGAAATCGGACTCCAATTTCGAAATCAGATCTTCTGTCTATAATATATGTTAATGGGTCTAACCTGCACTATTTAATTTGAAGCATTTGTTTGATGTTTTCTTTTATAAATCGATGGACTGAATGTCCTATCAAATGTAATACGGAATCCAATCTTTGTTCTTGCCTAATCTTGGCTCATTCTTTGACTTGCCAAGTCAAGTGGAGTCCACATAAACTCGGGGAGTCAAGTTAGATTTTTTATAATTAAAAAGGTTAAAAAAAAAAGAAAAAAAAGGGGATTTAAAGTTGGCGGCTAAACATGAAAAATAATCATCAATTATCAAAGCTCACTATTAATATTATTAGAGAAATTGTATGGCCCGACTGCCATATAGCCCATACCAGATCGAGTCCGGCATGTGCTGCGGACGAACTCCCAATAAATCTTGATATGATAGAGTAGATAGGGATCAAACTCTTGGTTATAGAGTTTTGATTAGGATCATACTCCCATTTTCGCAGAACTCCCATGCTCGTTGAGAGATGTAGGATTTCAGGAAATTAAAGGTAGAGTCCGTCGAAGTCGTGAATCCTAAGGATCGCTTTATATAAGGAAGATGCGACCCCTTGAACTATCATTCAAATCACTCAAAAGATCAAGAGAGCATTCGCAGCACCAGCAGTTTCGTTCAAATACATGAAAAAATTTGAGCAGTTAACTTTGAATTCATGCATCCACCTCATACTTTAATGAGAAAGGTTGTTGTATCTGTGATTCAATGAATTAAATTGTGAGAGAGGCTGCAAAGATATATAGTGGGTGATAGTTTTTTCTTTGTCACTGATTGTTGGATGGATTTGAGTGCCCGTTGAGTATGGTAACTGGTAAGTAACTTGACTTGGGGATAGGTGTTGGAGAGGATTGCAAGAGGACATTGATTATTCAAGTCCTCCTCCGCAATTTTCAAACCAGTCATCTGAAGTAAACTGGAACCGATCATATTTTTTTTTTTACTTTGGATCTTCATTTCTTGTTCTCACATGGACCCAAATTTATCTGAGAGGTGGATCCATCCTTTAAAAGATAGTAATGGATCCAGATACATCATTCTTTCGTACAGGACCCAATCCCTTTGCACTTTGCAAGTCTAGCGTTGGGAACTATATGCTTCCAAGATGATGGTTTTGGTGTATTGATATAGCTTGTTTTGATAACACTTTGTTAAAAATGATCAGGTATATTAATGGTGCATGGCACCGCCAGTTCATTGTGAGGCCCACCATTGACCATAACATATACTCTTGTGGTGATTTCCTGTGCTCTACTTTTTTACTCTCTCGATCTCTCTCTCCCCTCTTCAAATTACTTGAATGTTTTGTTTAGAATTCCATTCAGTTGAAATGCTGTACTCATCTACTATTGTCATTGTTAGCTTTTGGGGCTTTTACATTTATCTATAGTGTAAAACTAAGTTCTTTCATTCCCTTTTAACTACATTACTACTGCACTTACTGCATATTATCAAATCCATGTTTCCTTTTCAATCATTTCCAATGTTATGTATTTATACTGTTACCTTATCTATTCTCTGCACCTCAATGGAAGACTAAAAGAGAGCCTGAATCAACCTGCTTGATAATATTCTCTGCCTTGTTTATCTGGGAGAGTATCATGTAATGCTGCTGTAATTGTGAGTTCTTAAACCTTCTGGGTTGGGGTTTAAGGGTTTGAAAATTCCTAGCTAGTCATTCCACCTTAGCCCCAGTGGAAAACATGAATCTTTATTTTGGGGTTTTAGGCTTGAAAGCTGCTTGTAGAATTTTTGGCTTGTTTGTTCTGTGGTTTGCTTATTTGAAACTTGTCTTTTCTTTTCTTTTTGGTTCATAGACCTTGGTAACTGGAAAAGAAAAATCCCTTGCTTTCTCCCCTCTTTTCTTTGTTCTTATCCTTGTGAGCTGTGATGTTAGCATTGTATCCCCCTCGAACGAAAATCCTAGGTCTGCCATTGACCTTACCCCTTAACATCATTTTTTCAATAGTTACAGGCAATATCACTTTTGAGTAATATGGGCTTAGGTAGATATTTGGTCCCTATATTCATGCTATATTTTCTGTTATAATTCCTGTCATGGCAGGATGCTAGAGAAAACAGTACTGAAATTCCACCCCTCATCCAAAGAATGATCTATAGAATATGAAGAATCACACATTCCACAGATCCCAAGTTTTCTTTCTAAGCGACCATTGCCAACTCAAGAAGTAGTCTTGTGTTGGGAGAATCTGGTTTTGGTATCTGGTACCAGTTGTAAGTGCAGAAATAATAATACTCACAAGATCAGGATGCCTCTCAGGACTTACTCAATGCATGGAGGAGATAGCTGCGACGGTCTGAACCTGAAAGAGGAGAAAGACAAGGGTCAGAGGACCCTGGCTCTGGGCAGCGCAGGGCTCTCCGATGCTTAAGTCAGCAATGGATCGGAGAAGGAGAAGAAGAAAGACTGAGTGTCTCTGTGAGAGTGCTTACCCCTTGCTCCCTTCGGCTCGTGCCTTATATATGGAACAGTCTGGGGTGAGTGTCAGTGGGCTTGGTGATGTGACCTGGGTCACATCAGCCCACAAAGTCATTATTGAAGGTCCATCATAGCCCTCTTTGCATTTAATGTGGGTCCGATCAGCCCATACTACATTTAATGTGGGTCCGATCAGCCCATACTACATTTAATGCCAGTCACATTGGGCCTGATCCTGCCCTGATCTGGTGGTGGCTGAAGTCCCATCAGATCCCTTCCTTGGGTCTTGCCACGACAGGGCCGTGGCTGTTAGCTGCAGGCGCAATACTGCATTGCCGAGCTTGCGTTGCCGAGACTGAACGGTATGCGCGACCGAACTGAATTCTGTTTGGCCGAGACGAGCACGTAGTGCCGAGACCGATATGGATCGGATCGTAGCCGAGATCAAGGGACGTGGTCCCCCATACAGTAGCTAACCGAGCACACCCTAGCCGAGACCAAGAGAAACTGGTTCACGAAATGGGCCCCCACACAATCGCCCCTCAGTTCTTGACCTCTAGGGCTCTCTCGGGCACTAGGGTTAAGAGCTGGACTGATCCCTTCCTCTAGGGTTAAGAACCGAACCAGTTTCCCGAGACGGATAGTGCTCGCCTTCCATCCGCTTTTGTTTAAGGGTTCTGACTCATTCGGCGCCAGACGCCGCCGCTGCTTCGTCTGCCAGAGATAATAAAGGGGGCAATAAATGCGGGGCTATGATTAGTATGGGAAGGCAAACCATCATCGCAACCGCGCCACGCGTTATTGCCTGGTAGGCTCTCTTGTCTTTTCGAGGGGGGCGTGCGACGCAAGCCGAGGCGACATCCCACTCGTGTCCCGCTTCGAATTCCGGAATGGCGCCCATTCCTCCCCTTTATATTCACTTCTGTCTTCTCCCTTTGTCATCTCTGCAAACGAACCTTGTCGAAGCTCTGCTAGAACCTCTGTTCGCCGGAACCTTCACTGCCAGAACCACCTCCGTCGCCTCCTAGCTTCTTCCAGGACTTCCTCTAGGACCAGTGAGGGACCAACGGCCTGAGTTGTGATTTCGCCCGAGTCTGTGAGTCTCTCTGCCTCGATTCTCTTCTCTTCCGTTTTGTATTTCTGACCTAAACCCCTCCTAGGATCTCCTCCGTCCCTCAGGTCCTTCCACAGTTCAGACCCCTAGAGGTTGTTAGGGTTCCTTAGATTCAGAGATGGGGATTTTCACCCATTGGATAGATTCCCAGGCGGGCCTGGCAACTCTTAGGAGAGTCTACATGATTCCAGACGATGTCCAGATCATGGCAGCCGACCCCTCCATCTACTCATTTCGCAACGGCTGGATGCCGTTTCCCTTGATAGCCGTGATCGAGGGTGTGGTCAGATTCCCCTTGCACCCTCTCCTTAGGTCTTGTTTGGAGACCTGGAACCTCAGCCCCTGTCAGTTAATGCCCAATGGGTATAAGATCATCATGGGCATCGCCGAGCTGAATAGGATTCTAGACATCAGCCTCGGTGTCCATGATATAGAGGATATATATGACCTCTGCAAGTCCAGGGAGGGGGTCACCTACTCTCTTCGTGTCAAGGCCAAGTGCCAACCCCTCGTCACGGCGTTGGAGGACTCCAATAAATACGCCGGAGATGACCGCCTGCTCGTCTCGGGAAACTAGGAGTTCGGCGAGACCGAGACCGAAGCAGCTAGGAGGGTCCGAGTCCCTCGACGCTTCGGGACTCCACCGAGTAAAGACCTAACTCCCTGGGTTTCGGATTTCTTCTTATGTTTGATCTCTGCTGCCGGATTCTAACTCGGCTGTTTTTTGCAGACCTTTCTCAGCGCAAGCGCGAAGCCCAGCTGAACGGTTGGAGAAGGCACTCACCTTGGCTGAACAAGGTGTACTGCTACCACGGCCACCACACAAGAGCTGCCTACTCTCTTCTGAAGTACGAGCCGAGATACGTGTCTTATACACGGAAATCCGGCAACCCGGAGAGATTCGCCCCCGATCTAGCAGAAACCAGCGGGACCGTCTCGGTTGCGGGAGCGTACCCAACGTTGGCCGTGGTCGCGGGCATCCCGCTAAGGGAAATTGAAGACTATACCTCCGGAGCCGAGGTAGACTCTCCGACAAGGGAAGTTGAGAACTATTCTTCCGGAGCCGAGGCCGAAGCCGACAATATGGAGAGGCGCAGGCCGGCGTTTCAGCCGCGGAATCTGGCGGACACCGTCCTCGGTGGCGGTAGACAGGCTGCCGCACCCCGCACTGCCCCGCCCTCCTTCGGGACCATCGTCCCTGCCAGAGTTGAGGCCCGACCTCCCCCAGACTCGGAAAGCGAGAGGCCGAGGAAAAAGGCGAAGGGGAAGGGGCTGGATCAGGAGGAGCGATCACGGCAACGTTCACCCCAAGCTGCGAGGGAGAGGGCAGCGGACGTGATGCCCACTCCGGCGGTTCCTCTGGTGGAGAGTCGCTCCGAGCCTCAGGCGGCAACGTCCTCGGGTGCCGAACCGGCCGAGTTCAGGCCGGACATGGAGCTGAGGAAGGGGAGGCCCCTAAATGCTGAGGACAGACTGGTGGGGAGCCCAGATGTCATTGCGGCGCTCAGCCGAGCCTGTGCACTCCCCAAGGACATGGAGAGGCACAGGTCGGTAGACTCCCCCCTGCTGCTTATGAGGACCATACAGCACTCCCTTGCTGTAAGTGCCCGACTTTCCTGGTCACAGGTGTTTCTATCTTTTGACATTTCTTGCTTTCGTGCTGAGCTTTTTTTTTTTTTTTTTTTTGTTTGCTCCGCTGCAGGCTGTCCAAAGGCTCCAGATAGTCGCTGACAGAATAGCGGAAGAGGACAACCGGCTGGCCCGCCTAGCAAAGGAAAAGCAGAGAGCCGAAGCCGAACTGAAGGCGGCCAAGGAGGAGCTGAAGGCGGAGGCGGCCAAGACTGCAGAGCTCAATGCTCAATCAGATATAATGGCCAGCGACCTCTGCAAAGCAAGGTCAGAGAGCTTCGAGCGGCAAACAAAGCTCCAGGCAGAGGAAAAGAGGTCGGCGGGGTTCAAGGCCGAGCTGGAGCTGGAAAGGAAGGCGAAGGAGGAACTTCTTGCATCGAAGGAGGAACTCCTTGCATCGAAAAAAACCGAGGTCGATGCCGCCTTCCTGGAGGGGACTGAGGAAGCTGCGAAAATTTATATTGATCAAATCACGGCACTCAGCCCGAAGCTCTACCGACTCGGCTGCAAGGCCGTGTTGAAGAAGATGGGGGTTCCTGCAGATGATCCGATATATCAGAATCTCCCCGAGCTCGGAGATGAGCCCCTAGATGAAGCCCTGGCCGAGACCCCTGCCACTCCGGCCGAAGTCCCTTCCGAGCCAACGCCTGACCCCGTTGAAGAAGCTCCTCAAGCCGAGGCCGCCGTGGTCGTTATCGAAGACATAGAAGCAGGGCCGTCGACTTGACTTCCTCTTTCTTCTTATAAAATGTAGTCTTTGTTTTAAACTATTTCAATGTAAGCTCAAGTGTATGTATCAATGTTATCAATGAAAGGCCCTTTCTCATATTTGTCTCCTGTGTGGTGTGGCTTTTATTTGCTTTTCTTTGTACGCTTTCCGTGAGTGTTATGAATCTGGGTGTGAGTTCGGACTAGAGTGGACCGGTTAGATTAGGGTTCTCTGTGAGCGCTCTGACCCCTTGGAGGCCTCTTTTATTTCGGCGAGACCAGAGAACCGTATCGGACCTGTCAAGGCGGTGGTAGACTGGGTACCATCATCGACCGATGCCGTTTCGGCTGATCTAGGTGGCTGAGTGCCAACCATAGCCATGGCCAGTTCGGCTGCTCGTCTAGGTGACTGAGTGCCAGCCTGAGACATGGGCCGTTTCGGCAACTCGTCTAGGTGGCTGGGTGCCAACCTTAGACATGGGCCGTTTCGGCAGCTCGTCTAGGTGGCTGAGTGCCAACCTTAGACATGGGCCGTTTCGGCAGCTCGTCTAGGTGGCTGAGTGCCAACCTTAGACATGGGCCGTTTCGGCACCTCATCTAGGTGGCTGAGTGCCATCCTTAGACATGGGCCGTTTCGGCAACTCGTCTAGGTGGCTGGGTGCCAACCTTAGACATGGGCCGTTTCGGCAGCTCGTCTAGGTGGCTGAGTGCCAACCTTAGACATGGGCCGTTTCGGCAGCTCGTCTAGGTGGCTGAGTGCCAACCTTAGACATGGGCCGTTTCGGCAGCTCGTCTAGGTGGCTGAGTGCCAACCTTAGATATAGGCCGTTTCGGCAACTCATCTAGGTGGCTGAGTGCCATCCTTAGATATGGGCCGTTTCGGCAACTCATCTAGGTGGCTGAGTGCCATCCTTAGATATGGGCTACCATCCTTAGATATGGGCCGTTTCGGCAACTTATCTAGGTGGCTGAGTGCCATCCTTAGATATGGGCCGTTTCGGCAACTCATCTAGGTGGCTGAGTGCCATCCTTAGACGGTCTTCCATACTCGCACCATTGTCGCTGTCACATTGCCATTGATCATCAACTTGCCCCAAAACGAACGTAGTTCTATTAAATCCAGAAGCACTATACAAACTAAAAATAGAATTTCTTGAGGTGTGACGCGTTCCATGGTCTCGGAAGAGGCCGTCCTTCCATGTCTTCGAGCCGATAAGCCGACCGTCCAGCAATGGAAGTGACTTTAAACGGACCATGCCAATTCGGCGCTAGCTTCCCTTGATTCGGATCTTTGTCCCCTGGGAGAGCCTTCTTGAGGACCAGTTCTCCTACAGAGAACTTCCTCTCTCTGACGTTCTGGTTGTAGCCCCTGGCTAGCTGCTGCTGGTAGACGGCTAGCCTCACTGCAGCTGCTTCCCTTCGCTCATCCGCTAAATCTAGCTCCCTGGCCACATTGGTTTCGTTCTGTCCACGATCAAAGAGTTCGGACCTCAAAGTGGGGAGGCCGATCTCCAGAGGGATGACTGCTTCCATGCCATAGGCGAGCGAGAAAGGGGTAGCCGAAGTGGAACGCCTCGGAGTAGTTCTGTAAGCCCACAGGACGCTCGGCAGTTCTTCCACCCATCTCCCCTTTGCTTGGTCCAGCCGCTTCTTGAGCCCATCGAGGATCACCTTGTTGGAGATCTCGGCCTGGCCGTTACTCTGTGGGTAGGCTGGAGTGGAATAATGGTTTCGGATGCCGAGCTCCTGGCAGAAGGTCTTGAAAAGTTTAGAGTCGAACTGAGTTCCGTTGTCCGAAACCAGCGCTCTGGGAATGCCAAACCTTGTGACGACATTCTTCCACACAAAATTCTTGGAGTCTCGCTCTGTGATGGATGAAAGTGGCTCTGCTTCAATCCATTTGGTGAAGTAATCTGTCGCCACAATAAGCCATCTCTTGTTCCCTGGGGTTCGGTGGAGCGGGCCCACTATGTCGAGCCCCCACTGGGCGAATGGCCACGGGCTAGAGAGCGGGCTGAGATCCTGAGCGGGCTGATGGAGAGAGTGTGAGAACTTCTGGCACTTCTCGCACTTCTTCGCATATACCTGCGCATCTTTCTGCATATACGGCCACCAGTAACCCTGGCTGATGGCTCGGTAGGCTAGGGACCTTCCTCCGATATGGCTCCCGCAGATTCCTTCGTGTATCTCGAAAAGGAGGTCCTCGACCTTACTTGGATGGACGCACTGGAGGTACGGTCCCGAAAATGATTTCCTGTAGAGCTTGACCTCGGGAGATAGCCAAAACCGAGCTGCCTTGAGTCTGACCCGGTGGGCTTCGCCACTGTCCTCGGGGAGCCTGTCGTCCTTAAGGTAGGTGACGATGGGGTCCATCCAGCTCGGGCCGAGACCGAGGCACAACACATCCCGAGGTGGACGTAGTTCAATGCTGGGTGCAGCTAATGATCCGACTTCAATGCTTCTCTTTTTTCCTGCCTCAACAGCGCTGGCCAAGTTCGCAAGAGCATCTGCGTGAGAGTTAACTTCTCTGCCAATCTGCTTGACTTCGGCCGTGTGGAACTGAGAGAGCTGCTTCTTAGCCAGGGCCAAATACGCGGCCATCCGGTCGTCGCGAGCCTGATAGTCCCCAGTCAGCTGGTTTGTCACCAACTGTGAATCGCTGAAGACCACCAGCTGTTGAGCTCCGAGGATATGGGCGCTATTCAGTCCGGCCAAAAGGGCTTCATACTCAGCCTCATTGTTTGACGCCTTGAAGTCTAAGGTCAGAGCCTGCTCGATGACCAGTCCTTCTGGCGATTGGAGAACAACTCCTGCTCCGGCTCTTCTCGAGGTGGAAGATCCATCGACGAAGACTTTCCAAACTGGGGTCTCGGCTTGGCATGGTGATTGTTCAAAACCCGTGGAAGCCCCATGCTCCTCACCCCCCAGTTCGGTGCCGAGCTGGGTTGGTGCCGAACTCGAATCAAATTCGGCAAGGAAATCTGCCAGCACCTGGGCTTTTATCGCTGTCCGTGGCTGATACTGAATCTCATACTGCCCCAGTTCGACAGCCCATCGGGAGATTCTTCCTGAAAAGTCAGCCTTTCTAAAAACAGACTTGAGTGGGTGCTCCGTAACAACCACAATAGAATGGGTTTGAAAGTAATGGGAGAGCTTTCGCGAGGCGCTAACCAGCGCCAAGGCGAGCTTCTCCAGAGGCAGATACCTGGTCTCGGCATCAATAAGGGTCTTGCTCGTATAATACACTGGTTTTTGAACCGTGTCCTCTTCTCGGATGAGGACTGAGCTGACCGCATGATCCGAGACCGCCAAATATAAATACAGGGTTTCCCCGTGGGTCGGGGTTGATAACAATGGTGGTGAAGAAAGGTAAGCCTTAAGCTGCTGTAAGGCATGGTCACATTCTGGGGTCCATTGGAATTTAGAATGTTTTCTAAGAAGCTGAAAGAAAGGTCGGCACTTATCTGAAGATTTGCTGATAAAGCGATTCAGTGCCGCGGCCATCCCTGTAAGCTTCTGAACCTCCTTTGCCGAGGTGGGACTCTGCACCCTGAGGATAGCCGAGATCTGATCTGGGTCTGCCTCAATGCCTCTGCGTGTGACCAAGCTGCCCAAAAATTTGCCAGAGCCAACGCCGAAGGCGCACTTCGAGGCGTTAAGCTTCAGTCGGAACGCCTTTAGAGTGGCGAAGACCTCGGCCAAGTCTGACAGATGATCCCGCGCCTGCTTGGACTTGACCACCATATCATCGATGTAGACCTCTACGGTTTTGCCGAGCTGATCGTGGAACATCTTGGTAACGAGCCTCTGGTAGGTGGCTCCTGCATTCTTCAGCCCAAACGGCATCACCTTATAGCAATAGGTTCCCCTGGGCGTGATAAAAGCTGTTTTCTCTTCGTCTGGCCCAAACAGTGGGATCTGGTGATAGCCGCGGTAGGCATCGAGGAAGCTCATTCTGCCGTGCCCGGCCGTGGCGTCGATCAACTGGTCAATCTTTGGTAGGGGAAAGCTGTCCTTGGGACAGGCTTTGTTGAGGTCGGTAAAGTCGACGCACACCCTCCACTTGCCAGTCTTCTTCCTGACGACCACCGGATTGGCCAACCAGGTCGGGTATTGAACCTCTCTGATAGCGCCGGCCTCAAGCAGCTTATCCACTTCCTCGACGACGGCTTCGGTCTGTGGGACCCCCGTCCTGCGGGCTTTCTGCATCACAGGTTTGTGGTTAGGGTCAACATTCAGTCTATGACACATTACCTCGGGGTCGACGCCGGGCATCTCCTGAGGTGTCCAGGCGAAAGCATCTCTGTTCTGCACCAGGAACTGGGCCAGTTCGGACCTCTCTGGCTCTCCGAGCTGGCTGCCGAGCAGGAAGAACCGATCCGGGTCCTTTGGGTCGATCCTGACTTCGGCAAGTTCCTCCACGCTTTTCCTGCCTGGATCTTGGCCGAGCTCATCCAGCCCCTGCTCCAGTTTCTTCTCCATCTCGGCCACATTGACCTCCTTGGGCTCTTGCTCCCCGGGTGCCACAGCGGTTAGGCACTGCTTGGCTGCCTGCTGATCTCCTCTGACCGTGATGATTTCAACTCGGCCGCTCTTTCCCTCCAACGGAAATTTCAGCTTCTGATGGAGGGTGGAAGGGACTGCTTCCAGGCTGTGGAGCCAAGACCTGCCCACTATAGCATTGTAGGGCGAGGGTGCGTCGATCACCATGAAGGTTGCCATGACAGACGCGCCACCGGCCTCGACCTGAAAGTCACCTTCCCCTTGGGGTAGACTGGTTTGGCGCTGAAGCCGATAAGGGGAACTCGAGCCTCCTGCAGATCTTTCTCCGTCAGTCCCATCCTTCGAAAGCTGTCGAAATAGAGGACCTCGGAAGAACTGCCGGGGTCAACCAGGACTTTCTTCACAGTGCAATTCTTCACGCCCTGCTTAGAGCAGTCAAACTTCAGAGTGATGATCAGGGGGTCGTTGTGGGGAAGCTGCACCCCTTCCAAATCTGCATCAGTAAACCTGATCTCGGGACGCTCCCTCCGAGCCCTTTTCTGTGCTGGGCCGAGCTCGGCGGCCATGACTTGCTTGCCGTGAGCGGCTTTCCTGGCTTCGGCACGGGCTTGATTACTCCCCTTGGGCGGGGGTGTCAAATGGATAACGTCAATTATCTTCTCTGTCCCGTCGCTGTCGTGACCCCCTTCGTCTCGGCGCGGGGCTCGGGTGTCGGCCCTGGTTTCTCTCCTGACAAACTCTTGCAGGTGTCCATCCTGGACAAGCTTCTCCAAATGCGACCGCAGTATCCTGCAATCTTCAGTCTTGTGGCCGCCCTCCTTGTGATAGGAACAGAACTTCGTCTGATCTCGGACAGAAGGGTCGCCTTGCATGGGCTCTGGCCATTTGAAATACGGCCTGCTCTTGATCTTATACATGATTTTGTGGATTGGCATCTTGAAGACCGTGTTGACCCCCCGATACGCGTCCTCGGACAGCCTGGGCCTTTTGCTCCTTGCCTAGGCGAACGTCTGAGTCCTTGCCGAGCTTGTAGGCACCCAACTCCTGTCTGAGTCACCTCTTCGTCGCTCGTCTCACCGAGGCTCATTCCTCGGAAACGGTCCTCCGTCCTTCTTGGGGGGCCTCTCACCTCGGTCTTGGTTTCTTTGCATGGTTCCATGGCTCTCCCGAGCACGGGCCTGGTCATCCTCTTGAGCAATGTACCGGTTGGCGATGGACATGAGCGCTGCTATGGAAGAGACCGGGTTCCTGGCCAGGTCCTTGCGAAGGTCGCTGTCTGGGAGCAAGGCATTCTGAAATGCGAAGACGGCAACCTCGTCCTTGGAATTCTCAATCTGACTGTAGACCGCCCAGAAGCGCTTGGCGAATTGGGTGACGTTCTCCCCTTGCTTCATCTTCATGGCCATGATGTCTGCGTCTGTCTTCGGAAGGACTCTGTAGGCCTGGAACTTCTTCATAAAGGACTGCTGGAGTTGCTGCCAACCCGAGACGGATCCTTCTGGGAGCGCACAGAACCACTTCAGGGGGAGGTCGCCTAAGCTGGAGGAAAAGACTCGGCAGTTCAGATGGCCCTCGTCTCCCCAGACAGACATCCTCTGGGAGAAGTGTCTGAGATGCGTAGCTGGATCCGAGACCCCATCATAGGTGACGAATCTTGGTACGGTGAACTTCTTCGGTAAGGGGTATCTCCTGATGTCTTGGGAGAAAGGAGACGCGCCGAGATCAACGGGGTCGCAGCAAGCATTCTTCTGGTCTCGGACGAAGCCGGCTACTTCCAGGTTGCGCTGGACCGTTTTCCTTATGTGCGCGTCCAGCCATTCCTGATTATGATACATACCCTCCGGAATGGTCTCGGACGCCTTCCTCGAGTAGCTACGGCTAGTGCTTGAGCCTTCATCTCGGGTTCGGTCGTCCCTTTTCCTGTTCAAGCGGTCCCTCAGGTCCTCCTTTGAGGAAGAGATGCGCGTGACACGAGTAACTCCCCTCTCGTGTTGCGGCGATCGCTGCTGCTGCCGAGATCGCTGCTGCTGGGACTGCTCCCGACGAGCCCGTTGCTGCTGGGACTGCTCCCGACGAGTTCGCTGCTGCTGGGACTGCTCCCGACGAGCCCGTTGCTGCTGGGACTGCTGCCGAAGCCCCGCTGATCCCGTAGCTCTTTCCAGCTGCTGCTGGAGCCGGAGGATCAGAGCGTCTCTCTCCTCGATGGCCTCATTCTGTGCTTTAATCTCCAGAAGGGTGGAGTCTAAGTCGTCATCAGGGCTGTAGTCTTCATCCTCAGTATCCTCAACGTCCTCCACCCGGCCCTCAACGTCCTCCGCCTGGCCAAGGGGACGTGATCCATCGACCCCTGGAGACTTATCCCGCTGGTCTCCCCCCGTCAGGAGACCTGTAGGCTGCTGGGTGTCTCCCTTCCCGGGAGCGGACTCCGAGCGGAGGTCACGCTCCTGAACGTTGATCCGGATGAGAGCACGTTCAGCGTCGTCCTCCGTGACTGGTTGCTTGCCAGCCCTCTTCTTGGCAGGGAGAAGGGTAGAAGACGGTCCAGTACGCCCTGTCTTGGATGTCTCTCCGCCTTTCGCAGCTCTCCTCGTCATGGTGTTTAGGAATAGGAATAGGAAAGTGTATAGAAATCTTCCCCACAGACGGCGCCAATTGTAAGTGCAGAAATAATAATACTCACAAGATCAGGATGCCTCTCAGGACTTACTCAATGCATGGAGGAGATAGCTGCGACGGTCTGAACCTGAAAGAGGAGAAAGACAAGGGTCAGAGGACCCTGGCTCTGGGCAGCGCAGGGCTCTCCGATGCTTAAGTCAGCAATGGATCGGAGAAGGAGAAGAAGAAAGACTGAGTGTCTCTGTGAGAGTGCTTACCCCTTGCTCCCTTCGGCTCGTGCCTTATATATGGAACAGTCTGGGGTGAGTGTCAGTGGGCTTGGTGATGTGACCTGGGTCACATCAGCCCACAAAGTCATTATTGAAGGTCCATCATAGCCCTCTTTGCATTTAATGTGGGTCCGATCAGCCCATACTACATTTAATGTGGGTCCGATCAGCCCATACTACATTTAATGCCAGTCACATTGGGCCTGATCCTGCCCTGATCTGGTGGTGGCTGAAGTCCCATCAGATCCCTTCCTTGGGTCTTGCCACGACAGGGCCGTGGCTGTTAGCTGCAGGCGCAATACTGCATTGCCGAGCTTGCGTTGCCGAGACTGAACGGTATGCGCGACCGAACTGAATTCTGTTTGGCCGAGACGAGCACGTAGTGCCGAGACCGATATGGATCGGATCGTAGCCGAGATCAAGGGACGTGGTCCCCCATACAGTAGCTAACCGAGCACACCCTAGCCGAGACCAAGAGAAACTGGTTCACGAAATGGGCCCCCACACACCAGTACTTGCCTTTGATTTCAAGTGAAGTTATAACCCATGTTCCCTTGCAATCTCAGCTAGGCATTTCCACCAATATTTCCAAAATAGACTAAAGACCATATATCAAATAAAACCATCAAAGTGACATCCTTCCAACTACTAGCAAACCAAGTACATTTCCATTTATACATTAAATAACTTGCCATACTCCATCAAAATGGCACACACCCAACACTACACTTATCCCATAACATAGCTAAAAGACTCAATCAATTCACCCTGAATCAGCTTAGTTGACTTGATTCAGAGGGCTCCAATTTCTACAGCTATGTTTTCTTCACACTACTTAGAATAATAATACAAGGCCTCCCTAATCACAATCCAAGAGACTAACACCATGTGCATTTCATCTGACCTTTCTACAGTCCAATCTCACTTCTTGGCCACCTGAAAGGCTACTCATCTTGATCATGGACTTCACAAAGGCCACTCTAAAAGCTTGCTCGGAGGTAGCAAACTTGGAAACTAGCTCTTTGGTGTTGGAAGTAGACATGAGAGCTTGGTCTGAAGAGAACAAGCTTTTCCCTTGAATGAGAAGCTTGTAGTATGTGTTGTCGAATGCGGTCGAAGTCAAATCCAGATTGGATCCAGCATTTTTAGCCTTGTTGTGGGCCGGGCAGACACTCCTCAGGCTCGCCGCGAAAGATGGATTCAGCGAAGGATCGACGTCGTGGGTGGCATCAAAGTTGTGGATCCTGTTCTGGAAGGAAGAACAATGGGAGAAACCAAGAGTGTGCCCCCCTGCATGTGCATGTGAGAGTACAGAGGTGATGTGGGTCATTTCCCAAAGGTTGTGGGTCATATAAAACTGGATTTGAGGAGGATAGCTATTGAGTCAGGTAACTCGGGCGAGTCTACTACTTGGTCGGATACATTCAGAACCATTAAATTCTCATGATTCTGTGATCGATGACTCACTGACTCTGGTTAAGTTGAATTGAATTTTAAAGCTATGATGCATGTGTTGTAAGGCCCATGGACCAAATTCTCAGTCTATTGGCAGAGAACCTCACAGGATGGGCCATCTCAAGCCTGACCTGAGCCCAGCCTCCTATTGGCTGGATGTGGGCTGTATATTTAGTTAGTCCCATGGACTGAACTTGGGCCTCATTTTTTGGTCCAGTGTTTAAGCATGACAGACCTCTTTGTATGCTTAATGACCTAGCCTGACCAAAAATACTTAGAAAAAAGGGGAATATGTTTACTTTTGGGCTGGGCTAGGGCTTAACTTTAGGTCAAGATTGGACAAGCTTCAGCCCACCAAGACCATGAACTTCCCGCATAACTGGCCTGGCAGTGTGTTAAATACACATGTTATTAGGGCTGTAAATAGATTGGGCTCGAGTCGGTCCACACTGGACCTTGACCCATATCCAATTAATGTTCTTTGTACCTAGACCTGCTGAAAGATAAAACAATATTATTATTATTATTATTATTATTATTATTATTATTATTATTTTGCATTGTATATTATATAACATTAATTAATATCCCGAGTAATTAGCCTGGTTTAATTAATCTTAAGTAATAAGTAGGGACTTTTTATTCTTTTACTTTTCACCTGAGAGGGCAACAAGGTCTGCTCCAGATAATCCTCTTTGGGAGAAGCTTTGTAGCAATTGAGAGAAGGTGAAGGTGGGACCAGGCAGCTGTACTGATTCATTTGCATTTGAAATTCTTCCATCCTTCCTTCCTTTGGGTACTTCCCAAGAAGGTCCTCCGGACTAATGAATGAAGAAAAAAGAAAAAAAAAATCAGAAGATGATAAGAAAAGTGGAGAATGAAGATTTCCTTCTTTAAAAACTAAAGAAACCCACTCACTCTTCTTTTTTTTTCTTTGATATGAGGGTTTTTTTTTATTTTTTTTTATTTTTTATAATCCAGGGTATCTCCTGCCCTGCAGTCTGGTCTTGAGCCCAAGGGACACTTCTGGACAGCTAAGAACTAATTCCTAGGGGCATATGCAGACTCTCCTATCGACATGCACTAGATAAAACTATGGGAGGTGGACAACGAGAGTTGGTGTCGAACACAAGACATGTCCGCTTCATTAGGCTCAGAGTCATCATAGCCCACCAAATTTTGGAGGATCCTCCGAAGGGTAATACGGATCTTTAATTTCACCCAATTTGTGGGGCTCAACTTGTTAAATCCAAACCACAAACTCCTCACATTGGCTCAAATTATACCCTTAAAATAGTGGGCCTGCCATTGGCTTGACCACATGCGAGATCTAATTACTTTTCAACAAAATAAATGTAGTTAACCTACAAGATCAACCCCACGTTAATCCCCCCCCACCCCCCCCCAATCATAATTTTGAGCTTGTGAGGGTGATAGTGATTCTGAGTGGTTTTATACATGAGGAGGTGTAAAGATCATCAGATATAATTTTTGTCATCTCCTCTTTTATTCTTAATTGGTAGTAGTTTTGTAGATTTTTCTTTAGAATTTAAGGCAAAAAACTATTTCTATAAGCTTTCAATCTCAAATAGGTGGCAAAGTTTCCCATAATGAGACAATGCGTTAACAATAATACAAAGACCTATATATAGGCTAACATGAAAATATTACTTTTTGCATTGCATAATACTATATTACTATGATAGCAAGACCAAGGGTCCCACCCATGGGCGGACCCACATGCATCCATGTGGGGGCACGCGCACCCACTGGACCACAATCTGCTTCTAAAACCAAAATCAAAATTCTATCTCTAATTTGAAATTTTATGTAAAAATCATACGTCCGCCCCAAAACCCACATGAAAATTTTGGGTTTATTCTAAAAACCCACTTGCTTGTTTGAAGTCGTACCCCCAAATGAAAATTTTGGATCCGCCACTGGTCCCACCAAATTTCCTGTGAATGCAAAATCAAGCATCTGAACAAATGGATTGCATTGATTCTTGGAATCACGGGACAAATGGATAGAGTTGGATTTGCATTTTAGGCCGGTAGAATGCTACTGGGAGTCCAAGGGCCAAAACTTGTAGTATTTTTACATATGGGACCCTCATGGATTTTTTTATTTATTTTTTATAGTGACACCCTCAACAAAATCTTCCTAGGTCTGCCTTGCTGGAGTTCGAGCTTCTGCACTCCAGCAAATGATTTAATATCATATTTTATTATACTAACATGAACATTTGGAGGTCACCCATTTTAGTACCGCACTCGACTGTTTGAAGGCCCTGTGGTTAAGAGTGTTGGGCTTCGACTCTAATATCAATTGTCACAGCCCTGTCCAACTCAACATGAAATTAATCGGTTTGTCTCACGTGTGCGCCCATCCTATCTTAGTACTGTTATTGCCGGAGCATGCTTAACTTTAGAGTTCTTATAATCTCTTATAACTCTAAGGTCAAGACTTGGATATTACCGATGTTGAGCCGCACGGGATGCTACGCCCCCGTGGTTGACCTCGTCACAAGATCATAATGGATTAAAGGGTAAAATGGCCAAAAATGCAGGTGACAGGAAAAATAATTGGAAAATACTTTTCAATTCAGGTAGTTTTATGGTAAATCCTAATTGAGTTTTTCTTTTCATTTGTTTTTTCTTCCAAAACTCACCAGTGCGACGACATCTCTTGCAGACATAGCTAGAATATCTGCACATGAAACGACTCCTGGGCAAATTGCTTCCACTGCTTCCTTGGCGTCGTCTATGACATAAAATGCATGCAGTGAAATGTTAGGAGGCCCATCCTTCTCTGCAGAGTTTTGACCCACTGAATCCAACAGTACTGATGCATCACAGCCCTTCACAGCAAATAATTAAAGTCAGATCAGATGATCCAGCAGCGTTGCACAAAATGAATTGCCCAGATGCCTTGGACAAATAATAACTCGAATGGGAGTTATTCTCTGGGCACTATAAAAGTAAAGGGTGGGAGCCCTCGCATCTATATCCAATGCCATCTCCTTATATATATAGAACCACGTAAATTCTCGTGTCTATTTCGTGTGGCTTAATTGTCAATTGCAAGTATTACGAAGGAATGAAATAGTGTGCTCTTTCCATCATATGATTGCACCATGGTCTATAGATCACTGCATTTTTGGCATCCATTTGTAAAAAGATTCAGGACCTTCAGAATGCCATAGATCCCAGTTATATCGTTTACGAAAATGTAAATTGCACTAATGTGTATGGAGAGAGAGAGAGAGAGAGAGAGAGAGAGAGAGAGAGAGAGAGAGAGAGACCCTGATGAAACAGTCATGAAAATGCATCCTTAGCAGCGCCGCTGGAACCCTCTTGTCCTCAATGATCGACTTCTTAACAACATTGGTGATGGTGGATTCAGCTTGTGGGCATGTCTGATCATAGTAATTTAAGCTCAATGCATGAACCATTGAAGAACAAATGGAGAAGATGAGCATTAGTGAACACAATAACAATGCAACAATGGCAGCCATTGAGTGTTTTCTCTTCTATTTAATCTTCTAAGCCTATAGTCATGAATGGAAGTGGGAAGGGTAATGGGCATTTATACTAAGAAATGAGAGGATTAGGAATATACAAAAAAAAGAATTATGGTGGTGGTTTGGATGATACATACAGGAGAAGAATCTTTGACAATGGATAAGGGTTTTTCAACCATGATTCTTACTAGGTGAGATTTTATAATTATTTCTGCATTGCAGATCAGGAACCAGACAAAAAATTAAGCTAACAAATCCCTACTTATAGTGAGAAATATCAGTAAACAAGTCATTGTAAATATCATTAGGTAAATCTACCAAGCTACTAACTAAAGTGCCATCATACTCAAGAGGCTTGACTTCATGAAGAACCTCTATCATAATAAATAGAAAGAGTTACATATAACAACCAGCTAGTGTTTTCTAGTATTTACAAAAAATGACCTTCCCTTTTCTTTTCTCCTCCAGGGGGCTAGCCGGCTAGGACCCGAGAGAGCCCATTCAAGTAGGAAAATAAAGCACGTACCATGAGAAGAGGCCCACACATGTGGAAAGAGTGGCATACCTAAAAAACAATCTTGAACAATTGATAATAAGCACGGTTGCCAACTAACTAAGAAACCCCGTTGTAAAAAATGACACTTTCTTTTGGTTTTAACATTCAACCACCTATAGTATACTATACTCACATTATCCGCTAGTCACCTTAACTGATGATAAAAGGTTAAAAAATAGGTCATTTGACCACTTCGGATGGTTTTAGAACCCATTCATTCAAAAGAAAAAGGCCATTTTAAGTGTAACTTTTGTTTTAGCTATCGAAGGGTTTCCAACCGTTTGGACTGGACCAATCCCTCTGAGCACAAAATGAAGCCGAGTAAACTCCCCTATAGCCTCAATGTAGTAGTGCAGTTTCGAACCTACAACCTCCGAGTGTAAATCGTGATCCTAGTCAACTGAGTTATCCCTTGGGATTCCTTTTAAGTATAACTAACTTTGGCAATTTACATTTACTTAGATTTATCCATGAAAATAAGAGAAAGTTCACTTGAACTTACTCTGGGGACCGAACTGTGGCCCGGTCCCCAGGAGAACCACAGGATCCCAGGGTTGCCTGAGATCCTGTGGTTCTCATGGGGGACCGGGCCACAGTTTGGTCCCCCAGTAAGTCCACATAGCACCCCTCGGAAAATAAACTCTACTTGGTTTTACGACAAGACTGTGACTTGAAATTTTGGTTTTAGTTGACACAATATTTTCAATGAAATATTGGTGGTTTTATTAAAATACAAAAATAGACGTAGTTATTTGTAAATTCTAGAATAGGCAGGGAGTCATATGCAAATATCCCTTACAAATAACATTATCCTATCAGGAACTTAGTGACAAAAGTAATAATAAATTATCAAAGCTTGTACTCTAGTGATAGAGAACAGAATATTAGGTGGTTGGTGACTATTGATTGAATCATTACAAGTGCGGTTGTAGTCGAACCAACTCATTATTTTATTATTAGGAGGCATGATTGCTTCTTTTTTTTTTGGTTGGGTGGGGATGGGTTTTTTATATGCAATCCATCTCGTGGGACCCCTCATATGCAAGTTTATTGACCATCTTAAAATAGGGTTGCAAATATAAATTATTCTCTAGTACTATTTCTACTTACAAAAGTAAAGATGTTAACCGAGTATCGTATCATAAATTTCTAAATTCCTAAATTAATCCTGATAGATAACAAAGTTCTGATTCTTAAACTAATCCTATTAGAAAAAGAAGTGTTGGTTTGATTGCTTGTAATTCCTAAAGTAACAAATTAAAATATAAGGTTTTGATCTAATCAGAGAAAAGTCTTAGGGTATGAATCTACCGTAGCCTCGTCTAATGGTGAATATAGATCTAGGGTTTCACTGTCAATGCTTTCAAGACTCGTTCTGGTTACAAACCTTCACAGAGTCAACACATAAGGGGTGCGGGTTTAGATCTGGGCATAACCTATCTCTAAGGCATAGATTATCCTAGTTTTAACTCCACACACATTCAAACACCATATTATATGACTTGGTACTCTAAACTATAAGAATAAAATACCAAAAAGAGATCTTGCATTAATAAAAGAATCCAACAATAGATAACATCAATGTCAGATAATCAAAGCATTTAAAATAAAACCCTAGAACCTATACATCACCATAAATACAAAACTAGGGCTTCATCACAACCGTAAGATGGAAATTTAGTTACTCATGGAAGATGATTGACAAAGAATCCCTGACAAAATCCCTATTGATGCTTTGCCAAAGCTCCAAGAATAGGCCTCCAGAACTTCTATCTTCAAGTTGATTGCTCTAAAACGAGATTAGGGCTTTTATTTATAGGTTTTATGATGAAAACCTCGAAAAAACGCGCATGGGACGGACTATCAGACGGTCCAGGCATCCGAACGCCAGGAATCAATTATTTCTTGCATCTCTCTGTCACCGAGCGTCCGGAGCCAGTAAGCTCCGGTAGATGGGATTTTTGGTATTTTTTTTTATTTCTTCCTATTTTGTACCAGTTTCTTTCCATTAATGCTCCTAGGGGCCTGTAAATATAAAAATAACATAATTAGACTAATTAATCTCATTGGAGTGTATATCAAAGTCTAAACTGAGGGGCCTAAATGGTACATTTTAAGCTCTCATCATTTATCAACGGGTGAAGGAGAGATGGAAAGGTCTCCTCCCTTATATGCAAGTTTATCAACGAGTGAAGGAGAGATGGAAAGGTCTCCTCATGGATAAGAAAGATCCAAAAAATCGGCCCCATCAAATTATTCTAACTCTTGATTTAACAGCCTTAAAAGTTTAATAGCATCTTAATTGTAGATTTTCTTGATATTCAATCCAACAGCTAATTAAGGCTAAGCTAGTGTAAAATTGGACATGTTGTCAAACCATGAGATGAAAAGAGTATTTAAGGGGTTACATTGACAAAAGGTTGACACAAGTGGCCCCATAGTGCCAGACTGACTTGGAAATGCTTATAGGAGAACATTGATCTTTCTCAACTTGCTCACTTTGCACAAGTCTAAGGCTACCTGGTTCCTTGTTTGGGACATTTTCCTTGTAAAAAGTTAAAAAAAAAAAACTTATTTTTCTTGATAAAATAAGATTTCGATTTCCAATAGGAGAAGTAGGAATGTAGAATTCCACTGTCTCATTGAACCACAAATGACAAACAGGAAATTCCCCTCTTATTGAACAAACTTACTTTAAAGAGAGAAACTTAATGAGATTAGGAAAACTTAACATTTCCTTTTGGAAACCATAGATTGTTAAAAAATTTAAGATGTTTCTTGATATGTTAGGTAATAACTTTCTGTTTTTATTTGGTAGTGTTTGAAAAGAGTATATTATAAGTTACAATATTAGATTTATTTTTTTTTAGAAAAGTTGGATATTGCTTTCTTTAGGGGATGGGTGAATATTGTAGATTATAAGATAACAAAATATTTCAAAACACGGGAGGGAAGATTTCTCTTTGGCTTTTGATATCTCAAAATGGGAGAGGGAACTGTCCCGGGCAACATACATACATTTCTTCCTATGATCTCTTTAAATCATTCTACAAGATTTTCTCTCCTTTTATCAGTGTTGGTGATTTTATATTGAGAAAAATGAATAACATTTATAAACATTCATCTCAAATTATTGCTTCATTTTGTTTTTATCATTTTTTAAATATTTATGAATAGCCAAACACATAAATTTAGAAGAGCAAGACTCTCCTAAACTCAAATTTAGGAAAAAATTTCGTAAGCTCATGCTTGTGGGGCCTACCTTTGGTCCATCCAAATGAACCAAACACATTACTTCCCTAAATTGAACATGTCCACTAACTTTCGGTCAGATTCGAATTTACTCGACCGTTAGATCGACTATGTATCAATCCAAATGGACCATTGACCGTTAAACTTTTGGGCCCATATGGAGATGATAGAAATCGCATTTGGAGCTGATTTTTTGTAGAGGGGAAGATCCCAGGGAGTCCTTGAAATCCCCCCACCCCCATCCCCAAGTGGGTCCCTAGGTGGGCCCCACCACACATTTGAGCTTACATTATCTTAAGCTTGAACTTAGGAGAACTGTCCCCAATTTAGAATATCTTGAAAGATCTTGCAATTTCTAAATATTAAAAGTAATAATATGTTATAATCTGCAAAAACTACCAAACAACAAAAGTAGCAAAGTATTATAATATATCAATATTGTAATATACACAAAAAGAATCTGTCAATATTTAAATCTATGTATATTTTATTCCAAAACACCCCCGGAAACTAAGAGAGAAACAAGAATGACAATTCAATTAAGAAACTTTTAATCACTAGAATACTTTGGGCAATAAGTGAGGGAAGCATAAAGAGTGTGCCGGGCCCCAACACATGCAATAACACGAGGGTCCCAGTTACAGATGCCAACAGGAGTAGTTGACTCAGGACTAACTGCTGCAGTCCAACTCTGTCGAATTAGTAGTCTAGTAGCCATTGGATTATATGGGTTCCAATTCTTTTACATGGCCCACCTACCAATCCCAACATAACCCAATATTCCACATTTGGATAGACATATCTAACAGTGGCAATGAATAATAAACAGGCCAGGCTCAACCTGAAATTTTTTTGTGCTCTACCCTGGCAACCCATCCTGAATGAGTATGGTGCAGTGAGGGTAAAATTTGGTGGTAGGTTGGTTTTCTTTGAAATCTAGAATGATCAATATCTCTATAAACAAGAAAAGTCTCAACACAAATAGCAACACATCCACCCTTGAATTGATGATTGGTAAAACACATGTTTCTGACTCTATTTGTTGTTCTTTTATTTCAATCATGTGTTTCAGACCTCATCAATCTGATGGTGACATACTCGCCAAGTGACTAGGGAGAAGTTTTCCTTCTAATGGTAAACAGGTGGGAATCATTTTAGATGGTTTGAATTTCAAAGGTGGACTCAGAGAATTCTCTAAGTCCAGCCCTCTTAAGAGGTTAAAGACATTAATGGGGCTCAAAGTTTTAACCTTTGATGCAGTGCACCTTTTTCTGACTTAAATCCAAGGGTGAATATCAGTACTCTGGCATGTGCAACTAGAAGAACAGGATGGGCAGATGGGTGAGGGTTAGTGATCATACTTGGATACTTGAGAAAATAAACACCACCCATTCTCTCTTGAAAACTCTCAATAAAAGATGCATAATTCTTCAAACTAGAAAATAAACTACATTTGAAAATCTGACATTAGAACAAAATCTCAATCCTGACGCACCTTTATTTAATCTCAACATGGGAATAGCATATATACTATAGGTCCTCTCTCATGTCATCAAGCCACCTGGGTAGATCTTCTTGTGCAACACATTTTAGGCCTTCAGAAGGTTTCTGTGATACCTACTAGGTCGATACTTCCAACAGTCTTACCTACGTGGTGCGTGGAATCAATCTGTCCATACCAAAATGCAATATGCAGTAGAAAATTGTGTTCGAATTACAAGTAAAGTTGGTAACCAAAATGCAAATGTTGTCATCATCAACATTATTACATTATTCCAATGACATGGAGTAGGCTGAATGATCCCAATTACATTTCAGAAGGTTTCTGTGATACCTATTACCTACTAGGTCGATACTTCCAACAGTCTTACCTACGTGGTGCGTGGAGTCAATCTGTCCATACCAAAATGCAATATGCAGTAGAAAATCGTGTTCCAATTACAAGTAAAGTTGGTAACCAAAATGCAAATGTTGTCATCATCAACATTATTACATTATTCCAATGACATGGAGTAGGCTGAATGACATTCCGTAAAAAGAAACAAGCTTAAGCCCATAGCTTCAAATATTAGGAAAGCAAATCTTGAGAAACATGAAATACAGAATCTTGAGCAATATGCTGATTAACAAGACCATAAAGAGTAACATGCAATACAAAACCCAAGAGCAAATGGCAATAGCAGCCACTTAGATAGGCGCCTACCACCAGGGGAGTAAATCCTAACATCGAGCTTGTAATGACTATTGCTTTCAGTCTTGTCCAAGTAGCATGCATATCTAATGACTTGAAAATAAAAATTTATCAGACAAAAACAAGCTCAGATGAGAGAGCCAGCTATGCTACAGCTAATTTGGAAAACATGAAAGAAAATAATTTCGAAATAACATTACGAGATGAAAATCTACCGGGACTTAACATCAATCCAAGAAGTGGGCGACCAAACACCATCACCCATTAGATAATGTCAAAAGACTTGAAAAACAATGGCCTTCTGCGCACACAAAAAAGCAAGCAAATCCGAATTACCCCATCAAAATTCATCATCGTCCTCCTCAGCAATGTGCTTTGCAAGTTCCTGCTCTTGTTGCTGTCTCTCACGCCTCTTCTCAGCACTTTCTTTCTCTTTCTTGTGGGAATTCGGAGGGAACCGGAGTGCCTTGACTGCCTCATTGTGCATGTTCAGGCAGAATGCAATCCTCGAGTTGAAAGCAATCTGAGGCTCTGTCGTTGAGTACACATCCCCAGTCTCCTTAGAAACCATCCAACCATTTGTGTGGTCCACTGTAGCATCAATTGCACCATCCCTGATTGCCTTGGACACAATGCTCTCGGCATCTGCCACTGGATTAGCAGAGTCCAACCTCAACTTTCTTGCAACATCAGCCAGCGAAATGCGGGAATAAGAAATGCTGATGTTGCGTAGTCCCGTCCTTATGACATTATGTCGCAGCCTCACAATGAGATTGTGGGTCCGGTCCAAATTGAAGGTATCTGAAAACTTCTCTGCGACAGAGCGAAACAGCTCCAAGTCTCCTATTCGAACAGCCTTAACAACAGAAAATTAAAAATACAACACGTTAGCAACCTCTATTCAAAATTAAAGAACCCAAGGGGATTAAATGACCCTAGTCCAAAAGGATATGCAAGGTATAAACAACGGTTTGTGGGTAGAGATCGCAGCAATGGGTCGGGTTTAAATGGGGACCTGCCATAACCCAGGTTTGATAGTAAGTTGGTCGGATTCATGCCGGGTATGAATTTCAAGTTAGATCCAAGTCAGGTTCCGGTCTCGGTCATAACTGACTGCCCAGCCCACTCTCCTTTAACTTATGTGAGTTCTTTGTGCAGACACCCAGTGGGATAAGTGGTAGTGGTTAATATCTGTGCTGCCACGGGTTGCAGGTTCAATCACAGCTACACATAAGTGGTTTTTGTTTTAAAATTAAAAATAAAAGCCAAATAGGACCAAACCCGACCTGACCCGTCATAGGGCAGATTTCACATTATAAGAAAAAGAAAAAAAAAAAAAAAAAAGATAAACCCGTCATGGAGCAGGTTGGGTATGATGTAGAGTAGGTGTCAGTTGGGTCGGGTTCAACTCGGCCAATACTCAAACCCAACCCATTGCCATCCCTATTTGTGGGGCCACTTAAGTGGGCTTGTGGACCATCTTCAGTGCCCTGTGGGTCAGCACTCCTTTGCCAAGGCAAACAACAATTACTACCCCACACCATAATGACAATGGGCCAGTGCATCATTATAATATTAATATCTGAGCCAGCACATATCAGGCCATTTTTGCTTGCTTCTGTCTAAGTAAGGCCCATCAGATCAGCATTACAAACCGCCAAACCAGGGCTTCATGAGTGCAAATGCTAGGCTCCGCAATTCTATGTATATAATCATGTGCTAGAGCATCTTTAGGCTGTAGAAAGACTAACGTTTGTAAGCTCAAAGTATGGCCTAAGAGCCTTTTTCATGCCTTGCTGCATAAAAACAGTCCTCTCTGGGATCTCTCCAAGAAGTAAACGGACTATCACGGCCCACTTGTTGCATTGAATTCGGAAGCCCCGGGCAGCAACAGGGGCTTTGCGAGCAGCTTGCAGTAGACTCTCTTTTGCATCTGTATACTCCAACTGAATAGTCCTAATCTTTCCTAGGTAGAACAGGTACCTACAAAACTAGCAAAAAATAAGAAAAGATAGTAATGTTAGAACTCTTCATGATGACTAAACCCCTTTTAACAAACCAATTGACCCAAGTTCTGTTCAATAAGTCGAATAAAACGGAAGCGGCTATAGTAGTCAAAGAAAATGGAGAAGAAACATAGTAGTTAAGATCATCCATGCCAATCACTGCGGAATGTTAAGAATAGTTCTACCGCATAAAAACATGAGAGAGAGAGAGAGCGCACTTCAATTTCTAAAATACTGCCATGTCATGCGGAAAACATATCGACAGTTGACACGGAGAATGTTTTTAATTAATTAGTTACAGCAGTTGATGTATTCTGTCAGCAATTATGAGTACAAACATTGGTGTGTCACATTTTCCACGGTCTCGGTATCAGACACCTTCGTGTCCCTGTCAACAGTCAAGTCCCTGATTTATACCACAAACTGGATACACAAAAGTGGTTGCATGATTTTCTCATTGTCATACGACAAAAAAGAACTATAAGGTAAATGGTATCGCACCGATAAATAAAAGCTCACTTGTTTGCACTCATTTACATACGTAAATGATGCACATGCATACTGGTTATGCATGATCATGTCCATTGGTGCTCATGCATCATTTACACATGTGATGCATAAATAAGGTTTGAAAATGCTGTGTAAATGAGGTCATTTTCATATAAAAATTAACACACCTAAAGAGGTGCAAAACCACAACACACCTCTTGGTTAGAAGAGGCACCCATGCAGGTTCCGCTATAAACAAGTCGTGGTTTTGAGCCCCCGTCACTAACTTTAATTTTTTTAACTCTCCTTTTGGCCCCAAAATTTTAATCTGAACCATTCAAATTGTTTATTGATCCATTAAACCCCCAAAACATTCAGTTTTATGTCTTAAATATTCATATATTTTAAGATATATGATCTTACATATGTAATCCAAACCCTTCAACATTTACTATGTGAAAATGGTGATTCTGAGTCACATGTATAAGTTTTACATAAGTAACATTCACATTTGCAAAATTTACATATGTAAATGGCAATTTCACTCATGTGCAAATTTTGCATATGCAACATTCACATATGTAAATTTTACATCTACAAATTTATATATGTAAATGGCATTTGCACATCACATTTAAAAGAGAAACATCCCCCAAGTGTTAGTTTGTTTGCATTAGAATACATAGGAATTCATGTCATAAGTAGTTTAAAATGAAGATCCAAGGTGAATATACAAAAACGACCATCAAGTACATCTCCTTCAATGGACAATGTGTCAAGGGAAGATGGGGAATAGATACCAAGCCATCACTATAAAGACTCAAATCCTAGGAAAGTCAAGGTCCCATCTATATTGCTACCTTATATACTTCAACCTCACCTGATATCATTCACTTGACCCCTTAAATAATCCTTTGGTGGAGCTCATTTGACAATGAATTCCCATGCATTCTAGCGCAAACAAACAGGCCCTAAGAAAAAAAATTGAAAAAAGTTACCTGCTGGTTTGAGTGTGCTTCAAACCGTGGTGCCTTTGACCTCAGCTTCTCCGCCTGATCGTACAAGTTGTAATGAAGGTAATTGCGAAGCAGTAGATTCAAAAGTGTTTCCTGTGTAAAATCATCATAATAAGTAATTTGTAAATGACAAATATAACAAGTAATGCTTTCTCCAATGGCCACAAACCTGACCAAGCTCATCATGGCGTAGAGTGGCCAGCCGATGCAAAGCAAGGAGGTTCCTGGAAAGGTAACAAACTTTTAGAAACACAACAATATGATAAAATTCTTGGTCAATGTACATCACTTCATTTTTACCATGTGGGTGGAAACACGCAAATGAAGGTGTGTGCAAGCTAAAATGTTTCCCATTTGTTGTGGGTGCATTCAGTCTACCAAGACACAAAAACCTCATATTTATTTAATTCCAGGAGAATCCTGTATTTTGTTTACAAAAAATAAAAATAAAATGAAACAGAATTCATGTTGTGTAGCTGACCCCAACATAGTTGGGACAAGGCTTTGATGATGATGATGATGTCAAGATCACAAAAGGGCATTTCTCTATTTCCAATGTTGAGAGAGTGAGATTTCCAGCCAGACTATGACCATTGCAGGATACTGAGTACAGAAACTCATGATATCGGTGACCATAAATATTAACAAAATGCGTGTTTAAGAGACACAAGGCAGACTATGAATAAATGACATTAATGAAGATCTCCATCCAATATTCATACAAAAGATATCTTGACTCCCAGATAAATTTCTAAGAAAAATCCAAACTGAAATATCACCATTAAAAATCAAAGGAATCCTGAAATCCAGCAATTTCTATATCCTTCGACCAGCAAAATCCTGATTCCAGAAATCCATACATCCAACCATGCCCTTTATTTAGGGATGCATAAGGATGCGCCTAACTATATCACTCAACTACTTCGGAAAAGTTGATGATTACCCTCATCCAGCTGTCATTTGGGATTGTAGGCCAACTTCAAAACCACACTCAGTGAAGTACAGGTTTTCCAATATTCCCAACCCAAATCCATATAATCAATTGGCACTAGATGATTCAGGGACACCCTGCCAAGTGTTAATACCCCGTGTTGTATGCCTCCCCGAATCCTGGGTAAAGGAAGTCGCATCTGTTTGGCTGTCAACAGAAAACCTAGATAAACTTCTATGATGAAAAGCCAACAGCAGTAAATGGAATAAAGCTTTGATGATGATGATGATGGATTTGGGAATGA
This sequence comes from Cinnamomum chago, assembly GCA_038049695.1. Classification (NCBI taxonomy): domain Eukaryota; kingdom Viridiplantae; phylum Streptophyta; class Magnoliopsida; order Laurales; family Lauraceae; genus Cinnamomum; species Cinnamomum chago. The sequence continues at coordinate 17,966,136 of CP142453.1, forward strand.
AAAGCAGAAAAACAATAATCCAGCTGAAGTGGTTCTTGATAAACACCAAGACCACTGTCTCAAAAGCAGAGGAGATGGCCATGTGCCAAAATTGCCATGTCAAAATACTCAAAGCTCATGAGTTGGGAGACATCCAAACATACTATAAAGGTAAATATAGGTGCTGCAGTTCGCTTGCAACCTGGGTTTTCTTTTCTTTTCCAACCAGAACCAATAGAACAATTTCAAGACAAAACAATCTTACAATCAATACTTGGAGAAAATATTGGCTTCCTCGGCCACCAGAAAGGCAGCATCAAATAAATGGTGGCAACACCCATGTAAAGGGAAACTGCAATTTTAAGAAAACACCCTAGATGCACACCAAACCATATTACATAAAAAGGGATGCATTCATATCATGGATATGAAATTGCTTGTGGGTTGCTTATAACTCACCCTCGAATTTCAGCGAGGCCATCTGTAAGTTCATAGCTGTATGAGTAATAAAAGTACAGCCTTGATGCTAATACATCAACAGTTCTTCTATTCAGGCTCTTCACACGAGCGATGCTCGCTGATGAACAAGCTTTGGCCTGCAAGGTAACCAGACCAAATCAAAGTACAGTGTAAATATTTGAGTTACTTGAATAACAGCATTAAGGAAAATGACAGAAACATAAGATAATAAGAAAGTTATTAACTCACATCATCATATCTCTTTTGGTCAATGAGAAAAATCAACACAATCAAGTAACAGTAGATCTCAAGCTCTGGCAAAGAATGCTTAGCAGGACCATGCATCACAGATGTCGCAGTATCAATTTCCATCTCATGCTCTTCTTCCTACGACCAGATAAAAAGCAAATTAACTTTTGGCAGACAAGCATATTTTTCAAGTAAATATAAAGCCAAAAATGTCAAATTGAACAAATTGCTACATGGTTCAGAAGCCAAGAAATCGCTGTCCAAAGGATTATGTCACCACATCATCTAAAGGATTATGTCATCACATTGTCTAATAAAACAAATGGCTCTTAAGGTAGCCAAATGCCTCATCATCTTATAAGTGAGATACCTATCAAGAAAAAACAAATCTAAATAGTGGCTCACATAAATGGATTAACGATGATCCCATATTTAATGTCTCTTGCTTGAAGGTCCACATTTGGCCTGACTCTTCAAGATGGCTCTCCTTTGATGGCCACTTTCTGTATGCTCCCATTATTTGACACCATGTTAAGCATTTCTTTGGTGACCCTTAACCCTATTACATTAGCCCGTTTGATTTGTCCCACTTAGGAGTTGTTTCAGCCTAAAAAATGATAGGTGGAGGGTTCGCGTTAGGTAGGGAGCAGGCAATAAAAACTTGCCATTGGGTACAATCCATGCCCCACTTTGTTGGGATTATAAGGAAATGATGATTGTCTGGTGAACTAGATGACCATAGGAAATCTGTAGTTATCAATTTTGTTACAGACCTCGCTAAAATTTGACTCCTGACTGAAGACACTTCATCCAGTTCATCATTTTGCAGTTTCATTTTGGATATTTGTTTGGTATTTTTTAGAAAAATAATTAGATAATGTGGAAAATAGTAAAAAATGAAATCAACCTATATACTAAATATATTAAATCCGTACTACAAAATGAACAATAATATGTTATTTCTACATATCAAATAATTTATAAGTCGAGTGTGCTTGTTTTCTCATCTTTCATCTCCAATTATCAATTTCATAGTCTAAAACAATATAAAGTAAACACATTTACATAACTACCATAATCTAGTTAAGGAAATTACTACCTTAGTCAGGAAGTTCATATTACAAAACCAATTTAAATATTGGTCTGAGACGTTAAATCAAATCACATTATTGTGGCCCACAGATCATAACGTTTAGGGGTCGTATGGCATTTACATATGTGAATGTTAAGTATGTAAATGACCCAAGTGAATCATTTAAGCATGCAAATGATACACATGCGAAACAAATTCTCATGTTTGTCAAAATCATGATTTTCACATGTGAATCTGAATTACATCCAACAGTTCTAAATGTGCTTGGATTTTGCAGACATTTTTCACAAATTTCTCAAAATCCATGACGTATTAAGAAATGGGATTTGACCCCGTAGCTATTTTTGACCTTCTAAAGAGGATGAATGGTTCAGATCATGACAATGGGGCCCACAGAAGAGGATGAATGGTTCGAATCGGAAAAATGAGGCCCACAGAAGTCCAGAATGGCAGATTTTTAAAGTCTGGATTTTTCCCAAATATCTCAAAATCCACGTTCAAAGGCTGGAATTTGAAAACCTAGCCTTTTTGTTCTTTTAAAGAGGATGAAAGGTACGGTTATTGATTTAGGAACCCACGAGTAAAAAAAAACTGAAACAAACGGACAAATAAAAAATGGTGCCCTTAGTACATACTGTAACAACTGCCTTTTTTAAGGCAGTGTGGATTCGTTTCACACCTCCTCATGTGGTTAAGCATTTCACACCACTTTGGTGTGTTTGGTTACACATGTAAAACCCTTTCAACCCAAACAAACACTCCTACAGTGTTTTCATGGTTATCATTTTCGCTTGGGTTCATTTACATATGCAAATGACCTAAAACAAATGACCCCTTATAAAACATTATTTTCAATGCACTCCCTTTCTCATTGTTTGAGGACCAAAAAAGACAATTTTGCCCCTAAGCTTCTACTGAACCAAAGGGCTTTCCTTTAAAAAACATAACTAGCAATTTGTTCACAACTGTTCCGGCTTATATAGTCTGGCAGTTTTTACCTATTTGGCCAAACAAAACAAAATCTGAACGGAAATAACCAAACACGCCAACCAAGTCCAAAATCGGGACCAAATATTTCTAGTGGACCATCTGTTATGGTTGTTTGACCAAAGGAAACAGTTTTAGCCTCTTCAGCCATACCAAAATTGACAACGACGGCACAAACATGTAACTCCTAATGGCAGGGTTCTTGGTTCTAGTCAATGGAAGTTCAAAAAACCTCTTAGGTCACCATTTGAGAGGACTACCATCCATGTCCTCCAATAAACAATGCTTAAGTACATATGTTAGAATCTGGCTTACAGTCAAAGCAATTGCCTACACAGATGGCATGTATAAAAACTGAAACCATAGTTACAGTTCCTGTGACTGTCATGCAAAGGTTTACATCAAGGAGTGCACACCTCTACTCCATCAACTCTATTTCAAACTTCTGAGAACACTTTAGTTTAGCCACAATACATATCAGCATATAAGAATTAGGACATGCGCATTTTCTACAATGCACTGTCGTATCTTAATGTAGAAAGGAAATTGTAATCCCCAAAGACCAAAAAAAGAAAAAAGAAAGTTGTATTGTGCTATTCAAAGCTGATATTTGTTATTTCCCTGATAGTGATTTATCTACAGAACCACTCCTAAAAAGACCCTACTTTCTTTTATTAGACCAAATTCCAATCACGAAATAAAGAAGTTGACAATAGTCAATAGGATAGAAAGGGTCACTCTTTCCAACATCTTATTCATAGGGGAAACCCATAAATAAGCTTTGGCAAAAGAAAAGCACCTACGATATAGAGCTAAATATACAAGATGAACCTCTAGAAGTTATAACCAGAGTCAACATGTTTTCTATGAGATACTAGACATTAGACAATATGAATTTAGACAAAAATATCAAACAACTTAGATTCTAAATTTTGCAAAACCCTTCATATTATTATCATTAGTAATATTGGCTTTCAAATCGTCAACCTAATTTTGATTGAATTTCAAAGTGAAATAATAAGAGAACTTCCAATCAATGATCATTAAGTGATCCAGTCCAACTGGTCGCCCTATTATTTCAGAACGTCCCTGAAACACCCAGATCAGGTGTTCTAATTTAAACTGTCGGTAGATCCCTACCCTTGAATGTGGAAAGGCCACCAATCACATACATAGGATCCTATGTTGGGGAGATTAATGCTGACATGTCCAATTGCCAACAAGGGCAGCAAAAGGTATAGCATAGGTCAACAACCCAAGATCATAAAAAGGTGGGTCCTGCCACACAAGGTAGCTGCGCTTGATTGGCATGTCCATGGCAAGCTAACAAGAAGGAAACTACCACCACAATTGAATCCACCCACCAGGGTAGAATTCTCCACTCAATTTACACATAACATGCTTAAATAAAAATCGCATCACCAGAATCCAATACACGTATAGAATTATACTCCACTACACTGATATATCAATAATCATTGATTCACATCAATCACAACATTTACCTTTGGAATATAAGAAGATAGCCTGGAATGCGCCTCTGAACCCGGCACCAGTGCGAAATCGATGAACGCAGAGAGCACCGATGCCTTCAGCTTCCGCCTCATGGCGATGGTGAAGCGGACCGCACGGGATATGCGGCGCACCTCCTTCGAGTAGGCACCCGTTTCGATCAGCGCTGCAATCTCCTTCAAATCTAAGACCACCCCAGTTCCCCACCCAATCAAAACAATGCTTCTATGCCAAAAATCCAAAAAAAAAAGAAAAAGAAAAAAAAAAAAGAAGGGTAGAAAGCAAATCAAAGGGGTTTATTAGGGTTTTGTTGTTTTCTTACGCTGGAGAAGAGAGGGAGCTGGTGAAGAGATCGAATTGGAAGGAGCTGCAGGAGCCTCCTTCATCTCCACGTCCTGCGTCATTCTACAGTACAAAAAAAATCGGATCTTTTTCAGGGAATCGGGAAGAAATCGGAGAAAAAACAAAGGGGGGGTTGCAGAATCTTGATTGCTTGAGATGGGAAAGAAAATTAGGGTTCCAAAATAGTGTAGATCTGTACCTGTTATTATGAGCTAGGGTTTTCTTCTCTCCTTTTCCTACCCAAAGTTGGTTTCTTTCCTTTCCTCAGCTTTTGGTTGCTTGTTACAGTGAAGAAAAGACTCGTTATGTACTTCACTTATTTTATTAATAGATAGGGACATTTACTAAAGAAATTCCCTTAAAGAGGATAATCACTGTTGGGACTCCAAAACTTTTATATTATCAGGGAAGGACCTCCAGCCCAAATCTTCCTTATTTTTGCCCATTTTACCCTTTGTTAGTTGTTGCCAGCAAAAGGAAAAAAGCTGAAACACAAAAAGAAGAAAAGAAGAAACGGAAGAAGGAGTCTTCCATAGCAATCCGGTCTCCATTTCACTTCCATCTCCCGTCGCAGAAGAACGGCCACCGGATCGCACTCCACGTCTCTCTCTCTCTCTCTCTCTCTCTCTCTCTCTCACCTCCTTGCCCTCCTCTTTTCCTCTACATCAAAACCCAAGCCCTAGAGGAAGTCCTCAAAATCTGAAGACCTGGTTTTCAAGGTAATAAAATTCTACACACTCAACTCTTTTCTTCTCTTGTAAAAATAGATAGCCCTTTCTTCTCCAAGGTTCTTCTCCAATATTCTACATCCAAGGTATTTCTTCTTACAGTGATTTTTTGTTTTTTTAGTTGGTTGATTGGATTGATTTTTTATTTTTTTTAGTTGGTTGATTGGATCTTTTAGATAATACAATACAAGTAATGCCTTACCCTTGCCAATGAAAGCATACTGATAGCAATATATAAGTTCTGAAAAAAAAATACAGAGTTCGTTGATATCAACTAGGTAAATGAATGTTGTCTAGAAAAGATGTGACATACCTCAAGATCTCCTTCATATCTAACCTTCTTTGCTTGAACACCAAGAGGGTCTAATGACATTCACATTGGAAAAGTACTTAGAATGAGAAGTTAAGCAAAATAGCACACAAGGATTGCAAGGAGCAACAACATGTTTGGTTTAAACCTTTCTGGAACAGACAATTTTAGATGGATGTTGTAGTTTTTATATTTAAGGAAATACTTTTGATGAAGCATCCTCTCCATGAATATTGATATTGCATTTGTAAATAACTGTCATGTTGATGTGGTGGGACATCCATATGGATAGGAAATGGAACAAAAACCAGCTGAAACCAAATGAACCATTACATTGTGATTTTATTTAACCATCAATTTGCGCAGGCGATCATGCCTCGCTGATTTGATATTTAGATCAACATCCATACATGTATTTGAAGAAAGTGGTGTAGATGTTCCTAATTTAATATCCATTCAAGAGAATGATTGAAACTGACTATCATCTTCTGTGTGACATTTCTACATTATATATCCCTTTCGGAATCAAATATAGGTAGTAAATTATCTCCTATTTGCATTGCAATCCACTCACCTTGGTTGACTTGAATGACTTCCTTGTTGGCAAGGATTTCCATGGTGTCCTTTGCTATGTTTGACACATCACATCCTATGAGAAGGGGAGCCTGCAGAAGCAACATTTGGAACTTAAAAAGACTGAACTATGGAGATGTATTCATATTCAACACTGAATAAAAGAACTTCTATTATACCTTAGAAACAGACCAAAGGCTGAAGTGGACTACGTATTCATCATGTGTCATCCCTTCGTTTCCTATTTCAAGCATATCTGGATCTGAGAGCCACAACAGCAGCACGTTAATGCATAGGCAGAAAATCACAAGCGAAGATTTTAATATTTCAATTTTGAGTTTGTCACATTGGTAGGCATCAAATGCAGAGGGAAACTCAAACTTGCAACAGTATGGTTTAAATTTTTTTATGGGAAGTGTACGAAGGTGAAAAACAAGGCTGAGGTTTGCACCAACATTCCCTATTAAATTTATAGCCAGAATTCAAACCATATCATGGTCAGAGGCATTAATACAATGTCTATGCATCGATAAACAATATTTCTTCCCTTGATTCCTCAATATACAAACAGCAAAATAAAATAAGAACACTAACCATTCCAACCACCAGGTCTTGCATAGTCAGCAAACACTTCGTTCATATCAGCTCTAGATACCATGCTGTCAAATCAAAATCAGATTATGAGAAGATGCATATGGTTTTATGATTAATTGAAGAACTTAGCCAGGGACTCTACTCATCCATGCCTTTTCCAATCATCAGTTATATCGCCTGCCTTCATTAGAGCTCGGGTCATTACAGGATATCTATGAAAGAAAGAATGCATATTTCAAGTTAAAAATTAGTTCGCATCAACTTACATATGAAATAGTAGAGATGGTTGGAAAAACATTATTTAGACAAGAAGATTACCTAACCGTTGGTTTAGATCCATCATTGTAACAGTTGTCATACTTCAAATAGTCAATACCCTTCAATTCCCATAGACCATGAAATTGTTTGATAATCAACAATTAGATATACATGAAGAATAGATAAATTCAAAAGTAGATAGTGCAATAGTTTTTGACTACATAGAAGAAATGATAATGAAACATGGATAAATAAAGCAGCTAATATTCATACCCATTCAGCAAATGTCTTGGCATCTATTTCTTCATGATGAAGTGATCCAGGCATTCTTTTGCTGCATGTATAAAACCTGGCATTTTCAAACCACCAACAAAAGCAACATCCATATTAGTAAACATTCATCACTTTATTATGTACTGACATCAAAATAAAAGAACTGATGAAAGTACTTGAATTAAGGTAATGGTTATACTAAACAAAACAGATACGAGTCACTCAGTTCCTTACCCTGCGTCTGAGTAGATTCCTAGCTTAAGCCCCTTGCTGTGTACATAATCTGCAAGAGCTTTTATTCCCGATGGAAAAGTCACCTTGTTACCAATTAACTTTCCCTAAATTTTTATATCACAAAGTTTTTTGGATGATGCTCCTATCAGTCCTTGAAACTAAAGCCATGTAAACAAATGCATAGTAAAGATCATAAAAAATGAAGAACAAACCTCAGAGATGCGATTTAACTCAGCCCAGCAATCATCTATAAAAGATCAAAAGACGAGCTTAAGTTGTGTTTCTTTAGTCTAGCAAGTAATTTATGGCTAAAAAAGTGAGATATCCAAACAAGATACCTATGTTAACATAACGATATCCAAGCTTCGCGAGACCCGTTGAGACCAAAGCATCAGCTGTTAAAAGATTAAATTGTGAAAACTTAATGGATCATCAAAATTTGAAAGAGTTTCAAAACAGAGCCTAAGAAATCAATGAAGTAGAGATGTGAGGTAGGGCTGAAGGTCTTCAACCAAAACAGAGCCTAAGAAATAAATGAAGTAGAGATGTGAGGTAGGGCTGAAGGTCTTCAACTCACCAATTTGTCTGACAATTGTCTCATTAACCATGCAGTTGAAGTGATTCCAACTGTTCCACCTGAACAGAGGATATATGATTGTGTCAATATAGTTACTAATAAAACTATGAAAAAGAACAAAAAAAGATTTAGTTTTCTTCAACTGAATCTAAACCACAATTTCCTGAATTTCAAAAACCTAACAAACTCATCCAATAGAGATAAAAATGTATCAATAAGTTTATGAACATTGCTCCTCTTATCATCTTATGGAGTGGCTAAAAATTGAAGAAATAAAAGTAAATATTCATAAATGATTATCAAACAACCTTCCTTTAATAAAAACTGAATTAGGGGGGAGATGTAGAATAAACACCCAGCCATCACCATAGTAAATCATATCCTAGGAAACTCAGGTTTCCATCTATATATCCACGTTATGTCCATCACCCCTAACCTCTTAAATAATTTTGTAGGATCCAATTTTACCATCAATTCCTTGGAATTTGATTCCATGAAAACAAGAAGGCCCTTTGAGTATTTTAACTTCTATCAATCGTTCAACTAGTGTAAGGCTGATGGTTTTTCATTTATTTTGATATTTATGAATAGAAATGCATTTAGATGCCCTGTTCTAATTGAAACTAGGATGAGTCAAGTTGATTGCAAGTCAACCAGTTTTCCTAGGATTGATTGTAAGGCTAGGATTGGGGTCTCTAGCTTTCGTTACCATGTCTACTGTGGTTTATTTACTAAATGTCACTTGTTCATATCTCATGTTAATTTATTTTCGGTTTCTTTAGGATGTTAGAGGATGAGACGTTTGTTGTATTCCACTTTAATGGAGAGTTTGATTGGAATGCGACCAATCCGGTGTACAGGGGAGGTGAACAAAAAATGATGTATCTAAGCAATTTCACAAAGTACTCTACATTGTTCCATAGTGCATTACAAGCAACGAAGTGGATAGAAAACGATGAAGCCATTGAAATTCAGTACCTTCACAACAACCGTCAAGCCTTCACATTGATTAAAGTAGCTAACGATGATGATGTAAATGCAATGTTGAAAGTGTCTCGGGATAATGTAAATGGGCTTTATCTATATGTGAGCAAAAACACCGAGTGTTCAAGAGGTAAACGTGAAGGACATTCAAGGTATTGCACCATGTCCTAATCACTTTGTGCACTATTTATTTATCTATGGAGCTCTAACTTCTTTTTCCTTATATACATGCAAGGTTGACTCATGTGAATGTGTTTGAAGACATTCAAAATGCTCTCGATCAAAGAACCAATAACTTGAAGGAAAAAAGTGTTGGATATCCTAGAGGTCGTCCTGTTAGCACAACACGGTACGTTATTATCTTGTTCACTAGATTGAATTTTGATTTCTTCCTTGAAAGGTGAAGATTGACTAATCATTATTATTTGGATGCAGTGATTCTCACAAAAGCTCTTCGAAAGCACTTGGACGTGACATTTATAATTTTGAAGCAAATCCCGATATTGGAGTAAACAGTATCCATTCTTGTGATACCATTGATCCCACTGTTGATCTCGAGGAAGACATTGAAGCCATCTTCTCCTTTTCACCTGATCACTTTACATTAATAGACTCTCAGCCATGGGCAAATGATGATCCTACAGTAGGGGACAAAATGCAAGAAGATGTGGGAATCCGCGCCAAAACGTTAACCGTTGGTGAAGATCCTAACATTGAAGGTGAAGATCCTAACATTGAAGATACGCTAGTGCCAGTTGATGATTTCAAACATGAGTTGCTAGAGAGTACTGCGCAAAATTTGTGGAAAGGGAGAGTGTTTCCAGATCGTGATACATTTAGGAGAACCCTCGCGAAATTTGCAATGTATAAGAATTTTGTGTTGAAGCATCTGAAGACCAACAATTATAAAGTTACTGCACGGTGCGACGATGCAACATGTCCATGGCGTATACATGCTTCTATTGTGGAATCAGGTCCACAATTTCAAGTTCGGACATATAACCCAATTCATTCATGTTCAAAACCAATGATGGGGATGGCACATAAACAAGCGAAAGCTTCCTTGATTGCAGACTTTGTCAAAGATAGGCTTCGATTTAATAATATGTACACACCAAAGGAAATTATGTTTGACTTTCAAATGGAGTTTGGGGTAACGATAAGTTATAGAAAGGCATATCTAGGAAGAGAGATTGCAATGAATGAAATACGGGGTTCATTCGAGGAGTCTTTTCAAATCCTTCCTCGATATTGTATGGAATTACAAATGATGAATTCTGGAACAAGAATCGAGTTGCTGAAGCATGAAGATAACTCCTTTAGAAGATTATTTTGGGCAATTGGAGCATGCATCGAAGCCTTCCGTTCTTCCTTGAGGCCTGTGATAGCTGTAGATGGAGCACATCTTCGAGGTAAGTATCCAGGTGTTATACTGACGGCCGCTACTTATGATGGTAATCATCAGCTTTTCCCACTTGCCTTTGCCATAGTTGAGGCCGAACGACGAGATAGCTGGTCATGGTTCTTTGCAAATCTTCAAATAGCTCTTGGTGAGTCTCGATATCTAACAATTGTCTCTGATCGTCAGAAAGGCCTTGTTCCTGCGGTGGAAGAAGTATTTCCAAATGCTCAACATTGTTTTTGCTGTCGTCATATCGCGGAGAATATACGTTCGAGATTCAAAGATGATGGCATTGTTAAGAAATTTTGGCTTGCTGCAAAATCTTACAGACCATGTGAATATGAGGCTCATATGAATGATATAAAGGCTGTAAACCTAGATGCTTATAAATACATTCATGCAATCGGAAGACAACATTGGTCCAATGCTTTTGTGGAGGGTAGGCGGTACGGCATGTTAACTCAAAACATTGCAGAATGCTTAAACAGTCTAATGAAGCACAATAGAGAGCTTCCGATATCAAAACAAGTCGATGGGATTCGTGCAAAGTTAATGGATTTTTTCCATCTTCGAAGGACTACGTCAATGCAGCTGAAGACACGCCTAACTCCTTGGGCAGAAACCATTTTAAGCAATCTACAGAAGGATCCCGACGTTTGAATTGTCGACAAGCAGGTCCCAATGAATTTCAGATACAGTCTTGGGAGTTCATTGATGTTGTTCACCTAGATAGAAACAATTGTACGTGTCGGATGTGGGCAACTATTGGAATTCCGTGCGAGCATGCCTTGTCAGTCATGAAAACCAGAGGCTTGGATCCATATGATTTTTGCGAGGATTGGTACACCTGTGATACATATAGAAGGACTTATGGTCATGTAATACATCCAACCCGCGATATGCGCCAATGGGAGCACATTAGTAATGAGGTGGTCAAACCTCCACTTGCTACCAGGCAGCCCGGACGTCCAAAGAAGAATAGAATTCGCACGGAAGAAGTTAATCGGCAAAGAAGACAAGTGACGTGCTCTATTTGTAAAAATAGGGGTCACAACCGACAAAAATGCAGGAATCCACCAATGGGAAGTTGATCCATGATGGCTAAACCATGGAGCCATGTCTTTTGAAGTGGGCTAACCAAGTAATTTTTTATTTTTATCTTTTTTAAAGGTGGAACCATGTGTTTTAATGAAAATTGTGGCTACTTGTGGTTCTGGCATTTGTAGCACTTTTTTTTTTTTTTTTTTTTTGTAAAGCTGGAACCATGTCTTTTGAAGTTGTCTAACCATCTATTTACTGCACTTTGTATTTAGTGCCTACATTTGTAACAGGAGGAACATTTTTAGGCAGTTGATGAATTGGTACGAGGACTTGAGGAGTAAATACTAAATAATATATCACTGCTTGATTAAAAGAGAAACAAAAGAAAAGAAAACAAAGGAATCTGATTCAGAATGCAACATTGCTTTATCGCTTTAAGGTTATTTGTAAATGAGAGACAATCAAACCTGAATCTTATTCAGATTTACCCACATTATGTTACTGTTTTAAGCTTACCTGTTAATGAGTCATGATGGTCCATATGAGCCTCATCCTCCCATTCTCTCCAGCTGTGGATCTGGCAAAACAATTTATTTATCAAAGAAATAACCAGAACCTAATGGAGTTCTAGTTTCTTGTTTGCAAGTTAGGAGCAACATTGGTCATAAGAGTAACTGCAATTCAAAGAGTTCCATCTTCATGAAGCAAATTTGGCATGAGATGCATTTGCGGTGAGTTGAAGATACCAAATAATGCATCAAGTTTCCAATTTCACAACACACAGAACGGTGAATTAAAGAAGAAATAACCTAAGATTGCACAATGATGCTCAATGAAAGCTTACTGTTAGCACATATTATGTGTAGGAATTGAACACAGTGTTCGTTGATGTCAACTAACAGTTTGTTGACCTCAACGAATAAATTCGTTGATGTCAATGAAAGCTTACTGTTAGCACATATTATGTGTAGGAATTGAACACAGTGTTCGTTGATGTCAACTAACAGTTTGTTGACATCAACGAAGTCAATGAAAGCTTACTGTTAGCACATATTATGTGTAGGAATTGAACACAGTGTTCGTTGATGTCAACTAACAGTTTGTTGACATCAACGAATAAATTCGTTGATGTCAATGAAAGCTTACTGTTAGCACATATTATGTGTAGGAATTGAACACAGTGTTCGTTGATGTCAACTAACAGTTTGTTGACCTCAACGAATAAATTCGTTGATGTCAATGAAAGCTTACTGTTAGCACATATTATGTGTAGGAATTGAACACAGTGTTCGTTGATGTCAACTAATAGTTTGTTGACATCAACGAATAAATTCGTTGATGTCAATGAAAGCGTACTGTTAGCACATATTATGTGTAGGAATTGAACACAGTGTTCGTTGATGTCAACTAACAGTTTGTTGACATCAATGAATAAATTTGGTATATATGTATGAAACGTCATGCTAGCCTGGAGAGTTTTTTTCCCATTCTCTATGGCACCACTTGGAGGTACCTTTGGTTGTGCAAATCCTTTCCAACTCTCATCACATTACATTTGATCACATTTAAACCACATATGCATCACAACACATTGGATGTGCAAGAAGGTAAAAATTCACCTATATTGGCATACAGTTGTCTAACACTCATGAAACTCAAGCTTTAATTCTCTTGGAAATGTGATCTACAGCACATGAACAACCTGTTTGGTAACAATGAAACACTCCAACACTCATGAAAACCATGCTTCAATTCTCTAGGAAATGTGATCTACACCACATGAACCACCTGTTTGTGATCAATCAAACACTCAACACATCCAGCACATGAACAACCTGTTTGGCAACATTTCCAGCAACTTCTTGTCAAGTTTCAAGATAAACTAACTAGTATCACTACAGTGAGACAATAAACTGTCAACGGGCACTTTAGATTATCTTCCAACATATATACAAGAAGAAAATGAAATCAACAACAGTGGCCATCAGAGTTAACATGTCAACCATCCAAATGGCCCAAGAAAAAAAAAGGTTCAGTTTACAGAGTGTTGGACATCCCAATGGGAGAACAGTATGATCAGATCTCACAATAAAAGTTTATTCAGGTTGGAAACATATTGAATATCCATCATCCCCATCATGTTGACTGTTGATCCCTTTCCTTGTACAATTCTAACTGCCTATGGTACTGGTTAGTCACTAGTTTGCATCGATAATACATCATGTCACGCTGGCTGAATTCAAACTTTAGATTGAGGACGACATGTTCTATAGTTGCCATTACAAAAAATCCACAGTCATGTGAATTCGCTTGCAAAGGGACGTTCTCAACAATTCGTCTCCTCCATCCCACTGGCTCTTCCCAATTGTAGGCAGCGAAAGAATCATTCAACCATTGAATCTGTAGAGATAACATAAAGTATCAAAATATGAATTTGTAGAAAAATTGAAGTGCTCATATTTAAGCTGTATTAACAATTAATCTGAATAGAAACAACTAATATGTATATATGTCGATACTCAATACTCACAAATTGTTGAGCCATTTCCCAATGTCGTGAGTCCCCTGGCATACTATTGTAATAGTCCCATCTTTTTGCATTTGGATATCCCACGATGACGGTGAAGTGCTCCAAATAACACATTGGAACAATGATAATATCACGTTTCTGCTTTTCACCCACCCTCCATCCATATTCACCAAATATGTGTAAATAATTATGCTTGTCTTCTCTTAGCCATATATCCTTCAAAATGTACCCACAAAGTGTCATTATTTGTGATCAGGTTCATATTGAGTATAAGTTAGGCAATCGATTTTTTCCAAGCATCGAAAGTTAAAAATAAATGGAGTATACGATGAAAGTCATACCGAAGCATTCGTGTCAATGAAGTATGCATGTGGTGCCTTGGACTTCAAATAAACATCAAGCCAATTCTGCAGTATACCTGTGTCTAGCCAATCTCTTGATAGGAGTCTCTTCAATCTTTCAGGATTAGGGCTAATGCAGACCTTGGCAAGGTAATCAAACCTGAGGTTGTAATAGTGCATATTGATCAGTAATTCCAATGAGCAATAATCCAATCATGGTAATCAAACTTGGGGGAGGATATATCATATTGGTCAGTAATTCATATTTGCACAGAGAATTCCCAATGAGCATCCAATGTCAACAGCCAATCAGTTTGGAAACCCACAATTTACTATCTAATCTCATTGTATTGATGTAGCAGTAACTGCCTGAAGCCACATGCACCAACATATAGGACTCACTTTCATATATAAAAGTGAATTCATGGCTTGTGGGGATTAGCTTTTTGTTGCTCAGTGGCCCATTATGTAGGGTTGTGTTTCTTAACACCTGGGATAGGCTGTGGTTTTGCTTCTTTCACTCTTTTTTTGTTTTGCTCAGCCCCAAGCAATATAACTAATAATTGCTTGTTTAGGAAGCACAAGAAAGTGCAATTTTTTTTATTTCCATAGTTGGGCTGTTTGGAAAACTTAATAAATTAAAAGAATACTTCATTCTCTATTAGATATCTCCCTACACCCCTATCAACCTCCTCTCTCAACTTGAGTGAAAATATATTATATTGGTATCTCTAAAATATCATATCAATATCTTAAAAAGGGAATTGCATACCTTCCGTAGTAGTCCTCCCAAAACTTGTCTAGCAGATCAGTCTCCTCCTTCGTTAGTTGGTACGAAGAATTCTTAGGCCAATTTAGAGAGGTACTAAAACCGTCATATTTCAAAGGAACTTTTTTGACCCTGGTTGCATTTTTTACACGAATAACCATTGAGGGGACCTTTTTAGTGGGAGACTCTATGGGAATTTCTTGTTGGTTTTTTGGGGGAGGACTATCAAGAACAATTTCAACGGGGGATGTTTTCAATCTAGGAGACCTTCGAGGAGAGGCCATGAGACTGAGACTTTTGATACTTATGCCTTTGGAGGACTCAGGTGGAGTATTTTCCTTTGGATTGGGTGATTTATTGGCAAACTCTAGCTTATTCTTCAACACTATCTGTTGTCTCTCACTCATTTTGCCTTTACCTAGAGGTTCACTTGGACTCACTTTGCTATATCCAAATTCCACAAAATCATTTTCAAATGCTTCATTAAAGTATTCAACCTTGGCACGTACTACACGTAGCACTTCATCAGAATTCATTTCCACAAATGTTCTTGTCGCGACCCCGGAACGGATTCCCGGGCCCGCGACGTTGGTGATGATGTTTATGCTCAATGGTTCATTATTTTCCCACAGGTTCCCGCGGTGAGGATTCCCAAAGACACGCGGAATCTGGCTCACACGTACACGATTTGCGGAAGCGTGTAGCAAAACACAACTAGATAAGCACCAGTAAAATATTTAGGTGCTATCACAATAATATACAAGACAAAGTATCAAAGGAATAAGTTAACAAGACATTCCCAACATTATTCAAGTTACAAGTCTAACAAGAAAGTAAATTAAGTTTTGTTACAATTCCCAAGAGAGGCCAACAGAGGCCAATACACAACTCCAACATAAACGAAAGGACCCTAAGACAAAATGTGACGAAACTCAGGAACCAGACCGACATCTAGATGACATCGTCGGGCTGCCACTCTCTCACGGGAGTTGGCTCACAAGCCTCCTCCTGACGCTCCTCCTCAAAGGCAACGTCACCTGCACCTGGGCACCAACAAGCAAGGGTCAAACACGACGGTTTGGCAGGTAATCAATATAGGCATGAACATGACAATAATACTTTGGAAAAGCACTTGAAATCGAATACTTGATTTGAACTGTCACAATAGCTGAGGTATCAAAACAAACTAGCATGAGTACTAAATATATCATGAAAAGTTACAATCCACAAAGAGCCCATCCTTTCTCTATCATTTATATAATGAAAAGAGCAAGCACGCACGACAAGCACGATATACATAATATAAGCACGACACGATTTCCCACAAAGACGGGAATTCCGGCCGCGGAACCGGACACGCACGATGTGTAATAAATACACGACCAGTCTGCAGACAGTCCACATGTTTAAAGACTCCCAGACAGTGGATCAAACCGAAGGGGCAGTCTAAGCTCAGTGGTGTTTACTTAGTTCATGAATGCACAAAACACGCGAAGCACGATCAAACACGTCGAGATAAAAAGGGGGAATTCACTTATCACAACACGACGAGCACGACTAGCACGAGGCATAATATTTATGCAAAACACGCTTAGGAAGTGATCCCCTTTTTCTTAACAAAACTTCAAAACACGGTTGTACTAACACTTCAAAATGAGTTCACAATGGTATTCATCATACCCAAAAATCAAGGTTCAAACACAAAGTCTATCAAGCACATACAAGGACCTTTGGATGGTTGTTGTACAATCGAAGCCCAGATGCGGAGTTAAAAATAGAATTGGTGCCCCAGAAGTTCAAGGACATCTCGGGTCTCGAGTGTACAATATCAAGCTAAAGGTCACTTAACATGTCCTAGTTTTTCATTCTTGCTAAACTCGTCAAAATACACAAACAGTGAATTTCGGTCACCTCGCGGTCAGGTGGCGGCTAGCCGAACTGGGGCCCGGCGGCTAGCCGCAAGGTGACCGCCAGGCTGACCGCCGAAATACCAATTTTGAACTTAGCTCTCGGGAAATGGAACCGCATTGCGCGGTTGGCTTGCGGTTAACCGCGAGTAGGACTGGCGGTTAGCCGTGAGCTGACCGCTGGTCCCAGGTAAAAATGCTAGCTTCTGGAAAGGTAACCGCTGAGTTCGGTCAGCATGCGGTTAGCCGAAGTGGACACGGGCGGCTAGCCGCGAGCTGACCGCTGTGCTGACCGCCAGTGCACGGGAATGCGTTTCAGCACAGATTTTTCACATTTCTCTTCTTCCCTTCCATTCATTCTCATTCCACTTATATTCCCTGAGTCTACATACTCTCCAAGGGACAAAGCACACCTCCAAAACTCATGAAAACACAATCATAAAGCTTGTAAACATATCCATATGCAAAGTTTCCAAAACAATAATGTAGCTTAAAATAACATGCACAATGATCCTATAGAGATTACTTGCCTTGCCCAAATGCTAAACACTCCACTTCAAGCTCTTCACACAAGCTAATCCCACACTACAAGCCAAACCAAGAAAACACACAAAACTTACTCAAAAAAATGGAAACAAGAAACCCATTTTCCAAATAGGGTTTGAAAACATGAAAAACATGATCTTAAGGAACTAAAATGACTCAATGGAAAGTATGGGTTGAAGCTCTTACCTAGAGAAGGTCAAACAAGAGAGAGGGAAAGAAATGGAGTTCTTGCCCAACTTGAAAACTCAAGAAACTTATATCAATGGAGAGCTTGCAAGGAGATGAAGAAAATGGCAGTCTTAGAATTTCCTTTGGAGCTCTCTAGCTAGATCAAACCAAGTGAGGAAGATGAAGGAGAAAAGAGCTCTCCTTGCCCTAGGTTTAGAAATTGCAGAGATTTGGGGGAATGAGTGAAATGAGAGGAAGAAAGGGTTTTAAGTGATGACTCATGGGCCCCATTTGACTTGAACTTGAAATGGCTAAAACACGATCTTGTGGGCCTCGGATGACTTCGACGAAGAAGGATAAAACGATCTTCGAAATATCTAGTTTCCGAAAAGTATATTTTTGATGTAGTTTTGAGATCTCGAAAATTGTGTCCAGATTTATGCAAGAAAGACAATTTTACCCTCTTTGGGCCAGAACTTGGGTTTTTGGGCTTCAAACATGAATGGTCTTAAAACGAGAGTTGTAACACATAAAAAGATCATTCAAATGAAATCAAAACCACACTCACACGGAAAACGATACGATCTTCCCAAGCTTACACGTGCACTCAAGCCTTCTTGAGTGTGTCTAACCAATACTAAACGTTCTCAAAATTCCCAAAGCTATGTCCAGGACTAAGGCTAATCACTTCTAACCCAACCACAACTAAACTCACTTAAGACTAAACACATACTAATCGCACACTAATCGAACTGGTCTGGGTCGGGGTCTAACATCCTCCACCCCTTAGGATATTTGGTCCACCAAATAAATCAAACATTTACCTCAGGTAAAAGCTGTGGATACTTTCTCTGCACTTGCTCTCTCAACTCCCAGGTGGCTTCCTCTGGTTCGTGATTTTCCCAAAGTACCTTGACCCAATGAATAGTCCGATTCCTCAATTCTTGCTCCTTAGTGTCAATGATCTTGATCGGTCTTTCCACATACGAGGCATCTTCCCGAATTTCTAAGGGCTCATGCTGTAGAATGTGTGCAGGACTAGAGACGTACTTCTTGAGCATCGAAACATGGAAAACATTATGTACCCCGGAGAATTCCGGCGGTAACGCAAGTCTATAAGCAACATCTCCAATCTTGCTCAGGATCTCATACGGACCGATAAACCTTCTAGACAACTTGCCCTTCTGTCCGAATCTCAAAGTCCCTCTAACTGGCGAGATCTTCAAGAACACTTTGTCACCCACCTGAAACTGCAATTCTCTTCTGCGAGTATCTGCATAACTCTTCTGCCTACTTCGGGCGATTTTCAACCTTTCCTGAATCAGCTTGACCTTGTCACTTGTCTCTCCAACTATCGTCGGTCCATGAAAACTACGTTCACCAACTTCTTCCCAGCAAACCGGAGTTCTGCATCTTCTACCATAAAGTGCCTCGAACGGTGCCATACCGATGCTAGAGTGGTAACTATTGTTATAAGCAAATTCACAAAGAGGTAAGCACTCATCCCACTGAATCTTGAAATCCAATACACAAGCACGCAACATGTCTTCGAGAGTCTGTATCGTCCTTTCTGACTGACCATCGGTCTGAGGATGATAAGCTGTGCTGAACTGAAGTTTGGTACCCATCGACTCATGAAGAGTTTTCCAAAACTTTGAAACAAACCTACTGTCTCTGTCTGAAGTAATAGAGACGGGCTGACCATGCTTACTAACGATCTCCTCAACAAATAACTTCGCAAGCGGTGCCATATGCATCATGTTCCCTGTCTTCATCGGAATGAAGTGAGCAGACTTTGTCAGACGATCTACAATGATCCAAATTGCATTATTCCCCTTCTTGGTATTTGGCAAACCGGAAACGAAATCCATGGTAATGTGCTCCCATTTCCACTCCGGAACCTCTAAAGGCTGTAACAAACCTGGAGGCTTCTGATGCTCTGCCTTGATCAACTGACAAGTTAGACAACGAGACACAAAAGCTGCTATCTCTCTCTTCATGTTATTCCACCAAAACCGATTCTTCAAATTGTGGTACATCTTCGTGCTACCCGGATGCATAGAATATCTCGTGCTGTGAGCTTCATTCATTATCTCATCTTTCAAATCATCCACATTTGGCACACACAACCGGTCACGAAAATACAATATCCCATTCACCATCTTGAAATCGGGGCGTTCTGCAATGACTTCCACTATCTTAGCCAAGTCTGGATCTTGTAACTGATTTTCCTTAATCTTCTGGATGAATATAGGTTCTGAAACTGTCATGTTCGCTAACATCGCACCCAATCTAAGGGTTTGTACCTCTACACCCAACTCCTCAAACTGCTGTAAGACACCCATTCCCCTCAAATTGGCCATAACCACTGATTTCCTACTCAATGCATCTGCTACCACATTCACCTTGCCTGGATGGTACTTAATTGGAAAGTCATAATCTTTGATATACTCCATCCACCTTCTCTGCCTCATGTTCAAATCCTTCTGCGAGAACAAATATTGTAAACTTCTGTGATCTGAATGGACCTCAAATTTCTCTCCATAGAGATAGTGTCTCCACATCTTCAATGCGAAAACAACTGCTGCCAACTCCAAGTCGTGAGTCGCATAATTCTTCTCATGGTCCTTCAACTGTCTCGAGCCATAGGCAATCACTTTGCCATCCTGCATCAATACACAACCCAGTCCCACATTCGAAGCATCTGTATAAACAATAAATCCGCCGTTGTTCGAGGGTAATGTAAGAATCGGGGCTGTGGTTAACCTTCCTTTCAACTCTTGGAAACTGGTTTCACACTGATCAGTCCACACAAACGGGACATTCTTCCTGGTCAACTTCGTCAACGGTGCTGCAATGGACGAAAAACCTTGAACAAATCTTCTGTAGTAGCCTGCTAACCCCAAAAAGCTTCTAATTTCTGTCACACTGTTTGGCCTAACCCAACTCACAACTGCTTCTATCTTAGCTGGATCAACTGCTAACCCTTCTCTGGAGATGATGTGGCCTAGAAAAGCAACTTGCTCTAACCAGAATTCGCATTTACTGAGTTTCGCATATAACTGGTTGTCCCTCAAGAGCTGCAACGCTGTCCTCAAATGTTCTTCATGTTCCTTCTTACTCTTAGAATATACCAGGACATCATCAATAAACACTACTGTGGAATGATCCAAATAAGGTGCAAAGACCTTGTTCATCAAAGCTATAAAGACTGCTGGTGCATTCGTCAAACCAAAGGGCATCACCAAGAACTCATAGTGCCCATATCTTGTTCTAAAGGCTGTCTTCTGAACATCTGAGTCTCTAACTCTCAACTGATGGTACCCTGACCTCAAGTCTACCTTGGAAAAATAGGCTGCTCCTTGCAATTGGTCAAACAATTCATCTATCCTTGGCAAAGGATACTTGTTCTTCACTGTCACATGGTTCAACTTCCGATAGTCTATGCACATTCTCAAACTTCCATCCTTCTTCTTCACAAACAACACCGGTGCTCCCCACGGTGAAACACTTGGCCTAATAAAACCTTTGCTCAACAAATCTTGCAATTGGAGCTTTAGCTCACCCATTTCTGCTGGAGCCATCCTGTATGGTGCAATCGAGATCGGAGCTGTCCCTGGAAGGAGCTCAATTGTAAACTCAACTTCCCTAATTGGTGGTAAACCCGGGATTTCTTCTGGAAAAACATCCGGAAATTCACACACAATGGGGATATCCTCCACCCCTTGGGACTGTTTATCCTCCGTGATAAACGCAATAAATGCCTGACATCCACTCTGCACTAATCTGCTTGCCTTCAACACTGAAATAAATCCTGCCTGAGACTTTCTCCTGTTCCCCTGAAATATCAATTCTGCCTGTGGCCCTTGAAATCTGAATGTGATGGTCTTACTAAAACAATCCATGGTGGCATGATATGCTTCTAACCAATCCATGCCTAAAATAACATCAAAATCATGCATGTCTAAAACTATGAGGTTGGCCGGTAAATTCACATCTCCTAACAACACTGTACAACTAGGATAATGGGTTCTACACACAACTTGTTTCCCTACTGGAGTGGTCACTACTAAAATGTAATCCAACTCACTACATGGTGCATCAATCAACTTAGCAAAACTAGGAGATGCAAAGGAATGAGTGGATCCAGGATCAAACAAAATCTGGGCTTCTACCCCACAAACAAGAAGTTTACCTTCTACCACGTCTCCTGCAGCTTCAGCATCTGCACGGTTGAGATAATACAAACGCCCATGCATCTGTAGTCTGTTTGGTACTTGATTCTGCCTTCCCTGGCCTTGTCTGTTCTGCTGTGGAGGACGAGCATTCTGATTCTGGACTGGTGGCCTAGCCTGCTGCTGCTGCTGAGGTGGTCTCATCTGATTCTGAACTGGTGCTTGATTCTGAGGAGCTACTTGTCTCTGTTGCTGGTTTCTGTTCCCTGGATTCTGAAGTAGTGGGCAATCCTTGATTGAATGGTTCATAGCCCCACACTTGAAACAGGCTCCCATAGCCTTACGACATTCGTGTGTCTCATGGTTCTTGCCACAATGTCCACAACCTTGCCTCACATGGCCTTGTTCTTGCCTTGGCTTCTTGCCTTGCTGTTGCCTCTGGTTATGCTGCTGATATTGCTGCTTCCTGTCCTGAACAATCAGATTATTAATATCTTCAAATGTATAAGCCCGCTTGACTGCATCATCATATGTAGCTGGAGGCACTACTCCTAGGACATCTCTCATGATGATCGGATTCAATCCTTCCAAAAATTTAGTTATCTTCTTCCTTTCAGTGTCAATCAGCTCGGTGGCATATCTAGCCAATCTTTCAAATTTGGTGACATAGTCTAACACGGTCATGCTACCTTGCTTGAGTTGCTGAAACTCAATAGCCTTCTGCCTCTTGACATGAGAGGGAATGTATTTGTCTTGAAACTGTATCTTGAAAGCTGCCCATGCCTCATCATCAGCCATCACTGCATATGGGTCCTTGACTGTTTGCCACCACCGGTCTGCAAGCCCATAAAATAAAGAAGCAGTGAGGTTGACTTTCTGTATACCCGTGCATATGAAAACATCAAAGATCTTCTCCGTATTGACTAGCCAGTCATCTGCCACTAGCGGGTCCTCATTTCCCGAAAACTCCTTCGGTGCTCTTTTCCTAAACTTCTCAAATAGAGCATTAGGGTCTGGATCCCTATTCTGTATCACAATCTGAGGACCTGCAGGTGGTGCTACGTTCCTGTTCTGAAGTACTTCTAACAGTTGCCTCTGAACTTGTGCCATCTCATCATCCTTCTTAGTTAGTTGCTCTTGAAATCTTGCTTGATTCTCATTAGCCTGTCTTTGCTGTGCTATCATGGCTTGCATAAGTTCCTGAAACTGTGTGGCTGTAGGTGTCTCAGAAGCATCTGACTCATTCTGATTACTGCCTGAAGCATGATGATTTGGGGCTTTTCTTGGAGGCATATTGCTGTAAGACAAGTAGTTAGCACACAATAAACATGGTACAAGGGTTTCTAAGGTCCTATACTAGCGAGTCTATCGAACTCACGAATCCTCGCCACGTTCCTAAGACCTTTCTAGTTTCTTTTAATTGCCTGAAACATGTCTCGCTCTGATACCAGTCCTGTCGCGACCCCGGAACGGATTCCCGGGCCCGCGACGTTGGTGATGATGTTTATGCTCAATGGTTCATTATTTTCCCACAGGTTCCCGCGGTGAGGATTCCCAAAGACACGCGGAATCTGGCTCACACGTACACGATTTGCGGAAGCGTGTAGCAAAACACAACTAGATAAGCACCAGTAAAATATTTAGGTGCTATCACAATAATATACAAGACAAAGTATCAAAGGAATAAGTTAACAAGACATTCCCAACATTATTCAAGTTACAAGTCTAACAAGAAAGTAAATTAAGTTTTGTTACAATTCCCAAGAGAGGCCAACAGAGGCCAATACACAACTCCAACATAAACGAAAGGACCCTAAGACAAAATGTGACGAAACTCAGGAACCAGACCGACATCTAGATGACATCGTCGGGCTGCCACTCTCTCACGGGAGTTGGCTCACAAGCCTCCTCCTGACGCTCCTCCTCAAAGGCAACGTCACCTGCACCTGGGCACCAACAAGCAAGGGTCAAACACGACGGTTTGGCAGGTAATCAATATAGGCATGAACATGACAATAATACTTTGGAAAAGCACTTGAAATCGAATACTTGATTTGAACTGTCACAATAGCTGAGGTATCAAAACAAACTAGCATGAGTACTAAATATATCATGAAAAGTTACAATCCACAAAGAGCCCATCCTTTCTCTATCATTTATATAATGAAAAGAGCAAGCACGCACGACAAGCACGATATACATAATATAAGCACGACACGATTTCCCACAAAGACGGGAATTCCGGCCGCGGAACCGGACACGCACGATGTGTAATAAATACACGACCAGTCTGCAGACAGTCCACATGTTTAAAGACTCCCAGACAGTGGATCAAACCGAAGGGGCAGTCTAAGCTCAGTGGTGTTTACTTAGTTCATGAATGCACAAAACACGCGAAGCACGATCAAACACGTCGAGATAAAAAGGGGGAATTCACTTATCACAACACGACGAGCACGACTAGCACGAGGCATAATATTTATGCAAAACACGCTTAGGAAGTGATCCCCTTTTTCTTAACAAAACTTCAAAACACGGTTGTACTAACACTTCAAAATGAGTTCACAATGGTATTCATCATACCCAAAAATCAAGGTTCAAACACAAAGTCTATCAAGCACATACAAGGACCTTTGGATGGTTGTTGTACAATCGAAGCCCAGATGCGGAGTTAAAAATAGAATTGGTGCCCCAGAAGTTCAAGGACATCTCGGGTCTCGAGTGTACAATATCAAGCTAAAGGTCACTTAACATGTCCTAGTTTTTCATTCTTGCTAAACTCGTCAAAATACACAAACAGTGAATTTCGGTCACCTCGCGGTCAGGTGGCGGCTAGCCGAACTGGGGCCCGGCGGCTAGCCGCAAGGTGACTGCCAGGCTGACCGCCGAAATACCAATTTTGAACTTAGCTCTCGGGAAATGGAACCGCATTGCGCGGTTGGCTTGCGGTTAACCGCGAGTAGGACTGGCGGTTAGCCGTGAGCTGACCGCTGGTCCCAGGTAAAAATGCTAGCTTCTGGAAAGGTAACCGCTGAGTTCGGTCAGCATGCGGTTAGCCGAAGTGGACACGGGCGGCTAGCCGCGAGCTGACCGCTGTGCTGACCGCCAGTGCACGGGAATGCGTTTCAGCACAGATTTTTCACATTTCTCTTCTTCCCTTCCATTCATTCTCATTCCACTTATATTCCCTGAGTCTACATACTCTCCAAGGGACAAAGCACACCTCCAAAACTCATGAAAACACAATCATAAAGCTTGTAAACATATCCATATGCAAAGTTTCCAAAACAATAATGTAGCTTAAAATAACATGCACAATGATCCTATAGAGATTACTTGCCTTGCCCAAATGCTAAACACTCCACTTCAAGCTCTTCACACAAGCTAATCCCACACTACAAGCCAAACCAAGAAAACACACAAAACTTACTCAAAAAAATGGAAACAAGAAACCCATTTTCCAAATAGGGTTTGAAAACATGAAAAACATGATCTTAAGGAACTAAAATGACTCAATGGAAAGTATGGGTTGAAGCTCTTACCTAGAGAAGGTCAAACAAGAGAGAGGGAAAGAAATGGAGTTCTTGCCCAACTTGAAAACTCAAGAAACTTATATCAATGGAGAGCTTGCAAGGAGATGAAGAAAATGGTAGTCTTAGAATTTCCTTTGGAGCTCTCTAGCTAGATCAAACCAAGTGAGGAAGATGAAGGAGAAAAGAGCTCTCCTTGCCCTAGGTTTAGAAATTGCAGAGATTTGGGGGAATGAGTGAAATGAGAGGAAGAAAGGGTTTTAAGTGATGACTCATGGGCCCCATTTGACTTGAACTTGAAATGGCTAAAACACGATCTTGTGGGCCTCGGATGACTTCGACGAAGAAGGATAAAACGATCGTCGAAATATCTAGTTTCCGAAAAGTATATTTTTGATGTAGTTTTGAGATCTCGAAAATTGTGTCCAGATTTATGCAAGAAAGACAATTTTACCCTCTTTGGGCCAGAACTTGGGTTTTTGGGCTTCAAACATGAATGGTCTTAAAACGAGCGTTGTAACACATAAAAAGATCATTCAAATGAAATCAAAACCACACTCACACGGAAAACGATACGATCTTCCCAAGCTTACACGTGCACTCAAGCCTTCTTGAGTGTGTCTAACCAATACTAAACGTTCTCAAAATTCCCAAAGCTATGTCCAGGACTAAGGCTAATCACTTCTAACCCAACCACAACTAAACTCACTTAAGACTAAACACATACTAATCGCACACTAATCGAACTGGTCTGGGTCGGGGTCTAACAGTTCTTTTGTTGCCGGACAAAGTAGATATAAGGTCATCTAAGAAGAAACGAACCTGCATGAACAAATTCAGATGAATCATAAATATTGAAAATAATGAAATAACTTGAATTTTAAAGCTATGTTACCATATCACTTACAGGTCTCTTAGGGATGAAGTCATCATCCTTTTTGACCTTTGGTTGTGTTGACAACTCATTATATTCGTCATCGTCTTTTTTAACCTTTGGTTGCGTTGACATCTCATTATCTTCCTCATCTTTTTTTTGAGGCCTTGAGAGTCGACAAGACATCTCATTACCTTCCTCATCTTTTTTTTTAGGCCTTGAGAGTCGCAATCTTGTCACCACCGAGTACCATTCCATATAAAATTCACTATGCATTAGTGAATCATCAAGTTCTTCACTCATTAGTAACATCTTATGCCTCGCATCCCAAATGGCATTGACCTCTTTCATCGATTTGCTGTAATCATAAGCAGCCTTTCTCACTCTATCAACTCTATCAAATGGCATGCGGAGATATATGGGGAGCAACTGTCTCAATCCGAATTGCTTCATTACCCGTTCGGAGTTGTGACGTTCGGCAATCCAATAGAAGATTAGAGCTGTGTTAGATGTGAATAATTGCTTATCTTCTTTGTGAACTACATCAGCTAGTTTATCAACCACATCTGTATACGGCATCCATATAAACTACACAAGAGATTTTCATTACATATTTATTGATAACAAATCAGATATCAATTATAATATTCATATTAAAAATAAAATAAATTACACTCACTTCTTCTACTTTCATGTTAGCAATTTGCTCCCGACGATCCTTAGTGTTCATTGGAGGCCTATGCTTTTTTATGTTTTTTTCCCATGTCTTATACAGCGGAAAGTCAAAATGCAATAACACATCGATATAGTCATCGCTAGGACGCAAGAATTCCATTCTGGAATATGCCCAAATCTGCCAAACAAACATTATATGAATGTAAAGTCCTTTTTTAGAAAAGAGTTCATATTCAATATTATAGCCAAGTAAACAAATATGGGTGTTACCTGCAACAATTGCAATGGGCCAGTCAAGGTATCAGATGGATCCGTTGCTTTCTGTTTTTTTACTTTTTTCCCCTCTCCATCTTTCCTTCCTTCATCCCACTTCGAAAGCATTGTTGCTTTACCTAGCATCCTATATAGGTTGGCAAGGCATGCTGGGCCCCATGCATACCTTTTAAATTCTCTAAATAAACCAAGCAACCAAGCCGGGGCAGAAGTACCACATGAGTTGCCAACTATTTGGCCTCCCACCAAGCAGAATAAATAGGCTCTTGTGTTGCACTTCTCTTTAACTTCATGCTGTTTTTTCTTTTTTTTGTTTCCTTTGAAGTTGTTTTCTTTGAAGTTATTTTTCATCCAAGAAAAGTTTAGTCTTGTGCCAATGCTATCTCGTTTCGGCACCGGTTCCATGCCTAGAAGCTCCCTGCAAATCTCCGCTGTTTTCTCTGTACTATGTTTTGTTTTTCCTGTCACTGGCGGTCCATCAATGGGGAGGCCGTATATATATGCCACATCCTCTAAGGTGATAGTTGCCTCCCCACATGGAAGATGGAAGGTATTCGTTTCAGGCCTCCATCTTTCTACCAATGCGCTGATCACAGCATGATCTATTGTCATGTCTGAAATACTAGACAAGTGCTCCAACCCACACATTCGCACATAGTCTTCTTGTTGGAGTGTGAGATGCCAACTATCCTTGTCATGTGTGGTTCGGATTATTCTCAACTTTGGTGGTTCCTATAAATGTTATTTACAAAATAAATTTAATATTACAAAATCATGTACGCATTAAGTGGTTTAGGAGATAAAAATAAATATAACATTACATTTAAATATAAAAGTAAAGGATTGGATGTACCTCTCCTTGCAAAATTGCTTCAGAAACATGGACATTTTGAAGATATAATAAATTCTCCTCGTTAAATTGATTATCATTGTCCATCTACACATAATGTAAAAAAAAAAAGTGATCATTGCTCTTCACTTCTTGTCAAGTTAATAACTGGTGTTTTCTAGCATATGACCAAAACAATAACATATGATCTTTATTGGCGTATATCATTTCTCCTACTATGAACAACACAATAACATATGACCTTCAATGCTAATGGGTGTTGCAAACAAGTACGATCTAGTAACTCCTCAGTTTAAAACTATAACTACATAATGAAAAACATATTCAACCAAATAAACAACAAAGAAATATAAATCAAAGATACCTTGCCTGGCGATGCTTCATCCTTTTCTTTATTGGATATACTTGCACAGTTTGGGTCCTTATTCAGACAACTGAATTCAGGCATTGCTTTATCAGAGTCTGCCATATGTTCTGCTCGGTTGTTTTTCTAGTAGCTAGTCCCTGTTAAGACCCACTACACTCCGAGATGGCTCTTGAATCTATGACCATTTGGTAGGCAAAAATGATACAAATTCAGTTCTTCATGGCATATTGTGTTCTTTTGTTAGATTAAGTCATGAACCTTCCTTCGAAAAACACATTAAGAAAAATACAGAAAAAAAAAATTCATTAGCAGGACCTGGACCTGGACCTAAGCTCACAACCATGGGATGAATTTAAAACAAAAAATTCAAACTTGATCAACTCTGTTTAGAGCAAATGATGTTTAGTCACTATAAACTGCAAATCAAATATGCCTTCTCAGTATGAAAATGAAGTAGTTCAGCTGAATTGGTAGCAATAAATACCTAAGCCCCATACACGGCTTGAATGACAAATAGTCAATAAAGAACAAAAAGGAAAAATATATTACAGATGGTATCCAATAGTTAGCAATCAAAAGGTACTGTTATCCATGTCGATTACCATTAAAAAAAATTAACAAACCATGTCAATTGAGTGAAACATAGAGTCTATAGAGAGTTTATTTGGCTGATATTATTAGAATATGGGGTCCACAATCATGGTTATCTTAATTAGTGGAATTTTTCTAGTAAATGTCCCCTGAATCAATCTCTCAGTTACTTCATTTATAAAGAACTCATCTTACCTTATCTATCACATCTCACATTATCGCTCTTTTTAAAGAAGGAAAAAACTCCTTTTATAGGCCATTTCGCCTTTATATTTCTTCCTTATGCAAGAAATTAAAACTCCTTTCACAACTCTGCATTAACTTCCTTTCCTCTTTTTTCCTAAATTACTCTAATTTAATTTACAGAGTGATACAAGTAGCTCGCTTGCCGTTCGTTGTCCACAACAATAAATGCTGTTGGCATGTTCATGCACCTTTAAATGGGAAATTGAAATTCTGCCTATCGAACATGCTTACTTATCTCATGTGCCACCTAAGAATGGGAAACATATTACAATGGCACATTGGAATCCATTCACCCGGTGCACCCCATTGTAAACAACTAACAGTAGAAGACCTTAACACATCAGACAATCTCAAGTCTCAACTATCAGAACCATAGAAAAAATCATAGGTGAAGGTATACATCCAAGGGGGAAAAAGACCAATCAAAACTGTAGAATAGCACAATCTATGATTTTTCAGGAATGCCCAATCCACAATCTATGATTTTTCAATGAAAATAACCGATATAGCTCAAGGGAAGAACTAGCTGGTTAGCAACTGTAACTAACCTTATCGACGGCATGCTGGGACTTTCAGTGAACGGAGCACTTTACAGTCGAGTGAATGCAAAAGAACTTCATTCCAAAAAGGAAAAACACAGACATGTAATGGTTAAACAAAAAAAAAAAAAATATACCATCACCTATTATTTCAAGAAAATCACACGACATGCAAGTCCATGAAAAACCTAGACTAACAATGGTTACAGATCAACAAATCATCTTTTATATTTGCAAGAAAAAAAAAAAAAAAAAAACAGGACAACATATACAAACAACCAAGAAAAGCTCCTCAGTTCAATAATAACATCTCAACGCCTATGCCCATATTTCTTAAACCCTCCTCTGACGACATGAATATGATCAATAATAGTTTGTTTGTCCTTGTACAACTACTTATCTGAAAGGGCTCTCTAGTCTTACAAGAGAAGGAAAGAGTTTAATGTGTGGGAATTTATTACCTTGAAAACAAGGGCCTGAGATTAGAGTCTTCTTCTAGGGCTTGGGTTTTGATGTAGAGGAAAAGAGGAGGAGAGAGTATGTGATGTGGAGTAGTGTGATCTGTGAAGGGGCATTCTTTTATGACCGGAGATGGACGGCAGATGAAGACCAGACGGCGACAAGGAGGTCTTCTCTTTCTTCTTGTCTTCGTTGGGTTTCTTCTTTTCTTCCGTTTCTTCGTCTGTGTTTCCAAGCAGGGTTTCGTTGGCATCAACTACGAAAGGGTAAAATGGGAAAAAAAAACTAGATTTGGGCGGGAGGTCCTTTCCTGATTATATCAATATTTGAGGGTCCCCACAGTGGTTATCTTATTTAAGGGAATTTCTTTAGTAAATGTCCCTAATAGATATTTACAATGAGACCCCTAGATTTTAAAAATATTTAATTACAACCAAATTTTCTCGCATGCACATAAATCGTGGTATTGGCCGGGACAAAAACCAATATGAGATCGGTATTGGTCGAGGTTATCGGTCAGTTACCGTCGTCGCGGTGTGAAATTTTTTTAATCCAAAAAAATTTACAAAAATATCTAAAAAATCCAAAATATTAGAAAATGCTAGAGAATAATGTTTTTTTTTTCTATTAGTTACAACAATAAATCAAAATATCGATCACCTTAAGTTGTGAGTCCTGTCTGTGTCGCAATTCACTGTCTTCTCCAATATTTCATATAATGCAACTATTATTTTGGCTCATAGTCAATTTATTAGTATAAAATATAAGAAAATAAATATAACATAACAATTATCTATACATTATTAATAAGCTATTAATATTTACTATTTTGTATCATAAATACTCTGACAATTTTTTTTTTAAAGTAGAAGTTAAAAAAAACCATTTTTCTATACCCAAAATCATGTTTATATAGTAGATCTAGCATTAAAGTGTGTAGATCTAAATGAAGAACACAATACAAACACAAAAATTACATGCCAATGATATTTTCATTCATTTCTATGCTTAATCTAAAAAAAAAAAACATAATAGTAAAAATAAGGGAGTTAAGTTGATTTTCTCTTACTAAATAAAATTATTTCTTCAAGAAATAGTGTTGGAATTTGGAAATAAGTAAGAGAATGAGTTATGGAGACATGTTGCTCTAAGGAGATGAGGGGAGATGAGAAGAAAATGGGAAAATAGGAAAAAAATTACAAATTTTTTTAAGGTTTTTGACCATTACTCCATTTCGGCAGATATTTTGAAAACATTGCCGAGATATCGGTAATATCGGTCGAGATATCGGTTAAACTGACATTTTGACCATATCTGACGAGATTGGCCAATATTTTGCCGGACTAGGTATCGCGGTAAAATATCGTCGTGGGTATCGACCAAGATTTTAAAGCATGCACGTGCATGATGCGCGCCTGAATCTCCTGGACCAAACCCGACTAGGCTATATATAGATGCTAAGGCTGCACAAAAAATCCAGTATCATCGCAAAACCGAACTAAACCGATCGAACTGGGCGGTTCGGATCGGTTTATAGTGGATTGCTTCGGTTAACGGTTTGAAAATCATAAAAACCGCTTACATTGGTCAGTTATTGATTTAAGCCCACGGTTAACCGCTTAGACCGAACTAACCATATGCAGTAACTTAAGCACTGCTTTTTTACTATTTTAGCTTTAGGGTTTCATTTTTTACTACTTTCATAGTTAGAGTCGACAACTCCATGCTCACATAAACTCAATAGTCAACACTATCTCAGAGGGTATCATGTGGAATGAATGTTTAACTGCAAGTTGTTTTTTTTTTTTATATATGTGCTTGTATTTAGTTCAAACTCTTTTTTTTAGTAGAATTATTTTTTATATGCATTTAGTTCAGTTTGGATTGTTGGATTTTTATGTTTGCACCAAACATTGGAACAAATGCAAAGGACGGGGCATCATCATTTTGAAATTTCCACTGTCTAATGTTAAAAAAAAAATAAAAAAAATAAAAAACAGCGGTTTAACCAACCGAATCGAACCAAACCGTTTAGTTGGGTTTGGTTGTTGGTTTTATTGAAAAACCGATCCGAACCGCCTATGTACAGCACTAATAGGTGCTTGGCCTGAGCCCGGCCCACCTAAAATTTGTTAAGCTCGAATCTGGCCCATCTAGTCAATCGGGCCCGAATTTGAATTTAATGTGCATAACATAGAAAGTGGAGTGTTTCGTGAGATTGTGATAGGACTAAAATCACTTGTATGATTTAAGAAGGCCCTACATATAGGCTTAAAACAAATATAAAGGAGAGTATTTTTTAGATTGGATTGAATCAAGATGAGATTTAATTAACTCATTGATTTCGTCTCTCATCTTTAACTCATTTATTTCGTCTATTAGGAGGTAACTCAAAATGGAAAAAAAGAGGAAAGGGACAACAACTTGATACTCTTGCAAGTCTTGGTACTATCCCTCTTATTCGGGCCATGCCAGGTTTTAGGCCTTCTATCATTTAATCCAAACCCACCCGAGCACTCAAACAAAAGGGCCAAGCCAGTCCAATGTGAACTAGGCCCACTCAGGCTTTGGGCAACCCAGTCCATGAGCACTTCTGTGTTATGGCATGCTTGTAGGTAGGGTTGTTAATGGATCGGTTCCGATCTGGATCCATGGTGGACCCGGAACCGGAACTATTTCGGAACCGGAACCAGAACCATATATGGGACGTGTCTGGATCCAAGTCCGAGTCTAGGTAAAGAATAATATTAAAAAAACATGGATTTTAGGAAAGATTTTCAAAAAATGAGGTAATATGTCGAGTCTCGGGTCCATGGGTCCGAACTAAGGTGGAACCAGACCCGGACCCATTTATTTATCGGAGGCTAAATAAGGACCCAACCACGGTTTCTAATGGGTCGGAGCCTTCGGATAATCGGAGAATCGGGAACCCATTTACTTCTGTATTTGTAAGTATTCAAATATTAGATGGACGTCTTTAGGCAAGTAGTTTTTTTTATTAAATCAAGACATTTTAGAATAGGACCTTACATTTGTTCTAACATCAAAAAATGATTTGAAGAATTGAAATATAAAAAATAAAAAAAAGGGACATTTACCAAAAAAATCCCACTAAAAATGGAAACCACAACTTAAGACCACAAGTTCTTATAATATCAGAGGAGGAGCTCCCGCAAAAGTTCTCTTTTTTTCTTCCATTTTTGCCCATCATTTGTTGATGTCAACAAATCTCATCTCAAAATCGATAGAAAAGAAGAGGAGAAGAAGAAAACTCGAGGAGATCGTCTCTATACTCCCATCCAAATGAGATCTACTACACCTATTGCAACCCAGAACTCACGAGAACAAACCATTTTTTTCTCCATTCTTTTTTTTTTTGGTTGATTCCATCTATTAGATTTTTTTCACGAATTCGCCATCACTCATTTTTTTGTTGGAAGATTGATGTTTGAGCGTCTCTCACTCTTGAAGTTATTTTAATCTAAGTTTTTATTTTTCTTAAATAAGGAAAGGTGAAAGGGGGATTAGATTGATTGTTTGATTGTTCCAGAAAGAAGAGGGAAAAACGAGGTGATGTCCTTGAAATGATGGAAAGTGAAGGTGTGTTGCCTTCCATGTGTTTGTTAGAATGCTTAAGTAATATTTTCTTGGAACTTTTTTTATGTAGAGAGTGTGCTTTTTTCATTGATGTCTAGAGTTGAAGTGTGTTGTCTTCCATGTGCTTGTTGGAATGCCTAAGTGATATTTTCTTGAATTTTTTTTTTCTACAGAGAGTGCCCTTTTACCATTGATGTTTAGAGTTGAAGTGGGGGGTTGATGAACTGAGTTTTCTTCTGAAGTTAATCATCGGCCTTGTGATAGATAAAATGGGAGTGAAGACTTTATAGAGCATTGATAAAGAAATGGAGGATCTAAAGATGGCATGAAGAATACTAATGGGAGCCACATGAGCATATCTAGTGTGACAAGTGGAGCATGTTTTTCACTGTGTTGTCGTGGATGATTGTTATGGATGGTTGTTCTCTGTACAATAGAAAATCAGTACATCGACAATCAGGTGAGGAGATCTGATGGAGGGCCTTATGGTCGGTTGGAGAGGGGTGGACATGACCATTATTCTGGTGAGAAGAAAACTCAAGAGCTATGGAGTGAGGAGCAATTGCACATGAAGCAAGGAGATCATGATCAATGACAAGAAGAAGAAGAAGGTTACCTGTTACAGTGCAGCCCACCTAAAATGGGCCTGTGTATTGGCCTATGTAATCTGAACCTTTCTTTGTGACTATTGGCCTGATGTATTTTGGATGGTTGACATGTTAAAACTGAAAGCCACTATTGGTTTCATTTTGGTCTTGTATGTTGGAAGGCTTTTAATCAATGTGAAAATCCATAATGACTGCTGGAAATGTTAACAAACAGGTTGTCCATCTAGGTGATGTTAATATGTAATGAGGAGCATGAGAAATTTTATACAGAATTTTTTGTTTGGGTTGGCTTTATCTTTGTAATATTATTAATTTGTCTCATTGGACTTCTTGTATTCTCTGGGCACTGGGGGCTTGCTTATTCCCCTCACACATCCATCTCTGGCCATTCATTGGAATTGGCCAAAACCATTTAATTGATGTTATCTAATATGTATGAAAATCTCCAAGCAATATGTATGATTCAGGGGATAAAACTCTCCAGGCAATATGTATGATTTTCACAACGAATGCTGTGTTTTATTCTTGCACAGATATGTGCTATCAGTACGCTTTCATTGATATCAACTAATTTATTCATTGATATCGACGAATGTTTAGTTGACATCAACAAATACTGTGTTTTTATTCCTGCACAGATATGTGCTATCAGTACGCTTTCAATGATATCAACTAATTTATTAGTTGATGTCGACGAATTTTTAGTTGATATCAACGAATGCTGTGTTTTTTATTCCTACACAGATATGTGCTATCAGTACGCTTTCATTGATATCAACTAATTTATTCGTTGATATCGACGATTTTTTAGTTGACATCAACGAATACTGTGTTTTTATTCCTGCATAGATATGTGCTATCAGTACGCTTTCATTGATATCAATTAATTTATTCATTGATGTCGACGAATTTTTAGTTGACATCAATGAATGTTGTGTTTTTATTCCTGCACAGATATGTGCTATCAGTATGCTTTCATTGATATCAACTAATTTATTCGTTGATGTCGACGAATTTTTAGTTGACATCAACGAATGTTGTGTTTTATTTCCCAGGCTTACAATGTTCTATGGTATTCTCTTGCTATTTTAGAAAGCAAAAAAGAGATGCTTGCATTAAAGTTGTAAAGACATGGGATGAGTTTGTTATAGCTCTTAACGAGAAAAAGATGATCCTTGCACCATGGGATTCTACATTAAAATGGATAAAATAATATGACAAAAGTAAACAAGAAGCAAAACGCAGGGGTTCCTTTCCTTTTTATTTGGTTATTCTGAAGTCTAGACCTAAAAATGTTGAAATTGCACGCAATCTCACTGGATTAATTTCCTTTTTATTTCTGTTACATGAAGTTGAAATCGATGTCAAAGCACAAACCAAAGGAGAAACGGGAGCAGCAAAGACACTTTGTACCCCATTTTGTGCTGCCAGAACTTCCCGAGGGTAGTACTTCTCTTCATATTGTTTATTAGTTGAGATTGTACATCAATTTTTGTTCTACAGAAAGTGTCGCATATGTTTTCTTCTACAGAAAGTCTGTCATTGGAACACTTCATTGGAGCACTTCTATCATTTTTTTTCATTTATTGACCTCAACTCTCAAAGGTTCTGTCTTTCATCAATTTTGGTTTTGTAGGGCAGTGCTGTCTTTGATCTCAGTTCATATAGAAGTTGATTGGGGAGATGCTTACAGCTTATTTAGTTATATAATCTTATATTTAACACTTTGTTTTGGAAAATACAGCAGAAATTGAAGTGGGATTGAAGAGAATAAAGAAAGTGGGGAAAGAGGGTGAGAAGAGGGGTTGAATTTGGGACCTTCACATGGGGAAGTGATGACATGTGGGGAGTTATTTGGCTTCATCATCTTGCTACTTTCATTTGGATTATTGGCATCTTTTATGGTGGCAGACTGGGTTGATATGAACCTTCCTCTCTTGATTTGTTGGTATTGATACACTGATCAAAGTCTTATTCCCCTCACAATTTATGCCCCAATATGAGATCTGTCTATGTTCTCCTTTCATTTAACCATGTTCTTTGTCTGAGATGTCTAATTCATGGTCATGATTCTTTTTGCCTGGGTGATGACTATGATTAGCATGGTCGTAGCACAAATGCCTTTACATATTCTGAACACACAAACTTACATTTTGAAATAAATAGTGACTGTTTTGAAGAGGGCTTGGATAGGTACGTAGATGTTCTACCAATTGGGTAGTTGGAAAAGAAAAACATTTCAGAAAAACAAAAAGGAAAAAAAAGAAAAAAAGATGAGGACTCCCAGCCTTCCAAAACAGAGCCCCTGGAAAAGAAAGTTCAATTTTTGCATCTTTCATTGTTATAATCTACTAGTTTGTATGGTTTCTGTTATAGGAAGTTGAACTAAAGAGGGAACACCACAGTTACAATGTTTTTCCGAATGCACTAAGACTCAATACCTTGGACAACATTCAGCGTACCTAGAGGAAAATACGAATGGCTTGTTATGCCTCTTGGCCTTAGCATAGCCCCTCAAGTCTTCCAAAGAAGAATGGATATTTTCAGAGACTACTCTACTAAATAAATGTTCTGCTGTGGAATATTTTCTGCATTCTTTTAGTTGTTATGACTATCTATATGCATTTCCCAGTTTTTTTCTTATTTATTTTTAATGCCATCATCGTGGTACTTTCCATCCATGTTTGTTTCAAAACGGCTGATTCCATGATAGAAAAATGCTATTACAACTTGCAAATAATGGATTCCCTTTGCTGCCTTTTCCAGTTGGTGTTATTGATGAGAAACTTATCTGTCAATTTGTCTAGCCCTGACTTTGAGAATCATGTGAGTGCCTTCTCCCCTGATATCTGCATTATTTTTGCTGCATCATTTGTTTCATTGTACATTATGGATTATAGGTTTAGGACATATTAGACTTCAATATCAGTTGTTTGGGCAAAATACCATGCAAGATTCGATTGTAAAAACTACGACTACAACAATGTTTCGCTTTGTATAATGCCCATATTATTTGTCAATCTATTGTAGCCAGCAGAGTTATGACATTCTAATCTTAGATATCATGTATCGGTAGCGGTGCCTTTCAAACCCATGACTTGTATTCAGTAATTGGGATTCACATATATGGAAAAGGAACATTTTGTCGAAAAGTGATAATCTTAGAGGAAATATGATGGAGAGATGAGGAAGTAACAAAAAGGGTGTAGTTAACAGTTTCTTGATGCAAGCTAAAATTGCAGTTTCACCTCCAAGGCACTTGAGCCACTAATTTATGTTGTCATTGCAGCTTTCCTGTGTTATGCTTTCATGAATATGTTTCTTTTAAGCTTGCAGACAATGTGGAAACATAAAGAGAACGGCAGTTTCGAAGTTCTGGAACAATTCGTTCTCAAATAGTGGAATCTAAGTTTACGCAAGCACTGGATTCACAATCAAAGAACAGAGCAATATTCAAGCACTGGATCCACAATCAAAGTAGAACAGAGCAAAACTCTGTATGGAGTTTCAATGGAAAATACATTAACTTAGATATCTCAAAATTTAGAAAATTTCTTATACATATGGGGGTAATTATTATAGAAAACAGAACTGTTTGTACATTCTCAAATTCAAATATAGAACTTTATACAACCAACTTCCTACCTAAAAACCGACCATTATAAACACTAAATGTAATAATCCAAAGTTGCATGTGTGTGTGTGTGTGTGAGAGAGAGAGAGAGAGAGAGAGAGAGAGAGAGAGAGACGTGGAGTGCAATCTAGTGGCCGTTCTTCTGGGACGGGAGATGGAAGGGTGGCCGTTCTTCTGGGACGGGAGATGGAAGTGAAATGGAGACTGGATTGGGCTGGTCTTCTCCTTCTTCTGTTTCTTCTTTTCTTCTTTTTGTGTTTCAGCTTCTTCCCCTTGCTGGCAACAACTAACAAGGGGTAAAATGGGCAAAAATAAGGAACATTTGGGCTGGAGGTCCTTCCCTGATAATATAAAAGTTTTGGAGTCCCAACAGTGATTATCCTCTTTAAGGGAATTTTTTTAGTAAATGTCCCTAAAAAAAAAATCTTCTAGGGGTCGAATAAGAGGGAGTATATCCAATAGCGTTAAGTGTACTATAGTTTTAGTTTTTTTATTTTATTTTATTTATCATGTTAATTCACATGATATGTTCCTATGGCATACATAAACAAACCCCAGAAGACGTCCATCTTATATACACATGTGATGCTTCACATATCATTTATTCCTATGACATACATAACATGATAATGTATTTCACATGTGTAATTCCCATGATAATGTGTTAGGGAGTATATCCAACAACGTTAAGTGTACTCATTATCTTTTATAATAATGTGTTAGGTCGTAAATTTGAAAAATGTGAGGCGATTTTCTGAAGAAGAGGTTGACCATGACTCCTATTCTCATCCTACCATCTGGAAGTGGTTGTTTTGTTATTTTTCCAGATGTATCGAGAGTTGGATTAGGTTGCGAGCTATTAAAACGATAAACTACTTGCCTATGAGTCAAGATAGCTGAAGGAGCATGAAAAGAAGTATATGACTCATGATTTGGAGCTTGCAACAATAGTTTTTGGGTTAAAGATGTGGAAACATGACTTATATGGTAAGAAATGTGATGCGCATTCAGATAATAAAAGCCTTTAATATTTGTTTTCACATAAGGAGATGAATACAAGGTGGAGGAGGTTAATAGAGTATATCAAGGATTATAATTTTCTAATAAAACACACTATAGATGCATATGGGACCTTCACTTTCTTAGGATTTGAATTATTAGAGTGATGTTTTGGTAACACCTCCCAAGTTCTCTTGATTCAGCTTCCATCAAAGAAAACATTAGAAATGAATACCAACTATCACTATGGTAATTCAAATCCTAGTAAAGTTAGGTTCCATCTACATCTCTATTTTATATCCTTGCACCTCTCACTTTATGTCCTTTAGCCTGATCCTTATGTATTGAATTTAAAAATAGATAGTGATAAAAAGCATAAAGGTATGATAGTTAGATCTTCCGCATAAAAATTAACTGAACTTAAATTTTATCTCAAAATTTATTATGAGAAAGAATAAGAAAAAATTGTAGGCTTTTGCTTCTTAAAAGCATAGTGATGAAAAATTATCGTCCATTAAAGGCCCTCTAGTATCAATAAAAATTTTTTTCCATTTTTAGATGTGAAAGTAGCTACATTCCTCCATTTAGTGAAAGGGTATGAAGATAACTAAATTGAAGGTAATTAATTAATTAAATATATACATTAATTGGGCTGCAAATAGTAGCTTAGGCCCAACCTGAAAGTTAAAAGGTTCAATGGAAACCATGAATTATTAGGACACTTTTTTTTGGTAAAAATTACTAGAACAAGTTGGTGAATCATAGTGCAACTAGTCAGATCATGCTGTTTGGCTGATTGAAAAGTAAGTATTGGCCAACCCCCAATTGACATATTCTTTATTGAGGAAAGGGTCAACTTGAACTTTGAATTACTAGATTGCAAGTCGTGTTTAGTGACGACTTGTTTGCGGCTTTGCGCTTGGATCTTCTGCATTCTCCTCAAAGCCTCTGAGCCACATGACATGCAGGTATCTGAGCTCAAGTTAACAAATTGGATATGTGATAGATTTGTGGGATTCCATGGCCCTATTAAATAAAAGGCGTTAGTAGGTTAGACATCTAATAATAATTGAATCTAACCAACATTGTTAGCATGAGCCTCCATAATATAAGGCCATACAATAGTCAGATTTTATAAGGGGGAGTTTTTGTTTTGACCGTCCTTATGATGGCATATGGTTGAACAAATAGAAATATGTATCAGATTTATTTTTGGTATCTAGTGGGGCCAGTGGCCTTGCAAACATTCCACATATCCTGTTTTTCCATTTCTTTATGAACTTCCAACCTCTTCTAATTTAATGGAATGCAATACATGAACATCATAGAAATATACCAAGTAAAATAGATAAATGTAGTAAATAACAACATGCTAAATGCACACAGAATTCCCACACTCTTGATCTATTGAGATGATCCAGTGGTTTATGACTTATGTGGGGCCCATTTAAGTTATTTCTGATGCAAGATAGTTGGTGTGATAACAGTCTTCAGGGCATCATATGCATGAAGGGATGGTGAAATTGAACCCCATCCAATCATCCAAAGGTTGTAATCTAGACTATTTGAAATTAGAATGACATGCACCATTGAAAGTCATTGGATGATTAGGTAAAACTTCACCCAATCCCTGTCCATATAATCCCCACACATCCCCACTCCCATAAATAGGCACTGGCCTGGGTGGGCTCCTTGAAAAGTCATCAAATTATAATGAGGTACATAATACAACTATCATCATTTTTTTATGATCAGCACACCATCAAGGGCTGTAGAGTTTGCCACAATCAAAATCAGCCCAGTTAAGCAACATCCCAGCCATTAATCCTGACAAGCATTTGTCCCTTAAGAAGCTCATCACTACCCCATCACTCTGTTGTATAGCACCCAAAACATAAGCAGTAGCAATGAGCATTAAACCCCTCCATCTCCTCTCCTTTGCATACTTCTCCAAGCCCCTTCTGATCATGTCATACTCTTCTTCACCTTCATTGGGTTTTCTGATCAAAGCCTCTCCAAGGCACCTAGCTAGGGTCACACCATCTTCCAATGCAGAGCACCCACCTTGGCCCATGTCTGGGGTCATGGGATGAAGTGCATCTCCAGCCACACAAACACCCCCCTTGCTGATATCTCCCCATAGCATATTCCATGGAACCCTGAATCTCAATGGAGCAGAAATGAAAGCATCCAACTGTGTCTTTTCCAGTGCATTGGTTACTTCTTTAGGCACCTT
Organism: Cinnamomum chago; assembly: GCA_038049695.1. Taxonomy (NCBI): domain Eukaryota; kingdom Viridiplantae; phylum Streptophyta; class Magnoliopsida; order Laurales; family Lauraceae; genus Cinnamomum; species Cinnamomum chago. The sequence goes on from CP142453.1 coordinate 18,007,645, forward strand.
CTGCAACTTGCTCAACACCAACTGCTTCATCTTAGCTGGATCATCTTCTATACCTTTGGCTATTAGATAGAGAAAATAGAAAAGTTATGATAAACAGCACATGCCCCCAAAATGATCTCGTGTTTTTTGACTGAATCATTCAATCCCATTCAACAGCTTGATCTGATTATCGTAATTATATACTTTAGGCCCTGAAATTTAGTAGTCGTGTATGTATAATTTTTTTTCACACACGTTCAAATAAGAATCAGCCTCAAATATTAAGTTTGAGGAACATTTAAAATGCATGCTAGCCACATGCGCAGGCTAGAGTTGGAGTTGTAAGGTCTTGGTGTGGAATAGAGGAGTCAAAAATCAGATTGGGCAATCGTCCTAACCTCGATTTAAAGAGCCCAAAAGCTAAATTTCCCACCAGTACCATTCATTCATGTGTTCTTTCTCTGTCGACCACAGTTACTTAAACGGCACAACAAATCAAGACCAAGAAAGGAGAAGGTTCATCAGTCTCAACAATCAAAAGAAGCAAAAAGAAGTAAAAAGAAGTCAAGATTTGGCCGAAAAGCAGCAGTGCCATGGTTGTTATGGCATAGAAATAGATGGCTAGAATCATTAGACCAAGCTGATCTTTTACTCTTAATCCACACTAAGACCTTCTAATTCCACCCTAATCATGTGGTTGATATGCATGCAAGTGCACCCCATAAAATGTCTCCCAAACTTGAAGTTTGAGACCAGTTCTCATCTGAACACTTTGTACTCAGACCAAACATAAAATACACAACCAAAATGTGAAAAATGCAACCAAGGAGTGAAAAGCTTTACACTGGGAAGATGGCGAGTAAGTGAAAAACCAATAGATGCTCTTATCATTGCAAGGCATGCAACCAGAACGGAAACCATCTCCGAAGGACTGCAAGAACTCGGGCTTGTAACCATGGCCATCTGGGAACTCTGCGAGGCCTCTTATCGCTAAGCGTCCTGTGAAGGCTGGTTTCTGGAGACCTAACCATTTCGCGACCAGAGAGTTCACTCCATCACATCCTACTAACACCTGAACATTTACGAATGACAATACCATGAATTGGGTGACTTTATTTCTGGTAGTAGACTCCTCTACAAGCTTAGGAGGCATTGGTCATTGGCCTGTAGTTTATATAAGAGCAGTATATGTCACCTTAGTTTTAAGGATGGAACCATCTGCCAAATGCACAAGAACCGAGTTCTTTGTTTGCTCAAGTGAAACGACCTTTGATCCAAATCTGATGGTACCTTGTGGCAGATCCTTCTCTAATGCTTCAAGCAAAATGTTCCTCCTCAGACACCTGACTTCATGGTTTCCACTGTATTGTCCCCAAGTTCAAAAACCCAAGAACAAAATTATGATTGGAACTTAAACATGAGAAATGATCCTACAATGTAGGTGAGATGCATGTAACATTTGAATGGTCTAATAAAGAAATGGTGAACCTCTGTTATAACTTACTAATTACTAATTAACTTATCCATGTTATGTACTCACCATTTCCCCTGTTCCACAAATGACACCTGGGCTGTGGTGGCTCCAATGACTGAAGAGGCAGCAACCAGCCTGCAAAATCAAACTCAGTAACTTCCAGTAATTTTTGTCATTAGTACTAGTGATTGAAATTCCTGTCTTGATCGGTGAAGCCGACTTGAACTTGATTATTAATTTGGGATTTAGGTTGATATTTTGAAACCCAGATTAACAAATGATTTGTGCTTGGGTTCACATTTTTGCAACCTAACCCACCAACCCAGCTCGAATCGGACTAATTACACTAGAACCAACCAACCCAACCCAACCCAAGCCTGACTTGTTAATTAAGGATGAGGATTGAGATTTTCAACCCATCAGTAATTGGTTCAGCTCGGTTGAGCCTAAAAATGTTGTTTCTGATATTCAACCCGACCCGACCCGACCTATTGCCACCCCCAGTCAATATTAAATAGTTAAGGGTTATTGAATTAGATCTTAATATGATCTACAATGCTGCCAAACCACTGTTTGCATACCCTTGAAGTTGGACATGTTGTTGCCTGAGGTAATCACCAATGCCCAGAGCATCCAATGCCTTCCAGGCATTTGTCCATGTTAAAAGTGCATACCCAGTAACCCTCAAACTCTCTGAAGATTCCAGAACCAGGCTCCTCAATCCAATCCTACAAAAACAGAACATGACGCAAGAGCAAATGTCATTGCTATTTGTCAACAAATCCAGTTTTAATAACAAATCAAAGTAGGCAAGTATCATATACTATCTGATATTTCAATTTATCTTTTCTTCACATGTAAGATCTACGATTTAAAATTCAACAAAAATCAATTCGTATTACCCCCACATGCATCAAAGTATGCGCTCGGAAGGCCTTGACGAACAAATGGTCAAAATAGATGGAGATATCCAGTCAAAATTGACATATAGACAGCCAACAGTAAAGGTTTCAGCTTTGCTAGTAACAGTGGCCAAAATCTTTCTTTTTTTTAGGATTTTACTCGAAAAAATTCAAAATACAGCTATTTATTTCAAAGGGTCCTGACAAAATGTATAGAACTATGATAGAACTATGGGTTCCATCAGTACTAATTTGGTGTTTTTTATTATTATTATTATTATGAAGTAAGTGACGCTAGCGGCGGTTACGGCCGAAACTCAATCTTTCTATCTATTCAATTTCAATCAACAAAACAATGGGGTTTCTGAAGCTCCTTTTCCTCATCTCATTCTTCTTCTTCCATTCTTGTATGGCAGCCAAAAAACTGACTGCTTTAGTCCAAGACAAACCCATGCCTTTACAGTACCACAACGGTCCACTTCTCAGTGGAACCATCTCTCACGTGGTGGAAGACCACCGAGAAATACTACTCCCTCACCCACACCAAATCCAGCAACAAGAAGCATCTCCTTCTCACCCTCGGCAAACAGATCCTTGACGAGACTCGATCCCGACTTATCCAAATCGAAGATACCTTACATAAGATCCACCTTCTTGAAATAGAAAAGATAAATGTAAGTGAAACTATACTAGTAATGGATTTCCTAGAAGATTTTGATAATTACACCATTAGGTTACATCGAGAACCACAGCTGGTTTTAGATATCAAAGGTGCTAAACCAGTTACCTTACACCTCTTCACCAAACCAAAAAAATACTGCTGTCAAAACTATGTGATGACGCTGCGAAACGTGGTGATACCTTAGGAGAACAGGACAACAGAGTCCAAGATCGTGGCAGTGGAGGGCTTCTCCATGAGCAGGTGTGGAACCCACGGGGCATCTCCCAAGCTTGCAAAGGAGGGGAGGTTTCCATACATCTGGGTTGGTAACTCTAGAAGAGACGATAGCGTCACTCAATATTTTTTTGACTAATAGTAAGTTAGGAGTAAAAAATAAAATAAAAATAAAAATGTGGCGGGGAAGACCCCATCAGTGCGCTGCACATCTGATCAGTACCCTTCGAGATAAATGGCTGTGTTTCGGTAAAATCCTCTTTTTTAAATCATGTTAAAGTCTTCGTCTTTGCTGTGTACATGGTATATTTTAACCATACCCCATGCTTTCAAAGGAAATAATAAATTGTAGCATACCTGTGAAGTCCTAATGCAGTTGCAAGTCCTGCTATCCCTGCCCCAACAATAACTACGTCTTCCACAGTTTCCATTTTCTTGGCTCTGTGTTTGCCTAGAGAGAGAGAGGAGGGCAATAAAAAGGAGGAGAAGCTGCCACAAACTGTTTAATTAATAATCAGTGAGTTCACTGCTGATGAAATGATAGGTTCCCTTTTAACTTTTCTGGTGTTCTTTGAATGCAAGAGATCTCATCTTTGAATACAGGAGCAGAAATGAGAAGTAAAGTTGGAAACAAACACGCCAATCAGCAGCCTCTTGCCTGCGTGTTTGCCCAGAGATAGCGAGAGAAGGGCAAGAAAAAAAAAAAACCATTGCTGATGAAGTAAGCAGTGAAGTCATTGCTGATGAAGTATCAGGGTTCCTTTTTTTCTAGTGGTCAATCTTCTTTGAATGAGTTGGCCAATGCAAAATATCTCATCTTCAGAGGACCAGAGATTGGAAATAAATTTAAGATAGAAGGCTACAATCAACAGCCAACAGCCACATACCTTAGACAAGAGCCATATGAAAACAATATTCTCAAGTTTCAGCAGTCTCTAAAATTTAATCTTATATTATTACCTTTGTCGTCCACCTTCGTCAATTATTGACCAAAGATTCTTTTTGGAACATCCAATTTTATGTCATCATCGTCAGTTTTGTCAGCTATATGAATTTTGTTCCATTATAGTAATGTGTAATTCATATCTTAGGTGTGAGAGAGGTTTTACTCAGGCTGTCGTCCTGACACAACTCTTCTCTTTTTTCTTTGACTTGGGGACCGATTGTAAATTGGTGGAGTTTGGCAGCAGCTGAAATATGGTATTTAATGGGCAGTACGGGAGCTCAAATTACTTACATATGTTCACTCAAATATGGTTTGACTCAAGCATTACCTCGAGAATAAGGATCTGTTTGGTCCAAACAAAGAGGGGTCTCCACATGGAGGGGCGGAAGGGGGGCGGAGGAAAGAGAAATTAACTTTTTCTTTCCTCCGCCCCCCACGTGGAGGCCCCTGTTTGATCCAAACAGGGATCCCCTGTTTGGACCAAACAGGGATCCGGTTCCTTAGTTGAAATTAGTTGAGTGGTGTTTGCGCCATGACAAATGTATATATTCAGGGATCAATCCCTAGCTTTTCAAGTTATCACTACAGACCAGTAGCCCAATTTTGCAAAAAAAAAAAAAAAAAAAAAAGGAAAAGAAGAAGTGATATAGGACATTATTAAGGTTGGTCATATAAAAAATATATAATTATCTATTAAATTCTATACTATCTACTATACTAATTGAAGTGAAATTTATGTTCCATTCTATAAATGTACAGGCATGTGATGTGAATGGATCTGATTAAGAAAATGTGAGCCTCACTTATTGATAGTTTTCAAGAAATAAGAAGTCATTTTGTATGGATAGTTTTACCCCATCATTATCATTGTTAACCTTGCAATTTGGAGTTTCGGGGTTTTTTTTTTTTTTTTTTGACCTAGAGGAGAGACTATGAACCCATCTGGGGTTTTAAAATTTTTACGAGGCTTACATTAATTATAGAAAACTGATTTATATTTGATTTTGGTCTATGTGTCTATTTAATTTGGTTTGATGATTGGAATGATCTTGTGGTAATCACAGAAATGGTGACATCCAAATTGATTTCAGACTATGATACCGAGTCTTTTTTCATGTCTTTTTTTAGGAGTAAGATAAGAAAGGCATGCATTAGTCTTCAAAAGCATGATCCATTGTACAAGTATAAGGCTCACTCTATTTATTATTCTGTAAGATGATCAGATGTGCCGAACAATAATGCGACTTGCAGTGAGCAAGCAAACAAAGGAAGATAAAAAAAGAAAGCCAAAATAATTAGTGAAGTTGATCTTTTTAGAAAAGGAAAAGGAAAGTTGTAAGTGCTGAAAATATTAACTCACAAGATTAGGGGGAGCCTTTGAGGACTTATCCAAATGATTGGAGAGAGTTATCCTCTTCAGAGACTTGAAAGGAAAGAAAAAGCAGTCAAAGGACCCTGTCTATGGGCAGCACAGAGCTCTCCGATGCCTAAGTTAGTGCAGGAACAAAGGTCGGAAGGTCGGAGAAGAAGAGAGGCAGAGTAACGACTAGGAAATGGCATGCATGTATGCGTACCTGGTTTTTGGATGGTGAATCACCTTATATAAGAAAAATCATAGGTGTCTGTTAGTGAGCCTAATGATTTGACTACTAGGGTCTCATTAGCCCATAGAGTAATTAATGAGGATCCATCATAGCCCACATTGCATTAAATGAGGGTCCGATCAGCCCATGCTGCATTAAATGCTAGTCACATTGGGTCTGAACTTGCCTTGACATGTTGGCGACTGAGGTCCCATCGGGTCCTTCCTTGGGCCTTGTCCTGATATGGCTCCAGTCATTAGATGTGGCTTTGTCAGAGATTTGATGGGGGTGGACGACTTGGATAGTGTATCTGTCCCATCAGCGCGTGCATGTACCCTGCCACGTGTCCTTATGTAAGGCGTGGTTGTTAGTACCCGTCTCGAATAACAGCTCGTCACCTCGGCTGTAGCCGAGATGCATATCTCGTTTGACGTAGCATATGGCCGAGACGGTGGCCACCAGTGCTAATATCGGCAAGTGGTCCAGTGTTCGTGCCGAGGCGCGTAAAGCCGAAATGGAACACAAGCTAGCATTATTGCTAGCCTTTGCATAACTTGTGCATTAAGAGTTGCCCCACACAAAAATTGTATTATATTGGCACTTTTCTGTGTTTTTATCTTAAGGTTTCATTTTTTTTCTAAAAATACCAATTTAGTGAGACGTGCTTTCAAATTATGCAATGAAGCAATATGACACATAGAGCATGCTTTTGAAGTGGAGCGGCATAAGGCGTGAGTTTAGCTCCATGTCTTATATTTGAAACCACCCGAGATTTGTCCGAGGCCCCGATGTATGTTTGTGTGTGTTCAATAGGCCGTCCGAGCAATTAGTTTTGTTGGGTCAAAGACCTCGGGATACCCACATCTTTAAAAAATCATAATAGACATGAAAGTAGAAATTGTTGGCCTTTTATTTCTTATAATCATAGTGATGAACAACCTCTCATTCTCATCTGTTCAAAAAATATTTTGAAAGGGCGTGCTGAAAGTCGAATCAAAGGAACAAACTTTGGAGCTTCTTATTGATTGGGGTTCGGGTTGGATTGCCCATTCAAGCTAGGAGTTGCAACCCCTACTTCAAAAAACGAAGAAAATATTACTAAAAGATGAATTATCACTTTCAAAGGTAAAAATTTATAGTTCACGATAGGAGATTGTTTTTTCTCTCCACTCTAACAGGGATAGATGTCACGTACCAAAAAATACAACCATGGAATAACGTGAAAAATAAGAATAAATATTCATTTTCCTGTGTTTAATACAACACAAGCTTCCAAAAGTGGACCCACATATTGCAAACCGTGGTGAGTCAAAATAAATTTCATTAAATTCAACGGAAGCGTTATTCAATTGGTATCCAAGGTTCATAATTAAGATCCAACACCATCATCATATGAATAAATAATAATTAAAGTTGCAGAATAAATCAAAGAATTACTAAAGAAAAGTTTATCATTAAAGAAAATTCATCTAAAGAAATTCTAAGATGACGTTCTCTCTCAGGTAGGCTCAGACGGCTCCGTAGCCATCTCCGGCTCTCACTCAGGTTCGTCAACTGGTTCAAACGCTTGAAACGTTTGACCATCCTCCGTCTCCACAATAGGGTAGGGGTCGATACCTATGCACCAATAAACAAAGTAAACAGCAAGTACGAAAGCATAATTCATAAATAAAATATAAGATCAATAAGAGTAAAGACAGGTAATAATCATAAGAGATTAACAATGGAACAATGATGAAAAGAACGTATAACCTACATCCAATCTACACAATAGAGCAATACAATAATCACACAGAAGCACTGCTACTGTTTTGGGTGGTTTGCCCTAACTTTAAAGTGGGAAAACCCGTTCGAAGGCCGGCGGTCATTAACCGGTTCGTAATCGAGATCGTAGGCCGGATAAACCGGTTCGAAATTCAGATATTAGAGTGTCCGTACACATCGGTGATCAGCCGTCCACATACAACTGCAGTCGTTCGAATATGGCCAAATCAATATACATATATATTTATATATCATAGTAGAATAGACCTAATGATTAGTAATGCTCTTGACACAGAAGCCTAAGTCAAAGTGAAGGGCTGACTGCACAATAATTCATAATTAAATACCAAACAAATAATTCGAATAAACCTCTATAATATCTCAATCGATTGCCACGCCACATCACGGTCCATATCAAAACAACATAGGGTATGCAACTAATAGACGAATATCAAACTCAATCATGAATGCAAACCCGAAGGTCTAGGAATAATCACAAGTCAAACATAAGGTTAAACATAAGGTCTCATACCCGATAATCACAAGAATTTCTAATAGATAAAAGATCAACACATCCCCTCTTAATTAATGGTGTATAGACCCAATTAAGGGTTTTCCAATAGAGATGGGTTGAGCCCGATCCATTAGGATTTTTCGAAGTCATTCGAAGTACTAAACCCTACGTTGGTAAGATACCGTTTGCCCTGACGGTATTTACTCGGTCCAAAGATCCACTAATAAAGTACAAAAATATAATTTTAATATATTAAAAACCATAGATACCATTCAAAATTAATTTACAAATAATAATGATAAATCATGATCTTAATTTATAATTTTAGAAAACTTGAGGATTCCACCTATAACATTTTTTCCAAATTCAATTTCTTATAAAATAAGCCAAGGCATGTAATTTGGGTTTATAAAACAACTAAGGACCTTCTTCCAGATTTTAGAAAATCATGGTCTTAGTACTAACCTCACATAACAGACGGTGTTGTCACAAGGCCTTCACCCTTTTTTCAAAACCGTGGCCAGTCAAACATGCCACACTTTATTTTCCAATTCATGTCTAAGTTGAAAACCACCCACACAGAACCCTTTCTTTCAAATTCTAAAAACTAATGGGTTGCATGGAAAGGCCTGACAAGTGCTAAAGTTGTGTGACATGGGAATTCCTTTTCCAAAACAAGTCCATGTCAAGCCTCACGCACAGAACTTCTTTTCAACTGATTAAAAAAAAAAAAACTCATGGGCAAGGACAAGGTCACACTCAAACCGAGAGGTCTCTCTCTCCTAATGCATATTTAGGACTAAACTGCCCCCACTATACATAACAGAACCCGGAACCCAGTTTCAAAATAATGGACTTCACACACGTCACGCCTGGTATAAAAGGTCATGTGGATAGTGGGCTCCACTGATCACGAAGTCAGATGGTTCGGTCCTCTAGGATTGCCCGGCTACACAAGGCAATGTGATCGAGCCAGATCTGTGATTGTATCGTCCAGTGGATCCCACAACATGGTTAAATACAAGTAAAATATTTTCAAAGTAACTCACGCCTCAAAATTTAAAATCAAAAGATGGTGGCCATATATGTGTAAGGTTTCATCACAAAAAGAGAAAATCAAATATCGAGGCATAAAAAGGGGTTCCTACATGCATCCACACACGAATCAAAGAAGCACGCAAGCATTAAATTTACAAATTATGATTAGGTACTTGCCTGAAATCCGCGGTTGAAGGAGACGGTCTAGAGATCCTACTGCCAAAGCCCAAATGTACTAACCCAGAGAAAAGTTGGAAGAGAGAGAGAAAGTTGTGTGTGAAAATAAAAGAGTGTGGTGGTCTATAAATAGGAAATAAAAATAAGAGTTGTAGTCTAACTAAAATTCTAAATAATAGAGTTTGGGTTTTAAAATATATAGGAGTTTGGATTAGAGAAGGATTAGAGTTTTGATTTGAGAAAAACTGTTCCACTAAATTGGGCCCGAGTTAACTATGGATAAGACACCTATTCAACAAGCCTAACTCTCCAACCTAAGTTTAGCATGGTCCCCACTTAAACTAATCGCGTATTTAATTAAAATACAATCAATTATATAATAATAATAATAATATATATATAATACCAAAACGTCACAATAGAATTGTGTTTTCAAAGTGTTTTCGAAGTGAATCACATTTTCTTATCATAAATGGATCTAAACAGAGATGAAGTACTTTCTCTAGGGAAGTTTCTCACACTTTTTATACAGCTCTAGAAATTAACATTTTTGAGCAGTTAACTTTCAGCAATCAATGGGGTTAGTGTGAGTTGATGTGATGGTGCTTTGTGAAGGATAACATTGATCACAAGTGGACACAAGCTCGACTGGTTTGGCTGTTCTCGAGCTTGGCTCAAGCCTGACACCTTGCAATATTTTAGAAGCTAGCATTGTTTGGAATAGTACTTTTGCCTGGGGAAATGTGAAATATTGATAATGTGGTCAGCATTTGTGACTATGCTCAATGACACTGGCACCTGATGATGAACCCAACTCATGATTTGGAACATTATTTGAGAATGCCCCCCTATACTGAAAGTGAGTATAATTTTTCTTTTCTTATGTTTTACTTTAGAGCATCTCCAACGGAGACTTTATTTGTCCAACTCAGCTCCCAATGAAAGTAATTAGCATATGGCTTTACCTCCAACAGAATGGTCATATCCTACATGGCATTTGAAGGTTGTATTGGTATGTTATATTTGACATACCATAAAATGAGATGCCTTTTCTTTCTTTTAAATAAAATAATGGTGATGAGGATAAATGCATTTGAAGTTGGTACAAGTAGATGCTAAATTTGAAATGAGAAAATTATAAAATAATAATTTGACATCTCTCTTAGAGTTGTCCAAGTGAGATATCAAATTTACATATGCCTTTTTTTGCCACATAAGCCTTTATTTTGAAAAAGACATATCCAAATTTGAAGTGTTTCTTGGAGATACTCTTAGTTTCTATATTCTTTGTTAGGTTCCCTTGCCTCACTTGCAAGTTTTTTCGGACTTGGTCATCCTTAGAGTGGTGCCTTGCAAGCCCTTGTCAAATAAATCGTTTTTAATAGAGGCTGGTTAATGTTTGATAATGCCAGATATCTTTAGGCCTCTGCTAGCTTCCAAGTGGACTAGGCATATTTGGAGTGTGTATTATTGAGCTGGTCCATGTTTATTATATTCCTTGTAACGAGAATTTTATGTCTTTCAAATTCAATGGGGTAAGCATCCTCTTGGCTGGGGCATGTGTAAATGCTAAGGGGTGGAGTTTGAGAATCTCAAAGGATAAAGATGACTTTTCGAGTGGTTAAGATTTGGAATTCTAATAAAGAAATATGAAAATCAGAAATACCAAAGGGACAACCATTACATCGTTGATTAGAAATCTCTAGCAAAGAACTTCCGAATGCTCAAGTACAAAAGTTATAAGTTCCAACCACATAGAAAGTCTCAAATGACCAGATCGTTGTTAAAAATATCAAAATATTATTGGGATTTTATATGAAAACATTGATTCTCTGTTAATATGGTGGCATTTTCTCAGGAAAATCAGGATTTTCATGTGAATAAAATTATAAAACAGCAAATTTAAAAATATATGATTTTTTTTTTCTGTGCCCGTTTTCCCATCAGTCATTCACTAATTCACTCCTCAAGCTCTATAATAGACCTCTGAATGCAGATTCAATGGTCCTCATAACAAAGAAAATCCTGATGTTAGCATAACATCATGAGATTTGGTTTATACTATTGTCTAGGGGAATGCTTTAGCCCATAAATAGATTTACATATCCAACAGTTGTAAGATTCCTAATCTGTATTCTCTGTCACATTATACTTCTATCATAATTTGTGATGATCAGCACACAATTAAGGACTGCAGAGTTTGCCACAATCAAAATCAGCCTTCTTCAGATACATCCCAGCCATTAATCCAGCGAAGCATTTATCCCTCAAGAAGTTCATCACCACCCCATCACTCTGTTGCATAAAACCCAACACATAAGCAGTAGTAATGAGTTCAAAGCCCCTCCATCTCCTCTCCTTTGCATACTTCTTCAACCCCCTGTTGATCATGTCATACTCTTCTTCACCTTCTTTGGGTTTCCCCATCAAAGCTTCTCCAAGGCACCTAGCTAGAGTCACCCCATCTTCCAATGCAGAGCACCCACCTTGGCCAATGTCTGGGGTCATGGGATGAAGTGCATCTCCAGCCACACAAACACCCCCCTTGCAGATATCTCCCCATAGCACATTCCATGGAACCCTGAATCTCAAAGGAGTAGAGATGAAAGCTCCCAACTCTGTCTTTTCAAGTGCATTGATTACTTCTTTAGGCACCTTCTGCAACTTGCTCAATACAAACTGCTTCATCTTAGCTGGATCATCTTCCATATCTTTGTCTACTTGAAAAAAATAGAAAGTTCAAAGAAACAGCACTTGCACCCAAAACGTACTTTTGTTTATTTTGACTCAATCATTCACCTAAAATGCTGAGAAAGGGTTTTTTTTTTTTTTTTTTTTTTTTTTTTCTAAAAGAAGGTTAATATTCATCCTCGCTCCATTAATATAAATTACAAGCCCAATTAACAGCTTGATCTGACTATCAGAATTACATATTTTGGACTTAAAATTTAGTGGATATGTACGAATAAATTTTCTTTACACATGATCAAATAAGATTAATCAGCCTCAAATATTAAGTAAGAGAAACATTTTAAATGCATGCCAGCCACATCACCAGGTTAGAGTTGGAAAGTCTTAGTGTGGAATAGAGATTGAGTCAATAGTCAGATTGAGATTGAGATGATCATCTAGTCATCTATTTAAAAGACCCAAAAGTTCAATTTCCAAAGTACATTTATTTATTTCCATCTTCCTCGTCAACCACAGCAATTTGAAAACAATGCCAGAAATCCAGATCTAGAAAGGAGAAAGTCCAGTGATGAGCATTGGAGGAAGTCAGGCTGATCAGATGTCTTCATTAGAGGGTTGATATAGAGGAAGAAAATAAAATGAAGCGAGGGGCCCGAAGAAGGGAAAAGAGCCAAGTCAATTAGGCTCGACGATCAAAAGAAGCAAAATGAATTCAGGGCTTGGACCAAAACAAGCAGTACCATGGTTGTTAGGCCTATAAATAGATGGTTAGCATCATTAGATCAAGCTGATCTTTTACTCTCCATCCACCCTTAGACCTTTCAATTTCACACTATTGATGTGGTTAGCATGTATTCATGTGCACCCCATAAAATGTTTCTGAAACATGAAATTTAAGGCCACTTCTCATCTGAACACTTGTATGCAGACCAAACATAAATACAAAATTATGAGTAAGAACAAAGATGCGACAATCGATACTAAGGAGTGAAAAAGCTTACACTGGGAAGACTGAGAGTAAGTGAGAAACCAATATATGGTCTTATCATTGCAAGGCAAGAAACCAGAACGAAAGCCTTTTCCAGAGTACTGCAATAACTCAGGCTTGTAACCATGGCCATCCGGGAACTCTGCAAGGCCTCTTATCGCCGAGCGTCCTGTGAAGGCTGGTTTCTGGAGACCCAACCATTTCGCCACCACCGAGTTCACTCCATCACATCCTACCAACACCTGAACATTTTCCAAAGATAATACTATTAACTGGCTTTACAAGCTTAGGCTGCATTTATCATTTATCATTTTGCTATAGTTTATATAAGAGTTGCATTGATCTAAAGGACAGAGTCAAGAGCGAAAGGTCTAACTGCCAAATTACATAGAAGAGACCATAATTTTTTCTACCTTTACTAGTAAAAACAACAGCACTCCTTCTTACAAAAGTAACTACCCAACATCTAAAAAAAAAATTGATCATGGTTTTCTAAGGCTCTTCTACATTCCTATGTAAATGATATGAAATTAAACAACACACAATAAGAGTAGTATATATAACCTTAGTTTTAAGGATGGAACCATCTGCCAAATGGACAAGAATTAAGTTTTTTGTTTGCTCAAGCGCAACGACCTTTGATCCAAATCTGATGGTACCATGTGGTAAATCCTTCTCTAAGGTTTCAAGCAAAATGTTCCTCCTCACACACCTGACTTCATGGTTTCCACTGTATTGTCCCCAAGTTCAAAAACCCAAGAACAAAATTATGATTGGAATTTAAACATGAGAAATGAGCCTACAAGAAAGGTGAGATGCATTTAACATTTGAATGGTCTAATAAAGAAATTGTGAGGCTTTACAGTAACTCACTAATTTCTAGTTACCTCATCCTTATTATGTACTCACCATTTACCCTGTTCCATAAATGACATCCGGGCTGTGGTGACTCCAGTGACTGAAGAGACAGAAACCATCCTGCAAAAATAAAACTCCAAACTTCCAGTAATTTTTACTATAAATACTAGGGATGGCAATTCCAAACCCGACCTGAACTGGGTCCGGCAGTTCAGGGTTTGGCATGACACTTTTGACCCCATTAACAAATGGGTTGGATTTGGGTTGAATACATTTTTCCTATTTGACCCTCCAAACCAACCCAAACTGGACTAATCACACTGTCACCAATCAATCCAACCCAAACATGACTTGTTAATTAAGGTTCCGGATTGAAAACTTATGCCCCATGAATTAAGTGGTTCGGTGTGGGTAGCATATAAATATCACCTTCAATGCTCAATCCGACCCGACCCAACTCATTGTCACCCCCTGTAAAATATTAGTTAGTTACTGGTTATTTGATCAGGTCTTAATAATTTTCATACCCTTGAATTTGGGCATGCCGTTGCCTGAGGTAATCACCAATGCCCAGAGCATCCAATGCCTTCCAGGCATTTGTCCATGTTGTAATTGCATACCCAGTGACCCTCAATCTGTCTGAAGATTCCAGAACCAGGATTCTCAATCCAATTCTACAAAACAAGAACATGAATCAAGAGCAAAGGACATTGCTATTGTCAACAAATCCAGTTTTAATTAAAAAAAAAAGGGATCCACATGGGATATGGGTGATTCTAACTTATCATTATACTTCAAAGTAGGCTGGGTATCATATCATATCTGATATTTCATTCTTTTTTCACGCGTAAAATTCAATATTTAAAATTTGGTGAAGATCAATTGGTGTTACCCAACATGAAAACATTTTAGACCATGACATATGCATATTCCTTAATACAAAACATAAAATGCAATGGAAATGCCAATCTTGTAATTTAAATACATCTACCGCGCCCTTAAAGATATCAATGAAAAAAAAATTATTTTCCTAATTTTCTCAAATTTCTTTCTTCAAAAATAGAAGGCTATAAAAAGAATTAAGAAAAAAACATGGAGATGTCCAATCAGAATTGACACATCTGCCAATACTTATACTTAAAAGGTTTCAGCTTTGGCTGTACAGTGTAAAATCATATTTCAAAAGAATGTTGAAATCTGTCTCTGCTGTATTCATGACATATTTTCACCATACCCCATGCTTTCAAAGGAATAATAAATGGAAGCCTACCTGTGAAGTCCTAATGCAGTTGTAAGGCCTGCTATCCCTGCCCCAACAATAACAACATCTTCCACATATTCCATTTGTTTGCCTTTGTGTTTATTGAAAGAGAGAAGAGAGAGAAGGCCAAGATGGAGGAGGAGAAAGCTGCTAATTGGTTGATAAGCAGTGAAGTAATTGCTAGAGTTCCTTTGAGTTTTATAGTTTTCTTCTTTGAATATAAATTATGTCAACTTTAGAGGTGCAGAAATTGGAAATTTTTTTGAGAAAGTCTTGACTTGGGCTTGTTATAACTGACAACGTAGAATCTCTCCTTTATCTGGGCTTGGGACCAATGGTTAACTGGCCAAGTTTGACACTCACGCCACCTCCAAGCCCGTCTGGCCTCTCCGATAGAAGTGATATTTAAGATGCATTCTATAAATGTGTAGGCATGTGGTGTGAATGGATCTGGTCAAGGAAATGTAAGGCAAAATCCTTATATAGCTGCGATTAATACGGTATTAAATATACTTTCTCAAATAGCTAATCTCATTTTTCTCTTCTTTTTTTTTTCCACTTTTTATACCTCTAGTTCTTGATCCAAACCGTTACGAAGTTTCTTCTTATAGAATTAGTAAACTTGAAGGTATACATTCTCTTATCTTAGATCCTTACTGTTTGAAAAATATGTGAAAAACACAAAAACAATATAATCCCTTTTTCTAATTCTCATGCACAGTTATGTTCCCCAAATTCATTATCTGAAACATGCATTCAACATTATCACATAACTTATAAACTCCAAGTTGTGATCTTTCATATATCTTTGATCCTCACTGATTTTGAGAAACATGAAATGCATAAAATAAAATAAAAAAACATCGTTATCTTATTTTTCTGATGTTTCTTCATTTTGATTTTTATTCATTAATATGGGCCCCACAACCTGTGAAGTTTCGTATTTTTTTCCTAATGAATTTTGAGAAAATATGAAAAACGAAAAATAGTCAAATCCCATTTTTCTGAACATTCTACACTCTTGTGACCCCCAATTCATGATTCCAACCAGTCAATCTATTTGAGAAGCTATTTCTTCTTCTGAAATCTCTGTGAGGTCCTGGAGCTGCTAAATCATACATTATTGAGAGAGACATTCTTATATATTAAGATTTAAATCTATATACTTACACTTCTAGCTAAAGAAAACATCATAATATGAATTGTGTATAAAAATTGTATGAAGATGGTGCTCGCAGCAAATATTAAATCGCCTTTTGATCCATCTTAATCAATCAGGGCCTAATCAAGAAATGAAGCCCAAATTATCTAACAGTGGATAGTCTAGATGGGCTTAAGATGGGTCTCAAATTGGAAAACAAATATGCTGGAATAAATGGAGACTCACAATCCCTTAAAAGTCCATTTAGATAATGTATCAAATACAATTAAGTCATACATAGGCGAATATTGATGGACATAGAGAGCTGGCCCATGCACACACCCCATTACCTAGTTCTATAAGCATAGAACATGGGACCTATAACCCATACAATGTGGTATGCCCATTGACTTCTTATGCAAGCAAGAGAATAATTGGAAAATTTTCAAGGAAGATCCAAGCTTGGAAAGCTTTCTAGAATATAGGAGTCAAGGATAAAAGAAGCAAGTGAAACCAACTCTTCATCCACATTGGACCTCAAGTCATAAAAGACTAGGACCCTGACCCATGCTTAGAAATGGCATCTTCTATATATTATAGATTAAACATCAATGCATTGAAAATGAAGTATCCAACTTCTTCTATTGCAATTATAAAAAAAAATGATATAATGGTTACACTCCACCAGCAGTAAATAAAAGATTCTCTTAAAACTTTCTAATTTTGTTCTTTCTTTTGAGTTAAGTTATAGAGTTCTAATAATAATAATTTTTATTTAGTAGTCTTTCTTTACTAGTCAGAATGTGAATGGCTAGGATTACCATGTCAAGCTAGGAGTTTACTTCTTCTTCTTTTAAGTGATTACTTACATACACACACTTAATTCCCTCACCATCAGCGCGCTGCAGCCGGGATTGATTCCTAGTTGTTGGGTTAGGAGTTGCAACCCCTACTTTAGACATCTTCAAGGTCTACATGACTTATTTGTGTTGGATCTTCTGCATAGCTTTCAATCAACATTGCATAGGTTTATGCTCGGGTTGACAAATAGAACACATGGTATGGTAGCTTTGTGGGGACAAAGTGGCCCACCGAATGAAATGGCATCCTACATTGCTAGTCATCTAATTCTATTAAGAACTTAGAATGACTAGTCACCTTCAAATGGGGAGAGGAGACTTTCTAGTTTGATCAATTCCTTTGATGGCATTTGGATTGAACAGATTGCAATGTCCGTATGATTTGACTTTTGGCATCTGGTGGGGCCAGTGAGCCTTGAAACTTTCCATATATGTCCTGTTTTTTCAATTTCTTTCCAATAAAACGATGAAGAGGATATGGATTCCCAAGCTCATTGAACTAAAAGGAATGAGATTCATGAACAATCATAAAGAAATTCCAGGTGGATAAATATACCAAGCAAGAACTCACAAAATCAAACAGAATTCTCACACTCTTGATCTACTGAGATGACACAGTGATGTGATGACTTATGTGGAGCCCAATGCAAGATAGTCAGCGCGACAGTCTGTGGGGCACCACATGCATGAAGAGATCGTGAAATTGAACCCCATCCAATCATCCTACGGTCGTAATTTAGTCGATTTTGATTCTGTATTACATAGACCATTGAATGTTTCAATGGCCCATCACTAAGTCTTGGAATGATTAGGTGGGAGTGAAATTCACCCAACCCTTAGCCATATGATCCCCACTCTTATTTTTGGCACTGGCCCAGGTAAGCTCCACTGAAAGTCATCAATCACAATAACAATGTGATGCATACATAACACTACTGTCATCATTTGTGATGATGAGCACACCATCAAGGACTGTAGAGTTTACCACAATCAAAATCAGCCCTCTTCAGATACATCCCAGCCATTAATCCAGCGAAGCATTTATCCCTCAAGAAGTTCATCACCACCCCATCACTCTGTTGCATAAAACCCAACACATAAGCAGTAGCAATGAGTTCAAAACCCCTCCATCTCCTCTCCTTTGCATACTTCTCCAACCCCCTCTTGATCATGTCATACTCGTCTTCACTTTCTTTGTGTTTTCCCAACAAAGCTTCTCCAAGGCACCTAGCTAGAGTTACCCCATCTTCCAATGCAGAGCAGCCACCTTGGCCAAGGTCTGGTGTCATGGGATGAAGTGCATCTCCAGCCACACAAACACCCCCCTTGCAGATATCTCCCCATAGCACATTCCATGGAAACCTGAATCTCAATGGAGTAGAGTAAAAAGCTTCTACCTCTGTCTTTTCAAGTGCATTGATTACTTCTTTAGGCACATTTTGCAACTTGCTCAACACAAACTGCTTCATCTTAGCTGGATCAACTTCCATATCTTTGGCTATTATAAAGAAAAAATAGAAAGTTATGAGAAACAGCCCATGCACCCAAAATATACTTTTGTGTTTTATAATTCAATCATTCAACTAAATGCTGAGAAAAGATGAGAGTCATCCACGAACTGGCTTCATTAGAAAAAAAAAAAAAAAAAAAAACCGAAAGTCCGTTGAAAAAATCTATCTGATTATCATAATTATTAATTTTTTGGGTCCTGAAATTTAGTGGTTATGTATGCATAGTTTTTCTGTGCACTTAATACAAATGAGAATAGGCCTCAAACATTAAGTTGGAGAGACATTTTAAATGCATTCCAGCCACTTGAGCAGGTTGACTGTTTGAGGTTGGTACTTGGAAGGTCATAATGTGAATTAGAGGCGAGTCAAAATTCAAATTGACTTGATCATCCTAGGCATTTTTTTAATTATCTAAAGGTTAAATGTCCCTGAAGTACATTCGTCCATTTGTTTCTTCCCTAACGACCGCAGGGCTTGAAATGAAGCCAAAAATCAAGACCACGAAATGAGAAGGTCCGGTGGTGGGCATTTGAGAAAGTCAGTTCGGTTGTCTTCATTAGAGGGATATAGAGGAAGGAAAAAAAATGAAGTGAGGGGACAGGAGAAGGGAAAAGAGTCGAGAGTCAACTAGGCTCAACGATCATAAGAAGCAAAATGAAGTCAGTATTTGGCAGAAACAAGAAGCAATGCATAGTTGTTAGGCATACAAGATGGTTATGATCATTAGATCAAGCTGATCTTTTACTCTTAATCCACACTAACACCTATCAATCCCACCCTACTCATGTGGTTGGCGTGCATTCAAGTGCACCTCATAAAATGTATGAAACTTGGAGTTTGAAATCAGTTCTCATCTGAACACTTGTATGTAAACCAAACACAAACACCCAATAAAAAAATATGAGTAAGAACAAAGATGCAAAAATGCAACCAAGGAGTGAAAAGGTTTACACTGGGAAGACGGCAAGTAAGTGAAAAACCAATAAATGGTCTTATCATTGCAAGGCAAGAAACCAGCACGGAAACCATCTCCAAAATACAGCAACAACTCTGGCTTGTAACCATGGCCATCAGGGAACTCTGCGAGGCCTCTTATCGCCGAACGCCCTGTGAAGGCTGGTTTCTTGAGACCCAACCATTTTGAGACCACCGAGTTCACTCCATCACATCCTACTAATACCTGAACATTTTCAAATACCAATACTATCAATTGAGTGATGTTTATGTCTAGTAGTAGACCGCTCTACAAGCTTACGCGGCATTGGTCAATTTCATATGGTTTGTATAAGAAAGTAGATTGATCTAAGAGACATAGTCAAGAGTGAAAGAATAACTACCATATTTATCAAGAAGTGACCATCAAATTTTCCACCTTTACTAGTAAATATTATAGCACTCTATCCTACAAAAGTAAATACATCACATCTATGAGAATTTGATGGTCATCTCTCTCTGTTTTTTTTTCCTCATCCCCTCTCCTGCACTCTTCATCCTTTACCCTTCTACTTTTCGGGCTTAATTCTCAACTTTCCAATGTAAATGATATGATATTAAACACCCCAAAATAAGAGTAGTATAGTAACCTTAGTTTTAAGGATGGAGCCATCTGCCAAGTGCACATGAACTAAGTTCTTTGTTTGCTCAAGTGAAACGACCTTTGATCCAAATCTGATGGTACCTTGTGGTAGCTCATTCACTAGGGTTTCAAGCAAAATGTTCCTCCTCACACACCTGACTTCATGGTTTCCACTGTATTGTCCACAATGTCAAAAACCCAAGAACAAAATTATGATTGGAATTTAAACATGAGAAATGATCCTACAAGATAGGTGAGATGCATTTTGTAAGATGTGGGATGTGGGAATTCCCAACACTCCCCCTCACGTGTAGGCCAATAGATTTCATGGACAGACATGTTACCAACCCAAAAGCTTAATAAGTTGGCAAATGGAAGGCCCATATAGGTACATTGAGACATGTCAAGCGTATTACTTAGGCGATGTCGGATGTAGGACTTCCCAACACATTTAACATTTGAATGGTCTAATAAAGAAATGATGGGCCTTTACTGTAACTTACTAATTTCTAGTTACCTCATCCATATTATGCACTCACCATTTCCCCTGTTCCATAAATGACATCTGAGCGGTGGTGACTCCAGTGACTGAGGAGACAGAAACCAACCTGCAAAAATCAATCCAACTTCAAGTAATTTTTGCCAGAAAAAAGGATTGCAAATCCAGTCCTCATCTGCCAACCCTAGGTGAACTTGATCCGTTAATTCCGGGTCTAGGTTGACATTTTTTAAACCCCGATTAACAAATGGATTGGGCTTGGGTTCAACATGTTTCTGTTAATTGACCCACCAGCCCAATGTGAACCAGACTAATATAATACTATGACCAACCAACCAGACCCAAACCTGACTTGTTAATTAAGTGTCTGGATTGAGATTTTCAACAAGATTAGTAATTGGTCCTGTTTGGGTTGAGCCTATAAATGTTGCTTCCAATGCTGAACCCAACACGACCCGACACACTGCCACGGGCCACCCCAATTATAAGTAGTTAATGGTTATTGGATAAGATCTTAATAACATCCACAAGGCTGCTCAGCCACTGTTTGCATACCCCTGAAGCTGGTCATGTTGTTGCCTGAGGTAATCACCAATGCCCAGAGCATCCAATGCCTTCCAGGCATTTGTCCATGTTGTAAATGCATACCCAGTAACCCTCAAGCTCTCTGAAGATTCCAAAACCAGGCTTCTCAATCCAATCCTACAAAAACATGAATCAAGAGCAAAGGGGAATGCTATTTGTAAACAAATCCATTTTTAATAAACAAAAAAAAAAAAAAAAAAAAAGGAACCACACTGGAGATGATTGATTCTAATCTATCACGATATTTCAAAATAGGCAACGAATCATACCATATCTGGCCTTACCCAGCATGAACACAGTTTAGGCCATGACACGAATCAAATGGTATTACCCAGCATGAACACATGTTAGGCCATGACATGAATATTTCTTAGAGCTTCAATCCAAAATGTCAAATGTGTGGTAATGCCAATCTCACTATCTTAATCTTCTATTTTTTATTATTTTATATACATGTAAAACACCCTAAAAGCAATGAAAAAAAAAATACTTTCTCAACATCTTTCAACTTTTTTTCTTCTAAAATAGAAGGCTATGAAAACGATCAAAACAGATAAACATATCCAATCAAATTGACATAGGGGCCAATATGTAAAGGTGTCAGCTTTGCTAGTATCTAAACTAATATTTTAAAACCAAGTTGAAATCTGTGTCTCTGCTGTACCCATGACATTCATGCTTTTTACGAAGGAATAATAAATTATATCATACCTGTGAAGTCCTAATGCAGTGGCAAGTCCTGCTATCCCTGCCCCAACAATAACTATGTCTTCCACAGTTTCCATTTTCTTGCCTCTGTGTTTGCCGAAAGAGAGAAAGAGAGAGGAGGGCAATAAAAAGAAGGAGAAGCCGCCACTAACTGATTAATAAGCAGTGAGCTCATTGCTGATGAAATGATACGTTTCCTTTTACTTTTCTGGTGTTCTTCCTTGAATGCAAAAGATCTTATCTTTACACAGAAATGAGAAGTAAAGTTGTGTTTGATGAGGTTAACGTCCACCCTCGTTCGAGCGGTCATAATTAAGGTCAAGTGATCGCCCTTACCATAAAACTATTGTTGTGCCGTTTCACAGCAGGAGTCGCGGCGGAGCCCTTGCCCTCACCATAAAACTATTGTTATGCCGTTTCCTATCACCAATTAGTTTTGGAATAAGTGGTAGCTTAACAGGGTGTAAGATCCAACTAAACTATTGTTGTGCCGTTTCGCAGCAGGAGTCGCGGCGGAGCCCTTGCCCTCACCATAAAACTATTGTTGTGCCGTTTCCTATCACCAATTAGTTTTAAAATAAGTGGTAGCTCAACAGGGTATAATATCCTACCAGTTGAAAAGAAACACACCAATCACCAGCCGCCATTAGACAAGGTCGACCCACATGAGAATTAATAGCAATATCTCAATGTTTCAGCAGTCTCTAAAATCTTATTTTATACTATAACAAGCCTTGTCGTCGTTGTCAACATTATTGAGGAAAGATGCTTTTTTTGTGACAGATGACAGAATATCATCATCATGGTTATCAAAGTCTTAACGTATTTAGTTGTATGAATTTTGTTTTATCATTTTAAGTCTATTCTCACCCAACAAAGTGTCAAAATTCATGTTACAAATGTGACAAAGTTTAAGTCTCGCTTTCAAATTACATAACCCTTCTTTTTTATTCGGACTTAGACTGACAGTAAATTGGCTAATTTATAATATTAATTTATGTGTGGTCTATTTTTACTTCTCCCCTTCTCTCTCACTCTGCTACATACATCCCCGCACACTCAGCCACCCTCAAGCCCCTGTCTAACAAGTATTAACCTTAGGATTGATCCTTGGTTACATATATGGATAGTGAGATGCCTCACCACTGAGTTACAAGTGGAGTGGCTGAACCTTATATCTTTTTATCAACCAGACTACTCAGCTCGTAATACATATGTTAACTGAGGTAACGGTTTGACTCGAGTTTTCATTCAACCTAAGCAATATAAAACATTAGATTGATCATATGAAAATATAATTATCCATTATATTCAACAACATATACTATATCAATTGAAGTGAAATTTAAGACGGACACTATAAATGTGATGTGAGTGGATCTGGTCGAGGAAATGTGAGCCTCACTCATGAAAATCCTTATATAGCTGCCAATAATAT
This sequence comes from Cinnamomum chago, assembly GCA_038049695.1. Classification (NCBI taxonomy): domain Eukaryota; kingdom Viridiplantae; phylum Streptophyta; class Magnoliopsida; order Laurales; family Lauraceae; genus Cinnamomum; species Cinnamomum chago. Next base: position 18,031,033 of record CP142453.1, read on the forward strand.
GGTATTAAATGTCCGTTCTCAAATATCTAACCTCATTTTTTATTCTTTTTTCGTTCTGCTTATTTTATTTTTTTGGCACTTTTTGTACCTCCACTTCTTGATCCAAGCCGTTCAAAGTTCCCATAGAATTCATGAACTAGAAGGTAAAAAGTCTCATATCTTAACTCCTCACGGTTTTGAGAAATATGCGAAAAATGTAACAACAAAATTATCCCTTTTTTCTAATTCCCATGCACGGTTATGGTCCACCAATTCATTATCTGAAACATTCAACATTATCATATAATTATAAACTCCAAGTTGTGAAATTTCATATCTTAGATCCTCACTGATTTTGAGAAAGGTGAAATGCAAAAAATAGCATTATCTTATTTTTGTAATTTTTTTTCATTTCAAATTTCTCTTCACTACTATGGGCCCCAATTCATGATTCAGACCATTCATCATTTCAATAGAATAAATCCAAAGACGTGGAGTTTCATATTTCTTCGTAGAAATTTTCAGATCATGTGAAAAATAGCCTAATCCATTTTTCTGATCATTCTACACTTTTTGACTACCAATTCATAATCCGAACCATTTAGTCTATTTGAGGAGCTACTTCCTTTCTGAAAAGTTTTTGGGGTCCTGGTGCCTACTAAATCATACATAATTGAGATCTCTTCTACTTCATCTTCCCACTCTCATATATTGATTTCTTAATTTATGTATCCATTTTTCTGATCATTCTACACTTTTTGACTACCAATTCATAATCCGAACCATTTAGTCTATTTGAGGAGCTACTTCCTTTTTGAAAAGTTTTTGGGGTCCTGGTGCCTACTAAATCATACATAATTGAGATCTCTTCTACTTCATCTTCCCACTCTCATATATTGATTTCTTAATTTATGTATACTTACTGATGTAGCAGAAGCGTCTACGAGAAAGATCCACACGGAAGATTGGAAGACAACCTTCTATTAACATGTTGATTGTTGATTCGACTAAGAATACCAGGTAATAGGCATCAAAATTCGTTGATTCAATTGAATACCGAAAATTGGAAGAAACAAAGGGGAAATTCCTCTGCAATTTTATTCCAGATCTGTTCTGAAGGCCATCAGGCTTACAAAGGGTATAAATATAACCCTAAAACAAAAAAGTAACAAAATAACACGAAATGCTTAAGATATCCATTTTTTTCAAAAAAGGAAAGAATTGAGATAATGACACTATTGGAAAGTATAAATCACAACTAATCCGACGCAAAAACCGGCAACTTATTATGACCTTCCTACTAAAAGTTATTATCAAAACAATTATTATCAAAAATAGAAAAAATGCATTTTTTTTTTTGCCTAAACAATGGAATTTGCCCGAAAAAAGTCGTACGTCAGTGGCATAAGCCACTGTGTTGTGTTCATTGGCCCGTTTCCACTCAAAATAACATGTAATTTCACCAAAAACGGACACCTTGAAAAGCTTCCCCAAAACCGACAATTTGCTTTATTTGACCCTACGTTGGTCCCACCTTTCCATGAAATCTATACCTTTCTGCACTACATCACTTACACAGCTAGTTAAAAGAAAACATCGCAACACAAATTGTGTATAAAAATTGTGTGTAAATAGAAATAGTTTTTGGAACAAATTTTGAATATGCTTAGCATAGATAAAATTTACATATGCAAAACTTACATATGTGAATTTGATTTTCATGTCTCATGCTTTCAGTGCATTGTATTTCTTTTTTCTTTTCATTTATGATGAGATTGTTGTAACAAAAATAGCATTTTAGTTTAGAAAGTTTTGCCGATGATAAAATTTGAAATATATTGAAACTTCATGAAAGATGAAACCTTTATTTTGGTACGTACCCCAGCCAAGGGGGCTAGGACCCAAGAAATAGCCCATATACACAGGGTAGGTAGCCCACTCAAGTAAGAAGGAGACCCGCACAAGGGAGAAGAGGCGACGTATGGGGTAAGAATGAAACTTAAAAGAGAATATATACTCGTTTTAGCATACAAAGAAGATTTCAATATGAGTCACATGAGATAAAACCATTTATCTTAAAACCATGACCCATTATCTCACAACGGAGGAAATAGCAAAAGCAGTGACAGAAACATTGTTCATTTTCCTGAAATACGCATGGCCTTACGAGCAGATGGTCTAGATTTCATAGATAATGTAATTGGTTAGAGCCTTAATTATTTAGGTCGATTCGATTAATCAAATGACCCTTTGACCCAGCTCAATTAGAGCCCAATCAAGAAAAGAAGCTCAAATCTAACATTGGATAGTCAAGATGGGCTTAAGATGGGTCTCAAAATGGAAAACAAATATTTTGAAATTAATAGAGACTCAAATCAGTCGCTTAAAAGTCCATTTAGATAATATAATCAAAACACATTTAAGTCATAACAAGGCATTCGCCATGTCCACACCCCACTACCTAATTCTAAAAGCATAGAACATGGGACCCACAGCTCATATAATATGGCATGCCCAATGACTTATGCAATCAAGCTGACAATTGGGAATTTTCCAAGGAAGATCCAAGAGTGGAATGCTTTCCAAAATATTGGAGGCAAGGATAAAAGAAGCAAGTGAACCGAAATCTTCGAGTCCCCCTCTATTGGTTTTGTACTTTTTCACGGTAACCTTAAATGGACCACTCACAGTTTGCCACATCCGTCAAAATACTGCATTTCGGTTGACATGGCAAACCGTAAGTGATCCACACACGGTCATTGTGTGTAATGAATAATGACCTAAGTCTACTATCCACATGATACAAAGCTGATGGATGATTCAGACTCCAAATCTTCAACCACATTTGACCTCAGACTAGCAACACAACCATGCTTAGCATGGGCAATTTTTATACATCGTTAATTGAACATCAATAGATTGAAAATTAAACATTCATACAATATAGAAATAGATAAACTTTGCAAGCTTCTCAACCTTTCAAGTCAACATAAACTTTGCAAACACGAGACACAAGTATATATAGCACCATTAAAGGAAAAGACAAGCACCCGACTTTGGGGTACATTGGTTTAGCCAAATAGATTAGATAAAAGCAGCAAAACCACTATCCAAGTTCTTCATTTGCAATTAGGAAAAAGAGAGAGTGAAATTGAGCCCGTCATACCATCCTAAGAGCTTGTTTCTTTGTAGGAATTTTTAGAATTCATGTCAAATTTGTAGAATCTGAAATGCAGGAATTCTAAAATGCTACTAAATTCCGGCATTCCTGAATTTTCTGATTCTTTGAGGCCAGAATTCCTCCTTGAGAATTTTAGGCGACCTGAACCCCACAAATCCCCTATTTCATATCTATTTGAATTTCTTAGTGAAATTTTAGATGTTTGTACATCACTTATCTGTTGCACAACCCACCTCAATACCTTAAAAAACCATCTAAACATGAAACCTCTCATTCATATTCACCACGTCAAGCTAAACACCATCACACTAGCCAAGTTTGACCATCTTCCTTGAAACCCAAAACCCACTTGACTATCCAACCCATATATCACTTGAGCCCACACCACCTAAGAACATTTGCTGCCTGCAACACATCCAATACACGATTGGCAACAAACCAAAGAAGCCCAACCCTCATTCCAAATTTCTGCAACTTGCAATCATCAAGCCATCCTAACGCCCATCCTACAACCATCAAATCTGAGCCGCATCTTCTTCATCTCTTAGCCAACACAATGCACAAATCAACCCAGCCATCTAACCAAATAGCCCGTCTCTTACCATCCGGTTCAGATCTCAGAGAACCCACAATTTGTACATCTTAGAAACCCACTGATTCGATTCCATTAAGACCCCCAAAACCCTTCTTCTTCCCATTCCATCAAAACCCTCTAACAAAAAATACATGTAGCAGAATAGAAAGAAAAAAGAGAAAAATAGGCAAACATATGAAAGGATGGATTTTGTTACAGTGGAATAGAGTAGAAGATGAAAATCGATCATTGGGAGAGAGTCGGAGTTCCAACAAGCCTCTCGAAATGCTTGGATTTGTAAATACTGGAGTCAGGGCTAGCATTTGGAAATTCCACCTTTTTGGAATTTCAAAATGCTACTTGCCTCAAATGCTTGGAATGCAAGTAAGTGAACATAGAATTTCTGACTGGAATTTAGGAATTCACAGACAACCTAAATTTCTGTTAGAAATTCTTGCAAAGAAACAGACCCTAAAGTTGTAATTTAGGCGATATATAATTAGGAGTACATACATACACCATTGAAGTATTCAATGGCCTATCTAAGTCCTTGGATGATTAGGTGAGAGTGAACTTCACCCAACCCCTATCCATATTTTATTTTTTTATTGGTAACTAAAACTTTCATCAAGAGAAGGAGAGAATACAAAAGGACAAACAACAATAAGGCAAGAACACAAGAAAAGAAAGAGAAAAGAAAATCAAACTAAATGGTACAAGAGCATTGTACCCCACCCAACCCCAAGGATAGCTTCTCTCCACCCCTATCCATATGTCCCCTACACATCCCCACTCCTCGGCACTGTCCTAGGTGGGCTCCACAAAAGGTGATCATCACATAATGAGATACATACACATTACTACTATCATAATTTGTGATGATCAGCACGCCATCAAGGGCTGTAGAGATTGCCACAATCAAAATCAGCCCTCTTCAGATACATCCCAGCCATTAATCCAGAGAAGCATTTATCCCTCAAGAAGTTCATCACCACCCCATCACTCTGTTGCATAAAACCCAACACATAAGCAGTAGCAATGAGTTGAAAACCCCTCCATCTCCTCTCCTTTGCATACTTCTCCAACCCCCTCTTGATAATGTCACACTCTTCTTCACCTTCTTTGTGTTTTCCCAACAAAGCTTTTCCAAGGCACCTAGCTAGAGTCACCCCATCTTCCAATGCAGAGCAGCCACCTTGGCCAAGGTCTGGTGTCATGGGATGAAGTGCATCTCCAGCCACACAAACACCCCCCTTGCTGATATCTCCCCATAGCAGATTCCATGGAACCCTGAATCTCAATGGAGCAGAAATGAAACCATCCAACTGTGTCCTTTCAAGTGCATCGATTACTTCTTTAGGCACCTTTTGGAACTTGTTGAGCACAAACTGCTTCATCTTAGCTGGATCATCTTCGATATCTTTGGCTGTTAGATAAGATAAAGAAAAAAAGAAAAGAAAGTTTAGAGAAACAAAACATGCGCCCAACTGCTTCAAATGTTGTAAAAATGGCAAGGCCATTTAACAGATTGATCCATCTTAACTATCTAATTTGGGCCCTGAAATTTAGTGATTATGTATGCATAATTTTCCTTTACACACGTTCAAATGAGAATCATCCTCAAATATTAAATTTGAGAAACATTTTAAATTCATGCAAGCCAAGTGAGCAGGTCAAGTTGGAAGCTCTCAGCCTTGTTTGAATGCATTAGAATACATAGGATTCATACAGTAAGTGGTTAAAAATGAGCATCAAATAATCTTCTCTTCTATGGATTTAGAGTAAAAAGATGATAGAGAATGAATACCCAGCCACCACCCTAGTAATTCAATAGATAGGAAAGTGAAGGTTCTATCTACGTCACCTCACATCCTTCATCTCTCACCTCTTTAATAACCTCTTTAATAATCATTTGATTGAATTCATCTCACCATGAATTCCCATGTATTCTATTCCTATATATCTTAATTCAAACATAGTGATCAGCGTGAGCTGATAACACTAACCATCTATTTAGCGGACCCAAGAATTAATTTTCCCAAAAGCACATCTTGACAAATCTAAAGACCCAGAAAGAAGGACCAGTGTTAGGCATTTGCGGAAGTCAGGCTGATGGGATGTCTTCATTAAAAGGATGATGTAGAGGGAAAAAATGAAGATACGGGGCCGAAGAAGGGAAAAGGATCAAGTTAACTAGGATCCACAATCAAAAGACGCAAAATGAAAATTAGTATTTGGTCAAAAGATAAAAGAAAAAAAGGTTGTTAGGCCTAGCTCTAAATAAATGATTATAAATATTAGATCAAGTTGATGTTTTACTCTTAATCTACACTAAAACCTTTCAGTCCCACCCTACTCATATGATTGACATGCATACAAGTGAATCCCATAATTGTTTATGAAACTTGAAGTTTTAGGCCAGTTCTCATCTGAACAGTACTTGTTTGCAGACCAAACATAAAATACACAATTGTGAGTAAAACCAAGATGCCAAGAATGCAACCAAGGAGTGAAAAGGTTTACACTGGGAAGAAGCGCAAGTGAAGAACCAGTAGATGGTCTTATCATTGCAAGGCAAGAAACCAGAACGGAAACCTTCTCCGAGGTACTGCAAGAACTCAGGCTTGTAACCATGGCCATCGGGGAACTCCGCAATGCCTCTTAATGCAGAACGTCCTGCGAAGGCTGGTTTCTGGAGACCCAACCACTTCGCAACCACTGAATTCACTCCATCACATCCTACTAACACCTGAACATAAAAAAAAAATGAGAATGCTATGAAATTTAGTAATATTTCTGTTAGTATCAATCAATGAGACCGCGCTACTTTCATATGTAAATGATATGAAAATTCAAACACCCCCAGTGAGAGTAGAACTTGTAACCTTAGTTTTGAGGATGGAATCATCTGCCATGTGCACAAGAATTAAGTTCTTTTTTTGCTCAACTGAAACGACCTTTGATCCAAATCTGATGGTACCTTGTGGCAGCTCCTTCTCCATGGCTTCAAGCAAATTATTTCTCCTCACACACCGGATTTCACGGTTTCCACTGTATTGTATACCAATTTCAAACACCCAAGAACAAAGTTATGATAGGGATTTAAACATGAAGAATGATTCAACAAGGTATGTGAGATGCTTGCATTGACATTTGTACTACGGGGTGACAGTGAGTCAGGTTGGGTTGGGTAGGAGTCGGATTCACCAATGTTGGTAGACTGTAAGGGCTCAACTTAAGGATCCGTTTGTTTCATAATTTTGTAAGACTATAAATTACCAACTTAAAGTTTACTTGTCCTCGCCTTGCTATAGTTCAGCTGGTTATGGATTTACCCTTATAGCTTTCATATTGGTTCAGGTTGACCTTTTCAATCTGATTAATATACGGGCCAGGTTCAAGTTAAGCCGACACACTTTACCTACAGTGCTCAACTCAACTCAACCCATTTACACCCATACATTCATATGGAGGGTTTGGTAACCATGATCCAAACTAGGAGTAACAATTCTTGACTGACCCAGTAATTCGGGATTTAAATTAGGTCGGGTTCATATTGACGATTCTAACCCAATTAATAAATGAGTTGAGTTTGTGTGAGCCACTTCTTGCTATTTGACCTGTCAGCCCAACCAAAAACTAACTTGTTGATTACGGTTTGGGTTGACCCTTTCAACTTCCAAGTTGTGTTCGCATTTTCTACCTCAAGTAATAAATTGGTGAGGTATGGGTGAAGCTTATACATATTACCTATATTGCTCAAACCTCACCCGAACCAACAAGTGACTTTGCTTATTTTCTCCTCCTGTTATCTCCACATTCAAATGGGCTCTAACTGTAACTTACTAATTTCTAATTGCCTCATCCATATTATGTACTCACCATTTCCCCTGTTCTATAAATGACATCTGTGCTGTGGAAACTCCAGTTATTGCAGAAGCAGCAACCAGCCTGCAAAAATAGAAATCAGCAAAGTAGTTTTTGTCATAAATACTTGGGATGGCAATTTCAAACCTGACTTGAACTGGATCCGGCAATTCAGGGTTTGGATTGACATTTCAGACCTGATTGACAAATGGGTTGGATTTGGGTTGAATATATTTTTGCTACTTGACCCATCAACCTAATCCAAACTGGACTAATCACACTGTGACCAACAAACCCAACCCAAACCTGACTTGTTAATTAAGATTCCAGATTGAAAACTTCAACCTTATTAATAATTGGTTAGGTGCGGGTTGAGCATATAAATGTTAACCGCAGTGCTCAACTGGACCCGACCCGACCCAACTCATTGCCACCCAGAGTAAAATATTAATTAGCTACTGGTAATTGAGTTATATTTTTTGTAACAAGTACAAGCTGTTATATCATTGTTTGCTTACCGTTGGATTTGGACATGTTGTTGCCTCAGGTAATCGCCAATGCCCAGAGCATCCAATGCCTTCCAAGCATTTGCCCATACTGTAAATGCATACCCAGTAACCCTCAAGCTCTCTGAAGATTCCAAAACCAGGCTTCTCAATCCAATCCTTGAAAAAAAAAATAAACAAAAAACATGAATCAAGAGCAAAGGTCATTGCTATTTGTCAACAGATCCAGTTTCTAATAACAAATGAGAGATGGGTGATTCCAACCTTTCATGATACTTCAAAGTAGGCAATGTTTTAGATCATATCTTATATTTCAATTTGTTTTCAGGGATTTTACGGATTAGTTCCTCTTAAACATGGTTTCCATAGGCTAATGATAAAAAAAATTAAAAAAATTAAAATATTTAAATGTCAGTTTAGTGCCTTAATCCAGTACTACTGCTGATCAGAGGAAGGTGATGCTTGGTGCGGATGACATTCAAGGAATATAGGCGTTATACAATCATTAGAAAACTTGGCTTTCTATGTCTTATATCAAGCCTTGTTGTAGCTTAAAATCAGATGATTTGAGAGTCCTTTCCTTCATTATTTCCTACTTTTCCTGCTTGAAGTTGTAATGAGATCAGAGTGTGAAAGAAATAAAATGAAAGATGTTTATTTTATTGTATAAGCATATATGATGGAATTGAAAGAGACCTGTTGGCTGTCCTTGTTGTCATGGAATTTGGCATTGGCACAGAAGGGCCTACTGTTATTATGGCGTTGGACATGAGATGGAGATGGGATCTTATCCTTTGTTTTTTCTTTTTCGCCCTTTGGTACAACTCTCACACCCCACTCACACACTTTACATAAGTGCCTATAAAAAATGCTCAATCATTTTTGTGGAGTGGGTGGGTTGATCAAGAAAGCAAGAAAATTTATTACCTTTAATATCGTAAGTTCGCCACCAATGCTATCATGATTCAAGGTATTGTTGGTCAGGGATAAGGTAAGAGTGTAAAACACACACACACACACACAGATAGATATGATTGTTTGTGGTCTTGATATTCTACTGGCATTTTTAAGTTTTTTGTCATTAGCCCATAAAAACCGAGTTTGAGAGAGTCATAGTAAAAGTCTCTTTTTTTCTATTTGGCCAAAATCAAATGGTATGACCCAACAAGAACACATTTCAGGCCATGACAAATACAAATCTCCTCTAGAATCACCACAAAATATAAAATGCTCCGGAAATGCCAATCTTGTTTTATTCTATTTTGGCATTTATATACATCTTAGACACCCAAAGCAATCAAAGCAAGAAATATTTTCAACATTCTTCAAAAAAAAAAAAAAAAAAAAATTCTCCAGAGTCAAAAGAGATGGAGATGCGCCATCAAAAGTTTCAAAACTGACATATTGGGCCCTACATAAAAGGTTTCAACTTTGGCTGGACAACGTCTAAAATCAAATTTTGAAACCATGTTGAAATCTTTGTCTCTGTTGTAGTAGTACTCATGACATACTTTTACCATGCCCATGGTTTCAAAAGGAATAAAATAAATTGTAGCAAACCTGTGAAGTCCTAATGCAGTTGCAAGCCCTGCTATCCCTGCCCCAACAATAACAACATCTTCTACAATATCCATTTTGAGAGAGATAGAGAGAAAGAGAGAGTGAGAGAGAGGCAAGAAAAGGAGGAGAAGTCCCCTGTTTAAATAAGCTGCAATTGCAGAAGTTGAAAATAAAGTTGAGGAGAAGATAACTACAGCCGACGCATTGAGACAAGGCCGGCCCATATAATAACAATATATTCTCAAATCCCAACCATCTCTAAAAAGTTTAATTTTATATGCACCATTGTCCTTGTCAACATTATTTGAGAAAAGATGCTTTTGTGATATCCCACTAAAAAAAATATAAATTATGTCAACTTTAGAGCTGCAGAAATTGGAAATTTTTTTGAGAAAGTCTTGACTTGGGCTTGTTATAACTGACAACGTAGAATATCTCATTTATCTGGGCTTGGGACCAATGGTAAACTAGCCAAGTTTGACACTCACGCCACCTCCAAGCCTGTCTGGCCTCTCTCAGTGGCGGACCCAGGATTTTCGTTTGATGGGTGCGGATGATGGTCAATTGAAAATGTCAAAATTTTTATTTTCTTATACTTTCTTCACATTAATAATGACAAAAGAGAAAATGTATTGCATTTAAATGATTACAACATATTTAAGTGTATCAACTAACATTTTCTCATGAAAAAGTCATCTTCACTCTACAACAAAGTTTTTACAATTGCCCTCAAAATCGAAAAGAATCAAAATCTTAGTTGGCCCATCTACTCCATTAACTAATTTGGATTGCATGAAGCAACTGAATATATATCGTTGCTACAATTATCCCCAATCCCTCAGGCTTGTTTGGATAAATGAAGAATGGAGTAAAGTTATGTAAATTTCACATAAGGAGTGAAGTGGGTCTGTTTGGATAGGCAAAAAATAGAGTAAAATAAAGTTAAATAACCCGGAGTTAAGGTGACTGTGACACATAGAGAAGGTTTGATTTTGGAACGTGCAAATGTAAAATATATTTCTCATTGAATGTGTGATGCAAAGAGCTTAATAAAGCTTTATATTGAGGATTGTGAGGAAATGGCATGCATTATAATTTATAAATTAGAGTGATGTCGGAGAAAATGCACTACAAAATATTAACATACTATGGCCTATGGCTTAATAGATTACTGAAGTTGCAGATCTCAATTTGAAAGAGAAGTGCCAAATGGATCCATTTAAAAGTTAAGAAAAATTATTATCTTGAATTGTAAGAAAAATAAAAAATCTCTTCTCCTCCAAAATGGTGCAATATTTAGATCAATTAGAGACCATATACATTGAAGATTATAAAGAATTAGAGGAGACCATAAAAGAGATCAGTCCTTACCTAAAAGGTGACTAATAAGCATTATCATATATTTTTTTGCTGGTTTAGTTGTGGGGGTTTCTATCGGTGCTGGAAAGACTAATAAGCATTATCATATATATATATATAAATTTTGCTAGTTTAGTTGTGGGGGTTTCTGCCAGTGCTCGAGAGAGAACAAATATGTAAAGGATATACAGGGTGGGGGGTTGGTACCCTTTTGGCTCTATCTTCTACTATATTTTATCTCTTCAATTGTAAGACTGCAACTCTACATGACTAAGCCTTTGGGATTAAACCGCACGCAAGAGAGAGAGAGGGGGGAGGGAGGAAGAAATGCTGTTGATTTGCTGCTTCGATGGACATATAAGAGGGACAAGAGTTTTCGATTTCGGAAACAGAAAAGGATTCCAATTGTTGAGGCGAGTGGGTGCATTTTAGCTACAGGCCTTAAAGAGGGGGTGCAAGATGGACTTTTAACTGGGGCATGGGCTAAATGACCCATATCCCTCTTAAGGTTTTTAAAAATCTACCGGGTGCACCTGCACCCAGGTGATAGAAGTTGGGTCCGCCCCTGGCCTCTCTGATAGAAGTGAAATTTAAGATGCATTCTATAAATGTGTAGTCATGTCGTGTGAATGGATCTGGCCAAGGAAATGTAAGGCAAAATCCTTATATGGCTGCGATTAATACGGTATTAATATACTTTCTCAAATAGCTAATCTCATTTTTCTCTGCTTTTTTTTTTTCACTTTTTTATACCTCTAGTTCTTGATCCAAACCGTTACGAAGTTTCTTCTTATAGAATTAGTAAACTTGAAGGTATACATTCTCTTATCTTAGATCCTTACTGTTTGAAAAATATGTGAAAAACACAAAAACAATATAATCCCTTTTTCTAATTCTCATGCACAGTTATGTTCCCCAAATTCATTATCTGAAACATGCATTCAACATTATCACATAACTTATAAACTCCAAGTTGTGATCTTTCATATATCTTTGATCCTCACTGATTTTGAGAAACATGAAATGCATAAAATAAAATAAACATCGTTATCTAATTTTTCTGATGTTTCTTCATTTTGATTTTTATTCACTAATATGGGCCCCACAACCTGTGAAGTTTCGTATTTTTTTCCTAATGAATTTTGAGAAAATATGAAAAACGAAAAATAGTCAAATCCCATTTTTCTGAACATTCTACACTCTTGTGACCCCCAATTCATGATTCCAACCAGTCAATCTATTTGAGAAGCTATTTCTTTTTCTGAAATCTCTTTGAGGTCCTGGAGCTGCTAAATCATACATTATTGAGAGAGACCTTCTTATATATTAAGATTTAAATTTATATACTTACACTTCTAGTTCTAGTTAAAGAAAACATCATAATATGAATTGTGTATAAAAATTGTATGAAGATGGTGCTCGCAGCAAATATTAAATCGCCTTTTGATCCATCTTAATCAATCAGGGCCTAATCAAGAAATGAAGCTCAAATTATCTAACAGTGGATAGTCTAGATGGGCTTAAGATGGGTCTCAAATTGGAAAACAAATATGCTGGAATAAATGGAGACTCACAATCCCTTAAAAGTCCATTTAGATAATGTATCAAATACAATTAAGTCATACATAGGCGAATATTGATGGACATAGAGAGCTGACCCATGCACACACCCCATTACCTAGTTCTATAAGCATAGAACATGGGACCTATAACCCATACAATGTGGTATGCCCATTGACTTCTTATGCAAGCAAGAGAATAATTGGAAAATTTTCAAGGAAGATCCAAGCTTGGAAAGCTTTCTAGAATATAGGAGTCAAGGATAAAAGAAGCAAGTGAAACCAACTCTTCATCCACATTGGACCTCAAGTCATAAAAGACTAGGACCCTGACCCATGCTTAGAAATGGCATCTTCTATATATTATAGATTAAACATCAATGCATTGAAAATGAAGTATCCAACTTCTTCTATTGCAATTATAAAAAAAAATGATATAATGGTTACACTCCACCAGCAGTAAATAAAAGATTCTCTTAAAACTTTCTAATTTTGTTCTTTCTTTTGAGTTAAGTTATAGAGTTCTAATAATAATAATTTTTATTTAGTAGTCTTTCTTTACTAGTCAGAATGTGAATGGCTAGGATTACCATGTCAAGCTAGGAGTTTACTTCTTCTTCTTTTAAGTGATTACTTACAAACACACACTTAATTCCCTCACCATCAGCGCGCTGCAGCCGGGATTGATTCCTAGTTGTTGGGTTAGGAGTTGCAACCCCTACTTTAGACATCTTCAAGGTCTACATGACTTATTTGTGTTGGATCTTCTGCATAGCTTTCAATCAACATTGCATAGGTTTATGCTCGGGTTGACAAATAGAACACATGGTATGGTAGCTTTGTGGGGACAAAGTGGCCCACCGAATGAAATGGCATCCTACATTGCTAGTCATCTAATTCTATTAAGACCTTAGAATGACTAGTCACCTTCAAATGGGGAGAGGAGACTTTCTAGTTTGATCAATTCCTTTGATGGCATTTGGATTGAACAGATTGCAATGTCCGTATGATTTGACTTTTGGCATCTGGTGGGGCCAGTGAGCCTTGAAACTTTCCATATATGTCCTGTTTTTTCAATTTCTTTCCAATAAAACGATGAAGAGGATATGGATTCCCAAGCTCATTGAACTAAAAGGAATGAGATTCATGAACAATCATAAAGAAATTCCAGGTGGATAAATATACCAAGCAAGAACTCACAAAATCAAACAGAATTCTCACACTCTTGATCTACTGAGATGACACAGTGATGTGATGACTTATGTGGAGCCCAATGCAAGATAGTCAGCGCGACAGTCTGTGGGGCACCACATGCATGAAGAGATCGTGAAATTGAACCCCATCCAATCATCCTACGGTCGTAATTTAGTCGATTTTGATTCTGTATTACATAGACCATTGAATGTTTCAATGGCCCATCACTAAGTCTTGGAATGATTAGGTGGGAGTGAAATTCACCCAACCCTTAGCCATATGATCCCCACTCTTATTTTTGGCACTGGCCCAGGTAAGCTCCACTGAAAGTCATCAATCACAATAACAATGTGATGCATACATAACACTACTGTCATCATTTGTGATGATGAGCACACCATCAAGGACTGTAGAGTTTACCACAATCAAAATCAGCCCTCTTCAGATACATCCCAGCCATTAATCCAGCGAAGCATTTATCCCTCAAGAAGTTCATCACCACCCCATCACTCTGTTGCATAAAACCCAACACATAAGCAGTAGCAATGAGTTCAAAACCCCTCCATCTCCTCTCCTTTGCATACTTCTCCAACCCCCTCTTGATCATGTCATACTCGTCTTCACTTTCTTTGTGTTTTCCCAACAAAGCTTCTCCAAGGCACCTAGCTAGAGTTACCCCATCTTCCAATGCAGAGCAGCCACCTTGGCCAAGGTCTGGTGTCATGGGATGAAGTGCATCTCCAGCCACACAAACACCCCCCTTGCAGATATCTCCCCATAGCACATTCCATGGAAACCTGAATCTCAATGGAGTAGAGTAAAAAGCTTCTACCTCTGTCTTTTCAAGTGCATTGATTACTTCTTTAGGCACATTTTGCAACTTGCTCAACACAAACTGCTTCATCTTAGCTGGATCAACTTCCATATCTTTGGCTATTATAAAGAAAAAATAGAAAGTTATGAGAAACAGCCCATGCACCCAAAATATACTTTTGTGTTTTATAATTCAATCATTCAACTAAATGCTGAGAAAAGATGAGAGTCATCCACGAACTGGCTTCATTAGAAAAAAAAAAAAAAAAAAAAACCGAAAGTCCGTTGAAAAAATCTATCTGATTATCATAATTATTAATTTTTTGGGTCCTGAAATTTAGTGGTTATGTATGCATAGTTTTTCTGTGCACTTAATACAAATGAGAATAGGCCTCAAACATTAAGTTGGAGAGACATTTTAAATGCATTCCAGCCACTTGAGCAGGTTGACTGTTTGAGGTTGGTACTTGGAAGGTCATAATGTGAATTAGAGGCGAGTCAAAATTCAAATTGACTTGATCATCCTAGGCATTTTTTTAATTATCTAAAGGTTAAATGTCCCTGAAGTACATTCGTCCATTTGTTTCTTCCCTAACGACCGCAGGGCTTGAAATGAAGCCAAAAATCAAGACCACGAAATGAGAAGGTCCGGTGGTGGGCATTTGAGAAAGTCAGTTCGGTTGTCTTCATTAGAGGGATATAGAGGAAGGAAAAAAAATGAAGTGAGGGGTCAGGAGAAGGGAAAAGAGTCGAGAGTCAACTAGGCTCAACGATCATAAGAAGCAAAATGAAGTCAGTATTTGGCAGAAACAAGAAGCAATGCATAGTTGTTAGGCATACAAGATGGTTATGATCATTAGATCAAGCTGATCTTTTACTCTTAATCCACACTAACACCTATCAATCCCACCCTACTCATGTGGTTGGCGTGCATTCAAGTGCACCTCATAAAATGTATGAAACTTGGAGTTTGAAATCAGTTCTCATCTGAACACTCGTATGTAAACCAAACACAAACACCCAATAAAAAATATGAGTAAGAACAGAGATGCAAAAATGCAACCAAGGAGTGAAAAGGTTTACACTGGGAAGACGGCAAGTAAGTGAAAAACCAATAAATGGTCTTATCATTGCAAGGCAAGAAACCAGCACGGAAACCATCTCCAAAATACAGCAACAACTCTGGCTTGTAACCATGGCCATCAGGGAACTCTGCGAGGCCTCTTATCGCCGAACGCCCTGTGAAGGCTGGTTTCTTGAGACCCAACCATTTTGAGACCACCGAGTTCACTCCATCAAATCCTACTAATACCTGAACATTTTCAAATACCAATACTATCAATTGAGTGCTGTTTATGTCTAGTAGTAGACTGCTCTACAAGCTTACGCGGCATTGGTCAATTTCATATGGTTTGTATAAGAAAGTAGATTGATCTAAGAGACATAGTCAAGAGTGAGATTAACTACCATATTTATCAAGAAGTGACCATCAATTTTTCCACCTTTACTAGTAAATATTATAGCACTCTATCCTACAAAAGTAAATACATCACATCTATGAGAATTTGATGGTCATCTCTCTCTTTCTCTCTCTGTTTTTTTTTCCTCATCCCCTCTCCTGCACTCTTCATCCTTTACCCTTCTACTTTTCAGGCTTAATTCTCAACTTTCCAATGTAAATGATATGATATTAAACACCCCAAAATAATAGTAGTATAGTAACCTTAGTTTTAAGGATGGAGCCATCTGCCAAGTGCACATGAACTAAGTTCTTTGTTTGCTCAAGTGAAACGACCTTTGATCCAAATCTGATGGTACCTTGTGGTAGCTCCTTCACTAGGGTTTCAAGCAAAATGTTCCTCCTCACACACCTGACTTCATGGTTTCCACTGTATTGTCCACAATGTCAAAAACCCAAGAACAAAATTATGATTGGAATTTAAACATGAGAAATGATCCTACAAGATAGGGCAGATGCATTTTGTAAGATGTGGGATGTGGGAATTTCCAACACTCCCCCTCACGTGTAGGCCAATAGATTTCATAGACAAATATGTTACCAACCCAAAAGCTTAAGTTGGCAAATGGAAGGCCCATATAGGTACATTGAGACATGTCAAGGCTATTACTTAGACAATGTCGGTTGTGGGACTTCCCAACACATTTTACATTTGAATGGTCTAATAAAGAAATGATGGGCCTTTACTGTAGCTTACTAATTTCTAGTTACCTCATCCATATTATGTACTCACCATTTCCCCTGTTCCATAAATGACATCTGAGCTGTGGTGACTCCAGTGACTGAGGAGACAGAAACCAACCTGCAAAAATCAATCCAACTTCAAGCAATTTTTGCCAGAAAAAAGGAACGCAAATCCAGTCCTCATCTGCCAACCCTAGGTGAACTTGATCCGTTAATTCCGGGTCTAGGTTGACATTTTTTAAACCCCGATTAACAAATGGATTGGGCTTGCGTTCAATATGTTTCTGTTACTTGATCCACCAGCCCAATGTGAACCAGACTAATATAATACTATGACCAACCAACCAGACCCAAACCTGACTTGTTAATTAAGTGTCTGGATTGAGATTTTCAACAAGATTAGTAATTGGTCCTGTTTGGGTTGAGCCTATAAATGTTGCTTCCAATGCTGAACCCAACACGACCCGACACACTGCCACGGGCCACCCCAATTATAAGTAGTTAATGGTTATTGGATAAGATCTTAATAACATCTACAAGGCTGCTCAGCCACTGTTTGCATACCCTTGAAGCTGGTCATGTTGTTGCCTGAGGTAATCACCAATGCCCAGAGCATCCAATGCCTTCCAGGCATTTGTCCATGTTGTAAATGCATACCCAGTAACCCTCAAGCTCTCTGAAGATTCCAAAACCAGGCTTCTCAATCCAATCCTACAAAAACATGAATCAAGAGCATAGGGGAATGCTATTTGTAAACAAATCCATTTTTAATAACCAAAAAAAAAAAAAAAAGGAACCACACTGGAGATGATTGATTCTAATCTATCACGATATTTCAAAATAGGCAACAGATTATACCATATCTGGTCTTACCCAGCATGAACACAGTTTAGGCCATGACACGAATCAAATGGTATTACCCAGCATGAACACATGTTAGGCCATGACATGAATATTTCTTAGAGCTTCAATCCAAAATGTAAAATGTATGGTAATGCCAATCTCACTAATCCCACTAACTTAATCTTCTATTTTTTATTATTTTATATACATGTAAAACACCCTAAAAGCAATGAAAAAAAAAATACTTTCTCAACATCTTTCAACTTTTTTTCTTCTAAAATAGAAGGCTATGAAAACGATCAAAACAGATAAACATATCCAATCAAATTGACATAGGGGTCAATATGTAAAGGTGTCAGCTTTGCTAGTATCTAAACTAATATTTTAAAACCAAGTTGAAATCTGTGTCTCTGCTGTACCCACGGGTGAGGAACTACAGCAGACCCTGCTGTAGTGGGTTTAACCCACAGCATCCAACGGCTGTGGGTTCATCCACAGCATCTAATGGTTGATATTTTTTAAATAAAATAAAATTAAAAAAAAATATCTTGTATTTTAAAACCTTTTCTCTCTCTTCAACTCACTTTCAAAAAATATTTTCTCTCTCTTCAACCTTTTCTCTTTCAACCCACTTCCGACTCACACCCATCCCCACCATCCATCCAACTTCGCAGGCCATCAGATCTCCATCACACACATTAGGTCTCCATCACACATATTAGAAAATACCAGCCATTGATGAACCCACAGCCGTTGGATGCTGTGGGTTAAACCCACTACAGCAGGGTCTGCTGTAGTTAAACTACAGCAGACCCCCCTCACCCGTACCGATGACATTCATGCTTTTTACAAAGGAATAATAAATTATATCATACCTGTGAAGTCCTAATGCAGTGGCAAGTCCTGCTATCCCTGCCCCAACAATAACTATGTCTTCCACAGTTTCCATTTTCTTGCCTCTGTGTTTGCCGAAAGAGAGAGGAGGGCAATAAAAAGGAGGAGAAGCCGCCACTAACTGATTAATAAGCAGTGAGCTCATTGCTGACGAAATGATAGGTTTCCTTTTACTTTTCTGGTGTTCTTCCTTGAATGCAAAAGATCTTATCTTTACACAGAAATGAGAAGTAAAGTTGTGTTGCTTGAGTTCAACGTGCATCATCGCTCCTGAGCGGTCATAATTATGATCGAGTCCGAGCCCGAGCCCGAGCCCTCACCATAAAACTATTGTTGTGCCGTTTCCTATCACTAATTGATTTTGGGAGAAGTGGTAGCTCAGGGTGTAAGATCCTACAAGTGGTATCAGAGCTTAGTAAGTCTGACTGTGCCGTCGAGGGAGGGATTGTGGAGGTCAACGTCCACCCTTATTTCTAAACGGTCATCGCCAGCCGTCATTAGACAAGGTCGACCCACATGAGAATTAAGAACAATATCTCAATGTTTCATCACTCTCTAAAATCTTATTTTATACTATTACAAGCCTTGTCGTCGTTGTCAACATTATTGAGGAAAGATGCTTTTTTTTTTTTTTGTGACGGAGGACAGAATATCATCATCATGGTTATCAAAGTCTTAACGTATTTAGTTGTATGAATTTTGTTTTATCATTTTAAGTCTATTCTCACCCAACAAAGTGTCAAAATTCATGTTACAAATGTGACAAAGTTTAACTCTCGCTTTCAAATTACATAACCCTTCGTTTTTTCCTTAAGGGTGTGTTTGGGAAGGGGGGGAAAATGGGGGGGAGGAAAAAAAGGAGGGAAAGTGGAGGGAAAGTGCTTTTGGGGGGTGTTTGGGAAGGGGGGAGGGAAAATGGGGGGGAGGAAAATGGAGGGGAAAAAAGTGCTTTTTGCCTCAAAAATTTTCCCCCCAAAACAAGGGGGAAAATGAGGGGAAAGTGGGGAGAGAGGGGAGAAATGACTAAAATGCCCTCCTCCCTTTATTTGAATTTTTTTCAAGAACAAGGGTAAAATAGTCTTTTTTAATGTACCTCACTAAAAATAAAATTATACTTTTTCACTTTCCTTCCCCCTACTTTTTTACTTCCCAAACAAGAGGAGGGAAAATTAATTTTTCCTCCCCTCCCCTTCATTTTCCTTTCCCCTCAAATTTTCCCACCCCTCCCCTCCCTTCCTCCCTTCCCAAACGGACCCTAAGTCTACACGGCCCGACCCTGGGGACCGGGCCACCGTTCGGTCCCCAGGGTCGGGCCGTGTAGCATATCTCTTGTTTTTTATTCGGGCTTCGGCTGACAATAAATTGGCTAATTTATAATATTATTTTACGTGTAGTCTATTTTTATTTCTTCCCTTTCTCTCCCACTCTGCTACATACATCCCCGCACACTCAGCCACCCCCAAGCCCCTGTCTAACAAGTATTAACCTTAGGATTGATCCTTATTACATATATGGATAGTGAGATGCCTCACCGCTGGTTTACAAGTGGAGTGGCTGAACCTTATATCTTTTTACAAACTAGACTACTCAACGCGTAATACATATGTTAACTGATGTGACGGTTTGACTCGAGTTTTCATTCAACCTAAGCAATATAAAACATTAGATTGATCATATGAAAATATAATTATCCATTATATTCAACAACATATACTATACCAATTGAAGTGAAATTTAAGACACACTCTATAAATGTGATGTGAGTGGATCTGGTCCAAGAAATGTGAGCCTCACTCATGAAAATCCTTATATAGCAGCCAATAATATGGTATTAAATGTCCTTTCTCAAATATCTAATCTCATTTTTTATTCTGCTTATTTATTTATTTTTTGGCACTTTTTGTACCTCCACTTCTTGATCCAAGCCATTCAAAGTTCCCATAGAATTCATGAACTAGAAGGTAAAAAGTCTCATATCTTAACTCCTCACGGTTTTGAGAAATATGCGAAAAATGTAACAACAAAATTATCCCTTTTTTCTAATTCCCATGCACGGTTATGGTCCCCCAATTCATTATCTGAAACATTCAACATTATCATATAATTATAAACTCCAAGTTGTGAAATTTCATATCTTAGATCCTCACTGATTTTGAGAAAGGTGAAATGCAAAAAATAGCATTATCTTATTTTTCGAATTGTTTTTTCATTTCTAATTTCTCTTCACTACTATGGGCCCCAATTCATGATTCAGACCATTCATCATTTTAATAGAATAAACCCAAAGACGTGGAGTTTCATATTTCTTCTTAGAAATTTTCAGATCATGTGAAAAATAGCCTAATCCATTTTTCTGATCATTCTACACTCTTTTGACTACCAATTCATAATCCGAACCATTTAGTCTATTTGAGGAGTTACTTCCTTTCTGAAAAGTTTTTGGGGTCCCGGTGCCTACTAAATCATACATAATTGAGATCTCTTTTACTTCATCTTCCCACTCTCATATATTGATTTCTTAATTTATGTATACTTACTGATGTAGCAGAAGCGTCTACGAGAAAGATCCACACAAAAGATTGGAAGACAACCTTCTATTAACATGTTGATTCGACTAAGAATATCAGATAATAGGCATCAAAATTCGTTGATTCAATTGAATACCGAAAATTGGAAGAAACAAAGGGGAAATTCCTCTACAATTTTATTCCAGATCTGTTCTGAAGGCCATCAGGCTTACAAAGGGTGTAAATATAACCCTAAAACGAAAAAGTAACAAAATAACACGAAAATGCTTAAGATATCCAATTTTTCCAAAAAAGGAAAGAATTGAGATAATGACACTATTGGAAAGTATAAATCACAACTAATCCGATGCAAAAACCGGCAACTTATTATGACCTTCCTACTAAAAGTTATTATCAAAACAATTATTATCAAAAATAGAAAAAACGCATTTTTTTGGGCCTAAACAATGGAATTTGCACGGAAAAAGTCATACGTCAGTGGCATAAGCCATTGTGTTGTGTTCATTGGCCCGTTTCCACTCAAAATAACATGTAATTTCACTAAAAACGGACACCTTGAAAAGCTTCCCCAAAACCGACAATTTGCTTTATTTGACCCTACGTCGGTCCCACCTTTCCATGAAATCTATACATTTCTGCACTACATCACTTACACAGCTAGTTAAAAGAAAACATCGCAACACAAATTGTGTGTAAATAGAAATAGTTTTTGAAACAAATTTTGAATATGCTTAGCATAGATAAAATTTACATATGCAAAACTTACATATGTGAATTTGATTTTCATGTCTCATGCTTTCAGTGCATTGTATTTCTTTTTTCTTTTCATTTATGATGAGATTGTTGTAACAAAAAGAGCATTTTAGTTTGGAAAGTTTTGCCGATGATAAAATTTGAAATATATTGAAACTTCATGAAAGATTAAACATTTATTTTGGTACGTACCCCAGCCAAGGGGCTTATGACCCAAGATAGAGCCCGTATACACATGGGTAGGTAGCTCACTCAAATAAGAAGGAGACCCGCACAAGGGAGAAGAGGCGACGTATGGGGTAAGGATGAAACTTAAAAGAGAATATATACTCGTTTTAGCATACAAAGAAGATTTCAATATGAGTCACATGAGATAAAACCATTTATCTTACAGGGGTGCTGCCTGGGATCCTGTGGCCCTCATGGGGACCGGGCCATGGTTCGGTCCCCATATTCGGGCCACAGAGACTTTTTCTTTATCTTAAAACCATGACCCATTATATCACTACGGAGGAAATAGCAAAAGCAGTGACAGAAACATTGTTCATTTTCATGAAATACGCATGGCCTTAGGAGCAGATGGTCTAGATTTCATAGATAATGTAATTGTTTAAGGCCTTAATTATTTAGGTCGATTCGATTAATCAAATGACCCTTTGACCCAGCTCAATCAGAGCCCAATCAAGAAAAGAAGCTCAAATCTAACATTGGATAGTCAAGATGGGCTTAAGATGGGTCTCAAAATGGAAAACAAATATTTTGAAATTAATAGAGACTCAAATCAGTCGCTTAAAAGTCCATTTAGATAATATAATCAAAACACATTTAAGTCATAACGAGGCCTTCGCCATGTCCACACCCCACTACCTAATTCTTCAAGCATAGAACATGGGACCCACAGCTCATATAATATGGCATGCCCAATGACTTCTTATGCAATCAAGCTGACAATTGGGAATTTTCCAAGGAAGATCCAAGAGTGGAACGCTTTCCAAAATATTGGAGGCAAGGATAAAAGAAGCAAGTGAACTCAAATCTTCGAGTCCGGATCCTCTATTGGTTTTGTACTTTTTCACGGTGACCTTAAGTGGACCACTCACAGTTTGTCACATCCGTCAAAATACTACATTTCGGTTGACATGGCAAACCGTGAGTGATCCACACACTGTCATTGTGTGTAATGAATAATAATCTAAGTCTACTATCCACATGATACAAAGCCGATGGATGATTCAGACTCCAAATCTTCAACCACATTTGACCTCAAGTCAGACTAGCAACATAACCATGCTTAGCATGGGCAATTTTTATACATCGTTAATTGAACATCAATAGATTGAAAATTAAACATTCATACAATATAGAAATAGATAAACTTTGCAAGCTTCTCAACCTTTCAAGTCAACATGAACTTTGCAAACACGAGACACAACTATATATAGCACCATTAAAGGAAAAGACAAGCACCCGACTTTGGGGTACATTGGTTTAGCCAAATAGAATAGATAAAAGCAGCAAAACCACTATCCAAGTTCTTCATTTGCAATTAGGAAAAAGGGAGAGTGAAATTGAGCCCGTCATACCATCCTAAGGGCTTGTTTCTTTGTAGGAATTTTTAGAATTCATGTCGAATTTGTAGAATTTGAAATGCAGGAATTCTAAAATGCTACTAAATTCCGGCATTCCTGAATTTTCTGTTTCTTTAAGGCCAGAATTCCTCCTTGAGAATTTTGAGGCGACCTAAACCCCACAAATCCCCTATTTCATATCTATTTGAATTTCTTAGTGAAATTTTAGATGTTTGTACATCACTTATCTGTTGCACAGCCCACCTCAATACCTAAAAACCCCATCTAAACATGAAACCTCTCATTCATCTTCACCACATCAAGCTAAACACCGTCACACTAGCCAAGTTTGACCATCTTCCTTGAAACCCACAAAACCCACATGACTATCCAACCCATATATCACTTGAGCCCACACCACCTAAGAACATTTGCTGCCTGCAACACATCCAATACACGATTGGCAACAAACCAAAGAAGCCCAACCCTCATTCCAAATTTCTGCAACTTGCAATCATCAAGCCATCCTAACGCCCATCCTACAACCATCAAATCTGAGCCGCATCTTCTTCATCTCTTAGCCAACACAATGCACAAATCAACCCAGCCATCTAACCAAATAGCCTCAGTCTCTTACCATCCGATTCAGATCTCAGAAAACCCACAATTTGTATATCTTAGAAACCCACTGATTCGATTCCATTAAGACCCCCAAAACCCTTCTTCTTCTCATTCCATCAAAACCCTCTAACAAAAAATACATGTAGCAGAATAGAAAGAAAAAAGAGAAAAATAGGCAAACATATGAAAGGACGATGGAGGAAGAAGATGACCGAACTTGATTTTGTTACAATGGAATAGAGGAGAAGATGAAAATCGATCATTGGGGGAGAGCCGGAGTTCCAACAAGCCTCTCGGAATGCTTGGATTTGTAAATACTGGAGTCAGGGCTAGCATTTGGAAATTCCACCTTTTTGAAATTTCAAAATGCTACTTGCCTCAGATGCTTGGAAGCAAGTAAGTGAACATAGAATTTTTTACTGGAATTCAGGAATTCACAGACAGCCTAAATTTCTGTCAGAAATTCTTGCAAAGAAATAGACCCTAAAGTTGTAATTTAGGCGAAATATAATTAGTAGTACATACATACACCATTGAAGTATTCAATGGCCTATCTAAGTCCTTGGATGATTAGGTGAGAGTGAACTTCACCCAACCCCTATCCATATTTTATTTTTTTATTGGTAACTAAAAGTTTCACCAAGAGAAGGAGAGAATACAAAAGGACAAACAACAATAAAGCAAGAACACAAGAAAAGAAAGAGAAAAGAAAATCAAACTAAAGGGTACAAGAGCATTGTACCCCACCCAACCCCAAGGATAGCTTCTCTCTACCCCTATCCATATGTCCCCTACACATCCCCACTCCTAGGCACTGTCCTAGGTGGGATCCACAAAAGGTGATCATCACATAATGAGATACATACACATTACTACTATCATAATTTGTGATGATCAGCACGCCATCAAGGACTGTAGAGATTGCCACAATCAAAATCAGCCCTCTTCAGATACATCCCAGCCATTAATCCAGAGAAGCATTTATCCCTCAAGAAGTTCATCACCACCCCATCACTCTGTTGCATAAAACCCAACACATAAGCAGTAGCAATGAGTTGAAAACCCCTCCATCTCCTCTCCTTTGCATACTTCTCCAACCCCTTCTTGATCATGTCACACTCTTCTTCACCTTCTTTGTGTTTTCCCAACAAAGCTTCTCCAAGGCACCTAGCTAGAGTCACCCCATCTTCCAATGCAGAGCAGCCACCTTGGCCAAGGTCTGGTGTCATGGGATGAAGTGCATCTCCAGCCACACAAACACCCCCCTTGCTGATATCTCCCCATAGCAGATTCCATGGAGCCCTGAATCTCAATGGAGCAGAAATGAAACCATCCAACTGTGTCCTTTCAAGTGCATCGATTACTTCCTTAGGCACCTTTTGGAACTTGTTGAGCACAAACTGCTTCATCTTAGCTGGGTCATCTTCGATATCTTTGGCTATTAGATAAGATAAAAAAAAAAAAAAAAAAATGTTTAGAGAAACAAAACATGCGCCCAACTGCTTCAAATGTTGTAAAAATGGCAAGGCCATTTAACAGATTGATATGATCCATCTTAACTATCTATTTTGAGCCCTGAAATTTAGTGATTATGTATGCATAATTTTCCTTTACACACGTTCAAATGAGAATCATCCTCAAATATTAAATTTGAGAAACATTTTAAATTCATGCAAGCCAAGTGAGCAGGTCGAGTTGGAAGCTCTCAGCCCTGTTTGTATGCATTAGAATACATAGGATTCATACAGTAAGTGGTTAAAAATTATTAAGTTTCTTTAGCTAGCCATTCCTACCAAAACCTCAAGGCGTTAGTAGAGGCAGCGGAAATACTTTTTAATATTCCCCCTTGGGTCGAGCCCACTTCTCAATACTCCCCCTCAGGTGGAACCCGACCGGCGCACTTTTGGCGACACGCATTTTTTTTTATTTTTTTTGCGCTGAGTCGTTCCTCCTAGGATTCGAACTCACGACCAGTTGGCTCTGATACCATAATAATCTTCTCTTCTATGGATTTAGAGTAAAAAGGTGATGGAGATTGGAGAATGAATACCCAGTCACCACCCTAGTAACTCAATGGATAGGAAAGTGAAGGTTCTATCTACGTCACCTCACATCCTTCATCTCTCACCTCTTTAATAACCTCTTTAATAATCCTTTGATTGAATTCATCTCACCATGAATTCCCATGTATTCGATTCCTATATATCTTAATTCAAACATTGTGATCAGCGTAAGCTGAAAACACTAACCATCTATTTAGCGGACCCAAGAATTAATTTTCCCAAAAGCACATCTTGACAAATCTAAAGACCCAGAAAGAAGGACCAGTGTTAGGCATTTGGGGAAGTCAGGCTGATGGGATGTCTTCATTAAAAGGATGATGTAGAGGGAAAAAATGAAGATAGGGGGCCGAAGAAGGGAAAAGGATCAAGTTAATTAGGATCCACGATCAAAAGACGCAAAATGAAAATTAGTATTTGGTCAAAAGATAAAAGAAAAAAAGGTTGTTAGGCCTAACTCTAAATAAATGATTAGAATCATTAGATCAAGTTGATGTTTTACTCTTAATCTACACTAAGACCTTTCAGTCCCACCCTACTCATATGATTGACATGCATACAAGTGAATCCCATAATTGTTTATGAAACTTGAAGTTTTAGGCCAGTTCTCATCTGAACAGTACTTGTTTGCAGACCAAACATAAAATACACAATTGTGAGTAAAACCAAGATGCCAAGAATGCAACCAAGGAGTGAAAAGGTTTACACTGGGAAGAAGCGCAAGTGAAGAACCAGTAGATGGTCTTATCATTGCAAGGCAAGAAACCAGAACGGAAACCTTCTCCGAGGTACTGCAAGAACTCAGGCTTGTAACCATGGCCATCGGGGAACTCCGCAATGCCTCTTAATGCAGAACGTCCTGCGAAGGCTGGTTTCTGGAGACCCAACCACTTCGCAACCACTGAATTCACTCCATCACATCCTACTAACACCTGAACATAAAAAAAAAATGAGAATGCTATGAAATTTAGTAATATTTCTGTTAGTATCAATCAATGAGACCGCGCTACTTTCATATGTAAATGATATGAAAATTCAAACACCCCCAGTGAGAGTAGAACTTGTAACCTTAGTTTTGAGGATGGAATCATCTGCCATGTGCACAAGAATTAAGTTCTTTTTTTGCTCAACTGAAACGACCTTTGATCCAAATCTGATGGTACCTTGTGGCAGCTCCTTCTCCATGGCTTCAAGCAAATTATTTCTCCTCACACACCGGATTTCATGGTTTCCACTGTATTGTATACCAATTTCAAACACCCAAGAACAAAGTTATGATAGGGATTTAAACATGAAGAATGATTCAACAAGGTATGTGAGATGCTTGCATTGACATTTGTACTACGGGGTGACAGTGAGTCAGGTTGGGTTGGGTAGGAGTCGGATTCACCAATGTTGGTAGACTGTAAGGGCTCAACTTAAGGATCCGTTTGTTTCATAATTTTGTAAGACTATAAATTACCAACTTAAAGTTTACTTGTCCTCGCCTTGCTATAGTTCAGCTGGTTATGGATTTACCCTTATAGCTTTCATATTGGTTCAGGTTGACCTTTTCAATCTGATTAATATACGGGCCAGGTTCAAGTTAAGCCGACACACTTTACCTACAGTGCTCAACTCAACTCAACCCATTTACACCCATACATTCATATGGAGGGTTTGGTAACCATGATCCAAACTAGGAGTAACAATTCTTGACTGACCCAGTAATTCGGGATTTAAATTAGGTCGGGTTCATAATGACGATTCTAACCCAATTAATAAATGAGTTGAGTTCGTGTGAGCCACTTCTTGTTATTTGACCTGTCAGCCCAACCAAAAACTAACTTGTTGATTACGGTTTGGGTTGACCCTTTCAACTTCCAAGTTGTGTTCGCATTTTCTACCTCAAGTAATAAATTGGTGAGGTATGGGTGAAGCTTATACATATTACCTATATTGCTCAAACCTCACCCGAACCAACAAGTGACTTTGCTTATTTTCTCCTCCTGTTATCTCCACATTCAAATGGGCTCTAACTGTAACTTACTAATTTCTAATTGCCTCATCCATATTATGTACTCACCATTTCCCCTGTTCTATCAATGACATCTGTGCTGTGGAAACTCCAGTTATTGCAGAAGCAGCAACCAGCCTGCAAAAATAGAAATCAGCAAAGTAGTTTTTGTCATAAATACTTGGGATGGCAATTTCAAACCTGACTTGAACTGGATCCGGCAATTCAGGGTTTGGATTGACGTTTCAGACCTGATTGACAAATGGGTTGGATTTGGGTTGAATATATTTTTGTTACTTGACCCATCAACCTAATCCAAACTGGACTAATCACACTGTGACCAACAAACCCAACCCAAACCTGACTTGTTAATTAAGATTCCAGATTGAAACCTTCAACTTTATTAATAATTGGTTAGGTGCGGGTTGAGCATATAAATGTTAATCGCAGTGCTCAACTAGACCTGACCCGACCCAACTCATTGCCACCCAGAGTAAAATATTAATTAGCTACTGGTAATTGGGTTATATTTTTTGTAACAAGTACAAGCTGCTATATCATTGTTTGCTTACCGTTGGATTTGGACATGTTGTTGCCTCAGGTAATCGCCAATGCCCAGAGCATCCAATGCCTTCCAAGCATTTGCCCATACTGCAAATGCATACCCAGTAACCCTCAAGCTCTCTGAAGATTCCAAAACCAGGCTTCTCAATCCAATCCTTGAAAAAAAAAATAAACAAAAAACATGAATCAAGAGCAAAGGTCATTGCTATTTGTCAACAGATCCAGTTTCTAATAACAAATGAGAGATGGGTGATTCCAACCTTTCATGATACTTCAAAGTAGGCAATGTTTTAGATCATATCTTATATTTCAATTTGTTTTCAGGGATTTTACGGATTAGTTCCTCTTAAACATGGTTTCCATAGGCTAATGATAAAAAAAAATTAAAAAAATTAAAAAATTTAAATGTCAGTTTAGTGCCTTAATCCAGTACTACTGCTGATCAGAGGAAGGTGATGCTTGGTGCGGATGACATTCAAGGAATATAGGCGTTATACAATCATTAGAAAACTTGGCTTTCTATGTCTTATATCAAGCCTTGTTGTAGCTTAAAATCAGATGATTTGAGAGTCCTTTCCTTCATTATTTCCTACTTTTCCTGCTTGAAGTTGTAATGAGATCAGAGTGTGAAAGAATTAAAATGAAAGATGTTTATTTTATTGTATAAGCATATATGATGGAATTGAAAGAGACCTGTTGGCTGTCCTTGTTGTCATGGAATTTGGCATTGGCACAGAAGGGCCTACTGTTAATATGGCGTTGGACATGAGATGGAGATGGGATCTTATCCTTTGTTTTTTCTTTTTCGCCCTTTGGTACAACTCTCACACCCCACTCACACACTTTACATAAGTGCCTATAAAAAATGCTCAATCATTTTTGTGGAGTGGGTGGGTTGATCAAGAAAGCAAGAAAATTTATTACCTTTAATATCGTAAGTTCGCCACCAATGCTATCATGATTCAAGGTATTGTTGGTCAGGGATAAGGTAAGAGTGTAAAACACACACACACACACAGATAGATATGATTGTTTGTGGTCTTGATATTCTACTGGCATTTTTAAGTTTTTTGTCATTAGCCCATAAAAACCGAGTTTGAGAGAGTCATAGTAAAAGTCTCTTTTTTTCTATTTGGCCAAAATCAAATGGTATGACCCAACAAGAACACATTTCAGGCCATGACAAATACAAATCTCCTCTAGATTCACCACAAAATATAAAATGCTCCGGAAATGCCAATCTTGTTTTATTCTATTTTGGCATTTATATACATCTTAGACACCCAAAGCAATCAAAGCAAGAAATATTTTCAACATTCTTCAAAAAAAAAAAAAAAAAAATTCTCCAGAGTCAAAAGAGATGGAGATGCGCCATCAAAAGTTTCAAAACTGACATATTGGGCCCTACATAAAAGGTTTCAACTTTGGCTGGACAACGTCTAAAATCAAATTTTGAAACCATGTTGAAATCTTTGTCTCTGTTGTAGTAGTACTCATGACATACTTTTACCATGCCCATGGTTTCAAAAGGAATAAAATAAATTGTAGCAAACCTGTGAAGTCCTAATGCAGTTGCAAGCCCTGCTATCCCTGCCCCAACAATAACAACATCTTCTACAATATCCATTTTGAGAGAGATAGAGAGAAAGAGAGAGTGAGAGAGAGGCAAGAAAAGGAGGAGAAGTCCCCTGTTTAAATAAGCTGCAATTGCAGAAGTTGAAAATAAAGTTGAGGAGAAGATAACTACAGCCGACGCATTGAGACAAGGCCGGCCCATATAATAACAATATATTCTCAAATCCCGACCATCTCTAAAAAGTTTAATTTTATATGCACCATTGTCCTTGTCAACATTATTTGAGAAAAGATGCTTTTGTGATAGCCCACTAAAAAAAAATATTGGTGTCATCTCCCTATGACTGGAGGCTTTCATGGGTACAGTCCCCTTGCTGCATTACCAACAAAGAAAGGAAAAAACTAACATAAAAATAAAAATAAAAAAGGACTCCTCAAATCACATAGTACACTCATATAAGGTTTGACAGAGCATTTGGTTTTCTCTCATTTTTTTTTTTTTTGGGAAAAAGTTAAAGAGTATGCATTTTCAAATAGAGGTACACTGTACAGAGAGAATTAGGGGGACCTTGGCGCTGCCCCCTCACATTTGAGTGACATAATTAAGAGATATCACCCCAGGGACCCCACTGAATGGGCAGCCCAAAAAATATGCCCACAGGCCAGGCAAAACAAAACAGAGGCCACCATATGAAGAGGCTCAAAATAAAACTGGATTGGAACAGAACCCCAACAGAAATCCTGCAGGAAAACACCACCCAGCTTAAGGTAGTTTAACTGAATGAATATGTACTACGACAATTAAAGTATAGGGAATATAGCGTGAATTTTAATTTAACTTAAGTGATATATTCCATTAGATTGATCGTGAAAAAAATAAAATATCAGTAATATGTACTACAACAATTAAAGCTTTGGTGATGCAGGACCCCTTGATGGTGATAGTCTGTATGTGCTTGCGGTGCAGTAAGAGCCTGTGTGGGAAAATTTTCCTTAGAAAGCAAATACGCAAGGAGTTGGTATTAGTGCATCTGGCGGCATCTGGTGAAGTTACCAAAATACCTAGTGAGCTTTTTTTTTTTTTTTTTTTTTTGCTGTCGGAGGGTTCCCAACCCTTTGGGCTGGACTAATCCCTCCGGGCCCAGAAGGAAGCCGGGTAAATCCCCTGTAGCCCTAGTGTGGTAGCGGAGTTTCGAACCCACAACCTTCGGGAGCAAACCGTGGTCCTAGGCCAACTAAGCTACCCCTTGGGGTTAAATACCTAGTGAGCTAAAGATGTAAGTTTTCCTCCTCCCAGAGCGGAGGAAAAGTTGGGAGGAGGAAAACTTGCAATACTGGTTGCAAGTTTTCCTCCTCCCAGAGTGGAGGAAAAGTTGCAAATTCGTCTTTTCTCCCTAGGGAAGCAAACATCTTATTTGGAAGCAATGCTTTCATTTTCCTTGCCTAGGCCTAAAAATGAAAATATTTTAAAATTTGGATGATGAGTATTATTAGAAAAAAAAATATCAAAGAAAAGCAAACTTATAAAGAAGAAACAAATCTTTAAGATTTTGCCTTATTATTTAATACATCCAGTGAGAGTCAAAGACATTGATGCAATGAAATAGAATCACTAAATTAGATATTAAACTAATATAAATTAATAACTATTCAATTTAGTTTCAAAAAAATATATAATAAGAAATAAGATAAGTATTTATACAAGTCATTTAAATGAACATCAGTTCAAAAACGTATAGAAATAAAATAAATAAATAAAACCATAACAATTAATTACTCCCTTGATTTTTCAATTGTCTAGATGAAGTACTTAGTATAACTTACTTTTTGAGAAATCTAGACCTAAGATTTATTAATTAGAGGCCACGTATTGTTTGATGATTTAGATTGATTCTTAAGTGGTCCCTCTAATTTCATAACATTACAGTGTTTGGACAATTGCAAAAAATAATAATTATAATAATTAAATCTAAGACCTTGTCAAGTTTACAATAAGAATTAAAAGTATGCATAATATAAATGGGTATTTGGTGAGATTACACAGTGTGGCCCACACAGGAAAGATATGAACCTCAAAATATATATATATATATGGAGAATATTTATGTACATCTATCCCTCACCATAAGGTGAGAGACACTTATATAATTGAAAATATTCATGTGCAATTGTGGAGACGACATCCATAGAGGCTTTTTGGAATACCCCCTCAACACGTGTGGGTTTTTTTATTTTTTATTTTTTCTTGATAAATTTTTACTATATGACAAATTTATCCATATCACATTTATATATTTGCAAATTTACTTTTTTAGGGTTTAATTGAAATAGCTCTCTTTTAAAAAAATTAATTGAATTCAATCTATTTTAATCAAGTCAGGGTTGCTAATGGATAAGCAAGTAAAATCAAGTGAATTACAATAACAGTCCAACCAATTTTGTGGGACCCATTTGGCCACCTTTTCACACAAGAAATGGTTAGATAGGAAATGGTACTTTGCCAAACTTCAATGATCGTGACCATTGAACAATGGATAGGCATGATGAACAGTTGCACTGAATTGATTATTATTATTATAGCTTTGGTTAGAGGGGCCCACCTAATCAACCCAAATCTTTATATTTTCCTTACTCCTTCCCTCATCTTGCTTCCTTTATAAATCTTTTTTATTCATATTTGATATTTTTATTTATATTCTTTTTATATGTACAGATACTGCTTTTATATTGAGATTTTTTTTTTTCATGCGTGTTTAATATATTTTCATTTGAATTTTCAGATTTAAGTTTTAATATATTCCATATATTTTTTAATATATTTAATTTTAAAAATATTCTCTAATTAAATATACATTATAATATTCATATAAGTTCGTAAATATTATATAAAAAATAAACAGTGAAATTTTGATTTATATAACTTTAAAAGTGAAAAAAAGATAAATTTGTTTGTTTTAGTTTTTTTTTTTTTTCATTTTGTATCTCAAAAGATAGCCTTAAATTCAATATAGCTTTATTTTATTTGTGGGCTCTGGCTGAGCACCGGCTTGTGTTGCTAGTCTAACGTAGGATAATAGTCAAGATAGGCTTAACATGTGTCGCATATTGGAAAATAAATATGCCGAAATTAATAGAGGCCCAAAATCATTCCCTTAAAAGTCCATTTGGACAATCCAATTGAGTCCTAACTAGGCCCATGATGGACGTCTAGAGCTTGCCTATGTTCACACTCATTGACTAGTTCTTCAACGATAAGATATGGGACCCATAAACCATATAATGTGGGACCCACAAACCATATAATGTGGGACGCCCAATGACTGCCTATGCAAGCAAGATGAAATGATTGGGCTCTTTTCAAGGAGTGAGACCAACTCTCCAACCACATTGGACGTCCAAGTTTTGTTCTTTCTTTTGAGTTATGCTAAGAACTTTTATTTAGTAATCTTTCTTTATCATGGATGTTGAGGATTAGAAGTAGTTAGGGCTCTGTTTTACATTAGAACATTAAAAATGTATAACCCAATTGGGACATCCAACCCCATGTGGGATCTTTGATATGTTTTCTCAATAAAATTGCACGGTTTTGCAATTCTCTCTCTTATCTATTAGCTTGAGTGTTTCTAAAGGGTTGAAGACATATCAAGTGGTGGATTAGTGACTTGGGATAAATAATGATTGACTTTTACACTTAATTTTGCTTTTTTGTTTGTTGATATGGATAGAGTTGATTTTAGAGCTTTCTGATTAATTGGAGTTTGTTGTTTGACTGCAATAGATAGTCCAATTTGCAAATCAAGATTCGTTAAGTCCAACTACTAGAGAAGTCCATGCTTGTAGCAAGTGTGTGATCAATCAAACAGCGAACCCTACTTTAATTGGAGCAATTGGCTTAGCACTGATAGATAGGGATTTCATGATTTTAAGTTGATACTCATGATCCAAATCGAAGTGCATCACATCAAGCACCAAGTTGCAACAAAAGATAAAATGTTTTTTAGAGTCAACCAAAAGATATTGTAGCAAAAGAGAATGCCTTCTATAATATTATATAATATTAAAAAAAAAAAAAAAACAAACTTATACATTTGTTGAATGCCATAGATCTTCAAGTCATTACAATGTACTTTTACCCAAAAAAAAAAAGTCATTACAATGGAGCTAGTTATATGGAATTAGAATCAACAACTTGTGATTTGATACACATTCCTCTCCCTTTCACTACATGCCTCTCCCTTTCACTACATGGCTCCTTAGACCTGGGATGTGAATGTTGGAAATGTAATCCTTCCAGTCAATGCCTCCTACGTCAAACCCAAAAGTCCTCTTCTCTTCTTCTGACATGTAGGCCATCAACTTCTGGGTATTTGTATTGTCAAACCTGATAATATTTTTGTTCCATATAGTTAAGTCAGTAACCTCATAACAAAAGAAGAAAACTAAGGGCCTGTTTGTTTACTTCATATTGAATTGCTAAGATCTCACAGTAAAAGTTTCAGGTCTTAAAAGGGTGATGAGTGAAGGGCCTAATATAGAAGATGCAGAAGGGACCATCGTTTTTCTAATTAATAATTTACTGCAGTGATGAATGGTAATCATTTCCTATCAAAGAAGAGAATATTTGATTAGGCGGCCGCTACTGGTGACAAAAGAGAAAATACAAGAAGTCTAAAACATTAATTATCGCGCACTGTGATGCACATCGAACCAATATATTTTTGGGCCAGAAACATTCACAGGCAGAGACACCTGATGAATGGCTTGGGTCTCAACATGTATGACAAGCTTTTTCTACGGATGCTAGTTATCCTTATCACTGCTTAGATTATTATCTATGCCTTATCCCATCCATTTGGGTCGCCTTTGTGAGTTCTATTTTCCTCTCATAAGTAATACTCATAATTCTGATGATAAAACCCTCCTACCATCTGACGAAACGACAAATGAAGGAGTTTTAGCACTACTTAGTTATAAACTGAAAACAAATGAACAGGTAGAGTGCAAATGAAGTATCCTTGTGAATTGAAGAATATCTCACCTTCCTCCATAGAAAGTGTAAGGTTGATATATGTTGGCCAAATACTTTACTTGCTCCACAGATTTTCTGCATATGTTCTCTAGCCTTTGGGCTAGTTTTTCAGACAATCCAGCAGCAGCTGCTTGCTCTCTCCTCTGAATAGAATCAGTCAGTATATGGGAGGAGAAGTCATCCATGGAGTGGAAGAGCTTCATATGTTGAACATGGATCGGTCTCCCTTTCGAATCCATATATGGAAAGGCTTCAAAATGTTCAAATAACACATTAGCGAGGTCTTGAATCGCGAGCGGGTTTGTAACAGATGAAGCAATGTGGTAGATGTTCATCCCTGCCTTTCCAACCACACCATGTTTTGCCATCGCTGCCATCATCGCATTTACAACCATGTCCACAGGAACCTAGCAAATATTCAATCCATAAGAGTAACATCATCATTATGTTGGCCTTATCCAATAGATCTCGGTTTGGATTAATGAATTCTACTCACAAAAGAACACCACACCCACAAGCCACATTTCCCGCGATATACTCGAAAAGAATTAGATGAAGAAAGTAAATACTACCTACCACATCAATTACTCCTTTGGGGTCTGCTAAGAAGCCTGTCAATTGCCCTTTTCCATAGTATAGAATAATTGGATCCATCATCCTAAAGTCATGAAGAATTCAGAAGATGAAATGAAGAGAAAAAACAGGAGGCAAGAAGGGAAATAGACACCACATATTTTGTGACTTGTTACAGATACCTATTTCCTTCCATCCAACCTGGGAATGGCTCTCTAATCGTGCTTTCGATGACGCTGGGACGGATGATGAGTACTGGTATTTCTCCCCTCATATCATCAATCAACATCTCTCCCATAGCCTTTGTGAATGCATATGTGTCTTGCCATCCATATATCCTTGCTCTGTGAAAAGTCATTTAACATAAATTCCACAAATTCTAAACCTTTAATAAGGGAATTGAAGATACGACATACAATACTATCTTATGGATTGATTTTGGTTGATGAAAGCATTTGGGTGTAATCAAATTTTGCAAACTATTTGATATTTAGGTGGGACTCTATTTGTCAATTATTCCAGTGTTCCATATAATCAAGAGAAGGCATTTGTAAATGAGATTAGTAGCAATCATATGTTGTATATTGATATCTGCTTTATTTGTGAGCTATGAGATATCCAAACACAAACAGTTGGAAAAAGACGATGAATTGGAGCCATAGTGATAGAACATAATTAAGTAATCACCTCTCTAGACCCATTTCTTTCATCGTTTGAGCGGATGCATTATTTCGAGAACCCTCAACTAGATTAATTTCTGATTCAACATCCAAATTTGGAAGGAAATTCAATGATGGTTTTGATCTGAATCCCTCCCGTGCTATGCTGTCTCCTATACAGAAGGGCCTCTCAAAGATTTTTCCTTGCCTTTGCCCATTCACATATGCTGCAAAATAACCATTTAAGCGTTAAAAAAAAAAGAAAAAAAAAAGGGAGGAATAATGAGATAGAATTTTCCATTTCTTTCCAATCATCTACAGAGCATTTCATTGAATATTTTGGGGTTCTCAAGGATTGCATTTTACCAGTTGATATATGGAGGAAGAGCTTAAGTTTCTTGCACCTCTTTGCTAAGCTCATCAGCCTACCGGGTCCTCGCGTATTTATGTCGAGGGAGACGTCATATCTGCAATTCAGAGAATTCTAATGGATATTTATTGAGGCGGTGATGACTACAATCAACAACAACAACAATAATATTAATAGTTCTCTTGATAGATAATTCACTAGCCTAAGGATAATATTACCATTTGCCAGTGCTTTAAAGAAAATTAACTACAGATAATGTCCCACATTCTTCATAAGGGATCAGTTGGGTAAGACCACAGAAATCCCTTACATGCCTTTTCTCAATGTCACAATTTAGTCCCTTGTTTGTTCATCCACTGTCACAGGTGTATGTGCACACAAAGAGACCCTTTTGTACCATAATTAGATAAAACAGGAATTTAGTCGTAACTTGCTTAGATTTTAGTCAGAGAACTCTTTAAGCCAATCCTATATTGATCAGACAAGAGGTGACAATGAAAATGATGGTACATCTTTGCATAAAAGAACACAAAGAAGAACCTTTCGTCGAAGGATGTATTTGCTGCTGAATTTACAATAATATCTACTTCTCCTGCAATCTCATCAGCTGCCTCTGCTTCAATTCCAACATTGTCTTCCCTTACATTTCCTATCACAGGAACTAGCTTGCTCCACATGAAAGACTGATAAGAACTTCCATATCTTTCTTGGAGGCATTTGAAGAGCTCTGTTTGTATGATCTGAAGAAAAGATGAGTATTAAATGAACCCATGACCAGAAACTAAAGAAAATAAGGAAAACTTAGGAAACATTGATTTAGCATACTTCATTCTGCAATCTTTCAATAGCAGCTTCATTGCTTTTTGCCTTGATCATGAGATAGATCTTACCCACATCAGGAACTGTCCTTAAAATCTTCTCAATCAGAACTGCAATCATCAAAATAGTCCACAACTCCACATCCACAAAATACTAAATCAATAAAGAGTTTGTCAAGCAATTACAAAATACATGATACTAGTTTCAAAGGAGGAGGGGTCTTTTTTGGAAAATCTTGTTGATAACCACCTATAATTTTGGACAGTTACAATAATCTGTCTTTTCAATATTTTACAAATAACTAGCTCTATTAAGCTGAAATCTCCGAAGACCACCTTGACTGGCATCTAAGTCCTGCTATGACCAGTTGATAAAATCAACTTTACTTTGTCGGACAAGGATTAAGAATATATAGGTCTAACATGGTTTGAATTAACCTAGTATGTAAACATGAGAATTTCATCAAATCCAAGTCATTTTAAAATGTGTTAGCAACCTCAATTTGACTTGAAACAACTTAGGACGGGTGGTTATTTGCAATTATTAAAAAAAATGTGGATAAAGGATCAGAGAGATGGGGCCCACTTTTCATATTATAAGTCATTTACCAAATTACAAGACTTCCAGTGTCCCGATCTGGAGCCCACTTATTAAAAACCTAACTCCTGAAAATAAATATCATTTTGTTGTATGAGCATTTCGCATATTTTACTTCAATATTTGTTAATATCACCATCATCAAATTGATTGCTATAAAAATTCTCAATTGTTGTGGATGAAAAACTTCTTCTTCTTTTTTTTTTTAAATCAAGTCCACGGGTGACGGGAAGGGGTCGATCTCTAGATAGCCAAATGAACACATCTTACTACCACTAGGGTAAAATCCCATTCTCGTGGATGAAAAACTTTTGATAAAAAAATAATAAATAAATAAAACAATTGCTTCTTTCTGTTCTTAACTTTTTTACTGATTTGACTGTCACATTTCCAAATTTGATGATGGGTTGAGAATATCAAGTAATATTGAAGTCTTTCTTTTAAATATTCAGTAATAATACAATTTTTTTTTAATTATCACCAATATTTTTGCAGTGGTATTTTCAAGAATAATATTGCCGACATTTCTTACAGTGACCTGGGAGTGCATGCTGTCCAGTGGGGCTATGACATGAGGGGTATCTTGTACCAAATCCAAGTTAGACAGAAGGTGCACCGCCATGTTGATGAGCTTGCCAAAAAATCAAGTGGGTCCAATGATGAGCGAGCCATATGAATCAGCGGTTGGAACAGACTCTTTAGGTCCCTGGGATGTGGCTTTGTGACATGCCAAATCAGCTAGATTGTTTTTTTCCATAGTTGGGTGAGTGCAACAAGCTTTGTGAAATAATCTATCTGCTCAAGTTCGAACCCTACGCAGTCATACGAGATGGGTCATCCTTATCACTCGGCTATCCCGAGTTTCTCACATCAGCTAGAATTTGTTTTCCCCTTAGAAACCAAAATTTTACTTTGTCGCATGAAACCAAAATTTCACTTTATTCTTTAGTAAGGGCTTTTTTTTTTCTTCTATATTAGTATACATAGAAATTCATGGTCAAATGAATTCGACCGGAAAATTATTAAAGAGATGAGACGCGATAACTTGAGGTGCATGAGGGGTGAAGGACATAAGGTAAGTAGCAATGTAGATAGGACGTACACTAACTATTATAGGATTTGAATTAAAGAGGAGGTGATGACTGTGTATTCATTCCCCATCTTCCCTTGATTCCCTTTCCAATGAAGAGGTTTTTATGGTCATTTTTATATATTAAGTTTACATCCTCACTTTTAACCTCTTATTACATAAATTTCTATATTCTATGCAAACAAAAACACCCTAGCTATAACTATAAGGCTATAAAAGTATATTAATTTAAGGGAATTAATATATATATTTCATTGTTAAAAAACATTTTATCCTCAATTTTTCTCAGCATATAAATGGACCCTACCCTGTAAACAATATAATATCTAACATGATAAATGAGTTTCTCTACCTTACCTTTAGCTAGAAAGCCTGTTGCACCAGTTATGAGAAGCTTCTTCCCTTTGAGGAATGAAACAATACCAATCCCTTCATTAGCCTCCATCAAAGCCTTAGACAATCCATTACAAGGCATCATCAGCTCCTTCACTGCAATCTCTTCCTGGGTCCTCCCATTCATGGACAAAACAGACCCTCTCCCATTAACCTGAGCCTTGTCACAAATTTCTCTCACTGAATATGACAACCCATTTGAAGCTGTCTCATTCAAATTGCTCTGGCAAAAGACCATCTTCTTCTTCTGTGACAAAAACCCATCATTGGTGAAGTTGTGACGTCTGGAGAAGGGAAAGTTGGGTTTGAGCGAGTTGGGTCTGTGGAATAGAGTCTCCATTGGATGGGAAGTGAATAAGGGAAGAAAAAGGGTGATGGAAATTGGTTGTTCAAAGGGAGATAGGTAGAAGAAATTGAGCTAATCAGTTCCTAAACCACAAAAGAAATGGTGAAAAACTAGTAAACAAACAGGTGAGTGAATAAAATATGGGTTTGGGGGAGGTTTGGGAGGGAAGAAAGATGGTGGGAGGGAGGTTTTAGGTGCATGAGGATGGGGTGGTGACTATTTATTTGAGATTTTTTGAATCCGTTTTGGAGGTTTGGTGGGTCCAAACACCAAACGGCTCTCTTTTTGCCTCCTCCTTTCATGCTTTCTACCGAAAGGGTAAGATGGCGGGATTCCTATATTTACTGAAGGTACGCGGCTCGGATTCGGGAGAAGTTCGTGAGGCTATTCACGTGCCCTACTCGGCTACTCTACTTGAGAGAAAAATCTAAATGGTGATTGTTGGCACTAGGCTTTCACCCCCTAGCCTAATAATTCAAATCCTAAGAATGTAAATTTTTCATCTCATCTACATTGTCATGTATATCTGATCTCGTATAATTCACACCTCACCTCATTAATAATCTTTTGGTGGAGATCATTTGACCATAAATTTGATAGCATATTCCTTTAAATAAGTCCACTGTGGTTAGGGACATACGTGTGTGTGAGTTCAAACTAAAAGAAAAAAAAAGAGGCCCTTAAAATAGATATATATATATATATATGTGCTCTTATTGTCAACTTCAATCTAATAGCATTGGGTCCTACTATGAGATTGTTCACTTCTAAAAACAAATGAATAAAGTTATTATAAAAGAACTCATGTGTATATGTTGATCAATTTGAAGATCTCATCTTTGATTTGACTGAAATTTGGTATATCTTAGTGGGGTATTTGTTTTGAGCAATTTAGGTTTTTTATCACTTAGGCCCATCTATCATTAGACTAATGATCATGTATAAAAACATAACTTTTTGTGATATTTTATTCAAATATGATGTATGTTGTTACATCTTACAGTGGGCCAAAAATATATTAGAATCAAATTACACTGTATGGAGAGACATTTATTTTGAGTGGTCATGTTTTGAAGCAGCTGGGCCTCAAAAGTGGGTGGGCTATAGTGAGTCAAAAAGAAAAAAGGGTTTTGGATTTCGAAGGAAAAGTGGAAATGGATTTTTTAAATTTACAAATATCCCCTGTTGTTTTCTGTATGTTTTCAAGTGTGACCAAGTAAGTGCTTTTAGTTAGTTACCTCTAGTGGGCCTATGTTGATTTGAACTCTTTTTTGGCTAGTTAGCTCAGGTAGGCCCCTTTTCCATCTTCCTCACTGCACACCGTAAAAACTGTACTCCTCCAATTTGCCACACACTGACTTAATGATGAGGTTATGTTGCACCGGACTATTAAGATTTTTTATCTTTTGAAAATATCATGATTTTATTATAAAAGTTAGATTTTTTATTTTCAAAAGATGATCAAAATTAGAATCTCACTTCTATCGAGTTTGAGCGTTTAGGGCCTTTTTGGATAGGAAAAAAATAGAATAGAGTGAAGTTAAATGGGCCCTAATAGTCTAAAATTTCAACTCTAACCTATTTGGATGAGTCTGGCCCGATAGATGAAGTAATGTTGTGAGCCACATGTACTCCATTTCACTTCAACTCTAAATACTTCCATTTCTTTGAGTAAAATTGGATTCTACTCCAAACCTTGACTTCAAAATAAGCATCCAAATGGAGTGAAATGAAGTATTTTACTTTAACTTCAACCTACTCCTCTTCCACTCCACTGCACATGTGAAATCCACTTCATTTTACCCCACTGCTCATTTATCCAACCCTTACAATTTTTTTCTATCTGTGACTAATGCATTAAAAAGGAGAAGAAACAAAATACACCAGACAAACATGGGAGGCCGAAATGGTATAAAAAGTGCTATACCGACCACCCACAAAAGTTATAAATTGAAAACAACAAAAGGAAAAAGACTGTCCACCACCTGTTTAGCTAAAGTATCGGCCAAATTATTATTTAGAGCATTATACAGTATGGATCCTCTTGAGGCTTGTAGAAATTCGTGAGAATTTATAGAAGGGTCTATCAATTGAAAATATTTAAACCTTTCAAGATAAATGTATCATTTGCGTTGGCCCAAAAACCGTTCTATTAAAGGATGGGGCCATCATCAGACTAATCACATATTAAAAACACATTCATTTTTTTTTTAAACTCTTCATTCCCGTGTTTTGTGGGTGTTTTATCTTACAAAGGGATCGACGAGTATTAGAGTGAAACTTGGCCAAATCACACACAAAATCATTTAAGTTTTCAATGGGTGGGCTGCACTTTAGAGTCCCATGAATTTCTCATGAGCTCCAACGTATGAGGATTTAGACAATTTGATTTTACATCACTTGATCCGGGCGGTGAGCTCACAGGTTCCTAACACGACCAGGGCTATCTCTTGAGTGTCTCCCTCGTGCTTTCTTGGATGTGAAATAAGTTACACTCCAAGGAGAGGCCAACCTTTTGGAAACTCAAGCGCTCAAAATAAATATGCTCCCTATATAAGGGATGTCCTCAAAATTTACTTCAATAAGAGTAAGTTCCACAATAAGATTGGGCATATAGTTAAAAATCTAATTGTTGCATATGATTACTATGCATAAGAATGTCTTAAACGCTTGCTCCTGTTGTTGTTGTTGGTTGTTTTTTTGTTTTTTTTTATTTTTTTATTTTATTTTTTTTGGTAGAAAGCATTGACTCCTGTTGTTGTAAAGTGATAAGACATCTAGTACACAAGTAGAGCATTCATTTTGAGCAGCTTGGGTTGAAGATATATTGGCCCCACTGTAGACTTACACTCCTCACATGAAGCATGAGGGAGACGCTAGTGTGTTTGTGATATGAGAGGAATTCATGGTAGAGAGAAAAATTGATCTTATTTTCTATACAACCCCGTTTCTAGTCATTTAGAGTAAGTTTTGTGCAGAGGTAATTTGCCACAGAAAAGAGGGTACAAGGAGGATTCTACACTTCCGAGATTTTCGGCACTTTCTTGAATCTGCATTTTCCCCTTCTAGAGAGCATCCGGGTTTCCCACCTCCCCCATTGAAAACGAAGTGCACAAACACCTTTGTGTAAAGGCAACTTCCATGAAAAGATGAAATCACATCAGTAAATCCTATAGTGCTTAAATACCTCAAAAAAGGTTTTATGAGGAAGTTACAAATTCATGTTTAGTGCAAAAAGTCCTTCCTCGATGAATTGGTGCTAATGTTGCTTGGTACGGCTGCGAATTCCTCATTGAAAACTATTATTTAGTGATGCAGTTTTCCTCAAAAAGAAAAAATAACAAATATGGAATTGGGCCCATCTTGA
The DNA here is from genome assembly GCA_038049695.1 of Cinnamomum chago. Classification (NCBI taxonomy): domain Eukaryota; kingdom Viridiplantae; phylum Streptophyta; class Magnoliopsida; order Laurales; family Lauraceae; genus Cinnamomum; species Cinnamomum chago. The sequence continues at coordinate 18,074,473 of CP142453.1, forward strand.
TTGTTAAAAAACCTTAGGGCCAATTAGGACTGACATTTCTTGACCCAACCTACCTATCCAACATTATAATTTAAGGTTCATGTTGAACATTTTTCTGTGTGTGGTGACATTTCTAGGTCATAAATGGATTAGCTTCGGATAGAGTCTATTCTCATCATTCACAATGCCCAACACTCATCCATTTATGTTGGATGCTTATACCCACTGAATATGTCATCAACACCATCACAAAAATAATACCCAATTAATCAAATAATAGTATATTTAAAAAATTAAAAAATGGGTTGGTTCGTGCTACATAGGAGCTGTGGGAGTGGGGAGGGGAGGAGTGGTTTCGTAACAAGTGGGTGGGTCGGTGTGTGTGTGTGTGTGTCGTGGGGGGGGGGGGGAGGACCGGAGTGAGGAAATGGAGTATGTGTGCGTGCGGGGGGGGGGGGGGGGGGAGGAAATGGAGTATGTGTGCGTGCGGGTGTGGGATTGGTAGGGGAGAGTGAAGGAGGGTGGCCAGGTGGGAGTGAGGAAGTGGAGTTACTAAAGGAGGATCACTTTTATGTGGAAATGGACCTCCAAAAAGACATGGAAAATGAAAATGGATTTTTTGCAACATTGAAAGTCACATGTTTGATTGGAAATAAAATTAATCAGCTTTTCTTCGGGTACATGGAAGATCATTTCCGATAACGGCAAAAGTTGTCCCCAAAACGGATTTTCCACAGCACTATACAAACGTGCCACAGCATTCAGGAATTTCAAAAGGATATGCACAAAAATAAGTCGAATTTATTGTGAAACTAAATATAAATATATATATATGAAAAAGTGTGAAGAATTTTAAATTTTTTATAATTCTATGAAAGAAGCATTTAAGAAAGAAAGAAGTTGCACAAAAGAGAAACTCAGCACTTCACTGACCCGAATTTTAGATTTGATTAATCATAAAACGCTTCTCACAACTAGTATGGTGTACATACATTCATGGTTCTGACTTCTGAGATGTAAGTGACACAGATTGATGGACCACAATTGTATTTTTTTTTTTTTTTTTTACTTTTATTAGCGCAATGGTCCCACAATTTGGCCACTTGAGACGTGTCTGTGTAAATGCTTAGGAGAAATTGACTCTCAAAATCCAGGTTACATGATCCCCCATTGCATAGCAATTTTAACTTTATTGCAAATAATAATAATAATTGAAAATGATACGGACTTGGCACAATCTTATTTGACCATTAAGGTATGATCAACCTCATTTAATCATTCCCACGAAGGCACGACCCACTTGTCGCTCTTTCCAAATAAAAGAATTATAAATTCTCTCCTTGTTACTCACTTAAAATGAAAGAATTATATCAGTTGAAACAAATCATTTTATAATTACGAGGCAACACCAAAACCGAATACAGGCTTTAGAGAGAGAGAGGGAGAATGCCTTGCCCACAGTGCAGTTAGTTGGCTAGAAAGATGTCGGTCGTCTGTCATGCAAACATTTTGATTCCGACTCAATAAGACAGTTCGTAAATTCGCCAGTATTAGAAAAATGTCCGGTGTGCGAGTGTGGAGGAACACTTCCTCACAGCCATACAGAATTCGCTAATTGATTCTAATAAGAATGTAAACAATGGGGCAGTCAGCATTCTTTGCCAAAATAACAAGCATTGGCAGATGATGATGTAAAATGAAGCTCATAAAAATCAATTTAGTTCTTGACTTGCCAACTTCACAACCAATATATCAAAACATTTGAACATCATTTGGTTACAGTAATAGTCGTAACCTTTGCCTACCATCATCATCTATCAGTCGTCCACCCACACCTAAAACCATTTTCACCTAGAGAGAGATAAGATGTAACCTGGGAGATGACAGATTGAGGAGTTCCAATTGATAGCCTTGATGATGAAAAAAGACTATGCAGCCTCCTCCCTTTACTTGCAAAGTACACATGATACAGAGTTTTGCACCTAATGTATTCTCACCTAACCAATGTTCTAATGGACTCACCACCTTAGTTGCTGTTTGGGAACTTCACCTCGTAGTTCTGAGGCAGCTGTAAACACATGCAGGAAAAGAGGAGAAAAAAAAAAATCATCAGGCTATAATTGGAATGTGGATCGCCAAAATAGAACTGCAAGTTTAGGATGTGAACCATGAATGTTGCAGTAATCATCTTCCCAGCAAACCACCGACCGTGAAGAGAACGTTGTGCACTTACAGCAGATTGCACATTGTCAAAACGTAGATATACAAAGCCAGCACTGTTCCTGTAACAGAAATCCAATGGAGAATAAAATTGAAGAAAAATGAATATTTTAACATAGCCATTGTTGTATGAAGCTACAAGGGTTGCTAAGTAAATTAATGTAGGTGCCAAGCATAGAAAAGTAGAGGTTTGCTGATCCCCCCCAACCCCCTCTCCAAGTTGCTACTCAGAAATGTGAAACGCAGGACATTCAGAGGTGCATCACGGGACGCTTGAACAAAAATCAAACTCAGGTTGGTACACCCTCTGAGCATGCCTAGAATGCCCCTCAGCCGCAAACTGCAGAAAGAAATTTCCTAGTTTCCAATTGCTACACTGACGTACTTGAGACAGTCTAGAATGATTTTGGGGCCATGCATCCACATTCCACAGACAGCCCACCCCGACAGACAACTGAGACTATCCAGTCTCAACTGTGCAAGTAAAATTAGCACACCTCTAGACAATTTAACAATCAAATAGGAAGTACGCAAATACATTTTTGCAAACTAATGTGCACAATAATAACAGAAGTATCCAACAGCTTAGAGTGACATACTTCTCCACAAAGATGTGCTTCATCGTGCCAAACTTTGAACACTCATCTTGAACATCTTCTTTAATATCCAAATCGAAGTCCGGTTCAGTCTGCAATATGGTATTTATTCAACATAAATAATAGGATCCAATAGAGTAAAACTCCACTAGCAGGTTGACTTGCTGATTATTTGCTTATCCATTTAGAATGGAAACCTGGATTCATGCTCATGTTAGAGCTAAGTGAGAGCTTCCCACTTGAAACATGGTGCGGCTACCTGATGCAGGCCAGACAATGGATTGGCTGACCATTGGGCCTGTCCATAGGTCCAACGGGTTGGCCAACCCATGGCCTGGCCTGCATCACTACCCAACAACAAAATCAAATAAGAAAAGAAAGCGAAGAATTAATGGGAGGCGAACTAACCTCGTTCTGTGGATCAAACATGTTCTTTAATAGAAGACATTCACTAGGGACCCCTATGGTATCAACTGCTGTTGTAGTTGCAGGAACAGGGATGGGTGCCCCTGGAAGTCCTCCAATTACAGGTACCTGTCCCATAAGCCCAGGTAGAAGGGGGTTTAAAGCAGGAGCAGCACCAAGAATTGGTGTAGTTGCAAGAGAGAGAGCAGGAGCATTAACAGCCGGGGTTCCAAGAGAAGAAGTAATACTACAGCCAAAAGAGAGGTATGTCAAAAACAACGGTTGTAAACAGATTGATTACACAATCTCACCACTACTAACCTTGAGGTAGTACCACTGCGGTCCAACTTCTGCATGAGAAGAGCTCTAGAACGAGCATTCAGAGCCTGAAATATGGCACAGTATTAGAGAGAGAACATGATAGCTTGGAGAAATTGGGTTTCTATGCCAGGCAATGTGAAAGCACCGAAGAATGTAAACAGTTTCCCATTCTTAATAAAAAAAATTAAAAAAGAAAAAAAGAGAAGAATCTGAACATGTGAAACCCTCCAAAGGAAGTACTGAAAAACATGCAGAAGGAACAAAATGTTACAGATTTGAGGATTGAATTATAGTAGCATGAGTCAAAATAAAATGTATAAATCACAATTAGAAAGCAAGTACTGAAAGATGCATAAGGAACAAAATATTTCTGGTTTGAGTATTGAATAATAATAGTAGCACGAGTCAAAAGAAAATGTATAAATTATAATTAGAACATCGAAAAAAAAAAAGCTTATCAAAAGTCTCAAGTACAATAGTGTCTGAATAAAAAGATCCTAGCAACTTCCAGAGATGTGATTTTAGGATTATGAAAACATATTTATACAAAGAACAGCCACTTACCACACTGGTAAGTGGTGGCAGTTCTCACCTGGCTGCCCAGGGTTCGAACCTTGGGTACGCCACCTCTTCTCACTTGTGTGGGCTTTCTTCCCGCTTGTACGGGCTTCTTTCCCACCTGTGTGGGCCTTCTTCCCACTTGTGCAGGCTGTGTTCCCGTGCATGCGGGCTTTGTCTTAAGTCCCACTCCCAGCCCCTTGGCTAGGTTACCAAAAAAAAAAGAAGACCTATTATACAGAATATGAGTGTGGTCAGATGCAATAGACACAGCTATATATAACTGTGATAATGTATCAAGGAAAAAAAAAACAAACAAACAAACAACCAACCAACCATCCAGGCTCGGCCTTAATGGAGGGGATATTGGTCAAAAAAATTCAGCATGTTCAGACAAAATCTCTGGAATTTCAGCCAAACAAGATCAAAATCTTCCAGGAGGGTATTTGTTTCGGCCAACTGAAGAAAATTAAGTCATGTTATAATCACCACTTCGACAAAATGATCTTTTGCCATCACCCACGAAGAAAACAGAGTGAGATCGCTCGCCAACTATATTGAGTGTCACACGCACGTGCACACACAATTACAAACCAGGGGCAAACCCACAAACAATTCGCTACTTAACACCTACATCTTTTATCTACCAGGTACCAATTATGGGTTTGTGCACCTAGACTCCAATAAAATGAAAGTCGTCACATTGGTGGCTCCCAACAACAGAACTAGGTACCATTTAAACTCATTAGGTTCAACATCCCATCCCTATGGGACCAATGATGCACAATCGTCACACATTTGCCACGGATGCCCAGCCTTTGAAATCATCACTGTTCTAAAAAAAAAAAAAAAAGGGAGTCTTCCCAGAAGGGGAATCACTTGCTCAATCCATTCACAATAATGAGAGAAAATCTCTTTTTCAATGATCCAAAAATGAGATATTACAAGGTATTTATAGAGGAGGGGAGAACGAGGTGTTACTAACCAAGCCTCCACCGTCGTCATCATCAAAATCTCCTGCATTGGCCCCAGCATCTTGCATTCCAGCTTGATCGGTAACAGCTGAAACCTGAAAGCAAGAAGTGCTATTGTGAGAGAGGAAGAAGAGGGAGAGGGTGGAGGGGGAGTTCAATAAATACACAACATGATTACCCTAAACAAGCATACTCACCTTTAATATCTTGCCAGCAATGCCAATTTGACCATTTAAACTTTGAGCAGCTCTAGCATCTTCAAGGCGTGTAAACTGTCCAGGCATATACATAAGAAACCATCAGCCCAAACTCCATGGAGAACAGAACCCGCTGTGAATTTTATACTCACTTGGACAAAACCATAACCTCTACACTGCCCAGCGTCGTCAGTGGGTAACTGCACTAGCTCCACAGTACCAAATGGTTCAAAGACCTGGATTAAATCATTAAAATCATGGTCAAATCTCCAACAAGAAATGCCAGGGAGTCAATTAAAGCTTTCTCAACTCAGGGGAGATACCTATAACAATGATAGAGACCATGATAGCGACAAATCCTAAATACAATAGTGACGCTAAGACATCTAAGCTACAGTCCCAAATGCCAACTTCTAAGCTAAGTATCAAGTTATGTCTAGCCAAGCCCACATGCTAACAAGGATAAAAATATTAAACAGCATAAAGGGACACAGGAGCAGAAGATCAAGATTTGGTGGACCCTACGTCTAAACAAGCCCCCAATTATTTGGGTCATTTTTATCTGTCCAATGGCCCATTGACCCATCTCAATTAGGGCTCAATCAAGCACAAGGGCCCAAATACAAATTTCAATGGGCTCAAATTGGGTTTTAAAAAAACCTAATTTAATGTGGGCCCTAAGCAAAACCCAATTAAGACCTGTGGCCCATCTCAAATAGGGCCCAATCAAGCATAAGGGCCCAAATCCAAATTTGAATGGGCTTAAATTAGGTTTTAAAATATCTAAATTTAATGTGGGCCCAAAGAAAACCAAGTCCTAACCGAGCCCATATTGGACATGAATGATCAAACCATGGGTGCACCACTCTACATGACACCAAGTGGGACCCATAGCAACTTAAAATATGCTTAACCCAGCAGGAACCAAAGCCCCACTAGGAGAGGGACGCCCAATGAGTCTTAACTCCAAATACACCCACAGCTGCAATTTTGAAGGTTTTTCGAGTAAAGAGACCAAGAGAGGAGGGCTTCCTTAATTCAAGAAGCATTAGAAGAAATGAAGATTCAAAAAGGCAAGTGGAGAGAATTTCTCTAAAGAGGACGTCCAAGTGGATTTTGAGTCCTAGAAACTTTCTAATCTTTAGTTTATTTCCTTATTTGAAGCAAGTTGTTAAGTTTTGTAATGATTTATTTCATAAGTTCCTTAATTTTCTAGATTAGATGGACGGCTAGGATTAAATCTGGGGAATTAGGTTTTTCTGTTGCAAACATTATTTAGGCATTAAAGGTTGGACGTCCAAGCCATTCTTTGCTAATTTTATTTCTCTTCAATAGAGAGTTACATGGTTTTTGGCTTTTTGCACCTGCTTCTCTTCTCCATTGGTAAGAGAGTATGTCTTTGTCTCCCAAGGACTGAAGACCAATCAAGTAGAGCTTACCGATTTGGGGTAAGCTACTTTCTACCGTTCTCCTTGTGTTTGCATATTTGATTGTAGAATAGGTTAGCATTTGATCCATTTTTGGGTTTCCCAAATTAATCGAGATCTTTGATTTCGGTTCTGCTAGATATAGTTCGATTTTGTTAATCCAAACTACTTCAAGAAACGAGATTAAATGGGATCTATGGTTTTTCCAAATGACTGTTTCTATGAGTTCTATTAATTCTTGTGAGAAAAGAAGAATGATATTTTGGTTTTATAGGTTTGGGTTTTACAGGCCTTCGAAAGGCATTAGAGTTCAGCAGGTCTACTTATTGTGTCTGGGTCGTTTTCTGCTTTCATTATAGAAGAGTTTTCATAGCATTGGTAGATTGCACTTGACCTGTTTCTGCTGTTGTATTATTGCATTCTCTTTTAACATTTAATTATCACTCAAGAAAATTTCAAAATGAAACATTTAAAAAGAAGAAGAAGAAGATAAGAAAATTCCAAAATGAAATTAAGACTGCATAATTGGCCTAGCGCACGTGAGATGTCAAACTTGGAAGTGGGAACAACTCCTAACATCAATTTTAAACATCCGATGACATGGAACTGGGTTAACAAAGTCAGAAACCCCCACTTAAATACCATTTACAGTCCAATTCCACCAATCATAGGGTCCAGACTTCATATGTCAATAAGTACATTGACATTTGGTTACTAGTAGTAGTAGGGTAACAAAGCCAGTAACCTCAATTACCATTCATGGTCCAATTGTACCACTTATGGGGTTCAGATTTCAATTAAAACATCGACCTTGGTTACTACCAGTAGGTAGTAGGAGCATAAAGATACATAAATTTATAAAATGAAACCATCAAATGGAAAGAAGAAAAATACAAGTACTTTAGAAACACAAAATTCAAAGGTTTTTTTTTTTTTGCTAAAATGGCTTCTGATAAGGACAAAGGAGTGATACTTTGAACTGGAAGACCCATAGATCGATCCCTGGACACCAAACCTAAATCGAAGATTAGTCAACCATATTTGCACCCCGTAAGAAACAAGTGCATAGAAATGGATGTAGTTTCCAAAGTTGAAGTTTAGAAGAAACTATTTGAACCCAAAATTGACTAGCCATTGTAACAAAGTTGAAATTCATAAGAAAACTCAAACCTGTCTAAGTTGATCTTCTGTTATGTTGAAGTGCAGATTCCCGACATACAGCCTCCTAGCTCCCCCAGAATAGGGTCCAATAAGACCACCTGCCCCTCCAGCTGTATTTGACTGAACAAGATTCTTTTCAGCCTCTGATGGTTTAACCATAACAGGTTGGCCTAGAAGTGGCTGACCAGATAGAGCAATTGCCATTGGAACAGACATCGCATCATAGAACTCAATATACCTGAAATGCCATTACAAATACAAGTCAGTTCAAAGCAGAAGATAACTGTGTAGCATTCTTAAAGTTTCTTAAAGTGAAAAGGCCTTATCACTACAGCAAAAATAATCTATAGCAATCAGTTTCAGTATGACATAAATGAGTAAAAGAAAGAAAGAAAGAAAGAAAAAAAGAGAGGAGGGAAAAAGGAGGGGGGGAGGGGGGGTCCATTGCTACATCAGACACACCTAAAAAAAGAACAGAGAGAACCCTATTCAGCATAAACCAGAGAACACAAGTTTTCCATTTGACACAAGCTATAACCAAACTAATTATAAATCTCTAATGACTAGTAAATTATGATAGAATTATAAATGAGCCCATTCCAGAGCATTTAGGGGTAGTATCAATAGGGTGATAAATAAAGAGAGACTCATTTGAGAATTGGGATCCTTTGGACATGTCAGCATTGGCACCCTTGAGAAGCTTTTCTATGTAGGTTGATGACATAGTCCCCAGTTTCATTTCAGATCCCGTTTTGGTCCGGCATCCAAATCGAAATGTTTCAGTTGTGATTCGAAATTTTGGAAAAACGTTTTGGACTTGTATTTCGAAAAAATATAAAAAATAATATATATAGGGGACATTCATGTGCATCCACCCCTCACCATATGGTGAGGGACAAGCTTGCGGGCCCCGTTGATCATGGGACTTGGGGGGATAGAATGAGACACTTGGATGGGCCCATATATCAAGTTTGGGGTCAATCCAATGCCTCTGACAATCTGACCCCTTGATCCGTGGCCCATAAATTTAACGACTTTATATTAAAAAAAAGTTGACCCGTCCAATGGTCCAATCCAATCGGATAGGTGAAAACTTGATGGATCCAGTGTAATTTAGGGGGTCTCATGTATGTAGATTGTTCAGATGGATCATGAAGTAGGCCCCACTAAATTGTCCCTCACCGTAATATGGTGAGGGATAGATGTGCATGAATATTTTCCACACACATGCATATATATATATATATATAGAGAGAGAGAGAGAGATTTTAAAAGTGAACTTTGGCTAGGGCCTTATTTTTTGTTAGACTGAAATTTAAGATTGAAGACTGAAATATATTAATAATTTAAGGATTTTAATAGGTGGGCCTGGATAATAAGACTGAAAAATAATGGTGATTTAAGATTTTTGTCGAGCCAACACAAAGTTTTACAGGTATGTCTTCATTTCATCTATTTTGAAATGGAATCGAATTAGGATTTCCAATTGGATTTGATTGGGGTTTGTTGGCTTCGATTTGAGTCTTGTATTGATGTTTGATTGGGGGGTTGTATTACGGTTTATTTGGGGGTTTGGATTACAAGATTAGGATTATTTGGGGGTCTGGATTAGGATTAATCATAGTTGATGTTTGAATTGGAATAAATTGACGCTTGGAATTAGGGTTTCTTCTTTTTCCTTTTTTCCCACTGCAATCCCCCTCCACTTCACTGCAATTAATAAAAGAAAAAAAAAGGATGAAATTCAGAAATTCGGGGAAAACTAGACCAAAATTCCAGATTTCAGCCTAAACAGTCCGAAATCTGGACTGAAACAGTAGGAAGGGGGGTTTCATTTCAGACAGTGGTCTGAACCAGAAAATTTAGGCTGGAAATGAGATTGAAAACTATGGTAATGGTCAATTGCCCCTCAAGGTCCAAAGAGGACTTGTAGTAGTAGTGGAGATGGATATAAAGAAGTGCAACCTATGCAAGGATCTGACCCAAGATGCTGGAATGGAGAAACAGAATTCATGTAGTTGACCCTAACATAGTTGGGATAAGATTTTGAAGTGGATTAAATTAATAAGACTTTGAAGATGATGAAATTATTGTAGTCTTTAAGGTACTAAATATCTTACATTAAGAGTAGTAAGGTTAGTAAAGCCTTTGAAACTCAAAACCAAAAACAATGGTGAGGATGTGAATTCACTATCTCTTCTACACTAATGACATATAAGCATTGAAGGCATAACCAGCAGTGTTTTATAAATCATTCACTTTTTATCAGTTTCCATACACTTTTAATATTTCATTTAAAACTTCATTTTATCACAAAAGGCACAGTAGATCATTTGGTAGAGACACCCAAGCAAACCAGAGTAACCCATGAGACCAAATTAGAGCAAGTAGTTCTATACAAATACCACAGAACCCAGTGCATTTTAGCCAAGGTTCCTCCATGATTTTTTTTTAACGTCTTCCAATAAAAAATTTGAGTTCTTGGAAAATGTTTTGAGAGGCAAGATAATCTGCCAAGCAGATTGGCCATTTTATCTGAGAGTACATATAAGTATAATCTTAATGCAAATAATTAAGGGACTTCTGTTTTGAATTCCTAGATCCTATTTTCATCAATATTCTAGCAAGTCATCAACTTCTGGGTCAAAAGAGTAACGTATTTTCTAGATAAATTAGAAGAGATTTTCAAGAGAGAGTAAATAGAAGAAAGAAAAATACCCGACTCCTTTAGAACGTCTCGAGTTACGGTCCATAATGAGACGCACGTCCCTTACCTGATAGAAGAAAACATAATGACATCAATTGGTTGACGGATATAAATATATAATAGCATCTCCAAAAGCTCGACTTACGAAAAGATGATCCCCTGACATAGATACTTTATAGTCTAAATTATTGCACCATGAGAGGCAGCCTATATGATTGCCTGTCACGTTTTAAGTGCACCATTAAACTCACCAGAGATAAGATAACCATGAAAATATTTATAATGGATACGATGAACAAAACTAATGCAACAAGAACCAAATATACATCACATGTCAATATCTGTTCAAGGTTCAAACCAACCTACAAGTATAAATTTATATAGACATCATGAGAAGCATTACACATGCCCGCATGTTTAGACTAGAAAACACTCTGATTTGGGCTATTTGGCCAATTTTCAGTGCAAACCAAGGTGAGACCAGATACTATGGATGCTCCAATGAGACTTTGGTTCATGTTCCTCTCGTTTATTACCATGCAAGCACATACATTGCTATTACTGCTTTATATTAAACTTAAAGACATAACAGGTCAAACATAAACTCAGACAATGCCACTTTGTGATAATCATCAAATCTTTGCCCAACTACTAACCTTTCCAGCCCTTGAGAAAAATTCATACACATCCCTTTCATCTGCCTTTAAGCATATCTGTGAAAAGAGTCGCCAGCAGCATTAGTAAACAACCCTACGAATATTACTGAAACAAAATATTGCAAGCAGATCAGACAAGAAATATCAAGTAGAGCATGCACAAAGATACCTGATAGGCAAATACAGTCCTTTGATCCCGTTCAGGATCAGCCTCTGGCTCTGGAACTTCTTCCTTTTTTTCTTTGTATCTTCTGTATGGAAAAAAAAAAATCATTAACGTTTACGGACCCAAAAATACTAACGCAACATGACACAGGATCACCAAAGAACTTGAGAAGTATGAAAAGCTCGCCAGTCACTTTAGAAAACCAAAACACTTGTATAGCGTTCTTTAGGTCACAGTTAAAAATAAGAAATCCGCCGACCAAAAAGATAAAATAAAGAATACAAAAAGCATTCATGTGAACAAAAATACAATGTTCAAAAAGCATCCATGTGAATTAAAATCTGACATTCTTCACAGCACATCCACCATGGCAAGCCAGGTTCTGAACATCAGAATTGCGTGGCACAGCGTCCAAGCTCCAAAGGGTTAAATTGAACCATATTTTAAATTAAAGATTCTATATTATTAAACAATAAACTCCAAATATTAAAAAATAAGGGAAAAAAAGGAATTTGCATGATCAACAAGTATAGATAGATTGTATCCAAGTATGCATCATCACTGACAGAGTACAACACACACGAACAGACTATCCAAAGATTTTCCACAAAAATTGCTTTTCCTCTCCCATGGACACCAAACTCTGTGCAAAATGCATAGCGCTCCTACATTGGAGAATCACTTGGCAAATAAAAATACTAGTTCAATTGAATAAACCAAAATAATATGTTGATTCTCCTTTTTGCTAGGTTAAGTCCTCATAAACCTAACCGCAATATCATTTATCAAATGTCTCTAAAGTGAAAAAGGTATGTATAAAGTAGTTGAAGAGGGCTTACAAGGCCAGTGAAAGGTATTAGAGTTAAAAGGAGACAAAAAAATTACAAATACATTCAAGATTTTTGTTTTGAACAAATTCAGCTAGATTAATACAATTCATTTCTGTGCTTACAATTTCTTTAAACATTGATTAGAATCTGATACAATTTTTTTTATACCAATCCAAATCAGGAATATTAACATTTTGAAAACTATGACAGCAAGTTTATAAGAACAGAACCCCAATCATCGGGTGGGGCTAACAGCAAAATTCTCTAGCACAAAAGGGCTGGTCTACTCATCAGTTGGGATGCGAAGAATGACCAAAAAAAAAGGAAAACCTTGTTTGTAGCACAAGTTATTAGCATATTGGCATATCTTCATACCATCTTGTGCTCAAGGTGGCCATACCATGCTACACATGAAGAGAAGAAGAAACTCTTACATACACAAATATTCCTAACACTTAAAAAGTTCATCTTTCTAAAAGAATGAATGAATCTGATCAATATTCCATAAATGAAAAGTAAATCCACAAATGGGAGCAAATTTCTTTCTCCAACATCTGTACAAGTCAGACCCACAAATTACATTCCTGCAGAGAACTGCACGAATAAACATAAATTCTGTAATCATTTTGGTTGCAATTCCATCATCACATTACAAAAAGTGTAAAGTTGATGGTGAATTTGTAATAAAATGTAATTAAAGTAATCATATACCTATTGCAATCACGAGAATGTCAACTGCAGGTAATTAAAGAAAAAGTTAAAGAGAATTTTTTATATGATTTTTTTTCTTCGAAATGCATCTTGATATGAATTTATGAAAATAGTTCAGACCTAAAAAGTAACAAAAGCTTAATTTGATAGTCATCATCAACAACCATCTGGAAGTTAGAATGCAACAACGGCCGTTTGGGTATATGCAAGGGATATTTGGAAAAAAATATAAACATGCATTGATTAGATATTTATAAAATGAGAAATGATCAACATGTAATACTGCTACAACAAAGGAATCAAAATGGAACTAAAAGACAAGCATCTGGAATAGGTCATGCAAACATGGGCTCCTGGAAGGACGCTTTAAACAGTTTGGATGATCTGAACTTAAAATAGATAGCTGGGACAGGTGACTTGCGTGAGCCCTGAACAATGGGTGACATGATGGGACTTGTTTTTTGGCCCCATCAGTGTCGCAATTCATTGTCTGACCTTGAATTATCGGATAGTGATGTTACTGATGTCTTTAGTTCTTTTTATATGTATAGTCATACCATTTCCCATATAGTGCACCCATAATATAGTCATATGTTTATTTTTTTTAACACTTCCCATTTAACAACAAAATCTTTAATACAGATCAAAACCCAGTTGATTGTCTGAAAGGAATTTAAAGTCCTGACCCTTCCATGCCAAAAAAAAATCTAGCCAGGTAAACCAACAAGTTTTGCCAGTCATTTCTTTCTAGAATCTTCCAGAAGTCTGAGGCGTACCATAAAACAAACTAGCTTAGGTCTGCACATGGCATCTGCCAGCATTTGTGCCTACAATCATGCAGAGGAATATATGCAAAAATGCCAGTCATAGCTAGCTTGCCACTCAATATGCAAAATACAAAGATGTAAAATTTTATAATTAATACAAGCCCCCAGATTTAAAACAGTCATGTTAATAAGTTGAACATCATTAACCATTAAAAAAAACTGAACATCCTTAAACAAAGTGCTCCGCCAACAAATTTTGCTCTTAATATACAGTTCAACGCTATCTGCAAAATGCATACAAAATGGGAATAAAAATTGAGGTTTTTTCCCAAGTTCCAAGAGATCAACACCTGTAAATGATGTAAAACCTTTTTTAATGCATATTACAGTTCCACAACAGTACCGCATATACATCAGCCATAAAGTAACAGCTTTGGTGTATTTATATAAATATCCTGGAAAATGGTTTGGTTCAAGAAAGATCATAATGGAAAAGGAGAATTCGTGTAGCCGACCCCAACATAGTTAGGACGAGGCTTTGATGATGATATAAATATATCCTGGAAAAAGCATACACCGGGAGGCAGAAAAGCCTAGATGAAAGCCACAAAAAAGGAACCATGAAAAATATAATTTAGTAGTGACCAATCCATGGCACATGCAAATGTGTGATGAGCATGTCCAACCACAAAAGAGGAAAAAAATGGCATTTTGAACATCTATCACAAAAGTAAAACAAATAAGGTAGGCAAGAGAATTCAAGGAGCCTAAAGGGACCATGGAGAGGTGGTAACTTAAGGGGAAAATATAATCCAGTTGCACAATACAAGGCAAGCTTCTGATTAATGTAACACTAAGATCCTATAAAAGCAAAAACCCGAACTCTATGAAAAGCTTAGATGGACGTGCTACAGAAATCGAGGCCTAATTTCATGGAAACCATCAAACATGATAAGCGATAATATAAGATCCTGCAAAAGTAAAAGGCTGAGTCTGGCAGTCAATTGAACAATCAAATTTCCTCACAAGAATCAGAAGTTGAAGTGCTTCTGAGAAAGCGAATCCCATGACTCCCTCACCAGCATGTCTGCAACAGAATAAATACAATTAAACAACTGTTTCCAAGTTGGAGGATAACCAAAAACACAACATGACATCACCACCCCTCATAGACCTCCAACTTCTCCATACCCATCTTGCAATGCAAGCTTCTAAATTACATTTCAAAAATTCTAGGAGAATGAACTTTAAGACCCATGACCTGAGTTCCAGAGCCTGGCTCAGTTGCCAGAATGACCATCTGAAGATTTCTCTAGCATATCTGCGATTTCCCAGAATCTAATGTTCAATAATCAGAAATTTCAACATTGATACATAGCAAAACATATATGTAACTAGACCAGAGGTGCCAGAAACAGTAACAGTCTACATTAAAAATAATAATAATAAAATAAGAGAGAGAGAGTACAGATCTTTGCAAAGAAAGCAAGTCTATCCAACAAATGGCCAACCTCCCTTGGTACCACTATCCCCCATGTATACAAAATAATGAATTTATAGTAATAAGTAATTGTTTAAAAAATAAAAAGAATCCCAAAATAACCCAGAATCCCAAAATAACCCAAATGTCAACGATATTTATTCTCTCAACCCAGAAAAAGAAAGGCGAGGTGGGAGCACTTTAAGATATTCACAGCGTAAGATTAAAAAAGATGCGTCTTTCCACAAATTCGGAGAACAAATGAAACTGAAGCTCTAACAGCAAGATGCTACACAACCGATGAACCAGTATCCATGTACAACAGACAGCAGGTTGACAATTACAAACTCCACAAAGCTTGGACCATTCATCTGCATAAACTGCTAATGGCTAATGCCCATCAATTTTCATATCGACTTGACAAACGTTCAACTTCAAGCACCACTCTGGCTATAATTTTTAATTTTTTCCTACTAATAAGCAAATCAGGATTGAAATTAAACACGGGAGGGATTAAAAACACATACTCTAAGACAACTAGAAGGCTGCCACAAACTTCTGAATTTAAAACTTATCTGATACATGCAATTCCAGACTTGCCAAATTTTTATTCTTTCTATAAAATTCGATAAGTGCCAAGGCAAGGCCTCAATAGGGGAGAGAAGAGATAACTCTACTACACTATCACATTACTACAGTAAAAGGAAAAAAAACAAAACAAACAAACTACAGAATATATAGAGAGGAAAAAAAAAAAGGAAAAGTTCAGCGATGACCAAACAGGACCAGTATACTGAGCTATACAATCTGTTGTCTTGTGAAAAGGATCCACAGATGCCAATGCTCTGGTTTCTCCATTAAGACATTTGACTCAATGACTTGCTTGAAGATTCACAAAAATCGTTAGAAATTAAACAGATTTGATTATCTAGAAGTTATGTGAAAAGTGTTGCTTCAATTGAATGGGTCTTTATTTTTTAATGACAACGGGACGTGCATTGTTCTGAAAATCAAAATCGTATCACAAATCATTTTTTCCCTGTAAACAAAATAAAAAATAAAAAGTAGCTATTCATAATCTATTCATAGAAAGCATCAATACAATGACAAATAAGATTATGATTCAATCATATGAAGAGCTCCATTAAGATAGATCAATCTATCACAAATGTAATCTGTACAAATACTATGTGTTTAAGATATCAATGCCACTGGGAAAAATAAAGAAGTTGCAATTTTTTCCGTTCTCTTTAAATAAATAAATAAATCAACCATCAATGTTAATAAGTTAGAATGTGCTCCTAAAATTAAAAAGTGATTCATGAAGAAAAAAGTTATAAATTTACATATAATCAAATGCTCCAGTACATGTCTATTACTTATTTAGACCTGAAACCTCCTCAAAATCCCACAATTTCTTAAATAACTTCATCAATCACTACATAACCTCTTAAAGATAGAAACACTGAAAATGAGGTGGGAGTAAATTAAAAAAACGGTACTAATATTACTTCGCCTACGGGTATTCCTGCTCAGCTTAATCGCCTAAATTATAAGATTTGATAAAGTAAATGTTGAATTGTAAGATTTGCAGTTGAGTTCTGAGTTTACCTCGCTGTATAG